>OZ010790.1:509236323-509862000 GCA_963932465.1 Maratus speciosus | reverse complement strand
TAAAAACAGTTGCTTGTGAATTCGATTATCGTTCAAATTTAAATGCTCTCATTCGGCCCAACAAAACAAGCACCTGGAACCACTGGAACAGGATCCGAATTCTTTGACATCACTCGTGCATTTTTTCTCTAAATGAAAGTGATCTGCTTATGTTTAAGCATTCTAAAGTAGCATTCCATTGCATTATGAATAAAAAAAACTGTAATACTAAAAGTTTTCTTCTTTTTTTGTGAAAGAACATGCTTGTGTTTGGGCCGAATGTAGCGGATTTTAGGGTTACTTTTGTGGCGTCACCACCAGCCACCATATTTCATTTCTATTCTTTCTCTTTACTCTGGCAATGAATAGAGAGGAGTAGGCATTTTCAGATTTGTTTCGATAATAAAGATTACTTATCAGTTGCTTTGTAATTTTTAATTGTCAATTAGATAATAAAATTATAATTACAATTAAGTTAAATAAAATTTTTATTACATAGAATAAAATTTAATTTTAAATAAATTTATTAATTCATATAAGCTATTTTTAATAATTAAATTAACATTTATTAAAATGCTATAACTTTTAAACTTGCATTGAAAATATTTTTATATTGAAACTTTAGTAACAGATAAATACAGGGGCGCCATTTGAGGGGGGCTGGGGGAGTCCGTAGCCCCCCCCCCCCAAAAAAAAAGAATTTGATATTTCAGAAAATTTATCTGTCATTAGGGATGCACCGAATAGTGATTTTGGCCGAATACCGAATATTCGGCCTACAGGTAAACTGAATACAGAATATTCGGGTAGCCAAATACCGAATATTCGGCTTACAGGTAAACCGAATACCGAATATTCGGGTAGCCAAATACTGACTGTTGGGCCGAATACGGAATATTCGGCTGGCCGAATTCAAAGTTTAAAGATATTAAAAAATTAAATTTTGAAACAATTTTCCATATTACTTAACACAGATACTTCCATTTTGATAAACAAGACCTTTTTACAAGTAAACTTTACACACACACCCAATTTCTTCTCATGATGTCATGTGTCACAGAAATCAAAGTAACTCTTTTGAAAATATAGTTACGATATCTTCATTATTGTTAAAATAACAAATGAAAATTTGACCTGAAGTGAGATGAGATACACTGTATTTTTTTATTTTCACTGATTAAGCGGAGTGCGATGCTGGTTTCTTGGGCAAAAATGGTCTGTCTTTATGTCTATTATCACATCTGAAAGCAGGCTCGGACTGGCCCGCCGGCCCATCGGCCCGAGGGCCGGTGCGCCCTCTTCCAGAAAAACTTCGCGCCCCCATAAGCCATAAGTGCCTAAGCCGCACCAATATTTTTACCCTCGTTGTACATACTATACTTTCTGACTAGTGTACTAAATTTCGAGAATTCGTTTAGAGAATAATCATCAATTAATAAACAGACAGCACTAGAAAGGTATTTTTCATTGTCACAAAGTAATTAAAGATACACTGAAACAATTTTAGGATCGAAAATTAAAGCGGGAATGAGATTGAGAGAGAAAACATGCATCCAGGGAAAGCTTTAGTAGCAATTGCGCATTGGGCTAGTTTATTTCCATCACTTCTTTAAATGATGTATAATAGATTTTAATTTTAACCAAATATTTTGCATATCTTCATTCCTAGAGCTCTTAGTACCTTGCCTTTCCCTCCCCTTTAAAGCCGGTCCTGAATGCGCCTATAATTGAAATTGTGCATTTTGATAACAAATTTAGAAAAGAAAGAAAGTTATATCAGAAGGCAAAAACCTGCAGTAAAAATTTTATTGCAGATTGGAAAACATGATCTTTCTTTTTGAAGAAATGCAAGCTTGATGACACTTTTGAATTGCAATCCTGCAAGTTGGGAAATCCTGCAGCCAGCGCTTTTTCATTCACGAAATTTACACCACAACTTTCGGTTAATGCTAATCTTCTCTTTATTTAATTACAGACTTTTCATGGTTAAATAACTATTAGAAAAACTTTTATTTATTTTAAATAAAAAATTGTTTAATCTAATCGCGAAAAATCTATTATCAAATAAAGAAAATATTTAAAAAATATGACAAGTTTTTTGAATAAAAAACTCTGGCTCCGTATTCCTGTAACTCGCATTAAATATTTCCCTTGATCTCTAATTGTGATAAGAATTTTGCGAATCACGGGATGACTGTGCTGAGAAGAGTAAATTTACTCAATTATAGTGATTTTAGTCTAACAAAGAGACTTTTTTTGGTGTATTTTAGAAATTTTTAATAGTGCAATATGAATTCAGCATTTTATGTATGCATAAAATCGTTTTTTAAGGATACCAAATGCCTCTTTCTACAAAATACCTGTAAAAAGTAATTGCTTAAAATATAGGTTTTTGAAAAAGAAAAAAAAAATCGCCGGCCCAGGATCCTGTACCATGCATATGGAAACTTAAATATTTCCCTTGATCTCTAATTGTGATAAGAATTTTGTAAATCATGGGAAGAGTGTGCTGAGAAGAGTACATTTACTCAACTGTTTTGGGGATTTTATACTAACAAAACGATTTTTTTTTGTGTGTGTGTGTGTGTGTGTACTTTTTCTGTAGAACCCCTATAATAGTGAAATATAAATTCAGCATTTTATGGATGCATAAAGTCATTTTTTAAGAATACAAAATACCTCTATCTACAAAATGCCTGTAAAAAGTAATTGCTGCCAGATTGTAACAGAAATTGAATTTATCAAATTTTTAACTTGCTTATAACTAATTCATATAATATTAAAGAAATATACCGGGTGCCCTAAAAAGGACTGAGTGATTTTAAAATTCAATAACTTGCAAACGGTCACAGATATTTAAAAAATTCTTGCTGGAGGGTTATGCATGAGGTCAAAAGTTTTTTTACAGTGATTTTCGATTTTAGTTCGAATTACAAACAATAGATGACGCTGTAAGCAATAGGCGCTAAAAACAGACTCGATTTTTTGGTCGATCTGTTCTTCCATGCGGAAAAAGGATATGGAAATTAATAAAGTGGGTCCGGAAGGACCAAAAATCGAGCCTGAATTTAGCGTATGTTGATCGCAGCGCCATCTATTGTTTTTAATACGAACTAAAATCGAAAATAACTGTAAAAAAACTTTTGACCTCATGCATAACCCTCCTGCAAGAATTTTTTAAATATCTGTCACCGTTTGCAAGTTATTGAATTTTAAAATCAGTCAGTCCTTTTTAGGACACCCGGTATTTTAAGAAAAGGATGAACCCTTCAGCAACACTGCAGCAATTCTATTTAGCGTCTGGTGCAAAGAACCATGTTAGTTTATCTACCTATTGTCTCTGCAACAGTGATGATAAGAGAAATAAAAGTGGTAACCCATTACTAATTCTGCTAAAAATAATCAAACAAAATATATAGGGACCAATCGACTAGAAATAATGTCTACTACTTATTGATATGTATAAATTATGTTTTCGAAGTGGTCCACATATTAAAAATTGTACCAACTTAGAATTTTCAAACAATAACACTCATTTTTGATATCTTATTAAAGTTTCTTAGATCGGGACAGCCCGGAAAAAGACATTGGTTATTTACATAATATTAAACCTCGACAGAGTTTGAAGAGTTTAAATTTGAGGATGCTAAAGGAAACCGATTTGAGAAAAATTAATTTATATCTTCATAAAAGTCATCTGATTGATTTTTTATCAATTTGTTTAAGAGATACACTGAATAGAATCAAACATACTACAGACCTTTTTCGCGACTTAAAAACATTTTTAATGATGAAAAGTATTAATAAATTCATGTTAAAAAATTATGAATTATGGCCTGTATTAATTTTTGCACACAACAAACCACAATCATTAAAAACATCAATGTGTAAGTTTACAGCTCATTTTAATAATTAGTTTTCGACATAAAGAGAAATTTTGCCCTCCCGTAATTTAAGAGGGCCGTCTTCTTCTATCAAAAGAGCCACAGAAAAATTTCGTAGATAAGTACCAGAAACACTTTATAGGATTTGTAAAGTAAGTTTATGATAAATTTAAAATACCTGTGTAATTTTACTGGTGACTAATTGAATATTTTCGGTATTTTTTATTATAAAATCATTTTATTTTTCGAAATTTATGGATAAACAGTAGCACTCTTTGTATTAAGATTTAAGAAAAACATATAAACTGTACCTCTTTACCGGCTGCAAAAGAATTGAAATAGAATGTCAAACGTGAATGTTACCATTTAAAAAATCAACGTTTGTGCATTTTTTGATATGTAGACAACACCCCAAAGCAAAATTTATTAATAGCATTCAATAGTAGATATTATTCCCAATCAATTGGTACATATGACTTTTTATACCAGGGTTCGTACGGATCAGAGAATTTTTCCAGGAACACTACCAGTATTTTTTATAGAAAAAAAATCTAGTTTAAATGCACGAAATTTCGCCTTCTTTTAAGCAGAGATTTTCTACAAGAAAATACTGGAGCCGAAAATTTTTTTGGTTTGCAAAATTCCAGGAGGCGTACGAACCCTGTTATACGGTCATTTGCAGAATTGGTAGGGTACTTTTTATTCCATGACTCTTATAAACTAACTATTGACAAAAGAATAATATATGATATCAGTTATCTAATACAAGATAATCTGTGTTCAACTTGCTGGAACTTTTAGATATCACATTATTCGTTTTAGAAATTTACGTAGCATTGTGGTAGATTTAATGGAACTTTAAACATGAACGGAGAATACAGCTAAATCTTCTGTCTAGACTCAGAGATTATAATATCAAGCCATTTTCATACTTAGTACTGTGCGAATGTATTAAACCTTGTTAAGCTAGATGCAACACAAACAAGTAAAATTAACATGAGTTTGTTAAAATTTTAGCGCCCTCTGAAAATCCAAGGTCTGCGCCCTTTTCCCTGGCCCAGTCCGACCCTGTCTGAAAGTTTTTCCCATTTTCTTTAGAAACACCCTTTTTTCGAAAAAGCAAAAGACAGATTATTTACAAGACATTGTTCAGAAACTTCCATTTGTGCATCATTTATTTCTATGCAGATCACCATTAATGGTTAATTTTTTTAAGTGACACTTATCAAACAGCAAATAAATAATGTAACAGCCATTCTCTTTGATTTAAATATGATTCTGTTTCCAATTATTATGAATATCTTTATAAATTGACAGTTAAAAGTAGAAGTTGTGTAAGAATTTTAAAAATATTTTTCAAAAGATGTTTTTAAGTATTCGGTTTGGCCGAATAGTTCGATATTCGGCAGACCGAATAGTTTGATATTCTGCCTAACTGAATATTCGGTAGCACGTCCGAATACCGAATAGGTACCGAATATTCGAAGCATCCCTATCCGTCATCACAGGTCAGACTCAACATTTTTTTTCATAAATTCCTCAAAAGCTAAAGAAACTTGTCAGATTTTATTACAATAGAAACACATGCAATAAATAAACCCTTTATGCACAGAAACTGATAATTATAAAAAATATTTTCTGAAGACTTTACCATTCCAACACTCTCAAGGTGAGACATTTCTCATAGATGAGTATTTTGGCTAATTTTAAAAAGATATGTGAGAAAAAATTCTATTAATTGCTTCCCAGCCGTGTGCAAAATGATCAAAGAAAACTCGTCTCCCTCAGGGCTAGAATTTTCGAGGCGAATTTCCCCTTTAGTCCGAAATTTAGAGAGGATTTTTTTTTTTTTTTTTTTTTTTTTTAAGGGGGTTATATAATTATTGGAATTTTTTATTTTGCATTATTAGTGTCACATTATATTTACTGCAGTCATTTCAATGCTATCAAATCATTTGCTTTATTCAATCATATTATATACAGTATGCTCTTAATAATCTCCTCAGCCTGATACTAGAGTTCTGCACGGATCGGGTTCTACATTATCCAAACCTGATAAAAGTCGTTAACGCGAAACACAACTCTAGCCTGACAAACTGCAAAATAAACCCGAAACATTCATACCCAAACTCAAAGTGAAAGAAAATGAATCTATGTTTAATTTTATTTATGGAAAAGTAGCCTACAATTTTATAGTTTATATGCAAAAATGAACACATATGCACCCATTAATACTCCGATATACAGCTTTTTCATTTTAAAAATATTCAGATCTTCCTTTTGAAAAATCGGTTCATCCAAAGAGAGACAAAGCATAACCAGAAACGCTTAAAGTTAACCTCACACCTAGCGAAAAAAATAGCATAAACCTGACTTGATCCGCAACTCGAGTTCGGGTAAAATCAGGTTACCCGACCCGATGCAAGACTGTCAACCTGACCCAAAACGAAAAAAAGAAACGTCAACCCACCTCGATATGTGCCATGGATCGGGTCGTGTCGCTTTTGAAAAAAATCCGGTTTCGCGACTCAATGCAGACTAGAGATGAGACGGGCTCAGCCGGGCCCCGGGCGGGCTCGGACTCATTCTTTCTGAAACCTGAAAATTTTATTTATGCATGAAAAGAAAAAAGTACAAGAACTTTTTTTCCCCTTAAAAATTACTTATTCCTTTTCAAATCATTGTATTGCTTTTTTGATCAGAATAAGGGGAAACAGAAATTGTGTTTTTCTATTTTAGTTATTAGAATAGAATGCTATTTTAAAAGAAAATGATTAGTCATATATACAGATTTATGTTTGGCATTGCCGACGACGATGGTCCTACAATACGGCGCCACGAAAGAGGCGGGAATAATTAATTTGTGTTTAGTTCGATTTTCGTTTGTGGCAGAGGTTATTTTGCAATTGGATTTATTTTTATTATTATTATTATTTAGAGATCTAACACAAAGAGAATATTTTCTTCTGTTTACAGTTTGTGGTTTGCGAATAATTCAGATTTCTATTGTACGCTTTTCATATGGAAATAACTGTAGTGATTATTATATCTATTATGAACTCTGCTGATGCTGAAGCTGTACTCTGCAATTTACGAAGTCACTTTCAGTCGTAAGTAAATTTAATTACCATATTATTCCGATAGAAATCAATCGAGCAGTATTTCCTCTTTTCCTGCAAAAGCACCAAGGCATTGAAATTTTTAATTTAAGATTATTTTCAGGGTCACGCCAATCCCGAAAGATTGCTATGGGGAAGGAAATGGTTATAGTTAAAAATGTGCACCTTTTTTAGAAAATTTATAAATGTTCTTCTATTATTCGATAGATAAATAGTAATTTCTACAAATTTCATGCATTTATTCATGAAACACACTTCATTAACATGCCCATAAGATTTTCTTATTAAAAGAGAAAAGATATCTGAATCCTTTTTAAGTATGAAGAACATTTTTATTTGATACCAAGCTTTTATTTTGATAATATTAAATTTAAATTTTCCTTTAACAGTCATTTCTATGTAAAAGGTAGTTTGCAAATGATAATTACATTTGAAATATTTTTTTTAATATTATGCAATTTTTTACTATTGCATATTCGGTATCGGCTATGGTACATTGATGGCTATTCGGTATCTGATGGCACAAAATGTTTCGGGCTCGGGCGGGCCCGGGCTCTGAAAAAAGAGCCCGAACTCATCTCTAATGCAGACTCTACCTGATACCAAATGTTTTGCAAATTTCTGAATTGTGTGGAATTTAGATCATAGTCTGAAAAGGAATGCAGAAAATGATTAAGGAAATTTTTTACTCACAGAAAATTCGTGAAAATTTCATATCCCTATGAATCACAAAATTTGTAAACTTCTTGACGTGTTGACTATGTTTATCTCGTGACCGATTGAATTTCACGATTTTTTTCCGTGATCGATTCACGAAATACACAATTTTTTTCCGTGACCATTTGTCAAAATTCACGATATTTTTTGCGACCGTTAATGAAATTCGCTATTTCTATCCGAGATATTTTGACGAAATTCGCGATTCTTTTCTACGATCAACTGTTGAAATTCGTTTTTTTCCCTCGTAGCCGACTGACAAAATTTGCGATTGCTTTGCGCGATCGTTTGAATTTTTTGCGCGATTCTTTGACTAAATTCGTGATTTTTATCAGAAACCTTTGACAAAATTCTCGTTTTTTTCCTTAATAGATATTCGAAATTCACAATTTGTTTTGCACGATTAATGAGCAAATTTGTTTTTTTTTTTTTTGCGAATGTTGAAATCTGCATTCCCCCCCCCCCCCCCCCCGCAACCATTGGCAATAATCGCTGCTTGTTTCCACGATCTTTGCAATATTTTTTTCACGGTCCATTTAGGAAGCAATATTTTTTCCGCGACTAATTTACCAAATTGACTATTTTTTCGAAGTCCAATTGGCAAAATTTAAGGGTTTTTTTCGTGGTCGATTGGCGAGTTGATTTCGCGTAGCTCCGAAAGAAAAAAGAAAAAAAAATACTGCGGTCTTTCATGAAAATTAAAAAATGTTTCTGGAAGAATCCCATGGTTTTAAAAGACGTTCAGAGGGCAAAATCCCGTACGCTGTTTCAAGCCCTTCCCCTAAAAAAAAACTTTGTTCCAACCTCCAAGAACCTCTTGAAATGGCTCCCCACCCCTGCAGCAAAACCTGCAAAGAAGAAGTCGAAAGGTCAGGGGGAAAACTCCATTTTAGACAGGTCTCCGTATTAGCAAGTGTAATTTTATGGTGTTTTTTTTTTTTTTTTTTTCAAAGAAATGCGATTTTTTTGCGTTTCCGAAAGAATTCTTTTTTTGACAGATTTCATTTTCACAAGTTTTACAGTAAATGTACCTATGCTCTTGAGAGGTTTACTATAGAAAGGATGTTTTAACAGGCTTAGATATACTTGTAAAATGGAAACTGTCTCTAACGGAATACTGTCTTAAACGGAAAATCTTAGTCAGTATCTTGAAAGTATACCTGCTAAGATGAAAACCTCCTTAAAACGGAATTTTGAATCGGTTCTTGTTCGGAGGGAAGTGGACCCCCCCCCCCCGAACCTTACCTTGGCTATGCCACTGTCCTCAAAGAAAACTTGCCCCCTCCCCCCTCCTCAAGAAAGTTCTGAAATGGCGGCCCTGGATAAATATCAAATAAACAAAATTAATTTATTAGTTTTCATCTTTTGAAATTAAGCATTATCTTTCATATATAAACATTTATATCCATTAACTAGTATTAAACAATTACTGATTCATCTGTAATTATAAAGTCGAGTATAAGCAGTGGAAGATTACCTCAAGGATTACCATAACTAAAGGTTTTCTTTTTTTAAATTAATTTTATTTAAATATATAATTAATATTGATATTTAAATATATATAACTATATTAATTACTATTTTTATTTAAATATGTATAATTTATATTATTATTTAAATATATTATTAATATTAATAAGTATTATTCAAGGGGCTGGGGATTAAGAATTTTTTAGGCGAGGGATAATTTAGAAGGCACTTATTAAATTATCTATTTTATAATGCAAAAATATGTATGTAAGTAATATTAAACTAAAATACAAAATTACATCTCACATGCTATCACTTTCACTTTGCATGCTTACATCTTCACTTTCCTTTCACATCTTCACAATCCAATTTTTACTCATTCGAATAGGAAGGGAAAAAAAATACTTTCAAATAAATTTATTGGGAAAATTACCGAATTTTTATTTTTTAAGAAATAATTTTCCATCATGTCATTTTTTAATCTATCAACATGTGACATAACACTAAAAATTTATTTGCTACTGTAATGTAAAGAAATAGATGTGCAGGTTTTTGCTGCTGCTGTAGGACAGCTATCGCTACCTTTACCAATGCTTTTTCTATTTGTGTGTCCTACAGCTTTTTTCATTGTTCTACGGCAAAAGTCAAGTGATGTGAACTGCTCTATATTTTCAGTATCATTTTGTAAAACTAACGAGAAATGGGAGGTCGGGCAAAGGGTGATGGAATGAAAATTTTGATAGATGGGGGATTTAGATACAATTTTCAATATGAGATAAAATTTCAATAATATTTTTCAATCCACAAAATGTGAAAAGTCACCCATCCCCCTTGCACTTTAAGTCATTAATAAAAGATTATTACATTTAGAATGATTGAAAAATGAATAACTACAAATAAACTAAAGAAAACATCATTTTACTGCTGTATTACAGACAAGAATTATACGGCGTAATTTTTCCACATTCAAGGAGGACCTTCTTGCAATGGCCAAAAACATACACAAAAAATTTGGTTCAATTCTATGCATAACTTCATACATTTTTCGAAGGTACAATATTGAAAATGGCACAAAAATCGCTATTACAGCGCCCCCTTCCGGCGGAATTTTTTCAAATAAAGGGAGGGCCTTCTTGCCATGGCCAAAAACATGCACAAAAATGTGGTTCAATTCTATGCATAACTTCATACACTTTCCGATGATACAATATTCAAAATGGCATAAAAAGCGCTATTACAGCGCCCCCCTACCGGCAGATTTTTCCAAATTAAGGAAGGACCTGCTTGTCATAGCCAAGAACTTAAAAAAAATTTGGTTCAATTCTATGCATAACTTCATACACTTTTCGATGGTACGATATTCAAAATCGCACAAAAATCGCTATTACAGCGCCCCCTTCAGGCCGATTTTTTCCAAATTATGGGAGGACCTGCTTGCTGTAGCCAAAAACTTAAAAAAAAAAATTAGTTTAATTCTATGCATAACTTCCTATACTTTTAGATGGTACAATATTCAAAATCGCTATTACAGCGCCCCCTTCCGGCGGATTTTTTCAAATGAAGGAATTTTTTGCTTGCCATAGCCAAAATCTATTTAAAATGAATTTTGGTTAAATTCTATGTATAACTTCATACACTTTTTAAGGGGTATCAGGACTCTTAAAATTGAAAAAAATGAAAAAAAAAGGACCATTTTTAACATTTAATATCTTAAAATGTAATTGATTTTAAGACACAATTTTAATTGGAATAAAATATATAAGTATTTTCTTTCATTTAATGTATTTAAAAAATTATAAGATGCAGAATTAGCATTTACAGGGGTCTCCAAACTGTTAGACATTTGACGAGCAAAAAATCGGCATAACAGCTTACGCGCACGATTGCAAAATAAGTATTGCAACTAGAATGAAAATTTTGGTGCCTACTTATACTTCAGATTGTAATAATTACCCTGAACCTAAATAAATTTGTATTTAAAGCTTTTTTATATTTTTAATACAAAGTTGTATTTAGCTAATGCAAAATTAAGAAATTGTCAACAGTATAATCACCTAAAAATATATTGTTTTGAACAATAAAAAGGAAATTTTAGGTTCAGTTTATACAGACTAACATGAAACATATGTTTTGAAAATTTCATGAAAAAATATTCAGAAGTTTTTGAGATATCGTGCGCGTTATGCCCAAAAACGTCATTTGGAGAAAAATGGCTTCAAAGTTTCCGAAACGACGCTTCAGCTATTGAACGTGTATAAATGTAAAAGCCATAACTTCAGTTCTAACAGGAATTTCAAGGAAACAATTATATCAAAATGTTCAGAAAAGATAGGAGTTTAACATCTAAAAAAATTAAAATTTCGAAAATTTTAAAGCTTTAAGAGTCCTGAGACCCCTTAATGGTACAATGCCGACAGACACACGGACATACAGATAAACAGACATTTTCTATAAACATGTTTTTGGGGTCTCTGACCCCTAAAACGTCTAAATCCGTATTAAAATTTTTAAAAAAAAATTAATTTAAAATGAGGTACGAAAAAACTGGAAAATGAAAAATATATTTTTCTTATGTGTTTGACCTTAATACAAAGATTCCGGAACAGTTTTTGTTTCGTCTAGCTTCGTCTAGCTTCGCCAGCTTCATCCACCATCTTGTTTCAAAATGGCGGCTAGTTAAAAAAAAATTAAATAGTTCGTTGGCCAGCTTCATCCACCATCTTGTTTCAAAATGGCGGCCGGTTAAGAAAAATTAAATTTAAAATGAGGTACCAAAAAATTGGAAAATGAAAAAGATTTTTTTTTATGTATTTGATCTTGATACAAAGATTCCGGAGCAGTTTTTGTTTCGTCTATATCTTAAAAAATGGTTGAGTTATAGCACTTTGAATTTCTAGCATGGCTGACATTTTGAATCGATCTGATATTTGTCACGCTATAACAAACGTATGTATTAACCTATTTGGATATAAGAAGGAATGTGGATAGTATATAGCAATGTCTCAACCAAGTTCGCTGGCCAGCTTCATCCGCCATCTTGTTTCAAAATGGCGGCCATTAAATTAAAAAAAAATATATTTAAAGTGAGGTGCAAAAAAATTAGAAATTAAAAAATGTTTCTTTCTTAAGTATTTGACCTTGGTATAAGAATTCCGTGGCATTTTTTGTTTTGTCTTCATCTTAAAAAATGGCTCAGATATAGCAGTTTGAATTTCTTTATGTGGGTGATATTTTGAAAAATCTGATTTTTTGCCTGCGACAGCACTCGTATATATCAACCGATTCCGATGTGAGTCTGTGAGTGAGCATGTGCACAGTAATTACTATTGTCTCGACCAAGTTCACTGGTTAGCCTCATGCACCATGTTGTCTTAAAATGGCAGGCACTTCAAGATATCGCTGAATTTGGCAACCAAATATAAGTTATTTTAAATAAAAGCAGCTTGGATAAAGCTGACTAATTTCGCGAAATTCTCATTCATAAGGATTTAGTATTGATAAAAATTAGTATCTTAATAAAAATCTTCTATAATCGGTTTCCACCAAATTGAGCTTCGTGTATTTGAATAACATAAGCTAGCCAGGGCCGTAGCGACCGCCCCCATACCCCCCATTTGGGGGGGGGGCTGAGCAAAGTCAGGGGCCCAGTAGTGAGCTATTGTACCTTTCAGCCGAATTTTTTTTTTTTTTTTTTTTATGAATTTTTAATAATATTTTATTTTGTTTTATCGAAATTCATTTTTTTTTTTTTTTTTTTTGTCAAAGATCTTGATTAAATTTAGAAATAGAAAACAGATATGTGCTTTTCTTCTATATCCACCATTTTTTATAAAAGTTTTTGAAGGCTGTAAGTTCTACTTAAAAAATAAAATGGCATTTTAGTATTTTTGGGGCGCACCTATCAATGGGCGAAAAAGGTGAAACCAAAGGTTCAAAACTTCTTTAATACTATTACTTCCATCAAACGAAACAGATATGCGCTTTTTTTCTACAGGCACCATTTTTTTAAAGGGGCCCAGATGAAAGAAATTTTGCAGGCTCTAGATTCTTTTTGAATTGTCTTTTTTAGGGCCCCCTATATAAATGCGAAAAAGTTGGAGCCCAAGATTCAAAACTTTTAAGCCCATTTTTTGATCCAAATTTTTTAAAAATATGCTTTTAAAACTCACTTAGGAACCCAATAAGTTTCAAAACTTCGTTATACTATTACTTCCTTCAACCAAATGTGCTTCCTTTCTATAGTCATTATTCTTTTTAAAGGTTCCCAGATGAAAGAAATTTTGCACGCTCTTAATACTTTTTAAATTGTCTTTTTGGGGGCCCCCAATAAAAGTGAGGAACAGTTGGAACTCAAGATTCAAAACTTTTAGGCCCCATTTTTATTATTCAAATGTTTTAAAAATATGCTTCTTAATATCATTGGGGGCCCCAACAAGGTTCAAAACTTTCTTAATACTATTACTTCTTTTGACCAAAACAGATATGCACTTCCTTTCTATAGCCAGTATTCTCTTTAAAGGTTCCCAGATGAAAGAAAGTTTGAAGGTTCTGATTTCTTTTTGAATTGTCTTTTTTAGGGCCCCTTATAAACGGGAGGAAAAGTTGGAGCCCAAAATTAAAAACTTTTAGGCCTCACTTTTTTATTCAAATGTTTAAAAAACATGCTTTTCAAACTCGTTGGGAGTCCCAATAAGTTTCAAAATTTCCTTAATACTATCAGTTCCTTCAAACAAATGTTCTTTCTTTCTATAACCAGCATTTTCTTTAAAGGTTCCCAGATGAAAGAAATTTTGCAGGCTCTAAATTCTTTTGGATTGTCTTTTTTAGGGCCCCCTATAAAGGTGGGAAAAGTTGGAGCCTAAGATTCAAAACTTTTAGGTCCCATCTTTTTATTCAAATGTTTTAAAAATATGCTTTTTAATCTCGTTGGGGGGCCCCAATAAGGTTCAAAACTCCCTTAATACTATTACTTCTTTTGACAAAAACATATATGTGCTTTCTTTCTATAGCCAGTAGTCTCTTTAAAGGTGACCAGATGAAAGAAATTTTGCAGGCTCTAAATACTTTTTTAATTAACTTTTTTGGGGCCCCCTATAAAAGTTGGAACTCAAGATTCAAAACTTTTAGGCCCAATTTTTATTATTTAAATGGTTTAAAAATGTGCTTTTTAATATCGTTGGGGGCTCCAACAAGGTTCAAAGCTTTCTTAATACTATTATTTCTTTTGACCAAAACAGACATGCCCTTTTTTTCTATAGCTACCATACTTTTTAAAGGTGCCCAGATGAAAGGAATTTTGCAGGCTCTAAATTCTTTTTGAATTGTCTTTTTTAGGGGCCCCTATAAACGGGAGTAAAAGTTGGAGCCCAAGATTCAAAGCTTTTAGACCCCATTTTTATTATTCAAATGTTTTAAAAATATGCTTCTTAATATCGTTGGGGGCCCCAATAAGGTTCAAAACTTTCTTAATACTATTACTTGTTTTGACAAAAACAGATATGCACTTTCTTTCTATAGCCATCATTCTCTTTAAAGGTTCCGAGATGAAAAAAAAAAAATGCAGGCTCTAAATTCGTTTTTAATTGTCTTTTTTAGGGCCCCCTATAAAGGTGAGGAAAAGTTGGAGCCTAAGATTCAAAACTTTTATGCCCCAACGTTTTATTCAAATGTTTTAAAAATATGCTTTTCAATCTCGTTGGGGCCCCCAACAAGGTTCAAAACTTTCTTAATACTATTACTTCTTTTGACCAAAACAGATATGGACTTTCTTTCTATAGCCAGCATTCTCTTTAAAGGTTCCCAGATGAAAGAAAATTTGCAGGCTCTAAATACTTTTTTAATTGACTTTTTGGGGGGCCCCTATAAAAGTGAGGAAAAGTTGGAACTCAAGATTCAAAACTTTTAGGACTAATTTTTATTATTCAAATGTTTTAAAAATGTGCTTTTTATTATCGTTGGGGGCTCCAACAAGGTTAAAAACTTTCTTAATACCATTACTTCTTTTGACCAAAACAGACATGTCCTTTTTTTCTATAGGTACCATTCTTTTTAAAGGTTCCCAGATGAAAGAAATTTTGCAGGCTCTATATTCTTTTGAATTGTCTTTTTTAAGGCCCCCTATAAACGGGAGGAAAAGTTGGAGCCCAAGATTTAAAACTTTTAGACCCCATTTTTATTATTCAAATGTTTTAAAAATATGCTTTTTAATCTCGTTGGGGGCCCCAATAAGTTTCAAAACTTTCTTAATCCTATTACTTCCTTCAACCAAATGTGCTTTCTTTCTACAGTCACGATTCTTTTTAAAGGTGCCCAGATGAAAGAAATTTTACAGACTCTAAATACCTTTTTAATTGACTTTTTTGGGGCCGCCCATAAAAGTGGGGAAAAGTTGGAACTCAAGATTCAAAACTTTTAGGCCCAATTTTTATTATTCAAATGTTTTAAAAATATGCTTTTTAATCTCGTTGGGACCCCAATAAGGTTAAAAACTTTCTTAATACTATTACTTCTTTTAACCAAAACAGACATGCCCTTTTTTCTATAACTACTATTCTTTTTAAAGGTGCTCAGATGAAAGAAGTTTTGCAGGCTCTAAATTCGTTTTTAATTGTCTTTCTTAGGGCCCCCTATAAAGGTGGGGAAAATTTGGAGCCTAAGATTCAAAACTTTTATGCCCCATCTTTTTATTCAATTGGTTTAAAAATGTGCTTTTTAATCTCGTTGGGGGCTCCAACAAGGTTCAAAACTTTCTTAATACTATTACTTCTTTTAACCAAAACAGACATGCATTTTTTTTCTATAGCTACCATTCTTTTTAAAGGTGCCCAGATGAAAGAAGTTTTGCAAGCTCTAAATACTTTATAAATTTTCTTTTTTGGGGCCGCTCTTAAAAGTGAGCAAAATTCGGAACTCAAGATTCAAAACTTTTAAGCCTCATTTTTTTTCAAATGTTCAAAAAATATATGCTTCTTAATCTCGTTGGGGACCCCAATAAGCGGGCATCTATCTATGTGCATTGCATATGCCACCTATCCACTTATGTTCGACCTGTTTCGTTTTGAACATTTCATTTCTCTTGTCTCGATAAATTACTTATGTTAACTATACATAAATTATATTGTGTATTTATTTAATCTACTAGCAGAGCTTCGCCCACTTCGCTGATTGCTTTTTTAAAAAAAGAACCCAATTTTTGGAGTTCTCCATTGGGGGCTTTCACTGCCTTCCCCAGCGTAAACCTTTTCCGGATATTCCCGCTCCGATCTTGAATCAAACAATCATGGAATTTTTCGATATTTTTCGAATTTCGTTGATTTTTTCGATAAAAGTGATAGTGTCCAGATAAAAGTATACTTTTCCAGCATCGTAGCTCAAGTGCTACAGGAACAAATTTGTTATTTTTCCACTTCAGCTTAATTATGACAGCAGCAAAATCTACTGGATAATTCTTCGGTTTCAGAAAAAAAAATGTCAAAAAACTCCACAAAACGCGAAAAAAAAGTGTAGAAATCTTATAAAAAATTGGGCAAAAATTCAAAAATCGCTGAGAGAAAATTGATTATATCGAGTCAAAAGATTGTAACTGGAATGTGAAAAAATTGCCGTGAAAGACAAAAATATGTTAAAAATCACATACACTGTAAAAAAAAATCTGTAAAGTTATTAAAATTTTTCTAGGAAACTGGGATTCCTAAAACTTTTTATGTAACGGCAACAAGGAAAATTCCTGTAACAGAGTCTGTTACAGGACTTTTTCTTGTTGCCGTTACATAAAAAGTTCTCGGAATCCCAGTTTCCTAGAAAAACTTTAGTAACTTTACAGATTTTTTTTTACAGTGTAAAACGTTCGTAAAAAATTCAGAAATTTCTATGGACATATTTTCTATATTGAGCTAAAAGACTGAAACCTGATTCCTTTTAGGGATGTCAAAAATCCGTGCCGCAGATGGCAAAATTTTTACTATATTGGGATAAAAGATAGAAACTGCGTTCCTTTTACACTGTCTCTCCAAGAAAAAAAAAAGAAAGAAAGAAAGAAATCACTAAATTGAAGGATTTTTTCCGTAACTTTTTCTTTCATTCAAACACACACACACAAAAAAGCTTTGATTTGATTTTCTCATTTTCCGCGAAAATATAGAAAACTCACCAATCTAACATAAAAATTACCTAACATCCTTACTAAATTTGAAGATGCATTTTTGTCAAATCAAATCACAGGAGTGTTCCGCCAACTTTGCTGCATTGTACTTTTCCCTATTAGAAACTGAACTTTTACGCATGACTTTTTCCTTCATAGCACGAAGAAGTCGCGAATAAAACATCAAAATTTCTAGAAATTTTCCTTTCTAAAGACGAAAGTTTCTTCAAATGTGAGATAAAATCTCTTCTAATCACGGGGGTCTTAAAAAGGGAAAAAAAAAACGTTCGTGAAAAATTCAAAAATCGCAAAGGACAAAATTTAGTACATCGGGCTAAAAGACTGAAACCTGATTCCTTTTACTAATGTCAAAAAATACGCGAAAAAAAGTTAAAAATCACATAAAAAATTTGCGAAATATTTAAAAATCGAAGAAGACTACTTTACTATATTCGGCTAAAATGGAAAGATGGATTGAAAATAGATTCCTTTTATGAATGTGGGGGAAAAAGCACGAAACTCGAAAAAATACAAAAAATATCGTAAAAAATTAAATGAAAAAAATTCGAATCAAAAAATTTAAAAACCTGTTTCGAGCAACTTCAGGCATACAGGTAACCTTCCTGTCAAATTTTGAAACAGAAAAACATCTTGTGAAACAGAACATCTTTTTGAAACAGAAAAACATCTTGTCAGACAAAGAAAAACTCTGGACAGACAAACGTCTGTCTTTATTATTAGCTACTAGGAAACCCGTCTTCGTTACCCAAAGAAAGGTACCTTCTATCCGAAGGTATTAGGGTTTCGTTCATCTGACGAAACCCTATTCGTCTCACTCCTTTGTTTGTCTGTCTGTCCGTCACAGAGCCCGTTCTCAGAAACTATACATGTTAGAGATTTGAAATTTTGGGTACTTATAGCTGAACACCTCACATTAAACAACAAATCATAAAATTTTGAAAAAGTTGATAATTAACTGAATTACGGGCTAATTAACTTCTAAAATTAACCGATCCACCTTTTTAACGCAGATTCAAATGAACTTTCTCCAAATCATCCCTGTTTCTCCTAAGGGTTGCCAGTAAATTCAGCCGATGCCTGGTTACCACGGAGGAAATTAAGCCGAAAAATGAAGTGGGCATTATAAATCGAAATCGCATATCAGAAAATATTGGTCCCAGAAATTTGTAAATGGAATAGACAGACGCAGAAAAAAATCTACTTTCATTTGGTATAAAGTTCACATTTCTGCGATGTGTATAAGTTAAAATATCCACTAAAAATCAATCGATAAAAATTTATTTTCTTTAATTGGAAAGACAAAGAAAAAAGATTTCAATTCAAAAGATTTCAAAAAAGGTAGACATGACGACGCTGCGGTTTTTCTTAATAGCATATTTTAATACAGAATTTTAACTTTTTAAATATTAAATTTTTTGATTAAATTTTATGGCATTCCGATGTCAAATTTCTCGCTGATTTTATTGATACCTATTTCTAAGTCCTATCTTAATTACAAGCTGAAATATTAATTATTATTTAATTAATCGGTTTAACTCGCAGAAGAATAAATGTCGGTAACTCCCACATGTGTATTTTAAACAATTCTTTCTAAGTGAGCCCCTAATTATGTTGGAGACATGAAATTTCGGGTACTTATAGCTGGACACCTCACATCAAACAACAAGTGATAAAATTTTGGAAAAAGTCGTACATTTAACCCTTTGGGCTCCCACATGTGTATTTTAAACAATTCTTTCTAAGTGAGCCCCTAATTATGTTGGAGACATGAAATTTTCGGTACTTATAGCTGAACACCTCACATCATACGACAAATCATAAAATTTTGAAAAAGTCGTACATTTAACCCTTTGGGCTCCCACATGTGTATTTTAAACAATTCTTTCTAAGTGAGCCCCTAATTATGTTGGAGGCGTGAAATTTTGCATACTTATAGCTGGACACCTCACATCAAACAACAAGTGATAAAATTTTGAAAAAGTCGTACATTTAACCCTTTGGGCTTCCACATGTGTATTTTAAACAATTCTTTCTAAGTGAGCCCCTAATTATGTTGGAGGCGTGAAATTTTGCATACTTATAGCTGGACACTTCACATCAAACAACAAGTGATAAAATTTTGAAAAAGTCGTACATTTAACCCTTTGGGGTCCCGCATGTGTATTTTAAACAATTCTTTCTAAGGTGAGCTCCTAATTAGTTTGGAGGCGTGAAATTCTGCATACTTATATCTGAACACCACACATCATACGACAAATGATAAAATTTTGAAAAAGTCTTACATTTAACCCTTTGGGCTCCTGCATGTGTATTTTAAACAATTATTTCTAAGTGAGCCTCTAATTAAGTTGGAAGCGTGAAATTTTGCATTCTTATAGCTGAACACCTCACATCAAACGACAAATCACAAAATTTTGAAAAAGTCGTACATTTAACCCTTTGTGCTCCCACATGTGCATTTTAAACAATTCTTTCTAAGTGAGCCCCTATTTAGGTTGGAGGCGTGAAATTTTGCATACTTATAGCTCAACATCCCAGATTACACGTCAAATAATAAATTTTGAAAAAGTTTTATGTTTAACCCTTTCAACTCCAGCTCGTGTATTTTAAGCAATTCTTTCTAACTGAGCCCCTAATTAAATTGGAGATTTTAAATTTTGCATACTTATAGCAGAACACCTGAGGCCAAGCGACAAATCATAAAATCTTGAAAATGTCTTACGTTTAATCCTTTGAGCTACCACATATGTATTTGAAGCAATTCTTTCTAAGAGAGCCCCTAATTAAGTTGGAGACATGAAATTTTGCATACGTATAGCTGAATACCTCAGACCACACGACAAATCATAAAATCTTCAAAAAGTCTTATATTATTTACCTCTCCGGGCTCTAGCTTGTGTATTTTAAGTAATTTGTCTAACATCCGCCCTTTTAACCTGGGGAGAAATTTTCTAACTTTTGCCGACACCCCTTTGACCCTTCTTTCATATTGTGCACCATAGCCTTACATATTTTAGTTCCATTTTTTACCGCCAGGTGCGCCTACTGATCTCAGGTGCCATGGACCCAATCCCCTCCACTAATATATCTGCGGATAGTATGTAAAACGGGATTTCGTTCGGATAGATGTTTGTTTAGAATCGAATGCGCCCCCTGGTTGCGAAATGTGGAAGTAATAGATTTTTTCAAAAAGATAAAGTGTTTTGAAAGGAATATTAAACGAAACCCTCTGTGCGATCTGTGATCACACTTACCCACTTGTTTTTTTTTTCTTCTTAAATTTCAACTTGGGTGACAATTTTAAACTGGAGAAAACCGGAATATATGAAAACAACTTCCCAAAAGTTTTTTTTTTTTTTAATTAGTAAATCTGTACATATATATGTATTTAATAAAAGGCACCAATCCGAGAGGGAAAAAAATTGTTATAAGTGAATATTTTCTGCTTAAAGAAAATCTGTCTGGGCCACGCGCATAGCATTGTCAAACTGAAGAGAAAATTGAAAATACGAAAACGACTTCCATATTTTTTATTTATTTATTTTGTTTATGAACAATACTTAGCAATTCTACATTTGTAAAAGGAATTCAGTTTTAAACTTTTTTGCCAAATTTTTCCTCTGCTGTTTTTAAAATTTTCGAGAATTTTTATGTGATTTTTAGCTTTTTTTCACTTTTCTGGTAGTTTTTTTAATATTCGTAAAAGAAGAAAAAAAAAAAAAAAAAAAAAAAAAAAAAAAAAACGGTTTCAATCTTTTAACCCAATATGAGTAAAGTTTGATCTGTATGAACTTTGAAAATTTTTATGCAATTTTTGGCGTTCTTTCACGTTCTTCGGCGATTTTTTTTGACATTTTTTTCCTAAATGGAAGAATTCTCAGTTAAATTTTGCAAGTCCTTTGATTAAATTCACATTGTAAAAATATCAAATCTGTTCCTGCAGCAACGTGAACGAAATGTTGAAAATTTGAATTTAATCTGGATCTAAATAAAAAAATTACAATAATTCAAGGTTCGTATGATTCGAGATCGGAGCGGACATAGCCCCTATGGGTGTACGCTGCCGAAAGCAGTGCAGCCTAACTACAAATTCGTTCAATTTGAAGTTCATTTTGGAAAATTCGACCAGCGAAACTTCGCTGGTGTTGTTATACAATGGAACTCGGGTGGAAAATTAAATATAGATATTTCTCTAAAATCTTAGAGGGGGGGCCCGGAAAATATGTTTTGGAGAGGGCCTCTGAAGACCGTGCTACGGCCCTGAAGCTAGCTTATTAAAAATAAGGAATATGAAAGCTACCTCTTCCTCCCGGCACTGGCCGGAAGGACTTTTTAAACACTGGATCCGTTGATAGATAGCCTGGCCAACGGCGAACAAGGGCAAGTGCATCCGAAGACCATTTTCGTCATTGTCGGAACCGCGAAGTGACTACAAGATATTTGTTTTCAGACCGTCAGGCTGCCACAGAAACTTGAATTAACCATTCTACTGCTGCCGGAATGCTTAACGAGCTTGGATTGTGTTCGCCAAAACCAATAGTTTGTGCCCCACTCACTTCAACTTCCAAAGGGGCCTGTTTCAACTGGAGTCATCGTCATCTTCAATGGGGCCCAAGAAGACTGGCCCCGAGTATTGTTACTGGAGAGTCTAGATATAGTCTGAACACTGATTCTAAACTTGTTTTGATCTAGAGAGAGGAATCCAGATAGCAATTTTTGCTTTTTGAACCCCTTTTTTAACTGGACTATGTAAATGTCTGAATGCTTTTTAAAGGCTTCTCATGAAAAGTTTATAAATGTTTTGAAAAGGATTATAACAGGTTGCTAGTTGACGTAATCTGACGTAGTTTGCAAGTGTTTTAGAATAAGCATGCCAAAAGGAAGAAATGAAAGGATAGTCACAGGAATTGCAATCAAAGATAGATGAAAGGCTTTTATTACAATCATGCACTAAACGAGGCATCATAAAACGAGGTTTTGATAAATCTTTGCAACCTTATTTGATAGAAACATGAGATTTTCAGCAAAATAACTCAACTTAGAATTTTTTTGAGGTGTGTATAGGTTTCTTTTGTTTGTTTCTGTGGGGAACTAAATCTTAGTTTAAAACTATCTATGCCCAGCAAAGAGGAAATTGCTGGCCAGCAGCAAGATAGGTGCTGACAATGATGGAGAAGTGCTGGCTGATGGTCTACCACTGCATGACCACTGCTGGACAGCTTCAGTCAACTTTGCTGTTGGAAATCATCAGATAAAATTCTGGTGGGCATCTATTTTATCTCATGTGCTGGCCCACCACTACATGGAAGTGCACGAACTTTTGCAGTATTATTGCTGGGAACCCTTACGCTAGGTGGCGCTGCGAATATCGAAGACATTGAGTATTTGAACACAAATCTGAAATGAATATCTTAACACAATTTAAGCTGTGAAGTTAATTTTTTTTAAACTGTAAAAAGTATAGCACCACTGCCACCAACAAAATAAATAAGTAAATGAATAAATAAATAAATTCTTTATTTCAACACATTTTTTTTCTCTCCTTAAATCTGGTTTTACTAGGTTACAAAGGATTTCGGTTTTCATAATTTACGCAGTTCATAATCAATAATAAAAAAAGCGTATAAAATACATAGGATTTCTATACAATAGAATAATTTCTATACCAGTTTAATGATTGGGAACGTAAATCACAAAAGAAACAAACTTGAAATAGTGTAATGAGAACTTGAAAACTACGAGCAGTCGTAGCGTACGCTGAAAGCACTTGTTCATGTCCGATCACGAAAACCAAGCAGCATCGAGCGCGGTCAGTACTTGGGAGGGTGACCACATGCAGTTCAAATATTTCTATAGACGCTTCTACAGATGTTTCTATAGCTCTTGGTGAAACTACTTATAGAAAAAAGAGCCATAACTATATAATAGTTTTTTTTATAGAATTCTATAAGACATTTTTGTAAGGGGAAGTGCTGGGCCAGCAAAGGAATAGCAGTGGGATAGGTGCTAGCACTGCAGGAAAAGTGCCGGATTGAAGTAATGTGATGGCATACCAATGCGGGCCTGCTGTTGGCCATCACTGATGGGCCAGCTGCATTCGGCTTGGACACTTTTCGACAGGTTTAAGTAATGGCACCCTTGCACTTTACCGCTGATAGCACTTCTGGCTGCCATCTTTTTTCCAGCTGATGGCCCACTGTTTCTTTCTTTGCTGGGTGTATCGAAAAATACTGGTTTTTATTAGTCTACATGTTTATCAAGTTGCTTATTTTAATTAATATGCATATATTTTTACCTTTAAAGTAGCTGATAAAATTTGAATATACTTTATTTTTAAAATTATAAAGAATTATCCTGTTTTTAAGACTAGTTATTTTATTTTTGTGCAATTTCTGATTTTTTTTTCTATTATATTAAAAAATTTCTTAGAGGGAGGAATAGCATCCCTATGTCTTTTACAATGTATGCATAAAATGTACATTGATTTGAATTTTTATCAATTCGATGCTTTACTAGATCATATTTTAACTCTAAAAAAAATCCTAAATTATGTTAAGAGGCTACTTCACTCACGCAGAAACACCTGATCGTTAAAGTTAATCCTTTAAGAGATTCTTTTTTATATATCTAGTTTGTATTTCAATTTTTTGAATTTTTTTGAAAGAATTGGATACCTGAGGTTGGTCTCTACAATAGCCATTTTTCACTTTTTCAACTTTGTTTAAAAGGTTTTTTTTCTTTTTAGGATATTTCCATTTTCAGAATTGCTCTCTAAAGCAAAAGTATACTCATGAAAAAAAAAAAAAAAAAAAAAAAAAAAAAAAAAAAAAAAACTCCTTGCAAACAAAATTAAAAACTTAAAAAAGGTCTTTGTACAGATTAGCCCAGGTAACAAATAATAAAATTTAAAATATGGAAATGTAAACGACATATTTAAAATATTTCCCCCCACCCCCATAGGGTTAACAAAACATTAGGATGTAGATGTTTATGCATGAGGGAAGTAACCCCTTAAAGAAAATTTTCCTAAGGCAAAATATTTTTATTCGAATAAAATCATTCAAAGTAAAATTTTAATTAATTAGCAGTAATGAAGTTACACCCGAAATTATTGAATATTAAATACGTGAAAATTTTCACATTGCTAACTAAGCGTAAACCAACAGTGCATTAGAGCGCTATTCCAAGGATCAGGGTTCAATACCCGGGTTGGAAATTTTTCACTCTGTGGGTTTACGCTTAGTTAGAAATGTGAAAATTTTCAGGTATTTAATATTCAAAAGTCATTCTCATACACATAGGCATAGAATCTTGAAAATTATTGGTGGGGAACTTAAAATTAAAAAAAGCAAAGGGATTGTTTTTTTCTGATGACATTTATCCCTGTAACAAAAGAAAAAGAGGGAATTCAATAAAATAGTAAAGTAAAAAAACTAAAAGCTTTTTTATATTACATGGTCAAAAAAAAAAAAAAAAAAAAAAAAAAAAAAATTAAAAAAATTACTGGTGGGACTTCAGAAGATACAACTCTACGTCTATTCTTATATATAGTAAATTTGATTATATTTTCAGTTACTTACCTTTTGAATCCAGTTCACTTGGTCACAATCAGGGGCGGATCCAGAGAATCGTTTTTTGGGGGGCGATTCCGTGTGACATATAATCAATGTAGTCATAATTTCTGTTGCTCAAATCCTTCCTTGCAGTTAATTATTAAATGAATATGAAATTAATACGATTTGAAAATATTACAGACTCTCGATTATCCGACATCCGATTAACCGAAACACTCGGTAATCGAACACTCTTATAATCCCGCCCTCTCCTCAAAATATCGTTTATTGTTACTTATTAGGTCTTAAATTTAAAAACGTAATAACATAATTTATTTATTAAATGTCTTTTTTTTTCTGTTTACTCTTGTACTATGGTAATTATTTATTTTATTTTTTGTTCTTTTAGTTATAGTGAACAGCGTTAATAACACAAGCCTGCGATGATTGTCTTTTTAACTTTTGATGATTGATTTTGATGTAAGACTTTTTAAAAATTTGCGATTTGTGGAAAATCCTGACGTGATGGCATGGTAAAAAATGAAGGTCATTTTTGGATTCAGCACTAAAAAATACAAAAGAACCAATTACCGAAAGCTGAAAAACATAACCATCACATCCATTTTTTAATATCAGATTTCTGAAAGAGGATAATCTCTGAAAAAGGATCCCCTTCAGAAATCTGGAGGGCTCTTAACAACATTGAAAGTCAAAATGTGTCATTTAAGTGGTGTGTACACCTCTTCACTGGCGCGGATCCAAGGAAGGACGGGAGATCGTCCCGATCGCATCCCCCCCCCCCCAATCTTGGATAAAAAAATATAAATCCACCGATTATCGCGAATTTCGACAAATGGTCACCGAAAAAAATCAATTTCGTCAATCGTTCGCAGGTCAAAAAATCGTGCAAAAACGCGAATTTCGTCAAAGAATCGCGCAAAAAAACGCGAATTTCGTCAAAGGATTGCGCAAAAAACGCGAATTTAGTCAAAGGATCGAGCAAAAAACGCAAATTTCGTCAAAGGATCGAGCAAAAAACGGGAATTTCGTCAAAGGATTGCGCAAAAACATGAATTTCGTCAAAGAAACTCAGAAAAAAACGCTAATTTCGCCAAACAATTGAGGAAAAAACGTTAATTTCGCGAAAGAATCTCACGAAAAACGCTAATTTCGCGAAAGAATCGCACAAAAATGCGAATTTTGTCAACAGATCTCGGAAAAATGCGAATTTCGTCAAAGAATCGCGAAAAAAATACGCGAATTTCGTCAAAGGGCCGCGGAAAAAATGCACAAGTAGCACCAGGAGGAGATTCCCCTAGGCGTGTCTCCACGGGGGGGGGGGGATCGATCGGGGCGGTCGCCCCCCCAAGATATAAATCCAATGCTTTTAACGGCAGTTTTCGAAGAACAGACAGACAAGCAAACGAAAACCAAACACTTTTCGGGTGTCAATGGCAAAACTCACTGACGTTTCGGTAATTAGTGAACAAAATAAGATTATGTCCTGTCAAAAAGCATATGGAGCCATAATTTTTTACACTAATGGTTGAGGAGGGGACGGTGCCACTTCGTGTACCTTTTGCTGAATCTCTACAACAGAAATTGACAATGTTATGCGGGTCCCTTTAAAGCGTTGAAACTTTTTCGTTCTTTCAAAGAAGCTGCAATTCTAATATCTGTATAACGATATTTTGAAAAGAATGGGATTCATACCAATTTTTAAAAGAAAGAAAGAAACAAGAAAAAGAAAGGCCCTTTGAAAAATTCAAGCATCTTAATGTTTTCTGAAGAAAATAATGTGAAAAAATTGTACTGTTATTGCCACCCACATTGGTAAATTTCAAGGGTATTTCATGAATGAGAAAAAAGGGTTATGTCCTAATCCTAGACATTAAAAGCAAAATGCGTATAGTGTGTTGATTTCTTAAAAATCAATTTGGTAAATTTGTTCTTCCCTTCTTTGCCCCGATCGCACCCCCCCCCCAGTAGATGCGCGCCTAGGGGAATCTCCTCCCGGTGCTAATTATACAATTTTTTCACGGCCCTTAAACGAAATTCGGGTTTTTCAGCGATTCTTTGGCAAAATTCGCGTTTCTTCGCGATTCTTTGAAGAAATTCGCATTTTTTCAGAGATCTGTTGACGAAATTAGCGTTTTTTGCGCGATTGTTTCGCGAAATTTGCGTTTTTTACGCAATTTTTTGACGAAATTCGCGTTTTTCGCGATCTTTTGACGAAATTGGCGTTTTTTGCGCGATCATTTGACGAAATTCGCGTTCTTTTTGCGATCCTTTGACCTGCGAACGATTGACGAAATTGATTTTTTTCGACGACCATTTGTCGAAATTCGCGACAATCGGTCGATTTATATTTTTAGGGGGGGCGATCGCCCCCCCCCCCCCCGTGGATCCGCGCCTGGTCACAATTCAGTTCAGGATCAAATAAATATTTATTGTATATTATACATATACATATAAAGAAATCTGTGTTTACCTACAATAAATAACACATGAAATATGTGGAATTCTAATATAACGTACATTTTATGCCTGTAGCAGATTGCAAATTTTTTATATTACTACTTAATTAAATTCTGAATTCTTTCATTTATTAGACTTATTTCTTAGAATTTTCAATTATTATGTACAGAATATAGGCAGTTAGTAAGAAATCCTCCTTAGGACTCTCACTGATGCCCACAGCAATTATTTAGTCTTTTCTCAGAAAAACCAAACAATAAACGGTGAATACACTCTGTTGCAAACAGTGTTGAATTCAAGGGGTTGCCCGGGGTGGAATCCCCCCCCCCCCCAGAGAAATGAGATGTCCCCCCCGGAAGATTTGAGATTTTGTGTTTTCAATTGTCAAAAAGTGCAATCCCACCCCCGGAACTCTATAATGACCCCCCCCCCCCCCGGAGCCACAGAAATATCTCCCGGAGAAAAGTGCCTGAATTTAACACTGGTTGCATGCAAAAAAATACATGCACCCAGAATGAATTGAGCCAGAGCTACGAAACTTGACGTGCTGATGTGATTTGATGAGTTATGTAAATGATTAACATTTCAGCACCACTGACTATTGGGGGTTTGTGCAGTGCGTATTTAAATTGCGGCGGGCAGCATTTAAAAGAACCGGTACTCAAAATCACAGGGTAATTAGAACTGGACTACCATTGTTTATACATTGGATTTGAAGAATGATACCTTTGAGGCATACTCGACGGCACTACGAACAGTGCTTCGACTTTGAAAGGGGTCGAACCATAGGCTTCAGAAAAGCGGACTGGTCCAACAAACGAATCAGCCAACAGTTTGGTCGGAGCCATATTGTAGTTCCGCAGTGTTGGCATCAATGGATCAGAGAAGGCACGACCAGCCGCTGCAGTGGCTCAGGACGCCCCCGGGCGACACATGCATGAGAGGATTGAGCAATCAGACGAGCAGCCACATCTACACCAACAATGTCACTATCACCTATTCCACTCCATATGCCAATCGATTTGGATGCAGTGGTATCATAGCATACTTAGATGACAGGCCGACTCTGGGCTCAGCTCTCGACGTCCATTTACGCAGTTGCTTCTAACTCTTCGACATAGGCGGTGCTGTCTGGATTGGTGTTGATCTCGAACAAGCTGGGCAGTGTCAAATTGGAGAAATGGGATATTCAGCGACGAATCTCGTTTTTCTCTCAGTGCTGGTGACACGTATGTATGTAGTAGACAGAGAATTTAAGGGTCCAATCCTGCTTATGTTACTGAGCGGCACACTGCCATAACACCAGGAGTGACATTCTGAAGAGCTATTTGCTGGAACAGCTGGTCACTTTTACTCGTGCTACAAGGTACTCTAATGGCTCGCAGCTACGCAAACGACATTTTGCAGCCGGCGGTACGGCTTATGCTATTAAGTCGCCTAGGTGCTATTTATCAGCAAGATAACGCACGGCCACACACTGCACGACTCTTGCGGTAATGCCAACAAGGATATAATGTTCTTCCACGGCCTACCAGTTCACCAGATCTTGTTCCAATAGAGAATGTTTGGGACATATTGGAAAGGCAAGTTCAGCCTAGCTGAACTTGCCTTTCATACCTTGCATGTTTTCATACTTTGCGCCTAAAGGTATGAAAACATGGAGGACTGGGAACAGGAAAACACAATGGTAAACCTACGAGTCAACCGCTAAAATCGGGTTTTCAGGTGTTTTCCACCAAGATTGGACTTGACAGACCGATTGCGTTTTAATATGCGAATCGAGATTAAACTAATCTTAGAATTTCATCCGTGAACTCGATGAGGTGATTGTCTGTGCTGCCGGCTCCCGGTCTAAGTGTATTATGCTAAACTTCTAGACAAGTGGATGAAAAAAGACCTGGTTTGCGCAAGAAGATAATTGTCCATCAGAAAAATGCACGCCTCCATACTTGAGTAATAGCAATAAGAAAGTTTAATGAACTGAAGTACGATCTGTTCAAACATCCACCTTATTCGCCTGATTTGGCTTCTTCTGACTTTCATTTATTCCCACGAATAACATTTTTTACTATTGAAAACGATTTTACACGAAAGTAGAAGTAAAATTAGCTGTCGACGACTAGTTTGGAGGACTTAAAGAACCACACTTTCGTGATGGCATAATGGCTTTGGAACATCGTTGGAATGCTTCAAAGAGATTATGTTGAAAAATAAAACATTTAAATAAAAACTCATTTTCCCTTTCATTTCGAGAACTTTTCAAATCACTCTCGTATATTTTTTTCTTGCGCCATGTTTCTAAATATCAATGAAAGTTTCAGACATCTTGGGACTTTATAACTTACAAACTCATTTAAATGAGAAATATCAGGTTTTAACGAAAGTTTCCCGTCACAGCTAAAACGGTCTGTGCAAACAGTTCGCGTTGACGTGTTTGCTCATATTTTGTCAAACGACTTTTGGCATTTGAAAGAAAGAGACTTGCTTTATAAAACTGTGTTGTGAAATTTGTAAATAAAAAAAAATATCGTTATCATTAAGTACAAGGTGAAGGGGCGAGTATAATTCAAGTTCTTAATTATCTGACATTTTTACTTTTTGGATTATTAGTGTCACGTTATATTTACTGCAATCATTGCAATGTTATCAAATTATTTAATTATTTGCTTTATTAAATCATATTATATATGGTACACTCTTCAAAATTCTTCAACGCCTAGGAATGGAGTCTGTGCGCACCCGACAAAACAATTTCTTCAACCCAAAAACCGACAGACATCCACCAAATCCCAAAGCAAAAGAAAATTATTCCATATTTTAACACGTTTATAATGAAGTAGTCTATAATTTTATCCCTTATGTACAGAAATGAACACATAGGTTATTACTATGGGCCACCATTAATAGTCAAATGGTTTTTCGTTTGAAAAATATTCAGGGCTTTCTTGTTAAAACCCAGGTCATCACGACTCCGAGCGAAAGAGATAAACCACAATCCGAAAAACTTAAAATGTATTTCACTCGCAACGAAGAAAATACGTCAACCTAACCTGCCGCAGGATTGTAATTTCATGTGAATACGTAAACCGCTAAAAAGATTTACATTGGAAGGCAACCCGATCAGAAATGAAAGAAAATGAATCCATATTTTAATACAATTATTGTACAAGAAGTCCACCTTTTATGTAGAAAAATGAAGATATATATATAGTATTCATAAATATTCAAATATGTAGCTTTTTCATCTGAAAAATATTCAGGATTTCTTTAAAAAATAGTATTAACACGAACCCACCTCATAATAGTGAAAACGCAATCCGAAACAATTAACACTTTACCTTACCTTTACTTGCAGAAAATCACTAATGAAAATTTTCTTATCGCTATAGATCACAAAAGTTGCAAATTTTGTGACCTATTCATGACGTTCGAGGGCTGATTATCTCATGACTGATTGAATTTCATATCTTTTTTCGCGATCATCTGACGAAATTTGCAATTTTTTTCGCGACCGTTTCACGGAATTCACGATTTTTTTTCTGCAACCGTTATCGAAATTGTTTTTTTGTTTTTTTCTCGTGATCATTTGTTGAAATTCACAATATTTTTCCGCGACCAACAGACAAAATTTCATATTTGTTTATGCGATCTTTTGACAAAATTCGCGATTCTTTTTCACGATCATTTGTTGAAATTCGGATTATTTTTTTCTACCACCAACTAATAATATTTGTAATTTTTTGCCCGATAGTTACACGAAATTACGTATCTTATTTCACGACGGTTTGACGAAATTCTCCTCGATTGTTTGACTAAATTTTCGTGATTTTTTGTGCAATCTTTTGACGAAATTCGCCATTTTTTTTGTAATCCTTTTACAAAATGCGAGATTTTAGCTAGTACAACCATTTGACGAAAACTGCATTTCTTTTTGAGATCTCTGATGAAAGTAGCAATATTTTCCATGGTCGTTTGGAGAAATTAGCGATTTTTTCAGCGACGATTTTTTTTCAAAATTCGCAAAATTCGCGATTTTTCTGTGACCTATTGACGAATTGATTTTGCGGAATTCGAAAAAAAAAAATCGTGGACTTTCACGAAAATAAAAAAAAATTCGCAGAATAATCACATGTCAGTGAAAGAAGTTAAGAAGGCAAAATCACGCAGAGCTTTTTTTTATTGTGCGGGATTTTCCCATTTTCTGTGAAATTTGTGTAGTTCTGCACGTTTCCTGTTCCTGAAAGAAAATTTTCCTTTTCCCTTCGCCAGAAAGCTCTTGAAATGGTACTAAGTAAAACCTGAAAAAAAGAAGTCGAAAGGGACTACAAAAAAGTTCCATTTTAGACAGCTCTCTGTCTTGACAAGTATAATTCTATGACGTTTTTTCATCGAAATTTGATTTTTTTTCTACTTTGAGAAAGAATTCTGTTATAGACAGGCTTCGTTTTCACAATTTTTAATGTAATACATCTCTTTTCAGAGCCAGACTATAGAGTGGACGGTTTAACAGTCTTTGAGGATACCTGTAAAAATGGAACCTATAATAGAATCCTGTCTAAAAAAATGTTTTTTATTATTCAATATATTGAAATTTTACCAGATAAGACGGAAACCTGTTTAAAACGAAATATTTCATTGATTCTTGGGTTTCCGTATTCAAAGTTTTTACTGTTTTTATAAGAATGATTCAGTTTATGTTTCTCGTTCTCGTTCGAGGGGGGGGGGGAAGGGGTACTCCCTAACTTGGATCCTACCCTTAGCTATATAATTTCACTCAAAAAATCTTTGCTCCCCCCAAGAAAGTTCTGAAATGGCGCCCCTGCTCGAATTCGAGCGACATGGTATGCAACCTGCCAAAGTCTTACCTTTAACAGCCGAAAAATTCATGTTTTCCCTTTGTCTGCCTGTCTGCTCCGCGAAAACTGCCGTAAAAAACGTCCGATTTGATTGATATTTGGTAGAGGTTTTGAGGTTTTGACCTCCGTGGATCCGCGCCTGAGCATGTATCGACGAACTTATCTCATACATGGGTTGTCATTTGGAATAAAGTCGGCTCCTAGTGAGCGCAATTGAATTCTAGATCAAATCCTTCGATACAATATATCAATATTATTTAGGTTATTTTATATAAAATGACGTCATTTGCATCCTCTGATGCATCAGCTGAAGAATTCCACTTTTACGATCCAGCCTTAAACAACATCTACAGAAAAGTATGCATAGGATGTCTACTCGCTGAATAATACACAAACCCAGCAAAAAGCGATGTCGTCATCCGAGAAACTAACAAAAATTCTGGTATCTATCGACTCACAAGCCTTCATTTGTTTGTAACATTAATATGGATACTGAAAATTAAAAATAGTTTATAATAGCTCCATGTTTTATCAGAAATCATCCATTTATATTTTTTCAAAATTCAGAAAATATTATGACACACGGATTATCAAAATTACATTCTTTCAGCTTTTTGATAGGAATTAAGTAAATGCGGAGGAAAAAAGTCGCACATATATACTTGAAAATACATTTTTATAGCAGACAATACTCTTGGCCTAGCGCATATTTGAATAAAATTTTTTTTTCAGTTTCTATGAGAAAATGGCAACAAAAAGATATAGTAATCTACTATTTTCCCTTTACTTTCTACAGAAATGGAGTATTTCAGTTGCCACCGTTATTGAAATGGCTTTAAAAACTACAAAAAATTTAATATCTCAAAAATAAATTGAGATGCAGTTTTCAAACAAACTGCATTTAAAAAATCTTTTTTCCCTATACGATGGTGTAAAAATTCAAAACTTGCGCTATTTAGAAGTTTAAAACATTGCCGTAGATATTATCAGTATTTAACCGTACAATGATACATCTACTTCGTTTTACGACTGGCTTATATAATATAACGTTATTTTTTAGGGACGACATCGACACTTTAATTGTTGCCCGAACGAAATAGCATATCGGGGCTAATAGTTTTGTATTCGAATATTAGTCAATCAAGTACGATATGGTATTTTACTCTCTCTGAAAATTTATGCTATGTCCGGGTCTGAATTTTGTAAATTAACTTTCAAATGATACCTGCCGTATCCAGTGTAGCGATCTCATCTCACCTGATCAGTATAAAGCGAGTTACTAGCTTAGAGTAACTGGCCTGGCCTTTTGCTCGACTCTAACATTCTCGCCTCCTGATCACGAGATACCTGGTTCGTGTCCCATCGGCGCCAATCTAGCACGCTCTCCTCATTGGTGACCCGGGCAAACACGCAACAACAACCTTCAGCAACAATCATCTCCTCTCATAAGCAACAGATGGCAGCACCAAATAAATAATCTGCATCAAGAAAGGCCTATGAAACGCTTAAAGCACAAAGCCTGTCATACTGCGCATCACACATGCGTATGACAGCATCACTTACGAGTGCATATCGCCCGTCAGACGTGAACGATGTCTTCCTCACTGGAGATGGAGTGTGTAGCCATCTCATCTTACATTATCAGTATAAAGCGGGTTACTAGCTTAGAGTAACAGGCTTGGCCTTTTGCTCGACGCTAACGTTCTCGCCTCCTGATAATGAGATCCCTGGTTCAAATTCCATCGGCGCCAATCCCCACTCTCTCCTCACCAGTTACTACATAAGAATAGCGGAATATCTTCTACCAGTAAAAATGCTATTGTGTTTGAGAAAATCTGCATAAAAAACCCCTAAGAATTTTAACGCGATTTTGTCAAATGAAGTCATTTTCATTGATTTTTCACCCTCCTGAAACTGAAATTAAAGTCCTTTGTTTAGATTTTGATTTCACGTGGACAAAGGAATAAGAATGTTCTGTAACAAAGAAAGAAAAAAATCATAATCAACAACTGTCAGTTTTATTTTTAAATTTCAAAGTTTGGCTTCAAAGTTATTTCAAAATTTTTAATTTACCAATTTAGGGCAAAAATAATTTAAATTAATTAGTATGGCAGCTGAACACAAGCACAAAGAAGGTTTAATTAAAGTGAGTTAAAGTATTTTAAATAATTAACTTTGAATATTTACATTCAAAATTCAATTTGGTACTTTTCCGTTATACGGACACCATGCCAATTTGTATGCAAATGCGTCAATTATTTCAATCCTGATCGTGAAAAGGATTTTTATTGTAATCCATTAATAAAATATGGTAAAATTCATAAAGTTTAATATGAGTTTTATTTTATTATTTTATTGTATAACAGTTATTTGTTCACATATTTGGTACTTGTTAGTTATCCCGTCGACCAATTTCGCCAAATTATATAAATCGCCAAACCACTCGCCAAATTATACAAATTGTCATAATTTTTATGGAACAGATGTCATATATTCCCGCGGCCGTCATCTTGGATTTTTTCTCGGCGTGAAAACCCCCTTTCCGCCAAGTAGTAAACGTCGCCAAGCAGCGATTTATGCGCATGTTAGGCTTAACGAAAATAAAATGTAAAACATCGCCAACAAAAAACGTCAAGAAATCTCAAAACATCCAAGATGGCGGCCGCGGGAATATACAGCATCTAAGTCATTTTTTTTTTAAATAACGAAAGAACAAATAAATAGTATAACATTAATAAAAATACAGGGAACAGATGTCATATTCACCCTATATTGGCGCGATTTTTTTCTGACGCCAAATCATATAGGCAAAGGGTACTTAACTTGCGCCAAAGTGTCGTTATTTTGCTTGATGTGGTAACCCGGATTATGTTGTTTATGCTGTTGATGTTTTCGCCAAATTGGCAACCGAAAAAAATCGCGCCAATATGGGGCGAATATGACATCTGTACCAAATACAGTTGCCAAATTGACACAGATCTCATATACTATGAGATCTGTGCCCCATAATCGCCCCATGTTGCCGCGATTTTTCCGACGCCAATTTGGTGAAAACATCAACAGCATAAATAACAACATCCGGGTTACCATATCAAGCAAAATAACGACACTTTGGTGCCAGTTAAGTATCCGTTGCGTATATGACATTGGCGTCAGAAAAAAATCGCGCCAATATGACAGATATGACATCTATATCAGTATATGACATCTGTGCTAAAATACAAATAAAACTTAGAAATAAAAATCACTTGATGACTCAAACATGTGTTGTCAAGTGAATGTGATATTTACGAGCAACCATTATTGGCATTTAATCTTACAATTTGGCGACAGTAATTTGGTCGACGGGATAACTAACAAGTACCACTCATTTTAAGTATATATTTGTGATTTATTTATTTATTTATTGAATAACAAACATACGATTTGTGTGCTTGACATGAGAGCCCGCTTATAAATCGGAGACAAGATAGCACAAGGAAATATTACAACACAAGAGAAATAAACCCTGGATGTTCCACACAAAGTGTGTGTGCAATGGAACCAGCGGGAATCGAACCCACAAACTCTTACGCACAAGCGATTAGCTGACTGGTGCTTTGACCTCTCAGCTACAGAGCCCCCACCATATCGAGCAAAATAACGACACTTTAGCGCCAGTTAAGTACCCGTTGCGTATATGACATTAGCGTCAGAAAATAATCGCGCCAATGTGATGCGTATATGACCTCTGTGCCAAATTATGGTACTTGTTTACGTTCTCATCAATCACTTTTTGGTAAACATAATATGATGTCAAACAAAGTAATTTAACACCAATAATCAAATTCGAACTGGGGAGCAGATGTCACAGACGCACCGGGGCTGCAGCGATTTTTGTTTTTGAGCCCTTTTGGCGAGAAAATCCCGTTTTTGACTTCCTGATAGGTCTAACGTACGAAAGCAGCAAATTAGTTGGTACTTCTCCATTATGCCTTCGACCACGTTTCATTAAAGGAAAAAAAAACTATCGTCAAATTATAGGATTTAAAGACAAAAATGTATGGTCGTGGCGTCACATTCCCTGGACGTCAGATGTGTTTATTATGTTCTCAAGTATTTTTAATTCGACGTTTATCTATATCAAGATTCCCTTATCATATAACAGACTTGACAATCCGATTATGATAATGGGCCAAATTATATAAATCGCCAAACCACTTGCCAAATTATACAAATTGACATAATTTTTATCTTAAATAACGAAAGAACAAATAAATTACACTCATGTCCAAAATTAAGGTTACAAACACAAAATCTGTGAAAACTGATGAACTGTGTTGCTACGGTGGTATATTACAATGGGAGAATAAAGATAGCAACCTAACAATATGGAAAAGATTTTAATTGTGAATTAAGATACAGGATACAGGGTATATCAAAAAGTGTTAAATCATTAATCAGAGATAAAGCATTTATCTCGGGAAAAGCCTGTCTAATATGGAGTGTGACCACCGTGCACTGTTATACAAGCCTCACAATGAGCTCTCATACTGTTTATGATGGTGTCAATAAATGTTTGTAGGAACAAATCCCATTCTTCCATAAGCGCGGCTTTTAACTCCTGTCTGGCCCTGGTAGGGGGGTTACGCTGTGCAATGGCTCTTCCTAGACCATCTCAAACGTGTTCAATAGGATTGAGGTTCGGAGAACTTGAGGGCCAATTCACACGGCGAATACCCTCTTCTTCAAGAAAATCACCAACAATGTGAGCTTTGTGTGACTTCGTATTATCATCCATAAATTTGAAGTCCAGGCCTACAGCACCCCGGAACAACCTCACATAGGCTTCAAAGACCTCATTCCTAACGCCCGGCGTCCAATCGTGCGTGTCTCTTTCACTACATCCAACAGGAGAGCCCGGTTGTAGCGGAACCGAAGACATCAGTCTTGGACACAATAAGAATGGGTGCGAGTTCTTTTCAGTTATGAGTCGAGATTCACCACGCAGAGTGATTCTCGTCGGATCTTCATCTGGAGAGAACGTGCAGCTCACTGTCATCCCTCCTACGCAAAAGAAATCGACACATTTGGTGTCAAAGGAATCGTTGTCTGGGGCGGCAGAGTGCTGGACAGTCGTACACCACTCCACGTCTTCGATGCGGGTACTGTCAACGCACATCGCTATAGGGATGAGGTCCTCGAAGCCTATGTGAGGTTGTTCCGCGGTTCTGTAGGCCCGGACTTCATGTTTATAGGCGATAATGCGAAGCCACAAAAAGCTCACATTGTTGATGATTTTTTTGAAGAAGACGATATTTGCCGCATGAATTTGGCCCTCGAGGTTTCCGGACCTCAAACCTATTGAACATGTTTGGACGGTCTAGAAAGAGCCATTGCACAGCGTAATCCCCCCCTCCCACGACCCGCCAGAAGTTAAAAGCCGCGCTTTTGGAAGAATGGGCTTTGTTGCTACAAACATTTATTGATACCCTCATAAACAGTATGAGAGCTCGTTGTGAGGTTTGTATAGCAGTCACGATGGTCACACTCCATATTAGGCAGATTTTTCCCGAGATAAATGCTTTATCTCTGATTCATGATTTAACGTTGTTTGATATACCATGTATTTTAATTTACAATCAAAATCTTTTCCATATTGTTATGTTGCTATATGCTTTCTCCAATTGCAATATAGCTCTGTGCCAAATTTCGTGGCAACACAGGGAATAGTTCATCAGTTTTCACAGATTTTATGTTTGTGACCTTAATTTTGGACATGACTGTAGTATAACATTAATAAAACTCATTTTAATTTCATTTGGCAACAAATCTCACTTTACTAAGCCCGAATTGCGAAAAGCTTTTTAAAAAAGCGCCAAAGCCTTTATAACAAAGAAGTACGAAAATTACATACTTACACATACATAACATTTAGAATAGGGCAATTATGTAGAATTTTGGGCTTTAATGTAGCATTAAAATACCTTGACTCGAGAACTTATTCATTGGCCGAACATCGTATATTAAGCAGTTCAATCATACAGTTGTAGTCGATTATGTTTGAAAGAGGCCCCCAAATCGTATAATTATTTTAAATTTCTATGCTGTTTTTAGAGAAGTCCGATTACCTAAAATTCTGCCGAAATCTGTCATTTTCGCGCGTGTTTCCTGTTTTTGATCAGCGCTTGCAATATTTTCTAACGAGGGCCGAATTTGACAAATTGGGAAGAAACCTAAACTTAATTGGTTTAAATAGCTTTTGATTAATGCCCGGATCTATGACATGAGCAAGGACTGGCCAAGCCTGGTTGTATCAGCAACCACAAACGCTTGCAGATTGCGCTTAGCTTGTACTTGGAATCTAAAAGCCGGGTTACAATTTAATATCTGAAAGTAATATTTGCTGGGCTGAAAAACAAACTTAAAATGTTTCAGAATTAGACATATCACAGATAGAAAATATTTAAATTAATTTGAAATTAGTTAAAATTTTGGATTTAAAATGAAATTTTAATACCCTTTATAAATACATAAATACATATTTATACATAATATACATACTTACATAATATATATTATGTATGCATTATAACTTTTATATATGTATCAACAAAAAAGTTTGGTGATATTTTATACCTAGCATGGCGAGATATTTCGTTCGTTCTCAGGGACCACTACAATAGGGAAGTATCCAAATCCCTGACACCATCTATATTTGAAATAGAGTAGGTGGGGGTAAAGATACGCACGGGGCAAAGATACGCACTGGCTGATTTAATATGAAGAAACATTTCTACAATCATGACCGCTAGGTAGTAGTTAGGTCTGAAGTGTAGTAGTTGTGTGTTCAAACCTTGTGAAAAAAGTAGCACTCCGTGCCAAGAAAATGAGGTAAGTTTAAATTTTCGCATTTTGATCTAATATTTTTAAAATTTCACTTTATTGTTTAGCTGACAATACTTCGAATTTTTACTAATCCAAAAATTCAGTGGAGAATGGAAACTCTATAGCTTCTAAATGCCGTATAGTTTACCTCGATCGCATTTGTTTAAACTTGTCGGTAGCCGGTTAAGTAAATTACTGCAGAATGGGGTAAAAGTACGCACCCGTCTTGGGGCAAAGATACGCACAAGTTTAAGATTCGTGGCTTTGTCCTATCGTTTTAGCTAGATGCAAAGCTTTCCACAAAAACGTTGTGGAAAGTTTTATTTTTTATATTCTATAAAATATAATAGCTTCTTAACTAGTTAACTACCTTTTCCTTTTTCTAGTTAAGTTTTTTTCAATATAGAACATAGGTATCTACTTACTTACTTTTAATAATCAATATTCTTGTTTCATAAAACGATTTTGTTTTAAGTCTTAGCCCTTAACTCCTGTTAACAGTCTCACAGATCGCTGCTATATTCAGTTTTCATAGCTTAACTTGTAATTTTCAATTTAATCATTCATGTTAGTTTAATTTTGATTCGGTTAGAAACTTAGTAGTATCGCTAAAGACTTCTAAATAAAGAGAATTTTATTATAATAGGCTTTACATAAAGTTTAGCGGAAAAACAGTATCTTATGAGTCAGTCAACGTTTTTATTCATTCTACGATCAAGGGGTCTTTGGGACCGCTCACAGAATTTGTGCAACAATTTTTGTCACAGTAGTTAAAGCTTAACTGCTATTTGCGATTTCACAGACCGCTGTTTTTTCATTTTTTTTTCATGGTTTAATTTACAATTTTCAGTTTAACTATAAATGTTAGTGAAATTTACTAATGCTTTTGTATAACTCATTCGTTTTATTGGAAATGGGGCAAAGCCCCACAGTAATGGGGCAAAGATACGCAGAGTAATGTTTTTAAAAATTGCAATTTCTCACAGAATTATAATTTGACAGAATGTCTGTTGATGGTGGCACTTGCCTAAGGTTCTAATCTAACATTTTAATCACTCATTACATAAGTTTAGACCAATGTGTGTGTGAAAAATCAAAATGTATGGAAAGTCAAATGCTGAAATTCTATGTTTTTTTTTTTTCAAATCCAGTTTAGAACATCAAAGCATTGTTGTTAAAAGTATTAATCAAAAATGATTTTTGAAATCGGCTATGTATTTTTTAAAGTAACAGGAAAAAAAGCATTTATCCCATTTAAGTAATGTTTCACGAAAAGAATTTTTTCTCTTTACAGCCAGGAAATGAAGAATACCTCAGTTATTATAAAAATCAAGAAGAATGGAAACCTACAATTCCCAGACGCCCTGTAGCCGCTATGAGTGGAAGTCCAGGACCAGCAATAGTACGATTGCGTTCATCTATTGGTAATATCATTTTTTTATTTTTAGTTAAAATATCACGATTTTACGTAAGTTAAAAGTTATGAGAAAATTCTTAAAATACTAATACTTATTATATGCAGTACTAATTAATCATTCTTGGCCAAACAGAAGCGGAAAATGTTAAAAGCGTGTAAATCTGTGTTCTCGCCAACTTTTGACCACCCTTAGCAAATTTATTAATCAGTTAAAAGGAACTTTAGCCAATTAAAAAATATATATATACATAGAAAAATAGATTCTTCGTGAAACATTTTATTCTAAAGTCAGTCTTTAACCCTTTATCTACTGACGGTACTTAAAAGTACCATTAAAATAACTTATTATAAAATTCATTTAATACATCGATCAGTTGTAATACAATTTAGAGTGAGTTATAGATATCTTACTTTAACTTGTTTTAAAAGCATTATGGGCTACACAAAACAAAAATATTTTTAAAAGGATGAATTCTTTTGCCTTTTCACCTTTTCAGCTTTCTTGGCGGTGGGGTGGGGAGGAATTTTTCAATTCGGAAATATTTCTATATTTCGATTATAAAAACATTATATTTGTACATTTCCTAATTCTACAAAACACTAAGAAAAACATTTAAAATAAAAGATTTGAGTGGGTTTATAAATATTGCATAAAATCCCTATAAATTCAAATTTAATTAATTCTTCTAAATCCTCAAATCTTTCTAAAATCCTTCTAAAATTTATTAAAGGATTATGTAAATCTTCTAATGTAGTTTAAACAATCCACGAAAAAATGCTTTAGAAGTTAAAATTTTCATGAATTCATAATTCAGTACATAAAGGGTTAAACCCATTTTCAATTAGGGTTGGCACCAGTGTTGCAGTCGTAAAAAATCCAGTGGGTAACCGCTTTAAGCAGAGGGTATACCCTAGAGTCATGAATGTCCATGGCTAGAGTATACGCTCTAGCTTTATTTGAAAAACAGAGGATATAAGGGGCTTCCTAAAAATAATCAGAAGGTATACGGCGTATACCTTCGTATATCCTCCATTACACGCCTGGTTGGCACCTGCTGCCTGAACACCGCTCGCACAATACTTGCTGCGGCTTTGACTTGTACTAAAGTAGTGGTGAGAGATGCATATTTAACCCTCCGTCAGTAGCAACTCTGGGACTCCCGAGTTCGGACGCAATGAGCTTGATAGGCACCTAGTAGAAAATCGTCATTAGCAATTAATTGACGCAATTCTAAGGCCCTTAAAGTGATCAGTGATTATTCATTAGGATGTACAAAGAGAGAATATTTCAAATTTGAATGAAAAAAAACTGTTTATTATACTCAAAGTAAGTAACCCTGCGCGCTCTAGTGGCGGAGAGGAGAACGGAAATAATCGTGCTGTGCTTGTCAGGCGTATTGCGACCGACGGAGGGTTAAGAAGAGTGAGAATAGCCAAGCTGCGAAAAGAGAAAATGTTTTGCTTTATTTTCCCCATATCTAGAAAATTTATCTATCTCCCTTTTCTGTGGGAGGAAATATTTCAGCGAGTTATGTAGAAAACTGATTATTTATTGTTGCTAGAACAAAATAAACAGGGCAGGAAAAAAAGTGTTTTGAAGATTGTAATGAGCTGAGGAGGAGAAAATTTCGGGGCGGGGGGTTGAAAATTTAAATGATTGATTACACAGGCCTGCGATAAAAAAAATACAAGAGAATTGATAACTGATCTTTATGTATTTTCTGGTGCTAATTTAAAAACAAATAATGAAAAAAATTCTATCACGTCACGTTTTCTTGAAAAATTCAATTTTAGTTGGATTTTTATGAACATTCCATCGTCCATACGCCCCGTTCCTCATGGAACTGATGTGCCAGTGCCTTTGCCTTCAATTGAATTGCAAATTCATCTTTTCAGGGTCTTCAGACTCGGAACATCCAGAGGTTCAAGGCCCCGATAATGAATATAAACCCTCTGGAAGCGATTCACAGCTCTCATCTCTCATTCCATCTCTCAGGTTGAACTTAGTGATCTGATTACAGATCTGGGCCTTTTGAAAAAGGCAGCAGAATTATTGGGCTCCAGATTGAAAGAAAATAAACTTATTGAACAAAGGAACCGCTTTTTATTAGTACAGGAATCGAGAATTTGTTAAGTAATACTTTGAGGAGGAGAAGAACCTGGTCTATTGTTCTGATGTTTCCGGATTGATGAGCAATTTTAATATCACATACGATAAAGATGAATGGAGGCTATTTATGCATTTCAAAGAAAAGGAGCCTTAAAGCTGTCCTTCTTCATCATGGAAGCCAGTATGCATCTGTACCAGTTGGATACTCGGTGCATTTAAAAGAACGCTATTAAAACCTGGCTTACGTCCTCAACAAAATTAAATATGCCGACCTCCGTTGGACCGTTTGCGGTGATTTGAAAGTTACCTCCATGTTTCTTGGTCAACAAGGCGGATAGACAAAGTATCTATGTTTCATTCGTGATTAGGACAAACGTGATAAGATTCAACATTGGGTCAAAAAAGAATGGCCGAAAAGACAAAATCTCAAACCAGGCACTATGAATGTGATTCGGAACAGTTTAGTTGAGCCAAAAATTGTATTGTTTCAAATGATTACGATTGTTTCAAATACCTGTGCAAAAAGTTTCATGTTTATCCGAAGCCAAGTTGAAAGAGGAAATCTTTGTTGGTCCAAATATCCGCAAGCTTATGAAGGATAAATAATTTGAGACTAGTATAACAACAAAGGAAAAAGGAAGCTTGGGTTGCCTTCAAAGATGTCGTCAGCAAATTTCTGTGGAATTACAAGAATCCTGAATATAAAACAATTGTAATGAATATGATGGACAAATTTCAAACGTTGGGTTGCTCCATAAGTGTCAAAATACATTTCCTTCACTCACATGTGCACTTTTTCACCCGCAAATTTAGGATCAGTCATCGAAGAACAAAGTGAAAGGCTCCATCAACACATCAAAGATATGGAGCGATCAAAAGAAAGATGGAATAAGATCATGCTCGCCGACTACTGTTGATGTTAACACGAACACGAGATAGGCCTGAGATTGAACATAAAAGAAAAACATCAAAAAGGAGTTTCATAGAAAAAGAGTACGTACTTAAATAGAAACTTTTTTGTTTTGTTTTGTTTTTTTGCTCAGTTTAAAATTTGTTTGAAACTTTCATGTCCACATACATAATATTTGCTCCTCTTGGTCAGTTGTCTATTTCATGTACGTTGCGATAATAAAAACAAATTAAAATAGTACGTAGATTATATTTTTCTAGAAACTGCTCCATAATTTGATGTAAAAAGTTTAAACTCGAGGGAACTTTTTGTTTTATCCCCGACCAGAGGCGGCTCGTGCGATATGGCAACAGTTGCTTTCATCCCCTCAAACCTATTAAAAAGTAATCGATTACCAATAAATCAATTTGACTCACCGGGAATCGATAATTTTACATAGATTTCCATGGATAAAAACCACTGTTGCCAGATAGTAGATGCAAAATTGTTCGAGAGAAATCCTTTTTAAATAGGATTTAAGCAAAAATATCGATATCGATTTACAAAAAATCCTGATGTGATGGGACAAAATGGAGGTCACTTTCAAAATCAGCACACCAAATAACAAAAGAATCCGCGAAAACTTCTCTTGTATTTTTCAAAAACTTCAATTTCGCAGGCCTGTGTTATTTATTGTTACAACAAAGTGATAAATAAAGCAGAAAAAATACAAAAAAGCAAACTGTTTTAAAGACTTTTAAATTTGAGTGCTAGGAAAGCACATGGGCAGAGATGGAAATTTTGAAGAGACAGGTTTATTTAGATGAAGGATTATTTAATTTTTGCTACTACGAAATAGCAAGGCAGAAAAAAACGAAAATTTAAGAGTTTTAAAGATTTTTAACTTTTTTGTGCTCTGTGACCATACGTCAAAAAGAGGTGAGATCATTTCAGGGGATGGGGGACTCAGATTAGATGAGTGATTTTCCTTGCTAAAATAAAGTAAAAACAAAAAATAGAACAGAAAAAGTCTAACTAATTAAAAAGTTTTAAAGGTTTTTTTTTTGTGTGTGCTATGGCAAGGCAAAGGGGTTTTTTGGGAGGGAGGTGTGTATTTCAATAAAATTGTTAAAAAAGCGGAAATTCGTCAAAATTCGGAAGATTCTCATAAGAAAGTGAGTGAACGAATACAAAACGAATGAACCCGACAAGTAAGACCAATTGTTCAACAATTGGTCGCCTGAGTGAATGAGAGTGTCGCCGATGAGATTAAAATTAAAATCGAGCTCTCGCAATTTAATAATTCTGATCGTTCCTTTCCTCGTCATATGAAGCATTTTGTCGCGATTTGGTGCAATGGCAATCAGTAGAAATCAGGACCGAAACTAGCCATTTTTGCACCCGGTGCAAACATGGATTTTGGCCATTTTTTTCCCATTCTAACCAGAAAATCAGAGTTCTAACTTTTTACGGCTGCTCTTTCATCTTCTCCTAATACTTCATTTATAATGGCTGTTTCATAATAATGGAAGCCATCAGTCCATCAGAAGAAAATGATTTATTCCAAAGGTATAAGTTCGATTGAAAAAAAAATAAAAACTATTTAATACTTTGAGCAGAAAGAAGAGGCTACACCGGCAATTTTCATGACGCTAATAGAATACCATAGCTGTCAATCCGTACGGTTTAGTTACCTCTAAAATTTAATACAAATATTTGCCATATTTAATCGTTGACAATTGTTAGACTTTTTAAACTGAATTTCCGGAAGTGACAGCAAATTGTTCCCTTGCGACGACATTTTTGAGGCTGTCAACTCGTAAAATTTGGCTAAAAAGGCTAACCTTGACAACATTTTTTGAATGAATCTTTGCCTTTATAAGAAAATGGGAAGTTCTTTAATTTCTTGGTATCGGTAAATTTTATATTTTTACGAATATTTATGCAAATCTTTTGTACTTAGAATGAAAAGGACTTCGCGAAAGTATAAGAAAAGTAGTTTGGAGTTTGGGATAGCTTTCAATATAAAAAATTCCCATAACGAGATGGGATCCCCTCCCACCCAAAAAAAGGAAATCCATGACCCCCTCCCTCTAAATGGTGAACTGGATCCGCTCTTGGCTTTCTCAAATATTGATTGATTAAAATCTTGAAAACAGAATCGAAAATAATTCCGCTTTATGCAGGATTCTTATGCCATATCATCTTTAGATTCTTCTACACTGTTAAAAATTTTGCAGCATTCTGGCAGGTCATTCGACCGTTTTTTGAAAAAACGGTTTCATAACCATAATTAAACTATATTCTGACCATAAAATGGCCAATAATATGGTCAGAATAGTGTTAAAATTACGGTTGTGTAACCGTTTTCGGACAAAACGGTCAAATGACCTGCCAGAATGCTGCAAATTTTTAACAGTGTATGCTTTGTCATACGCCAGACAAGATGATTTTAACAATGCCGTGCTAAACATAGATGTGAGAACAATCGACAAACAAAATCTTCATTTCGCGCCCCTTCGTTCTGGCGCCCGGGACACATATCCCCTCTGCCTCCACTTAGTTTCGGCCCTGGTAAAAAGAAACCTGTATAGACGCCTTTTCAGAACTTTTTTGGGGGTGCTGGGGAAAGGCAAACATTTTAGTTGATCTTGTTGTGCACATTTGAGAAGCAATTAATACAGTTTTAATATGAGGTGTTCGGAGAAGCGTAATTCGATTGGAAACGATTTTTGCCGGCCCTACGTCCAGGTTACGTAGAGGTACTTATTTTTCGGATCCGTTATTTTTGAGCAGTGATATGTCTTATTTAATTGAATAATTCTGAGAGGAATACTGTTTGGAAATAGCAGTACTCAAAATTACGCAGTTCTAGGCACCTTGAGGTCACCAGTCTCTACACCAATGTCTCTATCTATATAATCATAAATTTCTAAAATCACTTCATTATAGACTGTGTTTCTGCGGTAGAATGGAAAGCAATTTGTGCTTAAAAATTGCGTGTTAGCTGATAGACCAAACGGATGTAAGCTACATCTTAATATTAAATTGCGTATATGTAAGCCCACAAATAGCAAGAAAATTTTTTACACCATCACCGTAAAGTTACATAGTTTTAAGCCACTTAAATAATCCTGGCGACTGTGAAGAGATTTATTAAAAATATTAAGTTATTTTTGTTTAAGGAAAAAAAATAGAATTTAAGTGCTCGGTTGAAAATAAATTATCTTTGGTGAACTTCTAAAAATCACTTAACGTTTAAAAAATACAAATGAAAAAATGAGCCATTATTATTGCTAAATTTTGTGTTCTTGCTTTAAAAAAAAAAAAAAAAAAAAAAAAAATTCTTTTAGAATTTCGTCAAAGTTTAAACTCTTGCTAAGTGGGGGCTTAATGGACATAAATGCTAAACTGTTCAAATGTTCTTGCTGAATGGGTGATCGCAAATAAGTTTTGACCTTTAAAAAAAAAATCCTTTCTTCAAATTCCACAGACATTTATGGCCAGAAAATCCAACTAGAAACAAATAAATCTGAAAATGCGGTAGATCTATCGTCGCAGGTAAATAAGTCAAGAACTTGCATGGTATTTCGAATCTTTGTTGATATAATTGACTTCAGCGCTTCTATTTTCTCACAAAACAATGTGTCCATCTCTATCGGACAGTTTTGTGATTCTCTTTGAAACAGCTGTACTATTTCAATCTCGCTGTCAGATCAGCTGTGTACATTTTCGTACGGTATTTTTGAACAGGTCCTGAATATATTAAACAAGAAATTAAAAAAAATGAAGTTATCTTTTTAACAACAGTAAATGAATGGTAATTTCATAAATTTTATAGATTAAAAAAAAATAAAAAAATTATCTGTAGAAAGTACGTATATCCAAATGTGTGATGAAAAATCTTGTTATCGAATCACTGCTAATATAAATTATTGGCTTCAAATATGTTCCTCTTACATGAGCAGCTAATGGGCACTTCATTTAAGATCTCCAAGATGTTCACTATTTGGTCGCAGTGTGACGTCAGAGTGTGGTGTCATTTTGATCACACATGTGACGTGACGTATGGGACTTGCAGTGACGTCACTGTGACCGTGTTGGCTATACGGGGTATAACTTAGAATTTTTAAACTATATTTCTTCTATTTTTATTCATATGTAAAAAGTTGCTTTTTTCATATTTTAAAACATTTTATAGGGGCAGATGAACATGATCCGACAAAAACTAAAGCTCCTGCATTTAAAATTGGAATAAAGTAAGTACAATGCATAGATTATAATTTTAATTTATCATATAAGTACTTTTAAAAAACCGATTTAAGAAAAAGTAAATAAATTATACATATACATACAAGTTGGAAATTGCTCGTCAAACGTGGCAAATGAGGTGCGTTCGTACTATAATTAGCTTTATAATAATTTTTTGCACCGCATATTGCACTGAATGCATATTTTAGTGCGCTTCATAAATGCATATCAATTTCATTCTGTTCAAAAGGCTGTAACATCATTAAAATGCACTTGAAATAATTTTTTCCTATATTGGCCTTAATGTAACGGAAAACTTTTGACTGTCCCTGTCATTAAACTATACATCCAATTTTCATAAAATTTAAAATGAGTCGACAAAATTTTGCAACAATTACATATTAAAAATTTCAGACCATTCGGAAGGCTGTAACATCATTAAAATGCACTTGTAATAATTTTTTTCAATTGGCCGTAATGTAACGGAAAACTTTTGACTGTCCCTGTCATTAAACTATGCATCCAATTTTCAGGAAATGTGAAACGACTCGACAAAATTTTGCAACAATAATGTATTTAAAATTTCAGACCATTCGGTTGGGTAGTTTTTGCTCTGTTATAGGCGGACAGGCAGACGGACAGACGGACTGAACGACGACTTTAGGTGCTACGTATTTATATAATTACGAACGCACCTAAAAATGCTTCTTTCATCATGTGAGGACGTGAGTTTCAAAACTCACCTTATCCAGAAAATCAAATTTTGGGAAATAGCGAAAAACCTCTGGCTGCGCCCATAGGTTTTCATTGTAAGCCAAACTTTTACAATGCCAGAAATCTAATATATAAAAAATGAAAATTTGTCTGACTGTCTGTCTGTAATGCTATACAAATCCACAGTTTGGAAGCGAGAATTGTGAAATGTTACGTACATGTGTATTAAAACACGGCGGAGGCAACTAAAGTAATCCGTAATCGAAGTAACTTATAGTTGATTTTTAATTAATAAAAAAACCACCAATTTAACAGCAATTTCCAATAAAATTTAAACATTTTTCGTTATAGCTGTTACCAATAATTAAAAATCCACAATAAAATTCTTACCACAACTATTACTTTTCTATAGCAAGATTTCCACGTGAAAAAATGATATAAATGGTTTGACGAATTTTAAAAAAAGGGCACATTACATCATGACTTTTCTACTGCAAGATTTCCACATGAGAAATGAAAATAAAATAAATAGTTTGACGAATTAAAAACAAAAGTGAATGTTGTCATAATTTTTATGTTTTATGATTTCCATGTGAAAAATTATATTGACGAATTAAAAAAATGGAATATTACGTCATATTGGAAATATAAAGGACGTGGTGAATATATAACGTCCTATAAGTGTGAAAAATGTATTGAAGCATGATAAAAAATCGATTATGGAAATATTGGCGTATTTTAACATTATTGCTCCAATGATGAATGGAAATAAGTTCATTTATAGCTGTATTATTTTGCGTGTGTTATATAAATTGCATTTTTATATTGGGTTTTCATTTGATTCATATGTACAACACTTCGACTGTTCTTTTTTTTTATGTAGTATGTTAAATTTTGAAATTGGTTTTTGAAAACAAACATTCTTAAAATTCCCGGCAACGCCAGGTTACTTTAGCTAGTACAGGATAAAATTAGTATTTTTGCAGATCGTAGTGCTTTTTCGATGCAGGTTCACCAATAGAATAGATTGATAGAGAAAACTCGATTTTTTAAAGTTTGGATAAGCCGAGTTTTGAAACTCACATCCGCATGTGATATCGTCATTCATCAAAGCCGATGCAAGGTCATTTGGTGCCCTTTATCGATTCCAACTTATATATTCGCACGCAAAGGGAAACATACCATAACCAAATACAAATAAATTTAATAAAAAAAAATATTGATTGAATTTTTAAGGGGACCTTCTACATTAGGAGAAAAAAAAAAAAAGCACTTTTTTCATGTTTTTTTTTTTTTTTTTTTTTGTAAGAAAACTGCATGATGGATCTTTTTGAAATTTTAACAGTTTATCGTACATATCTTAAGGTATACACAAGAATTTTTTAAAATCAGATTTTGTTGCTTCTACTCTAAGTTATAAACAAATATGTTCAACTACTTTGGAAAATTTCGTCTGGACAGTGGGCATGATAGCGCCTTGTAGAATTATCTGAAACACAAAAATAAATTTTTTTTCGTAAACTTCGTGAGTATAGCTTCTAGTTAAATTAAAGGGACCCATAAATTTATTTAAAAAAAGTTATGTAATGGCTGATTTAAAAAAAAAAATTGTTAAAAAAATCGTTCTTATTTGTTAATAACCTTTTTTTTTAAAATAATTTTAGTAAAAGCTTTAATTCATATCGAAGTCAATTAAATAAGCTTTAATTAAAAAAAAAATCAAGATGTTTTTTTAAATCTTGCCCACCGTGTCAAAAAATGCGGTTGAACATATTTGTTTATAACTTAGAGTAGATGCAACAAAATATATTAAAAAAATTCTTGTGCATACCTTAAGATACGTACAATAAACTGTTAAATTTTCAAAAAGATCCATCATGCAGTTTTCTTACAAAAAAAATCATAAAAAAGTGCTTTTTTTTGGTCTCCTAATGTAGAAGGCCCCCTTAATTAACAAAACAGTATTTAACTTACACAAAAGGAAAAACATTTAGTTTGTTTTCTCATTGACTCATATTTTAATTATCAATAATTATAAATTAATTTGCCTAAAGAAATTTAAATAGCAATATTTATTTAACGTAAGCTATACACATATTTTTAAGAATTTAACGAATGACTGATGTTTAAATAGGAGTCAACATCAAAAATTAAAAAAATGATTTTCTTCTTTATGAAACTTAAATATTGTACACATACAGTGTATAGAAAGTATTCTATTCTAACCTTGATAAAAATCTGATTTTGGAAATATTGTTATATTTTTGCCTTTTGAGATTCCATGAATCCGCTTTTTATAATTTTACAATGATTCATATGTGTATGTAGGTGTGTGCATGTACAAGGTGGCCATAATTAAACTCACAGTATTCAGAGTGTTCTGTAGCGCAATCTTGTTGAAAGAATGACGTCAAATTTTGTAAGAAGATTAAACAAGACGGAGGACGAAGAGTTCCGCGAAAAAAAATTAGTTCCATAAGTCATCGCTAGGGAAATATGTGGCGCTGTGTAACAAAAAAGAGAGTTTTAAAAAATGCATAACAAGTACTGAAATAAAATTACTTTTTATTGAGCACATTTAACGATTTTAGCATTGATTCTGCATTTTTTAAAACTCTCTTTTCTGTTACACAGTGCCACATATTCCCTAGCGATGACTTTTGGAACTAAATTGTTTTTTAGCGGAATCCTTCGTCCCCTGTCTTGTTTAATCTTCTTACAAAATTTGGAGTCATTCTCTCAATTAGATCGCGCTACAGAACACTCTGAGTTTAATTATGGCCACCTTGTCAGTTTAATTATGGCCACCTTATCAGTTTAATTATGGCCACCTTGAATATTAGAATTTTCTCACGTTTTCAGGTCACCAGAACTCCTTTTTTTTTTTTGTTAAATTTTCAATGCTATTGACGTGTGTGTGTATGTCAGTGAATACGATAACACACAAAATATGCTTTCGATTGATCTCCCATTTACCATAAGCACGTTACAGGCTGCTGTCGTTTGTCGTAACATGTACAGTGTCGTAATATTTACAGAGGCCTGTACTTGTTACAATCCACTGTCGCAAGTCTTTAATTCATTTTCGAAGAAATCGAACGACGGATTTCGTATACCCCTGTCTTCAGTCAATTTCAATCATTCTGTCACGATAGCTGATAAACATTCTTTAGTTTGATTAAATTATTATTATTATTATTTTATATTGGCCATTTTCATCTTATCGATCTTAATTTAGTAAAATCTTTTTTCCCTTGTCCGTACGAGCTACACACGCTAACTCCCGTACATACCCCGCAATCTCTCTGAAAAAGGAAAAAAACCTCGTTAGTTTGCTCTATTTTTAGTCTTGTAACGGGTCGGACTCTAGAGCGTCGCGGGTGGTGGCTGGTCTTCCTGTGCTGCTCCGTGAAGGGTATGCCGGTGTCCGGCGGCAGCGGCGGTTGCTTCGTTTAGACCAATGTCAGACGGGCGTCTTTTTTGCTGCTTTTTTGCTTAAGTATTATCCATTCACAAGTATGGATAAAGTTGTGAATCACATCACAAGTTGTGAATGGATAATACTTAAGCAAAAAAGCAGCAAAAAAGACGCCCGTCTGACATTGGTCTTAGTGGGATTTGCCGTCGCTTTGACAGACTTCACCTTGGATGGCCACCGATAAGGGATTCCTCGATCCTGGCACGGGTTTCTCTTGGTTTTACCACGGATAAAACATTTATACTGAGATATATATGCATTAGAATTACTTTTAGGAATCTTCGTGTTTCATACTGAACATTTTTAATGGTTTTATGCAGTGATTGATTATATAACTTTTCAGATAACCCTATCTCAGCATCGGTCCGAATTTGCAAATTTACTTGATCATTGATATCAGAAGCTACTAAACTATAAATATTTACTATGTTTATCCTGACATATGTTTAGCCGTGGTATATGTAATAAGAAGGCATGCCGATTTACTTCTATTGTGTGAACTCAATCTCAAGAGGCCGCTGAAACCTTTCCTAAAAATTCTAACCAATAACCCTGCACCTGTACAAAAATTGAAGCCTGGTTCTGGCCAATCCACTATCCGGGCAGGGTATAAAAGTAAACAAAGATCAGCTGATCCACTGATAATCTTGGGTAAGGTTTGCGTTAAACCCAGCTACGATCCACGCCTTAGATATCTTTAATTTAATTACGCAATTTATGCAAAAGACGCATAATATTTCCTCTGTCATAAAGCTATTGTAGCTATCAGTTTTCGCGTTTTGGAAAGTGTATTAATTCGGAAATTCCACCCTTAGGGATGGGGAAACAGCCTAGAAAAAGACACATTCACATCATTAGATCACTTTTCTATGATCATGTTCCAGTTCAGAAAAGAAGAAAGTTATACAAAAATCAACAAAAGCTATCTTCTTGGATATGATGGAGGCGAAAGATACTGCATCTATATCAAAGAAACAAGGACAGTCATTTGTTCATAAGATGTCATTTTTGAAGAAAATTCTCGAACAGAAAGTGTTGTAACATCGTCTTTTTTTAAAAAAACTGCTGAAAGAAATCAAGCTCAAGATTATAGAGTTACAGTAAAGAACGATAGAATGAACTTTCATTTGGCAGACTCGCAATTGAAAAGTAAAAACTAAATAACATAAATTCAAATGAAAGTCGATCTAGAAGTCAAATAAGGCCTAAATTGTCAAAATATTATGTTATGAAGGACTCACAGGTCATAGAGATGAAGAATATATTCTCTAGAAATAAACAGAATCACAAGTGAGAAGGAGTCCAGTTGACTATTGAAGAAATCAGTGTGTGAAATCCCAAAGACATCCAAGAAAACTTTCCATAATGATCCTGAAACCTTGGAAGAAGCATTAAAAAGTACACATGCAGAAAAATGGAAGTTAGACATGAACAAAGAAGTATTAAATTTGAAAAGTATTAAAACTTGAGACAAAAGGAAGGAAAGTTGTGAAATGCAAGTGGGTATTCAAAAGAGCTAATGATAAAAATGGAGACGTAGAAAGATACAAATCACGATTAGGCGAGCATGGCTAGACCCACGAAGAAAGAACTGACCTGACTAGAAAGTGATATTCTGTCCTGTAATAAGCCCAAAGTCCATTAGAACTTTGTTTGCATTCTCACTCGAACACAATAGTTTTCATTACTATCGGCCAAATTGTCAATGTGCTGAGTTCTTGCAAACTAGTGACATGTTAAATGCTAAAGGATAATTAATTCCTCCTGATTCAGGTATGAGATATATTCCAGTATACAAGGATAGCATGATAAGCGCCGAAGAAGCATAACAATATAGAGAGGCTGTAGGGGGATTTTTGTACCTGGTAGGAGGAGCAAGACCTGTCTAAGCATTTGCTACTGCCTACATGAGCCAGTTCATTAATTGTCCAAGTAAAGAACATTGGTCCAGTATATAGCATATACTTCGCTATTTATCCTAAATCGAAGAATTAAAGTTAACATTCCAAAAGACTGAAAATAATCTCGAAATATTTCGTGATTTTGATTGGGTTGGGAATAAGATTTATCGGAAATCATTCAGCGACTATGTTGCATTACTTACAAGTGGGGCTGCCTCGTGAAGCAGCAGACAACTCCTTGGCTACTCTTGAAGCAGAAAGCTTTCAATGCATCTTGCAGCCAAAAAAAGAATTGTGGTATCAGAACTTCTTGCAAAAAATTTTGGGTAAACATTTTTTGAATTATCTCCAAAACATATTTGCGGACAATCAAGGTACCATATCCCTAGAAAAGAATCGTGTTACGCCAAAATGTAACAAGCGCATCGAGCTTGTCAGACACTTTTTTTCTACGTGAAAAGGTGGAGGAAAAGTTGTTAATTTTCCTTTATGTGCCATCCAAATCAAAAACTGCTGATATGTTGACCAAGTGTGTGGTCAGGACAGTCATATAAAATAACAAATTCAGTGTAGGACTAAGACTGTAAGGGAAATTTATTCAAGGGAAAGTGTTGTAAATATTTGTTTGATTATATTTCCCTTGTTCTAAATGTACTTATTTATTTTAGTAGTTGTGGTGGCAACACTAAGTGTATGCATAACTTTTGGCATCAGTGTAATTTTGTTTCCTTGTTTTGAGAAGCGTGAAGTTTGTAACATTAAATATAATGTTTTAACTTTTATTTAATTTAAATATATTAATCTAGATATGATAAATCTGAATTATTTGCGTTATATTTCTCCACTCTCATATATTTTAAATATGATAAAAAGTGTGCAGAAAAATATTTTCGGTACTGGGTGTTTTGTCGTTTGACCACCATGTTGAACTAAAGTGCTCTTTTGTTGCGAAAAAAAATGCACGTGATCATATATATTCGCAAGGATTATCGCCGCAGAATTGCAAATATTTTTTTAACCTTAGGCAAATTTTATGTATATCTGTTTAGTGAACAATATCGAAAAAAAAAATTGCTAAGTGATTTCGCCAAGATCCAAAACGGTGCGATATGTCGGATGATTGGCCTACATTTTCTCAAGATGATGGTCAAATGACAGCCACTCTCAATCCCAAACTCTGGATTCTACACTTATTTCTGACTTCAGACCATTGTACTCGTATATAACAGATAAAGAGATCACTGTCTTATTAAAAAGCATGGTCACATACTGGATTGACAGATCAACTCTTCTTTTTTAACATGATGTCCGAATATCAATATTCTCAAAAACCGAAAATTCACTTTTACACTCTTAAGCCTCCCACCCCCTACAAAATAGTAATGAAATAAATAAATAAAACCAACTAATCCCAAAGTGCATAGTTACATGCCGGTTTGACTGAACTGTTACTTTTGCTTTCAGGGACGATAGACGGATATTCTCTTGCGCCATTCCAGGTCCCGCTGCGTACGATATCCGCGATAAAACCAACAAAGGACCACATGTATCCAAAGCTCCCATCATAGGAGAAATACTTAAAGAACTTCCGAAAGAAACGACACCTGGTCCAGCAGAGTATGATAGAGCTGAGAGTGATAAATGTGTTTATCGAAACTGGCCGTCTTATACCATAAGAAAGAAGACGAAAACATTAAAAAGTTCCGTCGAAACAGGTATTGAACATTCCTTTAAATCCAGGCTCATCCTTAGTAAAACATATATATATATATATATATATTTCAGGAATTAGAAGGTAATGAATGTCGTTTAAAAATAGAAAAGTTGCAACCAGCTGATCAACCATTGTATTTCAGCGGAGGTCAGATCCACAGACTTCTCATATAAGTAGACCGCAATTTGGTAACCTTTTCTTGAAGCCTACATCTCTGACTTCCGTCACGTGACCGAGGATAGAGATGCGCGCCAAACCGGTTTTTCTCCCGCCAAAAGCTGATCGGAATCTCTCGCCGATCTTGAGTTGACCTAGAATGAAATCCGAAAGTTGCCAATAAAGGGATCACCAAAAAAGACATCCTTTTAACGATGAAAGAGCGAAAACATGTTGGATTCAAGTTTTGGCTGAAAGAACAATGGGGTTCGTTCTCTATTCCTATCTTTTCTCTAGGGTCAGATCGATTCTGCCAACCAGAACTGTCTATTTTTTTTGTGTGTGTGACCCCCACGGTGACTTAAGAAATGGACGCATGTATAGAAATACATAATAGATAGTAAAAAAGAGAAATGTGGTTTTAACACATTTAATGCAAAGAAAAAACTTCTCTCATATATGAGGGGCTCACGACCATAGTAGACCAAGTTCATTTTGAAAAAAAAAAATAAATGAGATGGTCCATTTAGAAGGTGCATCAAATCAATTTCATTTCCTCCCACAGTAAACCAAGTCTGTAAACAGATAGATGACATACACTATATGGCCATTAACCACTGGACACTTTCGATTTGAGGCCTTTTGTGGAATATTTAAAGATATATTTGTCGGATTTTTCTGGAACTTCAGGATTATGAAGAACATGTTCGACTTCATATTTATCAACGACGATTTGATCAGAAGGACAATTAGGGGCCAACAAAAAAGCAAAGAAAAAAAATAATTAAAGGTATATATAAATATTATACAGACATACATACAATAAATATAATAAACCCAACTGGGGTGAAAAATTAGCCAGAGCCAGGAATCGAAAGTGAGAAATTGCAGACCCAGGTATCGGCAGGAGTAGCTCAGTGGTTAGAGCAGCAGTCTTGTATACTGTTATCCCGGGTTCGATTCCTGGCTCTGGCTAATTTTTCACTCCAGTTGGGTTTATTGTATTTATTGTATGTATTGCTGTATAATATTTATGTATACCTTTAACTGTTGAATGCAGACGTTATTTATGTGAGTATGTGTGTTTTAATATATATTGTAGTATGTGTGTTTTATTATAAAAGTAATAGTGTTTGGGATCACCCTGCAAAATAAAATGCACGAAATGATTTATCGCTACAGCTTACGACTATATGAATATTGTACAATATATATATACATTTGTGGAAGAATAGAACTTATATTCATGGAGATATATCGATTTTTTTTTTTTAAGTTCCAAAAATTCTTGCATGTTTTTTGTTTATATCATGCAGGGTTTTTTACCAAATTTAACGTCAGTTTTAGAAAATTTGACAAAATATAGTAGAAATGATATGGTGTAATTGGAATGTAAATATATTAAATATTTGATGAAATATGAGCAGTTGAATGAAATATTTTTTTATCTGCGCATGCACGCTCGATAAAAATTATTTATTTTCATCATTTGATAATCAACTCTATGGAACAACTCTTAAAAAAAGCCAGTAAAATATCGTGAAAATTCAGAAAGATATCGACGATAGACTGAGCTGATTTTTAGTTGCTCTCTAAAAACTGTTAAATTATAAGGGGTTTTCCATAAATTGTCGTTTTTCATTTTTACTTTTTTTATTTTTCATTTTTTACTGATGCTAGTTTTTCTTGGAAAACCATCAGAACGAGCCTATTCCAAGAAAGAAAGAAGTGTCAAAATCTAAGCATTTCTTCTAAATCTACTCGTTGACAGTACAAACTCCTTTGCTGAAAGCCATATAATAAAAAATAACAATTTGTGGAAAATCCCTTATCATTCAGCAGCTTTTACAGAGAAACTAAAAATTCGCATACTATATTGCCGATATATTTTTGAATTTTCACGATATTTGACTGGCTTTTTTTTTTTTTTTTTTTTTTTAAGAGTTACTCCATAGATTTGATTATCAAATTAGGAAAAAATATTTCATACAAGTGCTCATATTTCATCAAATATTTAATGTATATACATTCCAATTACACTGTATTTATATTACACTGTATATTCTACTACATTTTGTCAAATTTTCTGAAATTACCATTAAATTTGATAAAAAGCCCTGTATGATATAAACAAATAATATGGAAAAAATTTTTGAGCTTAAAAAAAAAAAAAATCGCTATATCTCCATGAATATACGTTCTATTCTTCCACAAATGAATGCATATATTGTAGAATATCCATATATTCGTGAGATAGATAATTGTCTGCATTTTATATTACAGGGTGATCCCGAACATTATTATTTTTCTTTGAAGTTTTGTTGGACCCCCAATTGCTCTTCTTGTCAAATTGCCGTTAATAAATATGAAGTCGAACATGTTCTTCATAATCCTGAAGTTCCAGAAATATCCGACAAATAAATCTTTAAATATTCGACAAAATGTCTAAAATCACAATGTCAAGTGATTAATGGCCATATAGTGTATATGAGAAAGTATATGGAAATAGACGTGGTTAACTGTGGGAGTGCTTAAAACAGATTTTATGCTCCTTCTAAATGGACTATCTTATTAATATTTTTTTCAAAATGGATTTGGTCTACTATGATTGTGAGCCCCTCACATGTCTTCCTTTGGTAGCATTGAAGATACAAATTAGAGTCATTTCACGCCAAATATTCTGTAGAATTTCAAATATTATCGACGAAATCAGAATTGTAATGCAGGAACTAAATGATGAATGGGAGTTCCGCAAATTTTATTTTATACAAAGATTCATAAATAAATAAATAAATAAATAAAACCAGTGTCAGTAATGTCTATAGCTCGGAGTGACCCTTGCATTGGACCATCATGTTGAATATGTCTCTCTAGTAAAATCTCATTTGTTACTTCCTGATGAGAAAGGAGATTTGCCGAAAGGGTAAGTCTTATTTACCAAATATTCGAAAATCTTTTGAATTTTTGAGCTCAACTCATTTTAATAACTAACGCGATACATAATTTAAAATAAGATTTTCTGCGGTATTTAATAGGACAATACAATAAAAATCATTTTTAAGCTCATTTTTGCATTTTCGGTATTCTTAATTTTAAATAACTCATTCGATTGAATTTCTAATGCAGATAAATTTCCTTATACTGAAATTTAAATGATAATGGCTGAAATGTCATTATTCAGCTAATGCGAAAACTTAACGTTCGAAATAGTTCAATTTTATATTATTTATTTCAAATAATATGAAAATAAGCTGTAACTTAAAATTATTTTTAACTAGCATAAACCTGTTCTTTGCACGGAGAGAATGAAAAAAAAAAATCACCAACCCTTGACATAGAAAGATTTTCACGGCAAATATGACATATATGAAGTTTATTGGCAATTTCATCCGTAAAAATGAAACCTCATTGTTCGAAGGAGACGCATTTTTACTTTTATTACTTTAATTTTCAGCCTAGGCTAAGATTAAAGTACCACACATCCCAAAGGTAAAGATTTTTTTTTCTTCATGGATAAACCAAGTACTGAATCCAGTGGTGTAGCTAAGGGGGGGGGGGGCAAGGGGGGCGGCCGCCGATCCTAAGGGACGCCAAATTGAGAGAAGTTGAAACAGAAATTATCTCACATATTTTGACAATAAATAAAAATGCTGATTTTTTTTTTTTTTTTTTTTTTTTTTTGAAGTGAAAACTTCTTTAGGCGCGTTGAGCTTTTTTTGAGATGGGGAAAAACCACTGATTTCGAGACACTGTAACGTAACGACATGCTAGCATTTTGACACATAGACACTAGCGCGCCAAGCGGTGAATGACAGGAACTTTTCCCTCTTCAGCTCAATCCGCAAAAGAAGAAGGAAGCTAAAACTCACTTTTTCTCCCGGCGTATTGCTAAAACAAATTATTATTTTGTTTTTCGTCAGTTAAAATGAATTATACCGTATTCGTGACCTACCTATTTCGTGCAACTAAAAACCGATAACGCTGTATTTTATCGTGTTGATGGTCTGGTCAATAACCAACAGTATTGGCCGGAATTTCGATTACGGAAGATAAAATACGGGGCACAGATGTCAGATACGCACTTGGGTACCTAATTGACAGCAAAATGGCGTTACTTTATTTTACAAGGTAACCTGGCTACTGTTGCTTATTTATTAATAAATTGTTCATTTACTTTTATTTTATTTTTTTAAATTGTACAATTGTTTTGTTCTATAGTTATTAATGAAATTACCGTTTATTTATTGTTGTTTACTTTTTAAAACAATAGAAAATAATTTAAAAATATATATTGTAACTGGTATTGGAAAACGGGCTTTCGCCAAATTGACGTTAAAAAATCGCGCCAAACCTGGTTCGTATATCACATCTCTGCCAAATTCTCGGTTTTTTGATTTTTCGACTTTTTATCCAAATTTTCCGGATTTTTTAAATTTTCCCTTTCATTGTATCCCAAACACTACCTTCATACCAAATTTCAAGATTCTAGGGATACAGGACGTACCTCTGAGTTTTGATGATCGGTGAATCAGTGTCGAAAAGGCGAAAGTTTAAGTTCATATATCTTCTGAAATAAAAAAGATAGAAACGTGAAATTTCAGCATTTAGTTCCATTTCCACATTACTTTAGATTTACGAAGTTTCAAGTTTCTGGGAATCACCAACACAAAGATATTGGGGGTCAAAAGTACCCTGAGTTGCTTCCAGAAAAAGATGCTTACGGCTGTGCTTTCAAGACTTGGCAGGGGCACTGCCGTGTCCCCAGATGCTTTCATTAGTGCTGCTACACAATTCAACGCATAAAACATTTCCTGACGATTAAAAAAACACACACGTAATTGTTGAAGTTTTCACTTCTATTGGCACTCCCGGAGTGCCACTGTTTTTTTTTTGGGGGGGGGGGGGGTTGTGTGTGAATGTTTTCTTTAGTAAGGTATTTTGTTTTATCCAAATAATGGAGAAATTAAAAGATTCTGTAAATGTTTCTAGGGATGGCTCAATATATTTGGTACCTAAAATAATTATGTACCTGAGTTGAGACGCAAAATGATTAAATAGGGGGGCGCCAAATTGAGAGGAGCTTTAAACCGAAATTATTTCACATATTTTGACAATAAATAAGAATTGTTGACCTTTTATTTTGTGTGTGTGTGTGTGAATGTTTTGAAGAAATTTTTTTGAAGATGGGCGGAATGGAGATATCTATAATTGTCAATCACTGATGGAGGTTTCTAACTGTCTAGCCTCCAGTTTATAAATTAAAAGGCCTATTGACGACTTGGAGTCACATTTCTGGTATCAAAAGAACATTTTCTATTTGTATGATAGCTGACCGACCGTCGATTTTCCCAAAAGAACAGCAAATGATTAAAAGCTCTATTCAAAAAAAAAAAAAAAAAAAAAAAAATCGAATCTTTCAAAATGAACTTCTGGGATGGGTCCCCACTGTCTTCGGCAGTGTAGACCGGGCGTGCTACACACGTATCTCTAACCACTAAAAACCTCCATTTAATTACGATCTTTGTCATCCTGAAAGGGCTAGAAATTTGAAATTTGGCATGATAGTTACTTACAATATATAATTTCTGCTAAGAACAGATGAAAGAAAAGTCGAAATTTAAAAGGTGTGAAAATGCCCGAAAAGCGTTTTAAAAAACTTCCGAATTGCGATCTCTATGAAATTGTTAAAGATAGAAAATTGAAATTAGGCGAGGTAGATACATAAGATATAAATTATCTCTAAGACTGTTACTAAAAATTTCGAGATTTAAAAGGGTGAAATGAGCGAAAAGCGTTCTAAAAATTAAGACTTCTATGGAATCTAAGGAAATACCAGACCGATTTTAAAAGTAATGGTGGGAAATTGATGGTGATAGTCTCTGTTTCAACACAGGCTATATTTTTGTCACTACCAAATGATCGATGTAGGAGCGAAAAACATTCTAAAATTGTAATTTTTGTGATATTGAAAGGACTAGAAACTTTAAATTTGGCATGGTACTGACTTATCTGATGTAAATGCTTTCTAAGAATAGTTCAATAAAAAAAATCGAAATTTAAAAAAATAGCGAAAAGCGTTCTAAAAATGTTCTATTACGATTTATATTGAATTGTTAAAGATAGAAACCTAAAATTTGGCATGATATATACTTACAAAACATAAAATCTCTTTAAGGCTGTTCTCAAATCCAAAGGGGCAACTTTATGATATAAGTTTTTATTCATTTTTGTTCGAAAATGAATAAAACTGCTGATGTTGTTATTCAGAAACTATGTAATCGAAAGACGTTTTCCATTTTTTTAAACGCAAAAGATCTTTCAGAAAATACTATCAAATTAGACATTTTGAACCGAATTTCCGGATGAAAGTTGAAAAAACAGTCAGAGATGGGAGAAAAAGTCTTGTCACGTTATCAAAATCGATTATAACTCAATAGGTAATTTATTTATCGAAAAATGGAAAAATCATATCGATTCCAAATCTCTTCTAGACTCTAGAGTCAGGTTTGTCAATTTTATACCTTTACGTTTAAAAACGAGTCCGTCATTGTGTCAGAAAGTTTCGTGCTTGTTGAGCAGTGAACTTGAGAACAGTCTTAACCATTTAATTGTCGCTCCCGTGATATTCACGGGCTGTGTCTTTTATTCAGACTGTTTGATTCCCACCAGTTTTATAATATAGTGTAATTGGCTTTATTATGGCATCATTTTACCTGTCATTAAATAAGGTGAATATTTCTTTTTCAAAAAAGTTGTGCCAATAAGCAATTTGCATTTTTAAATCGTAATTTAATGCGACCTTTAAGGACAGTTTCTAAAAGATTCGAAATTTAAAGGGGTAAAGTAAGTGAAAAACCTTTAAAAACTTTCTAAATTAAAACATTTCTGTGGAATATCAGGAAATACCAAACCGATTTCAAAATTTATATTAGCAAATCCATGGTGATAGTCCCTGTTCCAACAAATGTATATTTTATGTTGGTGCTACGACCACCATAGATCTGGTAGAGAGTTAGAGTAAAATCTTGGAATATGGCATGATGGATACTTTTAAGACGTAAATGTGTGCTAAGAACTGTTTCTAAAGCATTCAAAAACTCAAATGAAAACTGAAATGAGCGTAAAAGCTTCAAAATACATTCTAAATTACCATTTATTTAGAATTTGAGTACTTCTCATTAATTTAAATCTCATTTTCTCCTAATGCAGTATAATAATGAAGTTTTGTCAAACTGTCGCTTAATTAGTAATTTTTTAATTATTCCTAACAGTATATATTTTTAAATATTATAAATTTAAAAGAAATTTTTAATAAAATAATAAATTTTTTCAAAGTATAAAAATAGGCACACAAATACCACTTGGCATTATTCAACTATTACGCGAGCAAAGACATGTTTTTTGCTAATCTTCTATAATTGGGTTCCACGTATTTTACTTTCGCAAGTTTGAGTAAAATTAGCTGAATCCTTAAGGCTGTTCTCAAATTCAAAAGGGCAGCTTTATGACATAAGTTTTAATTTATTTTTGTTCGGAAATGTACGAAACTAGCAGGTGTTGTTGTTCAGAAACTATGTAAACGAGCTGTTTTTTTTCGTTTTTTTGCAAACGCAATAGACCTTTCAGACAATATTGTCAAAGTTGACGTTTTGAACCAAAGTTCCCGAAGAAAACAGAAAAACAGGTCAGAAAAGGGAGAAAAACATCTTATCACATCATCAAAATCGCTTATAACTCAATAGGTAATTTATTTATCAAAAAATGGAAAACACAGTTCGATTCCAAATCGCTTCCATGGTCACGCTTTCCAATTTTATATCTTTCCGTTAATAAATGAATTTGTAAATGTGTCAAAACGTTTTGTGCTTGTTGAGCAGAGCAGTTGAGAACAGCCTTAAAAACAAAGAAGAGTGAAGCTGTCTTTTCCAACTACTACCATTCTACAAGTCAAAAATATTTTCTTTTTGTCTTGAGGAAAAATAATGTGGTTATTTTTGTTATTTACGGGGGTTGGGGGTGCAAAATTTATTTCTGCCCCGGGCGCCAAAAAACGTAGCTACGCCACTGACTGAATCTGTTATAAGGGTTAAGTGATGAAAATCTGTCATCGAATTCGAATCATTTTCATACATGAATTTTAAGCACTTTAATTATGACTACGCGAAAATGAAACATTTTCATTTAAGTCTCAGAATTCTTACCATAAGAATCATAATGGTGAATATATGGTTTATTATTTTTTATATTTCCAAAATTTAGAAAATTAAAACAAACACAGTATTGGTGTCTCAGTCACAGTGGCGGCTCGTCTATTGGTGCACATGAGTGCGTAAACTTCCATAGAAAAATGACGAAATAAATTTACAAATAAAATAAAATGATATTAAAGATATTTCCTGATTTTCGTCAAGTTCCAGGATGACGTTCATTCACTCTTTAAACTACGTCAAGGGTGAAACATTGCTTTAGTAATGTTAATTTTGAAAATTATCAGCAGAGAGTATCCTGTGTTTCTTTGATTGTATCTGCGATCGAACATCGAAGAAATGCTTTTCGAAACAGGCTCGAATATTTGGCTGTTTTTTACTTTATTTATTCAAAATCGTCCTTGTTTTGCTATAGTCTTGGTTTGTTTGTTTGTTTGTACTATCTTTCTTCACAGGAAATAAAATGATACATTTTTTTTCTACTGACGAAGGCTAATTAATTGCACTATTTTCTTTAAACTTTTGAAAAACACAAATGTATACTCAGGAGCCGCAACTGTCTCAGTGTTGTGCAAAAAAACAAAATAATCTTTTGCAGTTTGAAATTTATTGAAGTTAAAGGGGAAAAAAATTGTATTTTTTTAATTAAAAGATTTTTTAAATTAATCATTAAAAATTCGTAAATTACATTGCAATTCTGAGAAAAACTTTAACTAAAAGCGCATTTTTGTTCTACTCTGTGATTTAAAGACTATCATACGATATTTAGAAACAAAGATGCGAGGGGTGAAAAAAAGTATCTAGTGCAAAATTCCAGTTTTAAAAAAACTTAAAACTTAATTTTAAAAATTCTAAATCGAATTTTGAAAAAATCTTTTCGAGGAATTCTCGGATACACCTTGGAGTACCAAGTATAGTAGCTCTGGCCTTATCCAACACAGCATGAAAGCTTCCAGAGACAGATAGACAGGCTCACACTGTTTTGTTATATAGATAGACAAAACAAACTAATTCAAATTTCCTAAATTGTAAATATTACAGTTTATATTTATATACAGCGTGCGTTATGTATTTGAGAAAAAAAATCAACGACAGCTTTCAAACAGGAATATATAACTCGAGATAGAGAATTATTTTTATTTTAACGGTTTGTACACGGGACCACATACACACTGCATAAGATCATTCATTGAAATCACCGCCAGCCGCAATAACCGCCTCTACAGGCTGTCAAAACTGATTGCAGGTAATGGTCAGATAAGTTTTGGGAGCATTTGCCACTGCATACACAACGAGTGCCTTGAAAGCCGCAACATTGTTGTGTTGATGACTATTGGAATCTCTATCAACTACGCCACATACGTAATAGGCCATTCAGTTAATACATGGATAGCTGGGGGGAGGGGGGCGAGAAGTTAAGAATGAAATCGTCATGAATTCCTTGGCCATCCATTTTTGGTTTGTATGGGCTGTATGGGATGGTAGAGAAGCAATTTAGTGCTTTAACACCTCGGTATAAGCAACGGCGTTGACTCTGGCACCGTGAAAAAAGTAATGTGGAGGCATCACAGATCGTCCTTGCTTTTCAGGACCCCCAGAATCATCAGTGAGGTAAGAAAATTTCTGCACATGTCTGTCAGAACCTCTTCGGCAATTTTACACCATCACCGATTTTTTACTTTCTTCTATCTTCAATAGAAGAAAGTATTGTAATCGAAATTTTTTTCGACTTCCGGTTTTCGACGGATTTACATGTTTTAGGGGTCAGAGATCCCCAAAAACATGTTTATAGAAAATGTCTGTCTGTCCGTATGTCCGTGTGTCCGTGTTTCCGTGTGTCTGTCGCCATTGTACCATCAAAAAGTGTATGAAGTTATGCATAGAATTGAACCAAATTTTTATGTTAAGTTTTTGGCTATGGCAAGCAGATCCTCCTTGAATTTGGAAAAAATTCGTCGGTAGGGGGCGCTGTAATAGCGATTTTTGTGCGATTTTGAATATTGTATCATCCAAAAGTGTATGAAGTTATGCATAGAAATGAACCAAATTTTTATGTTAAGTTTTTGGCTATGGCAAGCAGATCCTCCTTGAATTTGGAAAAAATTCGTCGGTAGGGGGCGCTGTAATAGCGATTTTTGTGCGATTTTGAATATTGTACCACCCAAAAGTGTATGAAGTTATGCATGGAATTGACCAAATTTTTATTTTAAGTTGATGGCTATGACAAGCAGCACCTCCCTGAATTTGGAAAAAATTTGCCACTAGCGGGCGCTGTAATAGCGATTTTGCATATTGTACCATCGAAAAGTGTATGAAGTTATGCATAGAATTGAACCAAATATTTATTTTAAGTTCTTGGCTATGGCAAGCAGGTCCTTCCTTAATTTGGAAAAAAACTGCGGGTAGGGGGCGCTGTAATAGCGATTTTTGTGCCATTTTGAATATTATACCATTGAAAAGTGTATGAAGTTATGCAGAGAATTGAGCCAAATTTTTTGCGTTTCTTTTTGTTCATGGCATGAAGGTCCTTCCTAAATTTGGAAAAATTCCGTTGGAAGGGTGCGCTATAATTACGATGTCTGTACCATTTTCTTTATTGTACAATTGAAAATTGTATAAAATTATGCATACAAATTGAACCAAATTTTTTGTGCATGTTTTTGGCTTTGGCCAACAGGTCCTCCTTGAATTTGGAAATATCGCGCGGTAATGGAGCTCTGTGATGGCGATTTTTGTATACTTTTCTAGATTTTTCGTAGTTCTATTGTCCATCGGCGGCTCGTGCAAAGGCGGGAACTCACTTCCTGCTAAGCCGGCTATTCACAAACATCTGATAACAACAGAATAAGGAAAAACTATTAATTTTAACAAATATCATGATATAGATTAACTCGTTTTTAGTTTATTTAATTGACTGAAGCAGAAATTTAAGATGAAAATCAAAGTTGGTATAGTAATGAACTAATAATATTGAAGTATTAACATGTGTAACTAGTTTTTGAAATATTAAGATGTATAAGATAGAAGAAAGTTTTGGGAATGGCACATCCAACTAGTTTTGCGGTTCACTTTCTTGACCTGGGCAAGGGACAAGAGCATTCCTGACTCCTCTTGATGTTTCAGCTTGTTAAGGAGGCGCTTGCCTCTGGTCAGGAAGTTATCCTTGGTTCTCTCGGGCAAGAACTGTACTCTCCTCATCATGTACGACTTCTAACGAAGGTTTTCATGAATTACTCATCAGATTGTGGCCTCATCAACTTGCATCTCCCTAGCGAGTGCTCCCATCGACTTCGTAAGATTTTCACCGACTTGACTAACGACTTCTGGTGTTTTGATGATTTCATATTACTGATAACGCCGTTTCCTGTATTAAACCTGGCAATCTTCAGTTCTCACCTTACATTAAAGACGCGTGACAGCGTGGGCTTCAAGAATATGGCAATATTTAAATTGAAGTGTTATTCAGGGAATGAGCCAATGGCAGCATGCCTCTTCATTTCCTCAGTTAGTCTAGGTTCAGACACGTTTACATGTAGCAGAAAATTATGTGTAAGTATGATATACAGGATGATATTTCACCTATAACATGCGTTCTCAAATACCTGATGCATCCTGTACGTATATTTTATGCTAATATAAATAAAACAACAGGAAAAGTAATTTGCGCATTCATGCTGCCAAAAATTGTAACTGCTTAAGTATAAAAAAAAAACGCAACACATTTAAAAAATATATATGAAATGATTCAAATTGCAATTTTGTTTTTGTCAAATAATGTGTGCCCTAAAATACTGTATAGAGGACTGTACAGGGCGGCGTTTATGTGAGGGGTGGGGAAATTTAACTTATGTTTCGCAAGGTGTGTTTCTCCCTCGAATTCTCATCAACGGAGGAATTAAGGAGACGTACGTCGATCTTAATTCGCATTTCTATGCATATCATTGAAAACCCTAGCCATAACCAATTTCATTGGTTGTTCCCTCCTCTTGTTTTAAAAATGTGACATTTCCAGGCACACATACTTTGAAAAAAAGCGTAAAAGTTTGCAAAGTATTCATACAACAATGCTATACAATTAACGTATTATGTACTTATCAGAGTTTTATTATAATGTATAGCATAGTTAAAACGTATTGTTGCAAATATTTTCGCATACTTTTAGATCCTGCTAAATACACACTGCCAAAGACTTTAGGGCCAGGTCGGTCACCTTTTCAGAAAAGTCCATGTTACAGTATGGGAGGAAGATTTACCAAGACTGGAGTCTTTCAGCCGGTAACGTATGCTTCATGACAATATGCTTTGGTTCAATAAATTATTTTTTAATAGATAAAAGTACAATAAAGAGAAGAAAAGATAAAGGGAAAAATAAGTACTTTTCTTTTTACAGTGGCTTTGGCGTAACTCAGGCTTAAGAAAGTGCGATTTCTTGGAAAATATACTATAAACAACCGCGAAAATGAAACGATGACCAATGATGCCTTTTCTAACGTACACGTAGTTTATGTTTCTTTAGTTCGCAAAAATTATCTGTGATTAATAATAATAAACCAACAATACCTAAAATAACCAACAAAACCTAAAATAACCCTTTTTCGCTTCTAAAATTCTAAATTTAAGGGTGTTTTCTACACTCTACTGCTTATACCTAGGTATTTGAAGGAGGGGGGATTTATTTTTTCAATATAAACAAAATATATTACTGTAGATGTTTTTATTTTACAAATTAGCTGTGTTTCAAACTATCTTTTAAACGTTTTTAGAGATTTATTTTTATTACAAAATTGGCGACAAAGTTGAGTCTGTGCCCCGCCTCGCACACACAGTTGAAATATCTCAGCTTGCCAGCATATCTGGCTAGTTCCGTGGGTTTTTGGAGTGTAAGTCACATAAATGATAACTGCTATTTTTTTTGGCCACCGTTATTTTCGAAAAGTTTTCTTAGCCTCATTCAATTAATGACATACCTCCGGTAACATAAGTCACATTTTTCCATTCTAAAATACTGATAGTCAAAAATCGTTGCAATTTGCACCTATGTGACATACATTACAAGTACGCATGGAACTACCCATCTATAATTCAGAAATAGAATTTATCAACAGTTTTATAATCACCAGACTTACAATTATTGTTGAACCAACAAAATAATAGTTTTGTCAAGATGGCAATTATCTGTAAAAATTTATAGAACAGACAAATCGATATTTTTTTTATTTTTAAGAGCTCTGCAAAAACAGATTATACCGAAAAGTGAAAAAGACATAGTGTCGGTTCCAGCCATATCGTCGGTACCATGTCAAACTATCCAAAATGAAAACAGTGTTGGCAGTGGGTTACTTTTTTAAAATTCAGATATCTTGATTGCCACCACTTTTCTTGAAACGGTAGAATTCCCCTTGTTTTCGCCTTAATTAATATGCCATTAAATAAGGTTAAATAAGGCGAATTAGATAAGGCTTCTAAACTGTGGATTTGTGTAGAATTACAGACAGACAAATTTTCATTTTTACATATAAACATTTAACAGATTGGCAACAACTGCTTGCGAATTTTTTCTTTCTTCGCCAAGGCTGTTATAAAAAGAAAGTACTCAAAAATAAAATGAACTTGCATTCAAAGGCGCAGCGAAGGTGGGGGTTTTCAGGTGCTGAATATCACTTTTTTCTTAAAGGTTTGTTTCGTATAAATAAATAAAAAAAATTCTACAAGTAAGTTTTACAAAGTTAACTGAATAAAAATAGTGGTATATTGAGCTTTAAAACCCCCACCCTGGCTGCGTCACTGTTTGCATTAAACTATTTTTCAATAGGGTGATTTGTACCTTTTCATTTAACAGAGGCCTGGACCCACCGACTACACCTTGCCGTCACCTAACTTGACTAAGCCGAAAGCACCGAAATTCACCATGGGGTCAAGAGATTCGGCTACAAAAATTGAGAAAACTGGAATTTTATCTCCAGGGCCAGCATCTAATTACTATCATACGGTGAGCCGAAACTTTATATCGCTATTTCTTAAAACCTTTAAATTTTCAAAGTTTTAATATCTTTTATAACAATTAACTTTTTTGAAGAGTAAGAATAATAGTTCTCATTCCATTGCTTATAACATTCTGATAATTGAAAACTAAAAGTATTTATTTTCTCTCGTAGATTTATTCAATAAGCTGATGAAAGGTTTAATAAACATGATTAGTTCTTTAATAAATGGAACGGGGAATTGTTTATAACTCAATTACGCCTACTAGTTCAATCTCTCAGAAAATCATTACAGAAGTGCTCTAAAGTAAATGCCAAATGAATTTTCTTCTATACGGCTACTATAAAATTAAAGGTATTTCAAATATTCGAAACGTACAATAACAGAGATAAAAAAATTAAAGTACAAAGTTGATTATGATGTTTACATTTAAGAATCTAATAGAGAACAAGGGAAAAATAGTAGAATGTATTTTCAGTTTGATTGATTTAATTAATTTGATGCAATAAAGTAACTATCTGAAAAAAATAAACTGACTTCATTTAAAAATTAACTGCTTGTGAATTCTTTTAAATACTAATTCAATCACAAATAATACTATTAATTTTCTGAATCTAATGTAGTTCAATTTTGATGTTCTAAAATCATAATTTTACATCTTTCTACATATAGCAATAATTAGCTTTTATCTAATAATATAAAACATTGTACCAAGATTTCTTTGAATATGCCTATTTAATAACCACATTTTTTAAAGAAAATGAGGTTAGTGAATGTGATACATTTAGTGGTTGGCCGGCCGGTGAGAGACATTTCTCCCGAAGCATCAGAATGCCCCCTCCCCCCGCCGAGAAAATTGAGATTTCCTTACATTTTAATGGACTGGAAGCACATATAATCTCCGGAATATGTCTCCTCCTCTCCTCCCCCTTTTGTTGCAGCAATCTCTCCCAGCTAAAAATCTCTGAATTCAACATTGCTTGAGATACTTTGGCACCGTTTGAGGTTCGTTTGGCACCAGTAACTTTCTTTTATAATAATTTGTTGCCGAGTTAGTAGGGGTGTTTATTTTTTTCCCACGACTGTACATGACTAGCTTAAAATTTCACGACGAATCGCATATCTTATCATATGTTAATTAAACCAGTGCATCAAATGAGCGTTGTCACCAAAATATAGTACATATGAAATAGTAAATAAATAAGCAAATGAAAAACTCTGTTTTATTGACAGACTTCTCTAGACTCTAGAGGCTGAGATTAATAAATACTCTATTTATTTATTTATTTATTTTAAGCTATGAGGTATTCGCAACGGCTTTTGCCGGCATGACCTCAAATAATCACAAAAATGACGTTATTTCCTTGGAACAACCTTCCTCCACGAGGAAAAAAGGCAGAACCTAAATACTCTTTAAATTTTATTTTAAAAGCTGCATTTTGCGCACTCTGCTGTGTAAACAAAATCGGCAGAAGAGACAGTTTTTAATATTTTCAGTTCATAATAGAAAAAAAAAAAGTCCTGATTCTTACCTTCCATAAGCAATCGCAGACTTATATGAGGACTTAAGAAGGCTTCTTTCTACAATGATTGGAAATATGAAAATCTATCCTGTCTTTCTTTAGCTTTAAGAAAGTATGGAAAGACTTTTGGAATCTAGTTATCACCGGTACTTTGCGAATTTTGAGGTCCTCCGGTGACTATATATAGTGAAGATTTGGCAAGAAAATGGAGAACAAGCAATTCTGACGTAATCCAACGTCGCAATGTTGCTTTCTGTTCTTATAGTAGCTAATCAGCGTTCGCTTTTGTTCCCCACAAATATTTGCAAGAGCCAATGAAATACGGATAATTCTCCACAAACACTGGGAGCTCCGTACTATTTGTGTGCCCATTCGGATTTGGAACAGATCTCAGGATCCTATCCTACCGTATTCCCCAAGGATATATAATTGACATACAATTAATTATACATTCGTCGTAATACCAAGCAACTGCCAATGAGTTCCTTTGCGTTACTCCACAGCACGTGGCTATCTTTATGATGTGGAGGTTCATTTAACAAGAAATTGAAAGGTCAATTCTGCTACAAGATTGCGAGTTTTGGGTAAGGAGTTAAGATTCTTTTCTACTTGAAATAAAGAAGCATGTAGATTCACGGAGTCTACGTATCGCTTAAATTATGATCAAGTAAAATTGTGCTCCTGGTAAAGGAAGCTCTTAGCAATGTTGAATTTAAACAATTTTCTCCGAGAGTATTTCTGCAGCTCCGGGGATTAACATTCCGGTCAGGGGGGGGGGGGAGGTAGGGGGTTGTTTGAGACTATTAATAAATAGAAAATCTTAAAACATCCGGGGTGAATGCCCCCTGAATTCATCCCTGTCTATTAGTGACTTTGTGAAATGAGTTGGATAATTTGAAAATATAGGAAGTTAGAAGAGGTTCCGCTTCCTATTTTCTTATTGACCTCACTTAAGCTATATAGTTAGTTACTCATTAGTTACTGTTTATTTACCCTTTAATTATTAACATACAGGGTCTCCAGCGAATAAGACCCTAATTACAAAATTAAATATCTCAAAAACAAAGATCAATATAATTATGCGGTAAACGGTTTGTTTATTAGCTAAGCTGTAAAAATGTTATACAGAAGTTTCAAAAATTTGTTGCAAAAACCGTTAACAGATGGCGCTGTAATCGCAATTGTGCTTCGAAGTCCAGAACACTAGCCTCTCATTCCTAGATGGTTCCCATTGCTGAGTAAAACAAAGGTTTGTTAAATCCAAAGCTGAATTATCTGCAGCAGTAATAAATTATTCGTTTGTATTGTAATAAAGGGTTAACGAAATCTCGTCTCCAAAGAAAAGATGTTCTGAGAATATTATTTTGATAAAACTAATGATCTAGCATCATAAAACTACTGTAAAACTAGTCATGACTTTTGAATTAATTATTTAAAAACGTTGCAAAACTTGAGCAATAGATTAAAAAAAATTGTCTCCATTTCAGGTAAAGTTTAATAAGCCTTCAACTCCACGTTTCACGTTTGGAATACGGCATTCGCCTTACAAAGCCTTCGAGAAGTTTGCAGCAGAAGAATAAGATAAAAAACTAGTAAGTCTTTGTTCTCATTTTTAGAAATATACAGTAGATTTCCGTTACAACGAACTCCACGGGGCCGCTAAAATATTTGGTTGTAAAGGAATTACTCCTATTTATCTAATGAATTACATATGCACGGAAACTAATTATTTAAGATAAATGTACCTTTCTTTTACAGAAGATTTTAATGGAAGACTAGTTAGATTAACATATAAAAAGTTAGTAAAATAAAATTCCATTTCAAAAATACAAAACTACGGACTAACCTTTATTTAGTAACACATTATTGAAGAAAGTTTTTGATTTTTCTTTGTACAAAGGAATGTATAGTTGATGTTAACAAAAACGCGTGAGAATGTGAGAACCTTCTCTGGAACATTCTTTTGATGAGAAACAAAAGCACGAATTTTTCCAAGTATGAAAGAGATCCCGAAAAGATAACTTTTGAATCGTCGGTAACGTCATCACTGCATTCGTAATTCTGTCGGCCTAATGTACTTTTAATGGACAAAAGGATATCTTCACCAGACACTTCAGAGCATATTTGAATATTGTCATTCACAGATAAGAAGTCCTCCAAATCCACCTGATCAGGGACTGATGCTAATTTTCTGGCAGTGTTTAACTCAGAAGATTCATTCAAATCTAAAATTTCTGATTCATTATCTTCAGTCTCAGTTAACCGGACATGTTTCCAACAGTTAGAAATTGCTTATTGGCTAATTTCTTGACCCGATCATTTTTTTTAAAAAAAGCTCGATGAAGGTTTTTCGTTGTAACGGAATTCCTAAAAAAAGGCACTTCGTTAAATCGGAATTTTTAATACATTAAGGTTAATGCAAGTTTAAAAGGGGATTTGTCAAATTTCGTTGTAACAGGTTTTTTCGCTGTAATGGAATTCGTTGTAACGGAAATCTACTGTATTTCTGTAATCTTCTTGGAATACTAATGAAAAAAGGAAAAAAGACCATTGTCCTTTTGAACCTATTGTTCCATAAATTCACAACAATGAGTTTCCATTATACAATTACAGGTTGAAGCTCATTTAAAACAAGTTGGAAATTGCACGTCAAACGTGGCAAATGAGGTGCGTTCGTACTATAACTAGTTTTATAAATAAATTTTGCACGGCATATTGTACTGAATGTATATTTTAGTGCACTTCATAAGTGCATATCAATATCATTCTGCTCGAAAGGCTGTAAAATCATTAAAATGCACTTGAAATAATTTTTCCCCATTGGCCGTAATGTAACGGAAAACTTTTGACTGTCTCTATAATTAAACTATACATCCGATTTTCATAAAATTTGAAATGACTCAACAAACTTTTGCAACAATTATATATTTAAAATTTCAGGCCATTCGGTTGGTTAGTTTTTGCTCTGTTATATACGGACGGACAGACAGACGGACCGAACGACGACGATAGGTGTGCTACGTATTTATATAATTACGAGCGCACCTAAAAAAGGTTTTTTATTGCTAACGTGCTAACTTTTAATTGGAGTGAAGTTCCTGAAATTTAGTTGCCTTTAACGAAGCTGAATTCCATGATACCCAAGAAATTTTAGTGTTTCGTACTATTTGTAGACTCATTTCAAATAACCAGTATCTTTCAAAATTCTACAAATTGTTCATAGACAGACTAACTGTGCAACATGGTCAACTGTTAGTTCTGGATATTGGAAAGAATTGTACTATTGGAAAGGACTGTATACGAGGGTTAAGAACAATGTAGAAACTGTTCGCTCGAATCAAACCGTCCACCAGATATGGACCAATTTCTTCCATGACGTCATATGTAAAAAGGGAAAAAAAAAGCAAGAATATTCCGTCAGAAGCAGGGCCTCGTTTTAGTCTCCTAGGTTAATTTTTAATTGAAGTTAGTTCTCGACAGTTAGTTATTCGTTAGGTAATACACAAGGCAAGGACTTTGAAACGGTACCACTTTTGACAAAAGCAGGTTTCTAGTTTTTCTTTCTTTATGACATAACAGAAGAAATTTGATCGTATCTCCTGAATGCTTGGATTCGAAAGTGTAATTCCTATTCTTTTCTTAATCCTCATAGCAAAACTTTCCAACGGTTCAACCTTTGACAAAATCGGATATCATTTTTTATTTTTTTCTATGTATGACGTCACGGAAGAAATTGATCCGTATCTCGTGCACCGTTCGATTCGGTAGCGAGTTCCTATGTTTTCCTCGATCCAGGGGGCAAGACTTTCCCAACGATATCAATTTTGACCCAATCCAGAACAAACAATTAAATATGTTCTCTAGTAACAATAATTACCTTTGAATATGAAATCTTTGCAATAAGTTTTTGGCTGTTTTTTGGATGACAAATACATTGGAAATTGCACCAGACGATGCGACGTCGATCATTTGCTTTTACAATTGTCTTCCGCCGCGATATGAAAGTTGTCCCAAAAATATTGAAACGTACTTTGTTGTTTCATCTGTTGGAGATACGTAGGCAAACTAAATTTCTAAAGTGTTAGAAATAGGTATTGATTATGTTGGGGAAATGTACTGACATTTTTAAGAGAATTACTTTTAATTTTTTTTACTATCCTTGGTTTTTGTATGAAGTATTTTTCTTCCTATACATAGACAAGTTTTTGTTTTATATTAAAGGAAAGTTTTTGCTCTTTATTATACAGGGTATGCCAAAAGTGAAACTCGAAATTTAAAATTTTATAATTATAATAAATATAAATGTGAAATAAGTGACACTATACTATATAAAGTACCTCACAAATTTATATCTCACGAAAAACAACTCATTGTAAATGATCCCGCCAAACCACAAATCTAAAACGACAGTTATTAAAAGAGGCGATATCACATCAAAAGAAACGATATAGATGTGCATACTCCGAGTGCCTTGTAAAAATATATCACTACTCATAATGCTTCCAAAGGACTCGGAAGGAGGTACGGTATGTGAAAACTGCTTGGCGACCTATAGGCTTTTATAATGTTTGTGTTTCCTGCACTTATAAAGGAGTAAACGTTTAACAATTTTCTTCTTGCATTACTGCTATCATGAAACTGTAAAAAGTTAAAGCTTCTGTGTTTGCATGCCCATTTTTATTTATCATCACCTTTGGTCGACATGTTGATTTTATTTACCATTATTTGAACGAGAAATAAAACTTTTACGAGGAGGATTTTTTAAGTAAACATGTAAACGTTGTGAGTTTGAAAAAAAAAATGATAATAATGATGATCATATGCTTATTTATAACAATGCACCTAATAATAGACGTTAACTAAACTAAGATATATTGCAATAAAGCCTGCGTAAACAGAATTGCTCATGACTGGGGGAAAATCTGTTCCAGTTAGGCTTCTGTTATAAGAGTATTATATAGTATTCCTTATGTTAAAAACGTGATATTTTTTGCTTAAGAAATAATTATGTCATAAAAAGAATCAGGTTTATCAATTTTTCCTTTATTCTCAAAACAGTATATCAAAAGTATTTATGTAATTAAAGATTATGTTAAAAAATATTGAAAAGTATAACTGAAATAATAGATGATTACCGCACTTACATACCATTTCCTTCTTGTCCTACAACTCTTTCTAGTTTATTACAGATCTTTCTCTTACAATTTTTTTATAAAAATTATATAACGAGAATTTAAAATTTATTTTTTCGATTTTCACAAATTTTTAGAATTGGTATACTGCATATATTATATGTACTAGCAGATCGCCAAGCGATTTTCACATACTGTAGTACTTCACTCCGAGTCCTTTGAAAACATTATGAGTAGTGATGTGATATCACCATCTTTCGATGACTGCCGTTTCAGATTTGTAGTTTGGCGGGATCATTTACAACGTGTTGTTTTTCATGAGATATCACTCCTTTTTGTAAGGTATTTCATTTGCACTATACATATTCCATTTTAATTCAGAAAAAAAGATAAAAGAAGGATGACAGAGGTAAAAAAAAAAGTTTAATAGCGATGCTATAAACTTTACAAATGTGTAATATGTGTAATAAGACATAATATTGGACTATTTTAAAATAATTCAAAACCATTTATTGATTCTTACACATCTCAGAACAATTTATTTATTTTTTAGAAATAATAAAATGTGACTAACAAAACAGCAATATATTTTGCTGTTGTTCTGTAAGCTATGCGGTGATTCATTAACTCAGCAAGAATTTTTTCTGGTAACTTTTGAAACAATATGCCTTTACATTTTCAAAATTCATATTAATTTATGCAAAATATATAAAGACTTAGAAACAAACTGAATAATGTTTATTTGTTTTATTAGCGGATGTGTTCGAAGAAATTTTAAAATAAAATTAGCTTTTTTTTTTTTTTTTTAGTAAATCCAACCTCTCTCCGATAAGCGCGGCGGAAATGCCGACTATCTGATTTCGATTCTTTTTTTTTCTTTTTAAATGTTTTTATAAGCACTAACATTTGTTGGATTTTTTGAATTTTCAATATATGTACAGTCGTGACAAAAAAAAAAAAAAAAAAAAAAAAAAAGTAAACACCCCTTATTAACCTGCAAAAAATTATCGTAGAAGAAAGTTACTGGTACCAAACGATTGGTAATAAAGTCTACTTTTAAATAATGTATATAAAATTTGCTTAGGGGGCCACTAACTACTTTCTTAGGACGTACTAAAACGAGCCATAACTTTTTTTCGATACCGGTACACAATTCTGACAGCATAAATGAACTCAACACCCTTCATTTAGCCTAAAAACAAATTTTTATGCAATTCGTACTATAAGATTTCGAGAAAATAATTATTTAAAAACGAGCGTATTTTAGGGGCTGTATCCAAATTGAAGTTCGGTACTCGATTGTTGACCGAGAGAGTCCCCTTCTTGATCAAGGCATCTTACGCGCCAATCAAGCAGCCATTGAAGACTGCTAAATTACAGGATAACATAAGAAATTTCAAAATATCTAATCACTTCTATCATAGACCGCCCTTTAAACCACCATTTTGCCGTTTTTTAAGCATAATTTGAAAACTACTGGGAAGGAAAATGTGAAAGTTTGGATTTCCATAAAGCAGGACTTAATAAATGTAAATCCATCAAAAAATTGTAAGTTGCAATTCATAATTTTTTCGAATATTAATTTCATAATTCATAATGGGTATTTTAGTATTATTATTACACAAAAAAATAGCACATTGGGAGTATAATTTCAGGAGATATTAATGAAAATATGAAAATGTAATCTAACATTAGAATCACTAAATTTCGAATGTTTATAATACAAAAGCTTGTCATTCAAATGACTTGAAATTTGGTGACTAGGCACAGTTTGAAGCGAAGATTTGAAATATCTTGTTAAAATTGGGTATTGCTATTGAAAAAAATGACGTTTTGGTTCGTTTTAATATGTAGATGGCCCCCCAAGCAAATTCTTATACATCATTTAAAAGTAGACAATATTTGCAATAGTTCGGTACCAGTAACTTTCTTCTACGATAATTTGTTGAGGAGTTAGTAGGGGGTGTTTATTTTTTTTTCCACGACTGTATTTTCTAAATTCATAATTGAAGAGCTGAGTGGATGAACATGTTATGCTACATTTTCTATTTTTTTTTTTTTATCTTTTGGATGAAAGCGTTCACATGGTGAAGCTAAAATACTAAGATTCTATTTAGTCTTGAAGATTTAAGAGATTATTCATTAATATTTAATATTTTAATATTTAATAATGTCAATAATATTAATAATTTTTAATATTTGAAAATTAAATATGAATAAGTTTTTCTGAGAGAGTTTAGTACCATACCTGTTAATATTTTAAACATATGGTATCAAACAGAAAATAAATCATTAAAATTTACAGCAAAAACTTTCACCTCAAATTTCTTGAAATGTAATTTTTGTTACTTAACATGTTCTTCCACTTAGCTCTTCAATTGTTTTTAACGGCTGACAGGGCATACTGAGTCGTATGCCTTCCAAATATTTTCTCACATATTTCGGATAATTATAATTCATCGGATAAATTATAATTCATTTCTATTAAGGTCCGGAATCCGATATTTAATTCTTATGAAACGATTTTTCCTAATTTTGGTCATATTTGAAATTTTTTAATTAGCACAATAACCTAATTAAAAATGACATAAAAGCTTGTTATAGGATATCGATTTCAAACTTCAATTAACAAATCCAAAATAATAGGGTCGATTAGTTTTATAACTATCCTTATTAATATATTTTTAGACGAAAACTTAACAAAAAATTCCAATAAAACTGCAAAAAAATTATTTGATTTAAGAACATTGTAAATATTGAATCAAAAGTTATTTAATAACAAGTAATTAAATTTAAAAAATCAAAAAACCCGACTGAATAAAAGCCAACAAATTAAGTATTTCTGATCAATGTGAAACTATTTTTTATATTGCTTACCTATTTTTTTATTTACTTGGATTGATGACTTTTAAGTTGTGTTTAATTATTGGTTCCTATCTATAAAAACAGTTTTGATGAGGCCTATAGATGTCCTTGAAGGCTAGAGTTGCAGTAAAGCTAGAGATCCTACATACACAACTTTAAGGTTGTGTAATAATTAAACGGAACTTCTGACTTTAAAATAGTCAATGAAACATCGTATTCATTTTGAAAGATCTCTCGAATGATATGCCACTCAATATGGTGCTTAAAAAACTTTTTTTCGTCTCTACCGCCATTTTGTATTTTACGGCAGCCATTTTGAATTTATAAAAACAAAACGTAACCTATAACCATCGGACGGTTAAGACGAATCAATAGAGATCTCATTCATTGAAGTCCATCGAGCCGTTGCGATGTTTCAAGGTTATAAAGAAATTCACATAGCCAGATACGCGTCAAACACATAACTCTTCTTGGCAGTCGGGTAATAAAAAGGATTTCCAATGCACTCTCTACTATTTTCCTACGTCATTTTGTTTCCCTCTTTTTAGTTCGTTTTTTACGGGTTTATTTATTTATTTAAATGTTTAATTCTAATTTCTTGTAATAATGTATTAAATTTAAAAATCAAAAAACTCGACTGCGTAAAAAGCGAACTAATTAATTATTTCTCATCAATATGAAACTATTTTTATATTACTTCCCCTTTTTTTTTATTTACTTGCATTGATGACTTTTAAGTTGTGTTTAATTATTAGTTCCTATCTACAAACACTCTTTTGATAAGGCCTATATATGTCTATTATGTAGGTTAGAGTTACAGTAAAGGTAGCGATCCAAGGTAGCGGATAAATGTTACACAACTTCCAGGTTGTGTAATATTTAAACGGAGCTTCTGACTACAAAATGGTCAATGAAACATCGTCTTCATTTTGAAAGACCTATCCAATGATATGCCACTCAATAGGGTGCGTAATTTTTTTTCGTCTCTACCGCCATTTTTTATTTTACGGCCGCCATTTTGAATTTATAAAATCAAAACCTATCCTATAACCATTGGAAGATTAAGACAAATCGATAGAGACCTCATTTATAAAAATCCATCCAGCCGTTGGGATGTTTCGAGGGTATAAAGAAATCCACATACACAGATACGCGTGAAACACATAACCCTTCTTTTCAGTCGGGTAATAATAAAATCTAATCATTTTATAGATTGTTTTATTCGCTAGATATCAAATCTATCTTCAAATATTACATCCACTTCAATCGAGGTATCGTGGCCGAGCGGTCTAAGGGGCTGGTTTAAGGCACCAGTCTCTTCGGAGGCGTGGGTTCGAATCCTACCGCTGCCAAAATGAAGATTTTGCTAATAATATTCTTTTCCCCCCGTAAAAGCCAATAAATTAAGCAGTTTCCGTTTAAAGATTTCTTTTTGAGATATGCAAAATATTTTGGCGATGATTAAAATTCATTTCAGAAGAACAATTTTATTCCGCGTTCAAAGTGGCTGAATGAGGAAATTTAATTTTTAAATTATAATTTATTAAAATATTCAGAATCATAGGTTATTTTCAAACCCATGTTACAATAACAGATCATTCTAATGGACATTTTTTAGGTAAAACAAAATCACGTGTTCTCAAATTTTGCGTGCATTAGCATAATCACGGGCTGAACAGGTCCCGTGTTGTAGTTCCGCGACAAAAATTACTTATAAAAATACAGATAGCCAGATAATTGTATAAGTAAATGAGTTTTTTTTTTAAATGTTTAATTCTAATTTCTTGTAATAATATATTAAATTTAAAAAATCAAAAAACGCGACTGTGTAAAAAGCGAACTAATTAATTATTTCTCATCAATATGAAACTATTTTTTATATTACTCACCTTTTTTTTTATTTACTTGTATTGATGACTTTTAAGTTGTGTTTAATTATTAGTTCCTATCTACAAACACTCTTTTGATGAGGCCTATAGATGTCTATTATGAAGGTTAGAGTTACAGTAAAGGTAGCGATCCAAAGTACACAGCTTCCAGGTTGTGTAATATTTAAACGGAGCTTCTGACTACAAAATGGTCAATGAAACATCGTCTTCATTTTGAAAGACATATCCAATGATATGCCACTCAACAGGGTGCGTAATTTTTTCTTTCGTCTCTACCGCCATTTTTTATTTTACGGCCGCCATTTTGAATTTATAAAAACAAAACCTATCCTATAACCATAGGTAGATTAAGACGAATCAATAGAGACCTCATTCATAAACATCCATCCAGGCGTTGGGATGTTTCGAGGGTATAAAGAAATCCACTTACACAGATACGCGTAAAAAACATAACCCTTCTTTTCAGTCGGGTAATAAAAAACTGACTATATTACCCTTGTAAAATGGTTCAAATTAAATAAATTGCAAAGTTTGGACTGTTGGAAAAATTATTTGAGTATATGTGCAGTATACACATAGAAAGACAGACAGAAAAAAAGATACATGTAAAACATATATGAAACTTTAATAAATTTTATCAGTTTAAAAGTAAAAGAAATACAGTAAACCCTCGATTTAACGGACTAATTGGGACTAAGACGTGTCCGTTAAATCGAAAGTCCGTTAAATCGTAAAGTACTATTTATAATATTATTTTGTTATAATTATAGTACATATATACATTATTACGTACTTGTAATTACATATATTATTACAGTGCAAATTACACATATATATATATATATAATATATATATACAGTATATACAGTGTATATACATGTATTGTATATATACAATATATGTATATACATAAATATACGGGAAAAGGGGGGGCTAGTCCCCCCCCCTTAAATTATATAAAAGGGTTTTTCATGCAGAAATATTCGATTTGCTCCAAATTTGGTATACCGGTTTATTAAGTTAAGGAGCTGCCTTGATTAGATTTGGAGGTTCATTAGTTACATATAAAGGGAGGAAAGGGGGGCTATCCCCCCCCGTAATTTAGATAAATGGGTTTTTCATGCAGAAATATGCGATTTGCAATAAATTTGGTATACCGGTTAATTATGGTAAGCAGCTTCCCTGATTACATTTGGAAGATCATTATTATGTATAAAGGGGAAAGGGGCCAATTGCCTCTCACCTAAATTTAGATAAATGCGTTTTTCATGTAGAATCATTCGATTAGCTCAAATTTGGTATACTGGTTTATTATGTTAAGGATATGGCTTGATTAGATTTGGAGGTTCATTAGTTAAATATAAAGGGAGGAAAGGGGGGTGGGTACCCCCCTTTATTTAGGTAAATGGGTTTTTAATGCAAAATTATTCGATTTGCTCCAAATTTGGTATACCGGTTTATTATGTTAAGGAACTTCCCTGATTAGATTTCGAAGTTCATTAGTTAAGTATTAAGGGAGGAAACGGGGGCTGCCCCCCCCCCTTAATTTAGATAAATGGGTTTTTTATGCAGAGTTATTCGATTTGCTCCAAATTTCGTATACCGGTTTATTATGTTAAGGAGCTGCCCTGATTAGATTTGGAGGTTCATTAGTTAAGTATAAAGGGAGGAAAGGGGTGCTAGACCCCCCCCCCCCTCTTAATTTAGATAAATGGGTTTTTCATGCAGAGTTATTCGATTTGCTCCAAATTTCGTATACCGGTTTATTATGTTAAGGAGCTGCCTTGATTAGATTTGGAGATTTATTGGTTAAGTACATAGGAGGGACAGGGGCTAGTGCCCCCTTAATTTAGATAAATGGTTTTTTCATACAGAATTATTCGATTTGCTTCAAATTTGATATACCAGTTTATTACGATATGGCTTCCTTCATTTGATTTGGAGGTTCATTGGTTAAGTATAAAAGGGGGAAAGGGGGGCAATTGCCCCTCCCCTTAATTTAGATAAATGGGTTTTCATGCAGAATTATCTGATTTATTTTAATTTTTTTTCAACCGGATCCGAACTTGAAGGTTCCATTTGAAGTCAACCCGAAAACCGACCCCAACCAGGTTTCGGATTGAGTTCAATTAGAACTTTCAGGTTCGGAACGGGTTGCCGGTGGACGGAAATTATTTTGTCTGGCTTGCATCAGGTTATTGTTCTTTGGAATATTTTTGTCGGTTAAGATTTGGTTCAGGACGGGTTTCAGGTTGACTTCGAATGGAATTTTTAGGTTCTGGTAGCGTTGTGTGTCCACGGAAACTAATTTGTCTTGCTCCGATCCGGTTATGGATCTTTGGAATATTTTTGTCGGTTATCAGATTTGGTTCGGGATTTCGGGTTTTTTCAAATGGAACTCCCAGGTTCGGGTCGAGCTGCATGTTGACTCAAATTATTTTGTCTTGCTCGGATCGGGGTACAGTCTGTTGTAATTTATTTTTTGGGTTTGGGTAGGGATATGCGTTAATAAACCTAATAAAAAGAAAATTGCCCAGTTAAACTGATGGCATTGAGCTCACAGGCTATTCACAATAATTGTACTAGCTATTCTTATTTCAAAGAATAATGCCCCTCGAAAAATAAATGAAGGTATTAGTCCCCGTTGCCCCCCTTTCTACTTAACCAAAGAACCTCCAAATCTATTCGGGGAAGCTACTTAACATAATAAACTGGTATACCAAATCTGAAGCAAATCAGATAACTCTGCATGAAAAACCATTTTACTAAATTAAGGGGGTATTAGCTCCCCCATTTCTCCCTTTATGCTGAGCCAATGAACTTTCAAATCTAATCAGAAAAGCTCCTTATTAGAATAAACCTAGAAAAAAACTTAAACTAAATTAGATAATTCTGCATGAAAACACATTTATCTAAATTAAGGGGAGGGGCAATTGCCCCCCTTTTATACTTAACCAATGAACCTCCAAATTTAATGAAGGAAGCCATATCGTAATAAACTGGTATATCAAATTTGAAGCAAATCGAATAATTCTGTATGAAAAACCCATTTATCTAAATTAAGGGCACACTAGCCCTGTCTCTCCTTTATACTTAACCAATAAATCTCCAAATCTAATCAAGGCAGCTCCTTAACATAATAAGCCGGTAAACGAAATTTAGAGCAAATCGAATAACTCTACATGAAAAATCCATATGTCTAAATTAAGGGGGGGGGGGGTTAGCCCACCTTTCCTCCCTTTATACTTAACTAATGAACCTCTAAATCTAATCAGGGAAGCTCCTTAACATACTAAACCGGTATACGAAATTTGGAGGAAATCGAATAACTCTGTATGAAAAACCCATTTATCTAAATTAAGGGGGGGTCTAGCCCTCCCTTTATACTTAACTATTGAACGTCCAAATCTAATCAGGGAAGCTTCTTAACATAATAAACCGGTATACCAAATTTGGAGCAAATCGAATAATTTTGCATTAAAAACCCATTCGCCTAAATTAATGGGGGGTAGCCCCCCTTTCCTCTCTTTATACTTAACAAATGAACCTCCAAATCTAATCAAGCCATCTCCTTAACATAATAAACCAGTATACCAAATTTGAGCTAATCGAATAATTCTACATGAAAAACGCATTTATCTAAATTAAGGGGAGAGGCAATTGCACCCCTTTCCCCCCTTTATACATAATAATGATCTTCCAAATGTAATCAGGGAAGCTGCTTAACATAATTAACCGGTATACCAAATTTATAGCAAATCGCATATTTCTGCATGAAAAACCCATTTATCTAAATTACGGGGGGGTACCCCCCTTTCCTCCCTTTATATGTAACTAATGAACCTCCAAATCTAATCAAGGCAGCTCCTTAACTTAATAAACCGGTATACCAAATTTGGAGCAAATCGAATAATTCATCATGAAAAACCGATTTATCTAAATTAAGGGGGGTACCCCCTTCCCCCCATTATACTTAAATAATGAGCTTCCAAATCTAATCAGGGAAGCTCCTTAACACAATAAACCGGTATACCAAATTTGGAGCAAATCGAATATTTCTGCATGAAAAACCCATTTATATAAATTAAGGGTGGGTGACTAGCCCCCCTTTTCCCCCTTTATCCTTAACCAATGAACCCAAAAAACTAATCAGGGAAGCACCTTATCATAACGAACTTAGAAAAAAAAAATTGAAGCAAATCGGATTTTTCTATAAAGAGTTATCGCGTTACGTACATACAGAATCGGCGGGCACATAAGCTCTCAGGCTTTGATAGCCTGTGAGCTAAAAATATCACCCTTATGTATCCCATAAGTGGTCATTTTTCAATTAGCCTAACGCTTTCTAGGCTCTTTGCAATAAGCCTGAAAAATATGAGGCTTATTGGAAAAAGGGAGATAGATTCTCCAATTAGCCCGGCGCTTTGCAAAGAGCCTAGACTGTTTGCAAAGAGCTGGATTTCTCAATTAGCCTACGACATATACATATATACTACTGTATATGTATATATAAACACAATACATTACATTTAATAATACAATATTGGTAATGAAATACAAACGAATTAACACATATGCAACTTTTATGGATGCATAGAACGAAAAGCATATCACATGGCCGCATAGGTCGCCAGCATAATTGCGCATGCTTAGAACGGAAACAACGTTGCAGTGAGAATCAAAGCGCGCGCTTTCGGCGTTTCGTGTTCTTTCCCTTTTTTTAAGGTTTCGTTCATTTGATCACGAGACATTGTGTCGCCACAGATATAATAAATATATATATATATATATATATTTTTTTTTTTTTTTTTTTTTTTTTTTTACAGAGAAATCACTTTTTAAAAATAGTAAAAAGAAATTCTTTGTCGTTGATCATTGCTTGATTTTTTTTACATATAAAAGCTTAAAAGAGGGTTGCGTGTTGATTCTCAAGTAGGGGAGGGGGAGGGGGGCAGTAATACTTTTTTTTTTTTTTTCGAAGCGTGTTTCATCGTTTTAGAAGCTGTTTTATCATGGAGGCTTCCAGTAAATAATAGTGATAAATAAATATTTGACATTTGTCAAATATAAAAATTTGAAATACGGGCGTTGAATTTCAGGTTAGGGAGAGGGGAATAATTTTAAATTAACGATTTTGATTTGTTAATTTAAGGATAAAGTGTTTTAAAAGGGATATTAAACGAAACCCTCTGTGAGATCTGCGATCACACTTACCCATTTGTTTTACTTTAATTTTTGTTTAATTTTTAATTTTTTTTTAAAATTAGTCCGTTGAATCCGAAGTCCGTTGAACCGAGGTCCGTTAAATCGAGGGTTTACTGTACATAAATTCTAATTTATCCAACATGAGTAATTCAAAATGAAGTGGGGGAAACCATTATTCCAGTTATTGCAGTATCACAAACTCAATAAACAAAGTACATATATTTGTGTATATGTGTTTTTTTAACACCAAAAAAGTGTATAAAAAATGAAATGCCGAATCGTTACTGTAATTTTCAAGCTTTTTGCATAAAAACAGTATGGAAGAGAACATTTTCTCACTCTTTCAGTATGATAAATAGTAATCCTAAAGTTCTGTTGCATTGTTTTTCTGACTGTAAGTACTCTGTGATTCATTAAAATACTTACTTTTTGAGCATGTTCTGTGGTTTTCTGTAGTCGTTGTTTACTTGGAATGTTTCCTTAATCGAGGTCCACTGACACGTTTCTGTAATCTAGTTCCTCCTCGAATATCAGCAGTACATCCGTCAAACGTCATTGAGATTTCATGCAAAATAAAATTTCAATTAATTCTTATCTAAATTTTGTGCTCAAAAATTTTCAAAATATTGGATTTTTAAAAGAGTGCGTGCTGAAATCTAGAAACATCGTTAATAAAGTGGATAACAGAAACATCTTTCATAAAGTGGAAACCTGGATCGACGAACTTTCAGGTGAACAAACTGAATTCATATTCATTTTTAAAGTAATATAATAAAACGTTATAGAGATTGAAATAATATAAAATCATTAAAATACATGTCACTCAATAAATATCCATTGGTTATAATGTAATCCAGATCTTTTAAGTGACCCTGTAAACCAACCGCAAATGCTTCAAAGCCGTCTTACAATAAAAAGCTTAATTGGGTCGAATACAGTAACATATCTGAATATCGTGTGTATATAACAACTTTGACAAAAGTTAGGCTATGTAGTATTGTTTTTCCTCTATGTTAAGTATAGGAATCCTGTATTTTAAACTGATGTAAATCGAAAACTTTTTTTATGCGAAATTTTAAAGGTGTGAACCGCTTATAAGAACAAATAAAATACACCAAACCGCGTAAAAATCCTATAATTAAACATCTCTGCAACCCTATGAAAATATCTTTTGAGTGACCCTGTAAACGAAACGTAAATGCTAAGATTATGTTTTACTAATAGGAAGCTTACATGGGTCGACTGCAATAACATATCTTGAGGCTCCTGTCCCTGCCTCCGAAGGCACTCATGAGCAAATGCTAATCCTATGGGGAGTGATTTTTCTAATATCTCGTTTGCATTTCGAAATTTTTAAATAACTTTTTTTTGCATTGGATAGCCGAGATCCGTCTCTACATCGCACCTTTTTTACTTTTTCAATTTTGGTCGCAGATATTTTTTAGAATGACACTTTCATTTTCTGAACCGATTTTGAAACTGAAAGTAACTTCATAAAAAATATCTGCAACCAAAATCGAAAAAGTAACAAAGGTGCGCTGTAGAGGCGGACCTCGGCTATCCCATGCAAAAAAAAAAATATTTAAAAATGTCGAAATGCAAACGAGATATTAGAAAAATCCCTCCCCATAGGATTAGCATTAGCTCCTGGGTGTTTTCGCAGGCAGGGACAGGAGCCTTAATATCATGTGTATGCGACCCTTTTGCTATTTAATATTATTTTGGTCTATGTTAAGTATAGGAATCCATTACTTCAAACTTATATAAATCAAAAATTAATTAATATTTTTACATGAAATTGAACTACTTATAAAAACAAATAAAATACAGTAAACCGCATAAAAATCGAATAATTACACAACTCATTTTGCCCTATCAAAAGACCTTTTGAGTGACCCTGTAAATGAATCGTAAACGCTACAAATCTGTTTTACAATAGGAAACTTAATTGGGTCGACTCTAGTAACATATCTTAATATCATGTGTATACGACCATTTCGACAAGAGTTAGGTCATTTAATATTTTATTGCTATATTTTTAGTATAGGAATGAATTACTTTAAGCTGGTATAAATAAAAAACTAATTAATATTTTTGAATGAAACATTCAAAGATTGGAACTACTCATAAAAACAATTCAAATGCAGCAAACTGCGTAAAAATCCGATAATTACACATTGCTGTAGCCCTGTCAACGGTTTTTGCTGTAAATAAGAATTTAAAAAGTGCAAAAACCAGCACTTTTAAAATCGTATTTACAAAAAACCTACTCGTAGAATTCCGCTTTATTTATGTTTCCTTAATCACTTGGCTCGCAAAATTAAATGAAATGTTTGTTCGTCAGCTTGACCGCCCCATCGAATTCTAGCTTTCATAAAAATAACCCAATCACTACGAAATCTAACCATGTTATTAATCTCGATTGTAATATTTTATCTTTTGAAAAGAGTTACCACGTCATAGTACACTGTTCGTATTTTGTTCAAAAAGAGGACAATTTCTTTTTTTTTCTTTTTTTGAAAATTGTTTTCCTATCATATCTATTTCTTTCCTTAGAGTTATAAAAAAATTCAAATAGTAGCGCACATTTACTAATCCAAACTTGTTGATGTTTAAATTTGATGACGAATTGGCTTCTTTTTGGTCGTTTAAACGAAATAGTCATAGAAGAACAAAATTATAACATAAAATATCCTATATTTGATATGATAAATAATGAAATAAATATTTAAAAGCAACAAATGTGAAAATAAAAATTATCGATTGAAAATTATATAAATCGCCAAAGCACTCACCAAATTATACAAATTGACGTAATTTTTATTTTTAATAACGAAAGAACAAATAAAGGCACAGATGTCATGTACTGGCATGATATTGGCACGATTTTTTTTTTTCTGACGCCAATGTCGTATACGCAACGGGTACTTTACTGGCGCCAAAGTATCGTTATTTTGCTTATATGGTAATCCGAATGTTGTTGTTTATGCAGTTGTTGTTTTCGCCAAAATGGCGTCGAAAGAAAATCGCGCCAATATGGGGCGTATATGACATCTGTGCCCAAATAAATTAGTATAGCATTAATAAAAATAAAAATAAAAATAAAACGTCGAAATAAAAATCACTTGATGGCGTAAACACGTGTAACTAACTTCGTTACAGTCAAGTGAATGTGACATTTACGATCAACCATTATTGGCATTTAATCTTATAGGCTGGCGATAGATTTTTGGTTGATGGGATAACCAAGTAGTACCGTTTTAATTTACCACTCGAAAAATAAAAAATGCTAACTGGCGAGTTACAAAAAGCTATTGGCGAGATTTGCACCCGGCTAACATAAAAGTACCAAGATTTCTTTGCGATCATGGCATCTTTTATGCAGTTTTATTCGAAAAAAATAACTTTGATTCTTTCATCAAAATGAAACCTTTCTTATGAAAAGCGAAGGGTTGTAATTGTTTATGGCAGTGACATGACTTGGACTATTATAATATAAGTGAAATAATGGCGATAGAATAATATTTGGCGACTTATCGCCTGTGGCTGGCTAACATTAAAGTACCGAAATGGCCGTCTGGAACATAAAAAGCGAAGGGATCCGCCCGGAACTGTTGATAATAGTCACATGACTTAGGCTATTATTATAGAGATTGTTTTCAATTCTAAAAACAGCGCAAAGAATAATATTTCCTAATGATTAAAAATTTATCTGCACGTGAATATTAAAAACAGAAAAAAAACTTTAAAATTACTATCAAATGAGTAAGTGTTAAAAGCAGGAAAATATTGAAAATTATGTATTGAAAATTGTATTTACACGTGAATATTAAAAGAGAAAAGATACTTTAAAATAATAAATACATTAATATGCATTTAACCCTTTCGGGAGCAAGGTACTACTATTCGTAAAATGTTAAAATCAGTGAATGGCACCAGAATTTACAAACAAATTTCGAAATACGAAAATGCTTTTGTTCATTTACTTGATCACCCGACCGGAGCACCAACCAAAGAATGGCATAGGATGTAACGCTCCGGTGGAAAATCCCCACAACAATCACCGATGCCGGACATCGGAAAGCACCCAAAATAACAAAGAAAAAGGCACATATTCTGACGAACTTACATAGTAAATCGTAAATTTACAAAACAATTGATGTTGCTTTCATCATAATAATAAAAATAAAAAACAATAGTGAAGTGACTTAAATGTATAACAAAAGTTAAGACTATAAGTCCTTGTTCAAGATTATGAAGTGTAAATGTTCATTAAAGTTCACTGTTCACTAATGTTCAAATGAGTTCAGTGTTCGAAAGAAAAATGTTTATAAAAGTTTTATATAAGAAAAACTAACTTGAAGAAAGATCCCCATAATGTTCAGACCTCAAGAGAAAATCACCGCAAACAAAAATGTCAGACAAAGGACAGTTACTATAAAAGGCACAATGTTGAGCCTTTGATGTAGTGTCAGAAAACCACGTAATGTCCGTAGCGAACCACTGATGAGTATTAACAGTATGATAGAAGTAAATAGTTACATGTGTAAAAATTATCAAAATTTATACCCAATAAATGAGTATTCCCTATTAAGTGCGTTGTACATAGCACACAGTTTTCTATAGTTTGAACGGGTGATGAGAACGTTTCGAATGTTCCATCTCAGCGTACAATTCCTGTTGAATTTAAATGTACAAGGCATTAACGGACAATGTCCAAACAAATAATGTTGTATACTTCCTACATCACCACAGTTGCACCTGTTATTTGGGCGTTTTCCTATTTTAAACAGATACTGTGGAAATGCTCCATGTGAAGAAAGAAAATAACCTATCACCTGGGATTCACATAGAAATAAATCGTCAACCTTGTTTAATATCGCATAAGTATCTCTTCCCTTCTCCGAATTTTCCCAAGAAACCTGCCATTGATCATGTAGAAGTGTTTCATGATCATTTCATTTACTTAATAAAAGGAAAATTTTCATTCAAATATTCTGGTGCCAATGTGGCATTTAAGAATTAAAATTAAGTGGTCCAAAAATGAACCACAGCGCTTGAAGGGGTTAAAGCGGTAAATTGTAGTAATTGTAGTAAATTGTATTGTGTCAATCGTTTTATAACGCTGTTAAAAAATACCGAGAGGCAAAGACTCTGTTTACTTAATTCATTTTATTTTAGCTTCTTTTCAAGTGTTTAACTGGTCTTCTTTAATCAAACACGAAAACAACCATTGGGTGTCTTAACAGCAACTGATTCGGCCTTAAATTTTCGCAATCAAAGGGGATTGAATGGAAACCCGTTTACAGGGAGATCGCTGTAGGATTTTTCATTATAATTCAGTCTTCTCTAATCCTTTTAAAACCGATCAAATTAGCGTGTTTTTAGATTCTGCGGTGTCTGAACAGGGGTTGGCGAGCGTAGCATTCAGGGGGCAGAGCCCCCTAATATTTATATAAAACAATTGTCCCAGTTTCGGAAAAAAGTTACATCGAATTACTTTTATTGAAACAATTTTATACAGACGGCTCCAAACTTAAAAATCAGCATCAAAGACACGGGACGGTATAAGAATTTTCCTGGTATTTGGAACCCCAACATCGTTCAAAACTTATTTATCTCGTTAATATTGTTATGCAATCATGCAGTGGGATGTTCCCCAGTATATGAAATAAAGAAAACACAAGAATATGTACTAAAATAAAAATTATTATTCAGGGACTTAAAAGTCAAAAGATTGTGAGAATGCCCTATATATAGTATGCCAAAATGTTTTTAAAATGAGTAAAGTTACAAAAAACCTGATTTTCCAGAAAAAGAAAACGATCAAAATGTAGTCAATTGCAATAGAAAAAAACACAAAAAAGAAATGCTGAAAACCAGCCGCCCTTGGCGACCAGTTTGTTCTCTTTTAAAATTTATGTTTGGGAGAGCATGCTAAGCATTGTATTATGTTACTTTTATTCATAATTTAATTTACTTAGACTCCCTTTAATATAATTAATATAATCCCTTAAGCTACTATTAGTTTTTGTTGCATTAAAAAAACTCAATTTGTTGATTTTCTGTAAGCAAGTAAACCCCATTGGTTTACAATGGAAGTCTATGGGAATTTGGCGAAATATTAGAGATATCGCCAAAGTTGGCATCACTTTTGGCAACAGAACAGGATCCCGCCTATTGAATCCCCCTCCCCCCTTATAGGTATGGAGATGCATTAAATGCTGTTCAATAACGAATGAGATGCGTTTCATTCTAGCGTTACCATTAAACAATTAACAAATAATCGCGATTTCTGTTCCACATACGATAGCATAAATAGGATGAGCGAAGCGAATCCTCTACTAGGCTACACAAATTACATTTTGTCCTACACTTTACAAAAAAAAAACTATTCAGTATTTTGACTTGGAAGTAAACATAAAAATAAATTATGATCTGAAGATTTGCACAATATTATTTTTTTACAGAATAACCTTAAAAAAATTATTATTTTAATTAATTTATTTTACATGTTTTTCCATTACGGACGCATTTTTGCAAATAAAAAATGAAACACGTATATTTTCAGAAGAAAAAATAAATCATGGAGTTAGTAATTATAGATAGAATCATGATTAATTAAATAGTTTCACGATTTATTTTATGAAATTTTTAAAATAACTTTTTATGAAAATTATAGCCTATTTTTAATGAATTAAAATTTGTGAAAATTCAATTATTTACATTCAATTATAAAAGTATTTTTCAATCATAATAATTCAAATGCACAATTTATTCTTATTTATGTGAAATCATGTACGCAGACGATACTCACGCATTAAAAAATATATATATATTATGGTTTTTTTTTTTTTTTTTTTTTTTTTTTTTTTTTTTTTTTTTTTGGTAAAGTGGTAAGAAAAGAATTGTAAATAAATAAAATTAATTGTTAAATTCGTTACATCATAAATAAATAATTCCGAGGAAATTCTTAGTTATTTAGCTGAATTTACATTTCTAAAATTAAAATGCACCAAAACATGAAATAACGTTTTTGCTTAATAAAGATGCAAAAATAATATAAAAAAATATTGTTACTTTCAAATATTTATCTTATTAAAAAATGCTTCGCGAATCCAAACAAAGCATGGCTTTTGCTAGTATATATATAAATGGTTGCTCGTTTCTGAGAAAATGGAACATAAATATGGGTTGCACTGTAAAAAAATCCCACTGTAGATTTGCCAGCAGTTTGTGCTGTTAATTTTACGCATACTGTTATTTTTCCTGTTTATATAGTCAAGAAACCAAAGAAAGCTACAGCACATTCGACTGTGATCGAGTTTGAGCGCGAGATGAACAGTAATTTGTGCTGTAAAAATGTTTTTTTTTTTACAGTGTGTTTTTCAATGATTTCTCAACTTACCTGTCTCTTTCGTACTTTTTAATTATGTATGTTCTTACAGATTTTCAGCTTGACAAGACCATCATTGTGCTTTTTTTCATACTTATTACGACTTACTGCTCAAGAAGATGGACTGGTTTTTCCTTAATGTAAACCTCTTTCAGTCGTCAGTGTAAAATACCGCGAGTAGCTATAATAAAGATTTATATAATTAGGAAAAGTAAAGAAATTTTTATTCAGTTTAAAAAATAAAATGAGTCTTTTTGTTTATTTTTTCATGTTTCTCTCTTTCCTATATTTTCTTTTCTTTTATATTTTAGTTTCATTACGAATTTCGAACCCGCTGCAAGTAAATCTGAAAATAGCTACTCGCCAGTGGCCAGTTGGCAGTTATACTTTGAAATATAGCGATTAGAAAAATTTAATTCAGCGGGCCAAATAATTTCGGGGCCCCCTTTTCAACTGATTTCGTTTTAACTAAGCAACTTTTATAATGTTGACACAAATAACAATTGTTACCCACCTCTCCTATAAATAAGTAAAAGCAGTACAGAGAAGCCATTTTGAAGTATGTGCACTTTTTTTGAAAAATACGAAATTTTTATTAAACACGTGTATTTTCAGTTAAAACGGGGAATAAAACTATGAATTCAAATAAATTTTTAATGGAATTTTAATTAACTTTTCAAATTTAGGCAATATTTAGTCAAATTTTAGCAAAGAATTGCGTTTATGCCAAACAGTACGTTTATAACAAAAGCTATTCAATATATTTCACTTTTTTTTTTTCATCAATATATTAGCAAACCACTTACCTGTGTTATGAAGCAAAATATTTGCAATACCTCTTAAACTTACTGACATATACTAAATTTTGTATACAAAACATGATCTTTTTAAAAAGAAAATGTGTATTTTTCAATAAAAATAGCTCTTAAAATAAATATATACATACTTAAAAGCTGTATTTTGCTTCATAACATACCAATAGACGAGCAGAACCTTGTGACTAAATTTTATTTCAATATCTTAAAAACGTTTTAAGAAATAAGGGTTCTTGTAAACGTAAACAATGAAAAGCGCAATTTTCCAGAAAACGCAAGTTAAGATTTTAATATAGCACAAAAGCTTATGTATAAAGATTTATATTTTGGGCTATTACTTTGCTTCCAATTATCGCTGAACCAAAAATAAGGCACATTTCGAATCCTAAATGTTTGAACTTTAATTTAAAATAATAGAGGCAAAAACGAAAATTTTCGCAAAAACGGCGATTTGAGGTGTAGGCACAAACCTTAAATGTTTGTTTGTTTACAGAAAGTTTTGACATTTTTTGACATTTGAAGTCCACCGAAGTGGAGAATGCTTTGGGGCCTATAGCTACAATGGGACATTTACAATTACATCCATGTCTTACCCAGGGACTCGAACCCGGACCCTCGGGGTGACAGCAGCCTCCGCTTACTGTCCACGCCACCGGGCGACATTTACAGAAAGTTGTTTCTATAAACAGAAGAAAGAAAATAGTCCTTCCGGCTGGTACCAGGAGGAAAATATAACTTCGCTATTGCCTGTCTTTAAGAATTCGCTAATTTTACACATGTAATTAAATTGCATGGAGCCGCAGTATAAAAGATTCGCAGTTTTCGTTAATATTGAATTTGAACGGGAATTAAAAAAAGAAAAAAAAATGTGAACTATTACCAAATTGGCTTTATTTATAGCGGCCTATTTTTGTTGCCCAATTTGGTGATATTTTGCCAAGTATCGTCAAGCTTGGATTGAATAGGATGCTGTCGGATATGATTATGTAGTTTTAAGCGTGTAAGAGTTAAAACAATAGTTACAACAATGAAAGAAATTACCGCGAAATTACTTTCAATAAAAAATTAAACCCGTTTATGGAGAAATCCCTTATTTTAATTATGTTTTTGTGTTCCATAATGTCAGACACCCTAGAATTTCAAGTTGCTTTATCTCAGTCATATTTTAAGATAGAGGCGAAACCAGGGCCGGCTCAAGTGCCTTTTGGAGTCACTGGCATAAGTTACGTATATACTGTTTCTTATAATCCGTATAAGTGCCATGGCCGCATCATATGTATCCAAAATCTGCACTTCGTATAATGCGCATTGTAAGTATACTTGTATAAACGTTCAATAGGGAGCACTAAGATTAATTTTGTTATTAAAATTTTTGTTATTATTTTTTTACAATTTAACAAATATTTTTTCGATATAAATAAATGCAAAAAGAAACAATAGTCTAAATTAAAGACAAGCTTCCTAATCTACGGTCAAACTTTAGTAAGTTTTTATCATTTCTTGTTTCCTTAAGGAGAAATTTTAATACCTTGTATCAAAATTTTCTATTTCTTTACTTTTTGCATTGTTTGCATCCCTCAAATAGGTTCAAAGCATCGTTATTCTAAATCGTTTCGCGATATTCTAATTTCTTACAATACTTTTTACCCGTTGATCGTGATGCCGATCGTTCAATGTAACGTTCTAGTAAAACTTCAAATTTTCTTTTCCCGAAACCATTTTTCTCGCGAACAATTCGACTGATTTCCTTCATTTCTTAATAAAAGAGAAGCTTAAATATTTTTGCTGGAGCTCATGCCACCGAAAAGTACAATTTTCATTGGTAAATTTATTTTTTCAAGCTCTTGTTAGAAAAAGAGGGGGCGCGAAAAAATGATCCCCTTTGTTCAAATGGCTGTCATTTTGTCAAAAATGAACTTTTTAAGCTAAATGCTAGTATAAGCTCCGGATAATTAATGTCCTTTCACAAACTGTTTTCAGAAGCTTGAGACTGGAGAAAAACTGTCTCCCGAAGCTCACTAGATGCTCACGGTGCGCACATGCTAGTGCTGGCACTCTCCTTCACGCAAGACGTATTATTCTTCTTTTATTTTTTACACATAAAAATTTAAATACATATGTGAAATGTCAATAAATATAATGCAAAAAGTCCGAAGGTGATATCTCTTTGTAAAAACAACAACAAAAATATATTTATACAGTAAACTCCCGACTATCTGGCCTTCCGTACTCTCCGGCCTATTAAAAAACATGACGAACATTCCAAGCGGCCAAGGCAGGCAGGTTCCCGTCCAGGTGGGTGCCAAAAGCATGGGAAGAAATTCCAAACATAGTAATTGCAAGATCTTGGAACATTCTTTTGGACAAAAAAAAAAAAAAAAAAAAAAAAAAGGTAGACATAAACTCGTGTAGGAAACTGCAATGGGCGATGAGAACGATAAGCTTCTTCCGTTGCTGAAAAGTATACTGGGCTCCGACGACGTCAGTGCATAGGGCATTACAGAATGGATGGCAAACGACGAAATTAATGAATTAATTGAAAACGATATTGTAGAAGTGTTGACAGAGAGAGAGATATCAGAAGAAAAAGATTAAAAGGGTTGCAGGAAAAATCTCATCCCACATTCGCAAGGGTTCAAGTCGGTAAAGCCAGCACTGCAGTACATTAGCCAGTAGGAATCGATGCCACCTGATATCATATACTTGCGTAAATGGAGGGACATTGCGTCGCGGAAGAGGGCTAAAAGGGTGAAGTAGTACTTTATTAAGGATTTTTCAAAAACTTTCAAAAACTAAAAACTGTAAGTTTTGACTCTTATCTTATGCATAACTTTTCATATTCGTGCAATCATTTATTGATAAACAGTAAAATAAGGATTACTTTTTATGTTAATGTTTTGCTTATTTTGAAACTGTATGTACTGTATATATAAAATTTATCTTAATATACGTAACATGTATTTTTAATATCACGACAGGGGGAGGGCAGGAAGTCAATAAATATTTGTAGAACTCCGGCCTATCCGGCTTTTGCATTATCCGGCCTACCCTTCCGCCACATTAGGCCGGCTAGTTGGGAGTTTACTGTATACCGGGTGTTTCAAAAGTTCGGTGCGAAAGTAAAATGCGATGAAAAAAGATCTATGGGTCAGAGAGACATGTGGTTTGCAGACAAATATTCAGTGTGGTATGGGATTTTGTATAACATCAGCAAAAAAATTACTTCAAAATCTGGACAAAAGAGGCCGCTATTGCAGATAATTCCATTGAATAATTCTATATTGTTCACATAACGCAAGATTTGGATACAATAACATTTGAGAATACTGCATCTACACTTTTTTGTATCCAAATCTGTTGTTATGTGAGCAATAGGGAATTATCTGCAGCAGCGCCCTCTGTTGTCGATAATTTGAATTATTTTTTTTTGTTGGTGTCATGCAAAATCCCGTACCATGCTGAATATTTATCTGAAAACTGCATGTTTCTCTGACCCATATATATATATATATATACTTCACCATTTCAAAATGCCAAAACACCATAACTCCAAAAGGAAGGTATATATCTGCAAAAATTTTTAACTATAAAATACTTAAAAAAAACAAGAAAGACAGGTAAAAAACAAAAACAGTCTGTTCTTCTTCAGTGGGAGGACAGACAAAAAACTAACTCCACGCCCACTTTTAAAATTTGCAGGTTTCTGAACACACGTCCATCCCGCATTCAATACTGAAAAACTATTGTCATTTTATTATCCAAATTTCATAAAAAACTAAAATAACCCAAATTAAAACAATAAAGCATAATATTAACAAAACAAAAATTATCATACAAAAACAAAAAAGCTTTAATAAAAGTCTTTTAGGAAAATACTAAAAAAAATTGCCATTAAAATATAAACAAAAGAAATTAACTTGACATGCATGAATGCAGAAGAAACGTGCGCCCCCCCCCCAAAAAAAAACCCCTGCAAAATAAAATTTCTCAAAACATGAAAAACAGTAATACCTGTATAATGTTCCTCACCCGTCAACAATAAACAAATAATTTTTCTTCCAAAGCCATTGTCAAATACTAGAGTTCCAAGTCTGCAACTTTCCTTCGTTTCAATTCATCAATACACACCCGTTCTTTTAGCAAGACTTTAGGATGCATACGTCATATAGAAAGTTCTGGAAAGGATGCTATCACATGTTCATGCCGCCAGTCCACATCGTTGCCATTCACTTTTTAAAACTGTCTTTAAATAATATTTCAAAATCTTTATAGGGTAGTTATTATTGTAAAATAAATTAGCCAATAGCTTAAAAATTTGTTTATAAAAATTATTATCTCTGCCACAAATTTTATTGAAACGTATTAATTGATTAATTAAAATATTTATGTAAATTTTTTTATGTAAATTAGAAAACCAATGTGGCATGCTTCTAGTAAAAAATTTAAAACTATTCCTCTTATCATACAAATCCAAAATCAATTTATTATCAATAATTTCAAATAAAATATCCAAAAATTCTGCATTATATATATATATATATATTTATCGCGTTTTACTTTCGCATCGAACTTTTGAAACACCCGGTATATAATAATAATTATTATTATTATCGTAACTATCAAGTAAATTTTAGGCAAAAGAAGCAGAACTTGCCCGTAACTGAATTTAAACACATTGAAAACCTTTTTAGTGCTTCAGAAACATGTTCACCCTTGCAAAATATCCTGCCGGCACCACTGGGTACCTGTTGTTCCTATCATGTTTTTCTTCTTCCAAAATATGACAGTCAGTGATGCCCAGAGATTTTAATGCGATTCTAAAAACGCCTCATTTGTTCAAAAGGATTATTTAATGAGCTTGAAGGATGTAACATGCGTGGATAAACGTGTGCAGTCGGTAAAAATAAAATAAACGGGGATAAACGTGCGCAGTCGATAAAAATAAAATAAATTAAAAGATATTATTTAATCACCGAATTATTGCGAATAACTATAAATTACGCCATTGTCTTTCAGGATTCTGTGACCGTTTCGATATTTAAACACAAACTAAAAATTTCAGTAGCAATACCAAAAATGACATTTCGATCCAACGGTATAAATTTTAACTTCAAATAAGGTTGCGTGGAGCAACTGGGCCATGATTTTACAATGTGACTCTGGAAATTCTGGCAATTCAGCTTCAAAAGGTTAATATTCCTTTGAATTAAAGTCTGAACTTTTGTAAATGTGTTCAGTTAGGTCTCCTCTATCAGAAATAAATGTTCAAAATCACATTTTAATATCTAAAAAAAAAAATACAGTAGAACCTCTTTTATCCGAAACACTTTTAACTGAAACTCTCGGTTAACGGAAATCCATTTTTAAAGCTTTTTTTTTTCTGCTATCACATTCCTTTCGTGCAAAATCCATTTTGAAAGCTTTTTTTTCTTTTTAAACTATTATATTCTTTGTGTGCAAGCGGTCCTTTCCGAACTATGAGTATATATAAATATTTTCGATCCCCCCTTCTTAGAGTTCCTTCCTTTGAATTTAACTTGAGCTCCCGTAAGCTGCGGAGCGGAACGAAGAAAACGAACAAATTAGCAATTCTGAAGCTTTTAAATGTTTTGCAAAAGGTTTGGCATGACTGGAACAGCAGAAAGACTGTTATACTGGTGCACTAATAATATTTAAAAACCCCGTGATAGAACTTCAAAGCAAAGGCAATCGAAACTGCGACAAACAAAACCTTTTTTTTTTTTCGAACTCTTATGACATATGTAAAAGATACTTAATTTCAAAATTAAAATTCAGGTAATTTATTTTTGTTTCTATTTTGTTATTGCTTTTTTTTTACCCTTTGAGCTCCGGGTTACTAAAATTTTAAAAATATGCCAGAAAAACACTTAAAATGTGATTAGGGGACTCTCTGAAACTGAACCATGCGATTAAAAAATTTTTTAAATACCCCCTTTAGGCTGGGGGACGTGGGAAGTTTTTCCACCATCAGAGCTCTAGAGCATTCATTTCAACACGCTAATACAAGAAATGACACCGCAAAGTTATTCTAAAATTACTATAATTGCTGAAATTTTAACATATTTTAAGCAGTTACATTGTTTAAACAAATTCTAAGACTATTAAAATATTTTAAAAATTTATTAAATGAGAAAATTCAAAATTTAAAATTTTTTAAATCATAATATAAAAATATAAACTAATCAAATTTATAGATGAAACAGGTGTTAAAAATATATAATTTTTGTTTAGAAATATTTAAAACATAATAAACTCGTCAATCTGCTGAATTAAACACAAATTTAAATTCCTTGGAATTAAATTATAAGCATCTAAATTTTGGTTCTGAAACACTGTCTGGTATGTAATTTTAGTGCTGCCATCTAGTGACAAAGCACATTTTTGTAGTCCTTAGAGCTCTGCTGGTAGAAAATTCTACCATTACTTATTTCTATCCCCTGTAATTATTTAAATTTTCAGTTTAGTGATTTGCATGCAATTATTATTCAATGTTTGATGTGTCCAAGAGAAAAAAATGTTATCTCCTTTGAAAAATATTTCTTTATAATGCTTGAAAAATACAAAATTTCTAAACCTTCAACATTGGAGTGTTTTTAAGGTCGCATTAAAAACCCAGTAGATATTTGCAGAGAATAGTGCTGCCATCTAGATTTTAAGAAGACAAGTAAAATCTACAAAACCCAGTTTTTGCTTTTAAAATGGAGAGTTTTTGAAGGAAATTAAAAGATTTTGATTTTATGTGGGTGAAAATTCACCCGGCAAAGCTCAAAGGGTTAAATTAAGAACTGGTTACCATAATAAGAAATATTGTATATATTTCTCCTTAATCTTAAAATTTAAGCATTCTCGATTATCCCAAAATTTCGATTTTCCGAAAGATGGTCGGTCCCAATTACTTCGGATAATCGAGGTTCTACTGTATATATACTTGCCCTATAAAAATGGGGTAAGTGGACCAAGAGGGTCTGTGTTCCACACGTGTTTTTTTTTTTTTTTTTTTTTTTTTTTTTTTTTTTTTTAATATTGGGTATCAGGTCCTGTTTGAAAAAGTGTAAACAACTAAAAAAAATTTAAACCGGGCAGATCATGTAAATTATATATCAACTAAAGAGCGTTGTAAGGGAAACCTTTACTGTCTGTGTGTCTGAAAAAAGCACTAAAAGTGAAAGTATTAGATTTATTTATACAAAAAACATAAAAATTAAGTAAGTACTTATATATTTTAGCATAGGTAATAAATATAAAAGTTACATGGGTATTTTAAGGAAAAAATAGCAAGATTAACCTATGAGTAAATGGCTACGTAAATATCTCATTCTCTTTTTTATTTATCACAATGGAAGTTCGATATGTCCAATAAATCTGTGGAGAATGTAAGGTAAAGCCAGGAGAGATTGCGCACAAAGAGACTCGACGGGAAGGAGTAGAGTGCGCGCGCAGCGACTACAGCAGCATTAGTGCAGTGCCTACATGAATGTGCACATTGATTGGTCCGAGCGTCTTGGATAAAGCATTGCTATTTTGTTTTGTTTTTCGAAAGTAAGCGCTTCAATTTTCATAATTGTTCATCAGAATTTTTATAGAATAATGTCAGTAGTACAAAATATTTTTAACTTAAACGATTTCTTATAAGGGACTAACCTAGACGAAGCATGCGAACACCAAAAATTCATTTTAGAAGTGGCCATGTTTAAATAGAAGGCCGTGCAATCTCTACTACCGAAATTGGAGAATTTGCAAATCTGCATTTCCCCATAAGTTTCAGAGCTAGGAAAGATTACGCAACTTATTGGTAAATTTGCATGAATTGAAAATTACCTGTAAAACATATAAATGAATCAATTTTGAAATAATTTTTGGAAAAACACATAAATATTGAAACTAAATTTGGCAACAAATTAATTTGAAAAAAAAAAAAAAAACTTTTGCAGATAAAACTTTTGTTTATAAATTAATAATATAGTTGTTATTAAATTAATTTTATGTAATTATTTTTGTTAATAAATTAATAACATATTTTGTTAATAAATTAATTATATATATATAATATAATAAATTTGAAATCACAAATATATGAAGAAATTTATAAAGTTCTAAAGATGATTTAGAAATGAACATAGGAAACCAATATGTAAAAAAAAAAAAAAAAAAAAAAAACTATGAATGACTTACAGAATGTTACTGATCCACAAAATATACATGAAAAAAGACTTAAGAAGGATGCTGCTACACAAAAAAACCAGCTGAAAATAAGATGCTTCCAGAAAAAATGGGAAAAAAAAACTGATGGAAACAAAACGAAGGTCAATGAGGATGAGTGCATTGAACATCTGGAACTGTATCAGGAGACAACTTCGACCAGTGACTGAATTCAATGTATTGAAGCAGGTAATTGCACGAAAGTTGCACGATTTACTACAATAAATGCATCGGTTATGGACCGCGAGAACTTGGGTTAGCAAACAAAATACATCAAAACAGTGGAAAAGAAAATTAATTTTCGAGTTAAACTTGGTATCAAGTGGATTAATGTTATTTTGTAATCTTAGCAGGGCTTGCTTTTTCTGATATTTAAATCTTCTTCTTAAATTAAAATTCTTTAACTATTGTTAAAATTCTTTCTTTTTTTTTATTATTTAAACATTTGGTTTCCTTCCTAATACAATAATATTTACTCACAAAAAACTTACAACATTGTCATTTAAGTAATTATTATTGTTAACAATTTAATTGTAGTCATTATTATTAATAATAATCTCTTCTATTCATTTGCGTACTCTCTCCTACCCATGTGCGCAATCTCTCCGACCCTGTAAGGAGAGATATTGCGCAAAATAGTTTTCTTGGTTTTATTAATGCTGTTTTTTTAAATTACAGCATAACAACAAAATAACAATGGAAATGCATAAAAAACAAATGAAGTCAAAATTATTCATACAGAGTTTAGCAAAAAATTAATATTTAGATTTTTTATTATTATTCTTTTGAAATATGCGCAGACTGTGCTAGCTTTACGTTAACCCTATTTTTATATCGAACAGAACTATTTTTTATTCATTTCGATAATTTTCTAATAACCTCAATTTGCCTTATGTACGCCTCTTCATCTGTATCGTAAAATTTCGAGCTATAGCTATCACACTTAAGAAATTTGGAATTTTATTATGTAATTTTAATAACATATTATGTAATTTTCTTTATTGCCAAAAAAAAAATGGAGAAATTAATTTCCTATAGTAAGAGAAACTCAAAAAGATATTTATAATTGTTGGGGTAACTGGATCCCATATGGTCCAGTTACCCCATTCTTGAAATATTTATGAGGTAACTGGAACATGAAGTAAATATGTATAGATACCTAATAATATTAATGTATTTATGTGTCTAATCTTTAAAAGAAAGATTGTTTAATAAAAGTACTTACCGTATTTTAATAAAATGCCGAGGAAATTCAACCAAATGGACGCTGTTTTTAAAAAAAGAAACCTAAATTTTCTGCAACCTATCACAGCAAAGGCAGAGTTATGATTGAGTTGACACACGTTGTTTTAAGAAGTAGAGAAGAGGGTGCAATGTTGACAAAAGCTAAAACTTAACCCCTTGAGGGGCGGTGGGATATATTTTATCCCATCTACGATTAATAAAGATTTACTCCAGAAAAAAATTATGTAATTTTATTTTTCTAACTTTGGTGTAAATAAGTCGTAAAACTTCTTTTCCTTATTTTGCAATAAATATTTTAGCAGATTCCGGTGTGAATTCGACATTCCAGAAACACAATTACTTGCCCCTCAAAGGATTAAAAAACATCAACGGTTTTTTATAAAATAGCCTATGGCCCAGTTACCTCATGGGTTCAGTTATCTTAGCTTACCTTACCAAATTTCAAGCCAAGAAGTTAAAGAAATTATATAGATTTAAATTTTTGATGTTCTAATATTAATTTTTTTATATATATATTTTCATTTAATATTTCCTGTAATAACAATATTTTAACTGCTTATTTTCTACTGTGTTACTATTAAAAATGGCAAGTATAGTTATTTGATTTTCATGCATTTTTATATAACTTTTATCTACGAACGATTAATTGTAAAATAAATATTAAAAAAATCATATAAATTATAAATATTTTAAACAAAAATAAAATTTTAAAGCCTTTTTATATGTATATATAAAATTCTGGTTTATTCCTTCTAGCAGTTTTTGAGTTGTACTTAAAAAACCATCACCACTACACTTGGAGAGATCTCATGTAGTGATCGAAAATATGATTAATCCCTCTATTCTAAACAAATAAGTTACTAATTTTGCTGTTACTGCTGTAATCGAATTTTTTGCGACCTCCTAATTTTCTCGGCTTATATTGCAAAAACTGTTACATATAAAAACATGAAAACTGGTAGTTTTATGGAGAAATGTATGACAAATATGCTGAAGAAGATAGTTTTAAAATCGAATAATTAATTCAAGCGCTATTTAATGCTGAAATTGGTCAAAATAGTTCAGTTAAAAAAATTATGGGATCGAAAATTATTCATAGCAATTTAACTACATTTTGCAAGAGTAACATAACTAGGTTGTGGTGTTTCCTGTGTCCAATTATTTTTTATTTCTCTAATTATATATATATATATATATATATATATATATATATATATATATATATAGATAGATATAGATATAGATATATTAATTTTTCACGCAAAATTTCATTATCTGAATTCAGGTTTAATTAGTGGTGTAGTCGTAAAAAAACAGAAGGTATACGCTCTAAGCAGATGGTATACGTTCTAGGCTGAGAGTATACCTTAGAGTGTATATACCATAGCTTTCTTGGGAAACAGAGGGTATACGGTGTTCCTTAAAAAAATCCAGAAGGTATACGGCGTATACCCCCGTATACCCCCACTACATCCCTGGGTTTTATTCATAGTTTGAAATAGCCATTTTTTATCTACTCTTACCAGATTTTAACAAGCCAAGGTAATAATATTTCCAAACACTTTTTAATTGAAAAATATATTTACACGTGAATACTAAAAACGACAGAAAACATTAAAATAATTAAATTATTACATGGCAAAAGTATTTAATACTGAAAATTACGTCATATTTCAAGCGATATATTTAAAACGATTTAGAGTCTAAAAGAAAACGGCAGTTACGTATTATCCATGCCAGATCAATACTCCGCGCCAACAATGCCGCCTATAATTCTAATTACAGTAACACTCCCCACTCCCCCCCCCCCATTGTATTTCCATAGTTAAGATTATGTAGTAGAAATATTAAAGGCAATTTCAGAAGCATTTGCAAATAACTGTATAATATAATATAATATAACGTAATATAATACAGACGTAGATATGTATACAGGGTTCATCACGGTAAATATCGCGATATTTTTGAAAATATTAAAATATTCGATATTTTGATACATCGCTCACACTCAAGAAAAGTGACACATCTCGACAAAAATAAATTTCACTGGAGAGGAAAAAGAAGATTTGCATGTTTGTACGTAACATGAAATTATAGCATTTACTAGCTCTGCATGCAGCAGTAACAAATTACAAAGTGCAAAACCCTTAAAAAATGAAGACGTAGGTGTGAGGTTTAGAGGGTTCGCAATTTTTATCTCCCCACACAATCCACCCCCTTCTGTGGTCACGAATGGACATATAGCGTAATAAAGCGATTTTCCTGATAACTATACTTATGAAACCTTCACTGTAGCAAGGCGCACCTATGACAGTCCTATTAGTGAAATAAAACGCAAAATGAATTTTTGCGAGATGTGTTACTTTTCTTGCAGGTGAGCGATATATCTGATATTTTCAAAATAGCCACCTTATTGATAATTATAAATATTTTAAGACTTAACATAAATTAGAAACTAAAACAGATTGCACTTAGCATGAAAACTCAATAAAACAATATAATAAAATGTCTTATTCTTAACGTAACAAAACTGAAGATCAAATAACTGAAAAGAGGCACAATTTGCTTTTTGCACCCACAAAAACAAACTATATGATTTAGTATTATGTTTCATGTAACAAGAAAACTTTATGCTAGACTATTTTACTTGCCCGGCGTTGCCGAGTTTCATGGTAATAGCCTTAAATATACCTAAAACCAGTGTGTGGAATGATTTTGTATTTTTAAACGAAAATATTTTCAAACGAACGTTATGTCCCATTGCATTCGGTATCATACACCCTGGAATTTGTATGATTTTATATTTTTAAATGAAAAACCTATCAAGCGAACTTAGAGTTGGGAAACCCATTCCCTTTGGCAGCATACACAATATTGTGAAAATAAATATTAACTGTATGAAAATATCGAAAATGTCAAACATCGTGATATTTTGAAAATAAATATCGGATATATATCATGATATATATGGATATGTATCACAGAACCCTGTATGCGTATTATATTTATAGACATAGTTATAGGATATATATATCATATTTATTCAGCCGGTTATAACAGTACAACCGAAAATAAAACTACCGTATCGTAAATACCTTTTGTAGCTAAAAGCCGGCAGTTTGATGGTATGTGTTTAATAAACGCGCACCAAATTATTGTTTTGTATTATTTCAGTTTGCTGTTATATTGTATACCATTTTTAACGATGTTATATATTTAATAAATAAATGCTGTAGAGCGCCGATTATCCGAACAAGTCGAGACCGACCCTTGTTCGGATAAATGGACGGACAATTTAAGGGATGTTCCTGACTGTACTAAAATCTTCACTTTTTATCCAGGCTTAGGATTGTCAGCATCAGTTAGTGCTGGCTTGCTTAAAAATTGTTTTACATTTCTTATTTATTTTTTTTTTGTCTTTTTAATTTTTTTGTTTACTTTTTTATCATTTAATTTTTTTTTTCTTCTCTTTTTATCATTTTCTGAACTTTAAAGATTATAATTTAAGCAAAAAAGCTTTCGATGGTTGCTTGCTTCAAAGAAGACATTCTGTTCAATGCTGCCATATCTAGATTTCTTCTCAAATACGTTGGTTGAATAGGATCACCGTTATTCTGTCGTTCGAGCCATTTTATAGCTTGTTTCCAAACATTCAAAGGCTTCGTTATGTGACGGACCTGGGTCATTTTCAGAACAAAAGGTTTTCATTTTCTTCAATTTCTTTTTCATTTTGAATCTCATCGACAATCTCATCATCATTTAAAATCTGATATCCAGTGTCATGTATACATATATATATTAACCCCTCGTTAATTTCATTTTTAACACTTTCCAACAAAGTTGAAAAGTGTTTATGCATTCGGTTTATCTGTCCGTCTGACCGTCTGTCCACGCTCTAACTCCCGTAAATATACTCGGATTTTCATGAAATTGATAAAAGTTATTTAAAGTCACCAAAGCATGTTTGGTATTGTATATGAAGTATGTAGGATTAATCGTTCATTTACAGGGGCACTCAAAGTATTCCATTACATTATTGTATATGGAGAAAAATCGTTTACATAGTATTTTAATGACATGACGCTATTTCAAACGTATGGAAACTGATATAAATCACCGAATTTCACTACGATTATGTTATAACAGGGCATTCATAGCATTTTTTATTCATTTACAGGGGCACACACACACAAAAAAAAATCATTGCCCCACCAGTGGCTGAGAGGTTCTGCTCTCGAAGCTGGTAGACAGGAGGTGCTAGGTTCGAACCCAATCGCGCCCGTCGGCCTAACCGTTTCGGAGTTTTCGTGGTTTTCTTCGAAACCGTGGATTCCCATGCGTAAATACGGGTTAGGTTCCCTTAGAAAGACCCCCACGAAGGGCACTCGCCCTTCACCCCTGGGCCTATATCCCACGTGTTGATAATTGGCCGTCATAAACACAAACCAAACCAAACCACAAAAAAAAATCAGTTACAGTACAGTACTATCTTTGAGTAATACTTGCTGAAGTGTACGGTTTAAAATTCGGTATGCGCTTTTAAATTTAATTGATTTTTGTATCTTACTCGTTATTTATAAATTCTATACCTCATATACAGGGCTGTACAAAAGTATTCACGTACCATTCTCCTCATTAGAGGAAGCTGCTGAAGGGGAATTTTCAACTGAGGTATGTGTATTTCTTAGGTGAACTAAATTTTGGCATACATGTAGTTAATAGATTCAAATCTATATATCATATACAAGGCTGCTGAAAATATTCGCATAATTTTCCGATTGTGGATGGGACCAGCTTAAATGGGTTTTGAAATGTATTATTCTTTTCCATATGGTTGAATTAGATGTAATACTTTAATTTTTTTTAACGGTGCAGTTTTGTTACATTATTCTGAATGTGTTGGAAAGTGTTTCATAATCTATGCTTGACGCATGATTTTTTCTTACTTGTTATTATATAGCTTAGGATTCTTCCCACCCCCTTTATTGTTTTACATTCCTCATTTTCTGATCCACTATCAGTTTTTTCTTTATTTAAAATTTTATTCATGTTGAGGATTTTACTAGATTCTAGGAATCAGAAGCTATTATACAACAATCTTTCAAATCAATTTTTTGGTATCTTCGGGATCAGGTTCTTCTGTTTCTTCTGATAAAAAGAGCATTCTTAACATTTGCTTTCTATAAAGTCGTTTGAATGTCTCTATCGCACTTTGATCCATGAGTTCGATTACAGATGAGTCATTCCATGTCAGTTCAGGCAGGCATGTAACCCACCATCACAGATTTTGATAAAACTGCGTGTGTTTATTATTATTATTAAGATATGATCCCCAGTAATTTTTTTACTCCTTGGTAAAATAGTTTCCGAGAAAAAAAATTGTCAAAATTTTTAAAAACTGCCGTCAGTTGGCATTATTGACTGATCTTTCAAATGTAGCATGTCATAAATATAATCATATTTCAATATCTAATCAACAAATCATCTTCAAATAATTTATGCGTGATAAATAGGGCACGCAGCTTATGAAAAAAATTACGCTTATAAAATTTGAAGTGTGTCTAAAACTTTTTTTAATCTTTGAAAGGGTGAATTTTTTATGAAAACTAATGCATTAACGAAAAAATCATTATCAACAAAAGGCAGTGTTTTTACTAAATTTATTTTTTGTGAGGGATATACTTAAATGTGTCCTTTACCTGATTACGAAATAAAATTAGTGAGATTTTGGGTGTTTTTTAGTAGTATTTCCTATTTTAAAATATTTTGAGGGGCACGCCAAACCAAATCAAGCAGAGTCATTGCATGTCAGTTCCCCTAAGCCATTTAATTCACTGTCACAAATTTCAATGAAACTGAGTAATTTATAGCCGATTTTAAGAAGTAATCACCATTAGCTTCCTTGATCCTGAGCAAAATATTTTTTAAGATTAAAAAATATTAAAATTTTGGAAAATTGTTTAAATTTTTTTAATGGCTGTTCTATATTCAAAGACTGTATTAAAAAAAGTCATCTCAATATGAAATCACTAAATAAGTTTCAACTAATGTATACGTGACAAATAATGCATCCAGATTATTATTTTTTGTTGTTTGTTATCTTTAAACACTAACAGCATCTTTAATCTTGTGAATTTTTAAAATAATGAATTTTGTAAAAAACAATGTATTAAAAATTTATTATTAACCGAAGCCAGGATGCTATTACTTTTTTTTAATTGTACGTAAAAATATCTTTTAATTGGTTATAAAATAAAAATAGTAGATATATGAGCAATTTTAACAAAATTTTGGTAAAATGAAATTTTTAATCATAAATATTGAAGCTTTTCATGCTAAGATATACTATAATTGTGTAATACTCCTCTTCCTTAAATATACTATATACAATAATAAAATAACAAATATTATTTACAGCAATAAAAAAGTAAATAATATTCAAAAGTCTTACTCTTTGTTACAGTAAAAATAATAAATGTATGAAAATTCACTTTCTAAACATGTCAATTTAAATTGTTTATGGACAGAAAGCATTTTCTTTCCTTTAAACGAATACATTCTTCCTTTTTTATTTTGTAGCTGTAGGAATGGCTAACACAAGAAATCAATTGAGAATCAAAAGTCTGTTTCTCAGTAGGTGCAATGGATTTTATTGTACTTATTTTCACCTCTCGTGTACAGCTACTTTTATGACACATAGTCCCAGTCCCTTTACCAACACTACACTGCTCAACAGCAGGCTTAAAATCAACAGTGCACTCATATTGCAAAATAGTGTCAGTTGTTCAAATAATAAATAAACTACATTTAAAAATCTTAATACCAACTTATTATCTTAAGATGATAATAATAGCTAAACAACATAAGGAATTTATAAATCAGCTTTTAACTGGAAATACACGAAATGGTCGCTTTAAATGTGGTTGTTCATTGAGTCAATAAAAAAATAATTAGTAAACCTAATATGCCGACTGCAATGACACTTCTAACAAAACTAATTAATTCATGACCATCTGCTACCAAACCCGAAAGATCAAAAAGAAAAATCAGCTGTAGTGTGAATGTGACATACTCAGATGTTGTTGAGATAGGTATGTCTGTGAAATTTTCACCTGTACTTCAATAAAATATAAACATGTACGCTTTTTTCATTCATTCAACATTAAGTAAAACTATTACAAAATTTTGTTGTCATTACAGCAGATGTTAAATTTTCTCTACATACTGTTAAATAAGTTCTTAACTTTTAGATTTTATTGACATAATATCATAAAGTTTACCATATGTATTCTCTATAAGTGTATAAACAGTATACAGGGTGTCCGGTCTCAACGGTGTCCAATGGCTAATTCCTAAACCGTTAGTCATAGACATATAGTTCCAATTACAAAAATGTTTTAAATCAGGTAAAGAAATATTTTAAAAGCGATTTGGGTCAATGAAAACATTTCTTAAAAAATTACGAAATTAAAATTTTTATATGGCCCCCCGGTCCTATAAGTTATATTTAGTAAAATTTTCCTTTAATACTGAAAAGTAATACAAAAAAAAATCCCGTTATTCTACGATTAAAATTGGCCGAGTAATAGCTGTTTAAAGTTGGAGCATATTTTTGCTGCAAATTGGGGGTCATTCACAAATTTAGTCAAAATATAATTTCGTCAGATATATTAAAAAAATGGTTGAGAGTAAAATAAAAATTGCAATATAAATTTGGAATCTTTAATCATCCTGACATATTAATGCAAAATATACAATTTGTAATAAACATTTAAGAAGGAAGAAAAAGCAGAATTTTTGTTAAATAAAATGATGCTAAATTAACAGCCTCAATTCTTTACAAAATGATACGTAATATAAAATATTATTAGATTGCACTAGCTTGCAAAAGTTGGGTTATGTCATATTTTTTAAATTTTGATAATTGATTCTTATGTATTCTGTACCGCTGAATCCGAAATTGACGATTTTTAACCATCACATTAGGATTTTTCGCAAACTGCAAATTTCAAAGTTAAAAAATTCAAAGTTAAAATTGAATCTCCATCCCCATATCATCGGATCACTCAGCTGTTTAGCTGTAAGAATCCCAGGATAATCAAAAATATCGAATAAATTATTGAATAAAATAAAATAAAATAAAATAAAATACAAAAAGTTTTACATATGTTTTATAGTATGAGATTTTCGCTATATTTTAACTTACACATTTACGATTTGCAAAAAAATTTTAATGTGATTGTTAAAAATAAAGGTCATTTTCAGATTTAGTGCTAAAAAGTGCGTAAAAATCAATTATCAAAAGTTAAAAAACACAACCATCTCCTCTACTTTATAGTATCCGATTTTTGTTATTCTTTAAATTTGACAATTTATGATTTGCGAAATATCCTAAAATGATGGTTAAAAATTAAGGTAATTTTCGGATTCAGCACTAAAAAATACATAAAAATTAAAAAACCCCAACAATCGCAGTCTTGTATTATCTAATATAAAACTTTTTCTTAAACTTCTTGGCGGTAATCTGTCCGAAATTTTTTGTGTTATCCTGTAAAATAAGTATAAATGGTAACCACCGAAAATCATAATAATATTAGATTGTTATCGGATTCGCATCAGTATGTAAAATGTAATCTCGATCGGATATTTGAAAGTGAGTTAAAGTTCGATTATGAATTTTGAACTGGAAAAACATACATATGATAGTTGAAGTAACATAAAAACTTATAAAAATAACATAATTTTTGTTAAAAGAAATCATAAAAGAAAGTCTCAAATCCTGACAAAATAAAACATATGTTATTTTCGCCAATCTAAAACTTAATAAATGTTAACTTAATCGTAATACTTGTACGATTTTTTTCAAAGCGCAGATACACATGAAATAAGATCTTCAAATACTTTAAGCACTTGGTATGTGAATCCTTCAAAGCGAAGTCGAACTCATTTGTTTTCAGAGCAGAAAAGTAGAATAAGTCATGCATTTTTAAAGTTTCATAACTCGCTCAATTTTAGTGTTATATGAATGGGACTTTTTTTTGTCTTACTTGTCAGTGTAATAGGAAAATTTTACTAAATATAACTTATAGGGCCGGGGGACCGTATAAAAATTTAAATTTCGTAATTTTTTAAGAAATGTTTTTATTGACCCAAATCGCTTTTAAAATATTTCTTTACCTGATTTAAAACATTTTTGTAACTGGAACTATATGTCTATGACTAACGGTTTAGGAATTAGCCATTGGACACCGTTGAGACCGGACACCCTGTATATGCTTTATTAAACATAAACGAATAATTTTTAATTTGTTTGGGAACAGGGTTATATATATGTGTTGAAAATCCATCTATCAGCAATATTGTGATGAAATAAATCAAATTAAATAGAATAAAATGACAAAAATACATCTTATTTTGTTTTAAATAGTTTTTTAGGTATAGTTATTTGAAGGGTAAAAATATAATGGATTATGCAATTTTTTTCGTATTTTTTAAGCACATTATCTCAAAACTTTGCGCAAAAGAGTGAAATTTGGTATTTTTTTAATACCAGCAGCTCAAAGTAATCCAAATATGAGTTTAAAGATTAGTAGTGTCATTTTGAAATTTTCTATTGGGCAGTGAGAAGCAAGCGATTTTTCTCTTTTTTGGAAAGGGTTAATTGCTTTTCGCCCTATACAACACCCTTGGTTTTACTAAAAAGCAATATTGTTTATTTTTTTCATAAGAAACGAACATGAAATATAATTTGAAAAATAAAATAAATGTATAAATAAAAAATATTTCCAGAGATGATACTTTGAATAAATTTTACATATGAAAATATTGATAATTTTAAATATGATTTAAATACTACTAAAGCCAACCAAAATCCCACTATTTTTATTTCAGATCCAGTTATAATTTAGTATTATGTACAATTTAAAATTTTAAAAATAGTCATAGAAACTCCGCCTTTGATTGATAAAGATATTTTAATAATTTCATTATTTTTTGTAAAATATTTTTTATTTCAAAGATTATACAATTTTTAGACATATTTAAAATTTTTTTTAACATTACAGCACTATTTTTTTTCATTATTTACATACTTTATTTACCTTGCCTAAATTATTTGAAGATTTCTTTGTTAGATATTGAAATATGATTTTATAAATAAAATGAGGCCTTTGAAAATTGAACAATCAATAATGCCAACTCATGGCAATTTTCCAAAACTTTGATAATTTTTTTCCCGAAAACTATTTCACCAAGAAGGGTTAAAAAAAACTAGAAAACAGGAATTTTGCTTTTTCAGAATTTAGTGTCACCCCCGATGAAAAAAAAATGTATATATAAATAGTGCAAAACATATTTTACTTTTAAAACTTACAGCACACGCTTTTATTTTATGTAAAATGACGTCATTCGCATCCGCTTAAGAATTCCACATTTACGATCCACTCTTAAACATCTACAGTAAAGTAGGCATAGGACATCACTATCGCGAAATAATACACAAATGCAGAAAAAAGATGCCGTCATTAAAGGAACTCGACCAAAAGAAAACGGCTGTCTAATGATTCATAGGCCTTCATTTGTTTGTAACATTAATATAGATACGTAAAATTAAATATAGTTTATAATAGCTCCCTGTTTTAACAAAAATCATTCGTTTATATTTTTTCAAAATAGCACGTATTTTAATTGCATTTTCTTTCGGTTGTTATGAAAAAAGTTTACAAAAATATATAATTAATATTTTACAACGATTTTTCCTTTACTTTCTACAGAAATGGAGTAATTCCGTTGCCAATATTAAGCAAAAACTACAAAAAAATTAATATTTCAAAAATAAATGGAGATGCAGTTTTCAAACAAATTGCATTTAAAAATACTTCCCCCCCCCCCCCCCCCAATACGACGGTATAAAAATTGAAAATGTGCGATGTTTAGAAGTTAAAAAAATTGCTATAGAGTATTTAATCGTACTGCTTTTTTTTACGGCTGGCTTCTGTAAGGCAACGTTATTTTTTGGCGAAGACACAAAATAAGCTGGGAGAAAGAAATAGTACTAAAAAAAGTTACTGGTGATCATATCTTAATACTAAGAACAAACACACGCAGTTTTATTAAAATCTGTGATGGTGGGTTACATATTGATACTTTACTGCCTGATTTGGCGTGGAATGCCCAGATGTAGGGCAATTCCATCGTAACTGACGTAACATTTAATCTGGGAATTTTGTTTTCAAATCTATGTAGAAAATTTACTAATAAAGCTAGAACAATTTTTTACAATTTAAAATATTTCTTACTAAGGTCTTAATATCCAAGTACCTGCAGATTATTTCAATCTCTCTTTGAGTCCCAAAAATTGCAATTCAAAATTCTGTAACTGACGTAACATAAAATAGACACGCAATTTTTCTGCCTTCATTGAAGTGTAAAAATCATCAAAAGTATCCAGTTGAAAAAAGTTATTTCATGTTCTCAACAACACTAAGTAATGCCAAATTATATCAATAACTTGTTTAATTAATTTCTGAATAATAAAAAAGAAAAAAAAATGGCATTTACACATGTAACTGACGTAACTTTTATTGTGTAACTGACGTAACATTATGACTTTACAAAGACAATAATGGTACTTAAATTAGTTTGTAAACAGTAATTTACAATGCCTTTTTATTAGGATTTTTCTATAGAATATAAAGATATCAAGTTTTCCAATCATACCCTTAAATTAAACATATTATAAATTTGATTCCCTCCCCAAAAATGATGATTTTCTGTGGAATTGCCCTGTAACATTAGGTGGCAAGAATTTTACCCGAAACTTTACTCGAAAAATGAGAGAAATAGTGTGTTTGGATAATGGAAGTGCGGTTTAAATTTTTTTTGAGAGAAATAGGCTGTTGGATAATTGGAAGTTCGTTTAATTAGGGTTCCGATAATCGGCACTCTACTGTATTAAATTGCTGTTTTGAACTCTATAGTCCATTTATAATGATAAAAAAGTCGGTCGATTTACAATAATTTTTAGAGCTTTCTGGAAAGGATAATATGTAAGTACCAAGAAACTTTTCTTCTAGACGTTATAAAAGTCCAGGAGGTAGTGACATTTTTTACTTAAACTTTTTATACAAGCGTATTTTCAAATGTGTAATTGATCTTACTTCATCAATCACGAAAACAGCCGTCAGCTGTCGCGACAGCGGCGGATACAGCCTTGGGAACCAGAAAATATCCTAGTCAAAGGGAAATGGATAGCAATACAATTACAGAAGATCTCCGATGGTTCTGATAATATCATCCAATCTCTTGTAATCAGATAATCTTTTTTTTTTTTTTTTTTTCTACTGCCTGCGTGGTATGGACGGGAGTTGGCGAGCGTAGTTCGTAGGGGTTTACTAGTTTCACAAAAAACTATTAATAAATGCTTCAGCAATAATTTAATAGGATACTTAAATGATAAAATTAGAACTTTTTAATCACTAACTATAATTTATATTAAAAATTAAATTTTTATTAAATCTTAACCGTAGAGTAACATATTCAATTTAAAAAAAAATCTCGTCAGTATAATTAAATTTATTTTAATTAGTAGTTCAGTTAAAGTATCATGTATGTAATTTATATTAAAAATTAAAGATTAAATTTTTATTAAATCTTAATCGTAGAGTAACATATTAAATTTTTTTTTAAATCTCGTCAGTATAATTAAATTTATTTTAATTAGTTGTTCAGTTAAAGTATCAAATATGTTTTGCAAGAAAATTAATTTGAATTAGCGAATTACTATTATACAAAACTAGAACTATGAACCATATTTATTTTATATTGTGATTGTCAAGACTTATGTTTTGTAAAGGTGAAAATAAACAAGAAATATTTAAAAAAAAAAAAAAAAAAAAGTTATTTAATAGTAGATTTATTTTTTTAATTTAAGAAGTCACATCTTGAATTTTTCTTGTTTATTTTCATATTCACTAAACGTAAATCTTGAATATCTCAATCAGTTCACAGTTCTGATTTTGCATATTAGTAACTCACTAATTCAAATAAAATTCAAATTAATCGACTTCTGAAAAATATATTTTATTCTTACATAAAAGCCTTTAATTATATCATAAAAGATATCCCCAGTCAACTATTGGGTGAAGATAATAAAGGAACTAGAATATATAAACAAGGACCACCTGTGCCCTGCCAAATTTCAAAATCAAACTGAAACTCTTTAAAACATTCTAAGAATGTATAGTGATCATTTAACAGAACATTTAAATGATTATACTTCGGGTTTTTTAGTCACTAATATTTATATTGAAAATTAACGCTAAAATTTTTATCAAAATTTCACAAGCCTGCGAAATTGAAGTTTTTGAAAAATACAAGAGAAGTTTTCGCTAATTCTTATGTTATTTGGTGTGTTGATTTCGAAAAGGACCCCCATTTTGTCCCATCACATCAGGATTTTTTGTAAAATCTATATGGATATTTTTGCTAAAATCCTATTTGAAAAGGAACTCTCGAACAATTTTGCATCTACTATCTGGCAACAGTGGTTTTTATCCATGTAAATGTATGTAAAATAATCGATTCTCGGTGAGGCAAATTGATTTTTCAGTAATCGATTATTTTTTGATAGGTTTAAATGGATGAAAACAACTCTTTCCATATTGCACGAGCCGCCTCTGGTCGAGGGTAAAACAAAAAGTTCCCTCGAGTTTCAACTTTTCAAATTATGGTGCAGTTTCTAGAAAAAAAAAATCACATACATACTATTTTAATTTGTTTTTATTAAGGCAAAGTACATAAAATAGACGACTGACCAAGAGGAGCAAATATTATGTATGTGTACATGAAAGTTTCAAACAAATTTTAAACTGAGCAAAAAACAAAACAAAACAAAAAAGTTTTTCTTTAATTACGTACTCTTTTTCCTATGAAACTTCTTTTTTGATGTTCTTCTTTTATGTTCGATCTCAGGCCGATGTGTTCGTGTTAACCTCCAACAGTAGTCGGTGAGCATGTTCTTATCCCATCTTCCTTGAGCGCTCCATACCTTTGATGTCATGATGGAGCCTTTCACCTTGTTCTTCGCTGACTGATCCTAAATTTTCGGGTTGAAAAGGTGCACATGTGAGTGAAGGAAATGTATTTTGACATTTATGGAGCAACCCAACGCTTGAAATTTGACCATCGGATTCATTACAATTGGTTTATAGTCAGGATTCTTGTAATTACACAGAAATTTGCTGACGACATCTTTGAAGGCAACCCAAGCTTCTTTTTCCTTTGTTGTCATGATAGTCTCAAATTCTTTATCCTTCATAAGCTTGCGGATGTCTGGACCAACGAAGATTTCCTCTTTCAACTTGGCTTCGGATAAACCTGAAACTTTTTGCACAAGTATTTGAAACAATACAATATTTGGCTCAACTAAAGTGTTCCGAATCACATTGTTAGTGCCTGGTTTAAGATTTTGTCTTTTCGGCCATTCTTTTTTTTACCCAATATTGAGTCCTATCAAGAGCTGTCCCACTCACAAATAAAACATAGGTACTTTATGTATCCGCCTTGTTGACCAAGAAGCATGGAGATAACTTTGAAATCACCACAAACGATCCAACCGAGGTCGGCATATTTAATTTTGTTGAGGACGAGAGCCAGGTTTTCATAGCGTTCTTTTAAGTGCACCGACTGTCCAACTGGTACAGATGCATACTGGCTTCCGTGTTGAAGATGGACAGCTTTAAGGGCCCTTTTCGATTAATCTATAAACAGCATCAATTCATCTTTATCGCAAGCGATATTAAAATGGTTCATCAATCCGGGAACATCAGAGTAATAGACCAGGTTCTCATCTTCCTCAAAGTATTACTTAACAAATCCCTTTTCTCGATTCCTGTACTAATAAAAAGCGGTTCCTTTGGCCAATAATTATTTTTTTTTCAATCTGAAGTCCAACAATTCTGATGCCTCTTTCAAAAGGCCCAGATCTTTAGTCAGATCACTAAGTTCAACCTGAGAGATGGATTGAGGTGAATCGCTTCCAGAGGGCTTATATTCATTATTGGAGCCTTGAACTTCTGGATGTTCCGAGTCTGAAGACCTTGAAGAGATGACTTTGCAATTCAATTGGAGACAAAGGCACTGGCACATCAGGTCCATGAGGAACGGGACGTATGGACGATGGAATGTTCGTAAAAATCCAACTAAAATTGAATTTTTTAAGAAAACGTGACGTGATAGAATTTTTTCATTATTATTTTTTTTTTAAACTAGGGGGCTCTACCCCCTACGAGCTACGCTCCTCAACCCCCGTTCAGAAACCGCAGACTCTAACAATACGCTAATTTGATCGCCTTTAAAAAGATTTCGGAAGATTGAATTATAATTTGAATCTGACAATTATAATCTGACGTAATTTTCACCAAACTTTTCTTTCTCTTTTTAATATTCACGTCAAAATACTTTTATTAGAAATGAAATATTATGATCATCTTAAAATGTTAAGTAAATGTCTCGCGCAGTTTTTAAATTAAAACTGTTTTGCAATATTATTTTTTGTTCATTTTACGTAATAAGTGTAATATGACGTAAATTTTCCTATTTAGACTTCTAACGCATGTTACTGAATTTATTATTTTACAATATTCTTTCTCATTTAAAATTCACGTGTAACTATAGTTTTTATGACGTAATTTTCAATGAGTTCCTGCTTTTTATATTTTTTGTTTATAATAGTCACGTGTAAAATAAATTTTTAATTAGAAGCAAGCATTACTGTTTGCTCTATTTATACAGTTGGCAACAGTATAAATTAATACAATTTTCTAAAATTTGTAAAAAATATCTCTCGAAATGCTGAAAATTTGAATTTAAAATAGAAATAAAACCTCGAAAAATTATTCAAATTAAAAAACTAACTGCAATCTGCACACCGGGAAATTCTGACGCATAAAATGATCTAAAAATGATTAAATTCCTATGTACAGTTTTTGCTCCTATAAAACTTTTTTAATGGAACGATTTTGTCCAACTTTGGCATTAAATATCTCTTAAAATAATTCTTCGATTTGAAAACTGTCTGCATCAGCATGTTTATCAAACATTTTTCTATAATACTACCGATTTTCATATTTTTGTATGCAACAGTTTTTTTTTAATTAACGAAGAAAGACCTCCGGTCACAAAAATTCAAAACCGGCGGCGGCGGTGACAGCGGTAGTTACTTTTTTTTAGAATAGAGAGATTAGCACCAAAAAATACATAAAGTTCAGCTATCAATTCCCTTGTATTTTTTTCATCGCAGGTCTGTGTTTTTATCAATCTTACAGCAACGTATTTAATTTTTGTTAATGAACAAAGAATTAGATTTAAGCATTACATCAGATATTCGGATAGATATGCGATAATTTAATTGAAACTTTATACGAAGAGTGAATTTTCTAAAAGTTTACCTACCAAAAAGAGCAATAAAGCGTCAATTGTCAACGTTCTTTTTTCTGCATTCTTTCAAGGATAAAAAGCCTACAGAACTCGTGGCATTTTGTTGCGATAGATTTAACTCCATTTAATAGATTTAAAATTAATCATTTTTTAAGCTATCCATTTTTTTATATTTTCAAGCACAAAAAACTTTCTTCGTTGAAAATATTTTTGAAGTCAAAAAGTGATCAGAAAGACTAAACAAATAAAAAAAAAATGTATGATTATTAACATTTTAAGATCGCGACATTTGCGTGAGAAAAGAAAAATTAAATAAACTTATACTAAGCTATAATGAACTGCAGAGGGAAAATTCTTTCTGCGTGGGAGCCCTTTCAAACATGAACGGTCGTTCACCCACACAATTTATTAAAAAACGAAGTTGACTATTTAGCAGAATATTATTAAACATTGAAGAGATTAGATTTCTTAACTTTTTAAAGGAATATGGATTGCGTAAATTCAAACATGGAACGTAAAAATGCACAGTTTAGATAAACAAAAATAAATGATGTGAAGAATTTTTACTATTCAGCGTTTTAGTGTAAATAAGGTATGGTCTTCTTCAATTATAAAGCAAATAAAAAAATAGTATTTCATTGCAAAAATTGAAATTTCTATTATTTTTCTTCCTTTCAAACTACACATATTCTTATGTTATGCAACAAATTTTCATTACACGATTTCGAATTACGCGATGATTTTTCGGAAAGAATTAATTGCGTAAAGCGGTAGACATCTATATACGCTATTGTACGTGGCACAAAAATCGCGATTATTTGTTAATTGTTTAATGGCAACGCCCGAATGAAACGCATCTCTTTGGTTACTGAGCAGCATTTAATGCATCTCCATACCTATAAGGGGGTTACCATAAGAGGGGCCCTGTTCTGTCGCCAAATGCCGCCAAGTTTGTCACCAACTTGGCGATATCTCTAATAATTTGCCAAATTCCATAGACTTCCATTGTAAACCAATAGGGTTTACTTGCTTACAGAAAATCAACAAATTGAGATATTTTAATGCAACAAAAACTAATATTACCTTAAGGGATTATATTAATTATATTTAAGGGAGTCCAAGTAAATTAAGCTATGAATAAAAGTAACATGATAGAATGCTTAGCATGCTTTCCCAAACATAAATTTTAAGGGAGAGCAAACTGGTCCCCAAGGGTGGCTAGTTTGTATATAATAATAATCACAGAAATTCATCAAAGTGGCTAAAAGTTCCGGAACAGAAACCCTACTTCTGAGTAAAATATTAAAAGAGAAAGTGAAAAGCTGCAGCTTATTTACTGTAAAGAAACTGTCGCAAGGCTTCAAAAAGTATCTCTACTTCAGTGCAGAGGGAAAAAAAGAAAAAAGAGAAAGATATACTAAGTAGCAGCAGCAGTACTCGTAGGGGTAAGAGTCTGGAATGAGGCTCAAATTTTTATAACAGCATTTGAGGACTATTAAGAATGGAAAACGCTGAAAGTCCAAAAGAGGAAATTTTTCAAGAGAGCGAAAAAACGAATGCGAAAGCACCTCATTTGGCACGCTTGATGTAAAATATCCGACTTGTTTGAACTAATACTACTAGGGTTAGCACTTCAAGCGTTCTCCTTTTTGTTAAGCTTGGCATTTAAGACATTTCTTCGTAAAAAAAAAAAAAAAAAAAAAAAATCTATTTTTTGGTATTTTTAGCGTTTGCCATTCTTAGCCCTCATTTCTTATTCAATATATTCTTATCAGTTTTCGATGCAGTTGTGCCATAATAAAGTTTAGTTTTATTCGTGATGTGTATTTGAAGTGCAGTAGTAACTCGCTCTTCCTCATATAAAATGCTCATTATGAATTCTAACTATTTACAGCGTCAAAATTCTGAAAATTAAATAAATGTATTTAAAAAAAGGTATTTCACATATCTCAGTAAACTGGGCAAAACCTCTCCATTTTAGGGAGGTTCTGCCTACGTCATAGATTAATATACAAGATGGGACATTTACCGCAAATTCTGTAATGGCAACAGTACTAGAGTCGCTACATACAAGGGGAAAGAATTAACAAGCCTCCGAAATTTACCTATGTTGAAGAAATATGTTTACGCTCTATGTTTTGAATATCTATTCTTTCCTAAAACGAAGCAGAGGCAGGCAGACGATATTGTATTTATGCGTTATTTATTTAGCTGCTTTTTTATGATACTTGTACCGTTCACCTTTAACTTACAAAATGATAATTAGAGTATTAATAAAAAAGAAAAACCCTAGAAATACCTGCTAAGAATGTAAATATATAAGTTTATGAGATTAAATTGTAAAAAATCAAATTCAGGTATTGTGTTAGTTTATCCATATCGAATAAAATTTCATTGAGTGTAATGTAAGTACCTCTATTTATGTTTAACTTTTAGATTTATGTGATTCTAAAAATTTGTGGAAAGGAATTTTTCCCCATCTGTAATTTTATTATTATTTCTTATATGTTAATATTATAAATATTATTGAATTGATTGTACGTTATTTACATTAAAAACAATATTTTTATTTTATCTGCAAGAAAATGAAAATGCGTAAATTTTAAAAGATTAATGTAACAATTGCTTATTACGTTAAACTTCATAAATTAATAAAACATCGACTATAAAAATTTTCCTACCAAATTGGAATATTTATGAAATTTTTTGGGACTTGTAGAGTGCAATATTTCGTATACCTTTATATTACGACATTGCTTTTGATATATAGCATTCAAGACGAAATTTTTACCTTGTTTTTCGTTCCACTTAAATGGTTCCCTCACCATGATTTTTTAAAAAAAGCATATATCCGAGCATGAATATAGAATAGATATTAGATATATAAAATAGAATGTCTATTCTATGTTCATGTATCGGTGTAAGATTCTATTGAAAACGTAAACATGCAACGTTAAAAAAAGAAAGATCACAATAAGGTAGATAATAATAAAAATATTACAAGGATGCGGAGTTTCTTCCCCATTGTCACTAAAGGCGCTACAATCGCAATCGCATTACCATTACGCTCCATGGAAATGCTCCACCTTGTATGTTAATCTATGGCCTACCCTAAGGGAGATTTGATCCACTAAATCAAAAAGTATATTGTTACTAGAAATTTTATATTATAAAAAATAATGGTATTTAATTTCGGTATCTCCCCTTGCTTCCATGCTTGATATATTTGAAAACATTAACGTTAAAGCTTATTTGGATTTTTGATCATCCATTCCCATCTGTTTCATCCATGTACCTCCGGGTGTTTCGTATCGGTGTCATTCGGCTTTGACCTTGATAAATTATTTAGGCTAAATGATAATGGGTCAATCCATTTCAAGTGGTCCAGCACTGGTTGCTCGACCATTTTTTAAAAATCTGAAATTTTTTGTACAACAGCCCTAACATGATGGAATTTCAAAATGACTATTATTTTAATTTTATTAATTTTTGTTTGTGCATGGCGACCATCTTTGTTTCATCGTCTACAGCAATTTTCTCACAAGAAGCGTTTACGGAATTGTAAATAATTCATCGTTTATTTTTCTAATTCAAGTTCGGATTAAAGCAATTTGTACACAATAATTGGGCTAAAAATTTGGTAATGGAGTAGTTTCCGAAACTAATTGCTTATTGGTAAAATTTAAGCATAAATTTTCAGTTTTTTTCCAAAATTTGTCCGTTTACAAGAGGAAATTTTTCTAGCAAGGAAAACTGTCAACATGACATAATTTTTTTTATAAATAGGCCGAAAGTACTTGTACTCACACGCCGAGTTCCAGATCTGGGACTTGCTTTCTCCTCGCTAAAAAAAATCCCAAATTTTTCAAAAATGACAAAAATCGCACTTTTCAGGCTTTGATATCTCTGGTGGGGCACGAGATAAAAATCTAAATTTTTTTTAATAAGAGTACTGTATGGTAGTGTTATGCACAAGAAATTTCAGGATGGAGATGTGACTACAAGCTGAGATATGGCAAGGGCAACATGTCAAAACAATACTGCCAAACTATAGTTTTGTTCTAGTCACAGCTGAGTATTTATCTCAGAGTGTCATTTAAATTTATTTTTTAGATTATCTTTAAATAATAGTAACAGAAAATAAAGCCTTTTGCAATTAATTTAAAAAATAATTATGCCTAAGGCCTACATTTTGTATGGTTTCAGTAATTTTTGTTGTAATTTTAGTAACTAAAAGAAACCTCAGAACTTTTACATAAATATATATATATATATATATACAAGACCTGAGATAAAAACAGAATAGGAAAAAAGAAAAGTTGTTAATGTTGGCATATTTGTTGAGACATGATCAAACATTCTGCTTGTTGGTTTAAAAACCACAATTTTAATGTTGCTTGACAGTCCCTGAAACTTGTTCCTACCGTAAGTATGTTTCTGTAAGTGAAACATTATGCAATGTTACCATGCATCAGCCTCAAGTAATTTTCAAAAAGTAAAGATACCCAAAGCCTTTTCAAAATTTATACTTCAGAAAAATCACATTTTTCCATAAGAAGTAAGGTAGGAATTATTAATGAATTGAGGCTTGCACATAGTGATTTCAAAATATATTTCTATGAGCCAGCAGGGCCAAGATCTTCAATCAAGTTATCAAGAGATGACAAGACTTGGTTTCTACAAATAAAATTTTGAGGAAGATCAAAATTGTGGTTTTTGAACCAAGAAGCAAGAATGTGTTTCGGCACGTTTGATCATGTCTCAACAATTATGACAACATTAACAGCTTTTCTTTTTCCCTATGTTGTTTTTGTCTCAGGTATTGCATAAAAAAATTTTCCTTTATGTAAAAGTGCTGAGGTTTCTTTTAGTTACTAAAATTACTTAGAACAAAAATTACTGAAAACATACAAAATGTATGGCCTTAGGCATAATTATTTTTTTAATTAATTGCAAAAGGCTTTATTTTCTGTTACTATTATTTAAAGATAATCAAAAACATAAATTTAAATGACATTCTGAGATAAATACTTAGCTGTGATTACAACAAAATAATAGTTTGGCAGTATTGTTTTGACATGTTGCCCTTGCCATATCTCAGCTTGCAGTCAAATCTCCATCCTGAAATTTCTTGTGCATAACACTATCATACAATACTCTTATAAAAAAAAATTTCAGATTTTTATTTCGAGCCCCACCAGGGATATCAAAGCCTGAAAAGTGCGATTTTTGACATTTTTGAAAAATTTGGGATTTTTTTTAGCGAAGAGAAAGCAAGTCCCAGATCTGGAACTCGGCGTGTGAGTACAAGTACTTTCGGCCTATTTGTAAAAAAAAAAATATGTCTTGTTGACAGTATTCCTTGCTGGAAAAATGTCCTCTTGTAAACGGACAAATTTTGGAAAAAAACGGAAACTTTATGCTTAAGTTTTACCTATAAGCAGTTAGTTTCGGAAACAAATCCATTACCATATTTTTAGCCCAATGTATTCTGTACAAATTGCTTTAATCAGCATTTGAATTGGATAAATAAACGATGAATTATTTACAATTCCGTAAACCCTTCTTGTGAGAAAATTGCTGCAGACTATGAAACAAAGATGGCCGCCATGCACAAACAAAAATTAATAAAATTAAAATAATAATCATTTTGAACTTCCATTATGTTAGGGTTGTTATACAAAAAAATTCAGATATTTTAAAAATGGTCAAGCAACGAATTGATGATTTTCTGGACCACTTGAAATGGATTGACCCTAATGCTATTCTGGCAAGTGGCTTTCATTTCCATTATCAACTTGGTGTGTTTCTGATATAATTGCTATAGTTGTAACCCTTTATCACTACTACCGTAATAAAGATGCACCCTCTTCCCCACCTGTTTTGACCCCTGTACGAAGATTATTCGAACTTTGCTTGATAACACTTCATACCCATACCCTTTTCTGAACTTACCTCTGATCAACACTTTATTCAAATTAATCTTGATCGCACTTCTACCCTCCCGTCCTTTCCTTCAAATTTTAATGTTGATTGGCGTATTTATTTCAGTGAAACATAACCTCCGTTTGGCGATGTAAATTCAACTGATGATATTGAGTGAGCTGTCGCACGTCTGACCAATTCAATCAAAATCTCTTTGGAGCTGCAAAATGCCACCATGTTCCCCAAAAGAGATTAAAATAAAAATTAACACTAGAAATCGGTTACGACGACTGTGGCAAACATAAAGAGAGCTTGGCATCCATAGTGAGATGAACCGTCTTTCGGCAATCTTTAAACTCCATATTAAGAGACTTAAAAATAATAAATGAATTGATTATATTAATTACCTTGCCTCTATGGATAGCTCCTTATGGAACTATATGAAAAAGGTAAGAAAATGTTTTATTACCCCGTCACTCAGAACAGATGCCAGCATTCACTGCCTTGACTCTAAAAAAGTGGAGGCGATCGCTGATCAATATGAGAAGGAACTTAAACCCCATAATTAGGTTTTCAACAAATATACCATTGACCATGCCTATCATGCAATCAAGAAATTTTTCATTGTCAGACCAATTGATCTGATTATTTTACAAATTCGGCAACAAAAAATTTAGCCATTCAATATGATACTCATCTTGCAAATTTGATTAATGCAATATTCAATTTTCGGTATTTTCCCTTCTTCAGGAAGAAGATTGTTATAGTTCCTGTCAAGAAAACTCAGGGGGGGGGGGGGGGGGGCTATACTGGCAAAGAGTTACAGGACTGTGAGTTACTCACTGTGATGGGTAAAACCACGGTAAGTAGAACACTCGGTAGGGTTCACGCGCAGGTTTCGTTTCTCACTCTGACGTCACTGGTACCCAAGTCCAGTCTTGGGTAATGCACTTTTCGCTTTGTATAAAGCTTTCCGTTTCATAAAAAGATGTTCAACATTTGTTTAATATCCTGTGTATGATATTACTGAGGTGTGTGATACTTCGAACATCTACTACTTAAACATTTTAGAATTTTTTAAAGCGTAAATCTTCTGTTTTCATTTGGTTATTTGGAAGTATTAACTTTCGCCACAATTATCATTATTTTATTTAAACACATATGTAAAAAAAGAGATTTTCTTACCTGCTCTGTTGTATTTCAATATTTTAGACACCGTCTTTTCATAACATTTTTGCAATTTCGCATTAATCCGAAATAGTTTAAGAAAACTCGGAAAATGCTTCAATTCATAAAACTTTAGAAAAAATGCACTTATAATTATGTTGTATATTTTAAAATATATATATTATACTCTCATAAAGTTATATGTTATTAAAATTTATAATTTTACACATTTTTTTAAATCCCTATTTAATGTTCTAAAAACATAAAACGGATCTAATAATGTTTTTAAAAGTTACGAGTATAACTCTAAAAAACTCTATAGTACTATGTACTTTAAAACACAGACATTAAAAAATATTATAGCATTTTCAGGGCAACTTTAGATAAATGTAAGAAAAGATTTTTTGAATTGATACTTGTGATTTTTTCGAATTTATAAATATTTTTAAAAAAATGTGTAATAACAAAACGAGTAAACAAAGAAAACAAAAAACTTCTTAAATAGCCGTAATAGCTTAAATAACGTTTTAGATAATAATAATAATAAATAAATAAATAAAAAACTCTTTAAATTTTTGTATACACTAATACAGAAATTTAAATTATAAAATTATTGAAAATATCAGAAGAATAGTCTTTCTACATACTCTTTCTAGAGAACATATTGTTACGTCCACTCTTATGTGAGAAAGGGTAGCGCAATTTCAGAAAGAACCAACTTTTGTTTTAAAATAAACAATTTACTTTATTTACAAATAATTAGAAAATAAGTTAAAATAGGTATCAAAATATCAATAAATATAGGTCCGTACAACTTTTAACTTTAGGAACAGAATAATCATTGGCACACAAGATTCTGCGATTAACTAACACGATGTCAAGTCTATCTAAGTTATAATCTAGGTATTGGGCTTCCGGTTCAGTAAATATCAAACTGTCTAACTCTCAAAGTCAAAGAAAAACTAGGTTGTATAACATTCAAAATTTGAAAAAAAAAAAAAAAAAATAGATGTCATATTACGATATTACGGTTAAAAAATTTTAAACAATCAAATATTGTTTTTATGATTAATATACTATATATGCATCCTTAAATATTTAGTACGCACTAAAGTATTATCAGAAAAAATTTAAATTACAAATTGTGAGTGGAATATTATTTTATATGGATTATCTCAATACCTTAAAATAAATAAAAATTAGGGAATATATTTTCAAATAAAAATTGAGTTTCTCTCTATTCTAAAAAAAAGTAACTACCGCTGTCACCGCCGCCGGTTTTGAATTTTTTGTGACCGGAGGTCTTTCTTCGTTAATATTAAGAAAAATAATACATACAAAAATATGAAAATTGGTATTATTGTACAGAAATGTTTGATAAATACGCTGATGCAGACAGTTTTCAAATCGAAGAATTATTTTAAGAGATATTTAATGCTAAAGTTGGACAAAATCGTTCAACTAAAAAAGTTTTATAGGAGCAAAAACTATACATCGGAATTTAATTATTTTTATATCATTGTATACGTTATAATTCCCCGGTGTGCAGAGTTAATTTATTTTTTTAATTTGACTCATTTTTCGAGGTTTCATTTCTATTTTAAATTCAAATTTTCAGCATTTCGAGAGATATTTTTTACTTATTTCAGAAAATTGTACTAATTTAACCTGCTGCCAACTGTATAAACAACGGAAACAATAATGTTTGCTTCAAATTAAAAATTTATTTACACGTGACTATTATAAACAGAAAAAAAACTTTCAAATTAGAATTAAATAATTACGTATAAAAAGCAGGAACTTATTGAAAATTACTTCATCTATAATTACACGTGAATTTTAACAGAGAAAGTATATTGTAAAATAATAAATTCATTAACATGCGATAGAAGTCTTAAATAGGAGAAATTACATCACATTTACGTCACATTACACTTATTACGTAAAATGAACAAAAAATAATATTGCAAAACAGTTGAAATTTAAAAATAGCGCGAGACATTTACTTGATATTATGAGATGAACTTTTCAACTTTTTTTTTTTTTTTTTTTTTTTTTTTTTTTGACAGCGCAAATAATATTTTATTTCTAATAAAAGTGTTGTCACGTGAATATTAAAAAGGGAAAGAAAAGTTTGGTGAAAATTATGTCAGATTAAAAACGATATATTTAAAATGTCTTATTTAAAAGGACTTTCTTTTCGCTTTGTTAAAAAATACCGGGAGACAAAGACTCTGTTTACTTAATTCATTTTATATTAGATGATTTTGAAATGCCATTGTATCTTTTAACAGCAGCTAATTTTTCCGTAAAATTCCCCAATCAAAGAGAAGTGAATAGAAACACGTTTATAGGGAAATCGCCTTTGTTTTTTTAGTTGTAATTCAATCTTCCAAAATCTTTTTAAAGCTGATCAAATTAGCGTGCTTTTAGAGACTGAAGTGTCTGAACGGGGGGTTGGCGAGCGTAGCTTGTAGGGGGCTGAGCCCCCTAGTTTATTGTATTGCTATATCAACATATTTTTATTCTCACAATATGCATTTTTGAAACTTCTAGATCGATACCTGTTTTTTAATCTCATATAAGTTTTTGATTTAAGATCCCATATTGCTTACAAACCCTTACATTTTATCGAAAAAAAAAAAACAAAAACAAAAACAAAACATACTACAGTGTTTATTTTATTTTTCTTTAGTTTTGGGTACATTTAACTATATAAGTACTCAAAACTAAAACTAATTTCTATAAATTTCAAGAATTGTAACACAACGATTTCACTAGGCGAAGAATATTTAAGTTCACCTCTTACATACCTCTTCTGAATGTGCAACTTTATTTTAAAAATAGAATTTTGAGAAAACTGGAATTTATATTGTTTCATGATTTCTTTACAACGAGAATTTTTTGATTTTGTACGTACTACATCACAATTTTTTCCCCTTAACCAGCTGATATACATACATTCTTTTATTTAATTTAGCTTAATTCTTTATTTAATTTCATCTAATATCTGAATGATTTATCAGCGATATATGAGTGACTGTATTGTTCTTATTAAGAGAGAAGAAATAAATCAGGATTGGATTTATCTTGTTGATCACATTCATTTTTATTTAAGAAAAAGTTTATTTCCTTTCATGTATCTCGACAACTCATTCTTCTTTCTTTAATTTTTTAGCAATATCATTGGTGAAAAGTAATACTAAAGTAGTAGCAGAGCTGAAAATTTTTATATGGAAATTGATGATCTTACAATTTGGTTTGGTTTAAAATTAAGCTGTTTTGCTTTTAAATTCTTTTACAAATCTGTTTCTTTAACGTAAATTGAAAATACTCTTGAATAATAAATGCAAAAATTAGCTGATCTTTTGCATGCGTGCAGCAAATGGTTTTAATGTTATAGTATGCGTTAAAAACGATTAAATGAAATTCCTTTGGGATATCTAGAAGAATTAATGCGTTACTAATTAGTTTAATGTCATATCCTTTTCAAAAACTAACAATAAAAAAAAGACATAAAATGATCATATGAAAAAAAAAAGTAATAATAACATTTATTGTCAGGAAGAGAAAGAGAGCAATGCGAATAAAAGGAAAAACACAGGGAGAGCTTGAACGATGGGTGCCAGTGACGTCACGAACTGGACGATCTACTGCGCATCTCGCTCGTGGACCCTACCGTGTATTCTAAGTACCGTTGGTAAAACTAAATAGCTCCCCGATCCGGATCCGAATGGAGCCATGCGGTCCTTCGAAGGAGGTCGCGTAGCGACCCCCAGTACTCTAAGGCACCTAGTGAAGCCCAGCCATCACGACAACAAGCCCTTCAGTCGGAACAGCTGCGCATGGGACACACGAGGCTAAATTACAACCTAGAGCTTCGCAAAGTCTGTGCTATAGCCTCATTATTTTCGCTTCACGGACTGTTGTGGGGAATTCGATTCTCAAGAAAACGCCTGCACCAGGAGCGACGCTGCACGCTTGCGACAGAGCCTAAAACTGGCCACCATGTGATCAGTCAAGGCGAAATCAGCGCAACTTTTCCCGCCATTGACAACGACATCGTCAAGCCGACAACCCATCACCACAACGACATCGTCAAGCCGACAACCCATCACCACAACGAAATCGTCAAGGCATGACTACGTATGGACAGGCGATGCATCAAAGAGGGATCCTGCTACTTGCCACTGACAAAACCTCGAGGGAATGAGACAGCCCTCTCAGGTACCCAAGATGGTTAGTCCCAGGTACCCTGCTTAGAGTAACCTAAATTCGACATCCATGTTTCAGTCTACCACCATCGACATCAGTACGTTAGTCTACCACCAACGCTAAGGCATTACGCCTCAAGGGAGTCAAAATGTGCCCCCTTAGGTACCGAAAAAGTCCGGCACCCTGCCTAGAGGCCTGGAGAATAGAACAGGGCATTTCGCTTCTCAGTATCCTAAAAAGCTAGACTCGGAGCCGCAGCGCAGTCCCCGACCAAGCGCACATTGTACGTATCAAGGCTTGTTTCCCAACAAACAAGTTACATTACAAAGTTCATTTCCCAACAAACGAGCTCAAAACAAGCTAAAGGCATTACGCCCCGAGAGGGTCACAGTGCGCCCCATCAGGTATGGAATCTAATCGACACCCTGCCTATGGGTCTACAGAAACGGAACAGGCGGAACAACGCTTCTCAAGAATCCTGCCCAGCCACAGACCGCACCGCGGCCCCAAGACCGCCACACCAGTTAAAACACACAACCTGGCACGCACCACCGTGCCAATGTGTTACCAAGACGAGAAAGTAAGAAAGCTGCTTATTCGACCGGCGCATAGCGGAGTATTTGACCCAAAAACCTGACCAAAAATGCAAAAATTAAAAATTCATCAACAATTGTAAAAATCATATTTTTTAATAGCTGACAAACTAGCGCATCAATCAATGTATATTTCAGGAACCTGAGCCATATGCGGTGGTTCCAGGCCAACCTGAGACATGTGCGGCCTCAGTTGAAGAGAAAACTTCTTTGAAAGAAGACATGATTTTTGTTGCTTTTTGGCATTGTTGTTACTTTTAAATGAAATTTTTTTGTGGCTGAATGAACTGTTGAACTGAAATTGAATAACACTTACATGTTTAAGAAGGGTCAGAGCTTAGTGTTAAACTATGTGTTAAATTAAATAGTTTAGATTTTAATATAATAAAAAAACATTAAATTTGTAAAAGGGGTATTTTTAAACCGTTTTTGGCTCTAGTTTAAACATATCGAAAGCTTCTTAAAAGTGTGCCGGGCTTTGTCGGGCCATTTTTGAACTATAATCGTATTTGTTATAGTTCTGAATGCAAATTTCACAAAAAAATGTTCCGCATATTGTTGACATTTTTTTTTTATAATTTTTTTTCGGGGGGACTACTTAAATCCCATTTTTTGCGGCAACCAAATTGAAGAGATAAAAACTATAATTTTACTCTCGTAAAAATATAGTTTTAGCTTACAGGATATTGCCTGAGAGCTTTCGCCCCTACAGATTCTGTATGTATACATGTACGTACATACGTGCGCAACTCGATACCTCTTGATAAAAATGTGGCTTCAAATTGTAAATACTTATTTACTGAAAAAAAGTTTCTCCAACGAGTTTCGGGAGCTCATAGGTAGGAAAAAGGGGAGAAAGAAGGGAATTAAAGAAGTCTGGAGTAAACGCAGAAATGATTAACCCCTTAATTCTCGCTCCCGTCAATAGCACGGGCTGAGGTGTCGTTCGTTATTTCTCGTGCCCGTCATATTTCCGAGCTGGGGATTTACTGCTGGAAAAAACTTCTCAAACCAGAAAAATTTAACTAACATTTCGGTGTGAAGCTTTTGAATATTAGCATTTGAGTTTGGTTTTTGGCGCTGATTGTGACGTTGCACTTTGTATTGCATGTTTCGAAATATATCACGCTCAAAGAATTATTAATAATCAAAATTTAATGTATATTATGTTATTTCAACTATTATTTGTAAAATTTTGTTTGATGATGATAAATAAAGATCTAAGATGTGAAAAATAGAGGTTTTATTCGCATTAATTTGTATCGTGTAAAATAAACATTAAAACACATAATTCTCGCATAATGGCTGTTCCACAAATGTGAATTTGTTCTATAACATCTTTTTTTTTTCGCCTTAAAAAAACAAAACAAAACTAATTGCATATTTTATATAGAAACCTTATAATTATTCAATTTCTTTAATAAAAAAATGGTACTTTTTTATGGTTTTTCCAAATATTAAGCAACCGTTAAGGGGTTAAAAGGTTATAAGTAATATTGGAAGCCATAACAAGTGGGCATCGCATTGACCAAAAAAAGTTCCAAACATCTGCTGATGAAACAGCAAGACTGTATGTGAACCTTTAGAAATGGTATCCCATGATTCCAACAATGCACAAGGTTTTGATTCATGGTGGCATTGTAATTAAGAAAGCAGTCGTACCCATTGGCCAACGCTCAGGAGAATCTGTCGAGGCCAGAAACAAACACTTTAGACAGTACCGTACAAAGTACTCAAGAAATTGCAATAGGGAAGTTTGCAATAGTGATGTTCCAAATTGGCTTCTTTTAAGCAGCGGTCCTTTTATAAACTGCTCTAGATAAAGACCAAGGGAAAAGAGCAAGTCATACAGTGGCGAGATCCTACAACTTCTTTTTCCAGCTAGATCTGATGGTAGCAATGTTGCCAATGGGCTACTTTTTTAAAATTCAGATTTCTTGATTGGCACCAGTTTTTTGAATTAGTAAAATTCGCATTATTTAATGAGAATTAACTAAGGCGAAAACAAGGGGAATTTTACCATTTCAGAAAAGTGGTGCCAAAGAAGATATCTGAATTTTAAAAAAGTAGTCCACTGACATCACTGAATGGTAGTCCTGATAAAAGCCAAGAAGAGTGTGATGAAGAAGATGAAAAACAGGGTTCTGAAAAATCAGATTGAAACTGGTAATCTATTAAATACACTGAAAAACCAGCATCTCTATGCTGTAGAGACTCCACTTTATTAAATGCATTATTAAATGTAACTTTATCAAATGTAAATAATCTTTATTAAATGTAAATTAAATGTAATAATAATTATTAAAGTAAATTAAATGTAAATAATAAAATTTATAGATAGTATAATTAAATACGTTTAATTATACATGACTAGAAAATAAAACAATCTATCAACAATTACTTTTCTCTTATAAACAGTAAACATTTAATGCTGCTAGTCACTCAACTTCCAAACTCCCTTCGGTGATGTTAAGTCTATGGGCAAGTGATATATTCGTATTTTTAAAATACCTAAATAGTAAATTAATATTTTAACTTCTTTTTTCTAAGTGATCTTCTTAAATGATGTCATTATTTTCTTTGTTGCCAAAATATTTATAAAATGTATACTTATTATTATGTGAAGCGTTAAAAGCTTACTTACACTTCGTCAGCTTTTAAGATATAAAATATGAAACTAAGCTATGGATTTGTATGTATACTACATAGTATGCTAAATGTTAGTTCGGTGAAACACATGGCAAAGTTAAAAATTTCCAATCAGCCATTTCCGTGTATAAACCGAAATGTACTTGAGAACTTTTGTGCAGCCTTGTATATGATCTATAGAATGTATCCACACCAAGTAATATTTTCAAAAAATAGTTCAATTTAAAAACGCATATCACAACAACAAATACGCTTCCAGCAATTATTGGTCATAGACTTCAATAGTTAAATTTATTCTTCAGCCAAATTCTTCGTGTGTCCCTGTAAATGAATGATATATTCTATGCAGCACCGTGCGAAGAGAAAACTGCGCCCGGGGTAAAGTTTCAATTTGGCGCCCCCTCCCCTCCCCAACATACACACACACTATTCCTTGATGACATGTGTCACAAAATTGAAAAGTGCAGAAACATAAATAAGTTCTACTGAATACATATTTCACGTTTATTTTGAAACTATATGTTTAATTTTAATTCAGAATTTCCAAACAACTAAGTAACATAAGAGAAAATTGCACTTATATTTTGGCAAAGGGAATGCGGAAAATGGCTGTAGAAAAAAATGTATCTAACAGTACAGTATAACAGTTTGCAACCGTTTTGTATTCCCAGAAGGAAACCGTATGCTATATTGAGAGTATACAATTTTGTCACAAGACATAGAAAGAAAATTACGCACTCAGAAAAGAGAAGATTAACGAAAGAGACTAAAAAAAAAGACCTAAAACAAGTTTCGAAAAGAAAGAAGTTTTTATTCATAAATTTGTATTTGAGTGTAGGGTAAGGGCCAATGCAGTAACTTTGAAACGAAAAATGGACGTACTTTCATTGGAAAATAATTCCCAATATGTAAATATATAAATTTTCTAAGAAAAAAAACGAGGTTTGTAAATAAATGTGGCGCCCCCTCAATTTCCGCACCCGGGACGACCGCCCCCTTCGCCCCCCGCTTTGCACGGCCCTGATTCTATGCACACCGTATTCTACAATAAGTGCCTTAGTACACCTTAGTGATGTATATGTCGTAGGCTAACTGAGAAATCCGGCTCTTTGCAAAGAGCCGGGCTAATTCGAGAATCCATCTCCCTTTTTCCAATTAGCCTGATATTTTTCAGGCTTATTGCAAAGAGCCTAGAAAGCGTTAGGCTAATTGAAAAATGACCACTTATTATCTGATCAGGGTGATATTTTAGCTCACAGGCTATCAAAGCCTGAGAGCTTATGTGCCCGCCGATTCTGTATGTACGTGTGTACGTACGCGTGTGTGTACGTTCCCTGATTACAATTGAAAGATCATTATTATGTATAAAGGGGGGAAAGGGGTCAATTGCCACTCCCCTTAATTTAGATAAATGCGTTTTTCATGTAGAATTATTCGATTAGCTCAAATTTGGTATACTGGTTTATTATGTTAAGGAGATGGCTTGATTAGATTTGGAGGTTCATTAGTTAAGTATAAAGGGAGGAAAGGGGGGGGGGCTAGACCCCCCTCCCTTAATTTAGATAAATGGCTTTTTCATGCAGAGTTATTCGATTTGCTCCAAATTTCGTATACCGGCTTATTATGTTAAGGAGCTTCCCTGATTAGATTTGGAGGTTCATTAGTTAAGTATAAAGGGAGGAAAGGGGGCTAGACCCCCCCCCCCCTTAATTTAGATAAATGGGTTTTTCATGCAGAGTTATTCGATTTGCTCCAAATTTCGTATACCGGTTTATTATGTTAAGGAGCTGCCTTGATTAGATTTGGAGATTTATTGGTTAAGTATAAAGGAGGGACAGGGGCTAGTGTCCCCTTAATTTAGATAAATGGGATTTTCATATACAATTATTCGATTTGCTTCAAATTTGATATACCAGTTTATTACGATATGGCTTCCTTCATTTGATTTTGAGGTTCATTGGTTAAGTATAAAAGGGGGGAAAGGGGGGCAATTGCCCCCCCCCCTCTTAATTTAGATAAATGTATTTTCACGCAGAATTATCTAATTTAGTTTAATTTTTTTTCTAGGTTCATTCTAACAAGGAGCTTTTCTGATTAGATTTGAAAGTTTATTGGTTCAGCATAAAGGGTGAAATGGGGGAGCTAATACCCCACCCCACCCCTTCATTTAGTGAAACGGTTTTTTCATGCAGAATTATCTGATTTGCTTCAAATTTGGTATACCAGTTTATTATGTTAAGTAGCTTCCCTGATTAGATTTGGAGGTTCTTTGGTTAAGTAGAAAGGGGGGCAACGGGACTAATACCTTCATTTATTTTTCGAGGGGCATTATTCTTTGAAATAAGAGTATAATATACAATTAGTGTGAATAGCCTGTGAGCTCAATGCCATCAGTTTAACTGGGCAATTTTCTTTTTATTAGGTTTATTAACGCATAACCCTACCCAAAGCCGAAAAATAAATTACAACATACCATATCCTGATCCGAGCAAGACAAAATAATTTCAGTCTACGCGCAAGCCGACCCGAACCTGAGAGTTCCATTTGAAAAAACCCGAAATCCCGAACCAAATCTGATAACCGACAAAAATATTCCAAAGATCTATAACCGGATCCGAACAAGAGAAATTAGTTTCCATGGACACGCAACGCTACCAGAAACTAAAAATTCCATTTGAAGTCAACCTGAAACCCGTCCCAAACCAAATCTTAACCGACAAAAATACTCCAAAGAACTATAACCCGATGCAAGCCAGACAAAATAATCTCCGTCCACCGGCAACCCGATCCGAACCTGAAAGTTCTAATTGAAGTCAATCCGAAACCTGGTTGTGGTCGGTTTTCGGGTTGACCTAAAATGGAACCTTCAAGTTCGGATCCAGTTGAAAAAAAATTAAACTAAATAAGATAATTCTGCATGAAAACCCATTTATCTAAATTAAGGGGAGGGGAAATTGCCCCCCTTTCCCCCCTTTTATACTTAACCAATGAACCTCCAAATCAAATGAAGGAAGCCATATCGTAATAAACTGGTATATCAAAATTGAAGCAAATCGAATAATTCTGTATGAAAAACCCATTTATCTAAATTAAGGGACACTAGCCCCGTCCCTCCTTTATACTTAACCAATAAATCTCCAAATCTAATCAAGGCAGCTCCTTAATATAATAAACCGGTATATGAAATTTGGAGCAAATCGAATAACTCTGCATGAAAAACCCATTTATCTAAATTAAGGGGGGGTTCTGGCCCCCCGTTCCTCCCTTTATACTTAACTAATGAATTTCCAAATCTAATCAGGGAAGCTCCTTACCATAATAAACTGCTATACCAAATTTGGAGCAAATCGAATAATTTTGCATTAAAAACCCATTTACCTAAATTAAGGGGGGCTAGCCCCCCCCTTTCCTCCCTTTATATTTAACTAATGAACCTCCAAATCTAATAAAGCCATCTCCTTGACATAATAAACCAGTATACCAAATTTGAGCTAATCGAATAATTCTACATGAAAAAAGCATTTATCTAAATTAAAGGGAGAGGCAATTGCCTTGTCCCCCCCCCCCTTTATACATGATAATGATCTTCCAAATGTAATCAGGAAAGCTGCTTAACATAATTAACCGGTATACCAAATTTATTGCAAATCGCATATTTCTGCATGAAAAACCCATTTATCTAAATTACAGAGGGGGGGTAGCCCCCCCTTTCCTCCCTTTATATGTAACTAATGAACCTCCAAATCTGATCAAGGCAGCTCCTTAACTTAATAAACCGGTATACCAAATTTGGAGCAAATCGAATAATTCATCATGAAAAACCGATTTATCTAAATTAAGGGGTGTAGCCCCCCTTTCTCCCCTTTATACTTAAATAATGAGCTTGCAAATCTAATCAGGGAAGCTTCTTAACACAATAAACCGGTATACCAAATTTGGAGCAAATCGAATATTTCTGCATGAAAAACCCTCTTATATAAATTAACGGGAGGGACTAGTTCCCTTTTCCCCCTTTATCCTTAACCAATGAACCCCAAAAAAGTAATCAGGGAAGCACCTTATCAGAATGAACCTAGAAAAATTTTTTTGAAGCAAATCGGATATTTCTATCAAGAGTTATCGTGTTACGTACATACGTACGTACGTACGTACACACCTACATACAGTATCGGCGGACACATAAGCTCTCAGGCTTTGATAGCCTGTGAGCTAAAAATATCACCCTGATCGGATAATAAGTGGTCATTTTTCAATTAGCCTAACGCTTTCTAGGCTCTTTGCAATAAGCCTGAAAAATATCAGGCTAATTGGAAAAAGGGAGATAAATTCTCCAATTAGCCCGGCTCTTTTCAAAGAGCCTAGGCTGTTTGCAAAGAGCCTGATTTCTCAATTAGCCTACGACATATATAAATTTCAGTACGTTTAAAATAGTGTGATATCATTAAAATACAGAGCAAACGATTTTTTCCCATAGACCATAATGTAAAGGGAATTCTTTTGGGTGTCTCTGTAAATGAACCGTAAAGGCTATAGACTTCATTTACAATACCAAACATGCCACAGTGATACCCAATAACATCTAAGAATTTCACGGCAATCGGACTATATTTACATAGAAATATATTTTTGGTCAGGATTTCGGGTCAAATACTCATAACTCCACTGTGCGGCGGACGCAGTAAGTCCCGCCTACACATAGTCACGCCCAGTGGTGTAGTCGTAAATAAAACAGAGGGTATGCTCTCTAAGCAGAGGGTATACGCTCAAGGTGGAGCGTATACCCTAGAGCCTATATACTATAACTTTCTTGACAAACAGAGGGTATACGGTGTTCCTTAAAAAAATCCAGAAGGTATACGGCGTATACCCCCGTATACCCTCCATACATCCCTGGTCACGCCTTTTTTCACTTCTTCATAGATTTTTTATAATGTAATTTCATTAGTCGATTTTTAACCACGTGACTCTCCTTTTAACTTACATTTAGGTAATGCAAGTTACTCGTACTATTTCTAAATGACCACACATGTTCTTTCATCCATATTATTTTTAGATCACAGGCTATCAAAGCCTGAGAGTTACTGTGCCCGCAGGTTCTGTATGTACGTACGTAAGGCGATAATTCTTGATATAAATGTGCGATTTGCTTCAAATTTTGTAAATAGGTTCATTCTCATAAGTTGCTTCCATGATTAGTTTTGGGGGTTCATTGGTTAAGTATAAAGTGGATAACGGGGTGCTAATCTCCCTTAATTTAGATAAATGGGTTTTTCATGCAGAATTATTTGATTTGCTACAAATTTGGTATACCGGTTTATTCTGATAAGGCGCTTCCCTGATCAGATTTGGAGGTTCATAGGTTAATTATAAGTTGGGGGAACGGGGACTAATCCCCCCTTAATTTAGATAAATGGGTTTTTCAGGCAGAATTATTAGATTTGCTTGGTATAACGGTTTATTCTGAAAAGGCGCTTCCCTGATTATTTATCGTTTTGCTAAAAAAAAATAAGTCCTATTTTATGAATAACAGATAAATAAGATTATAATATATATTTAGTGTGCCTGTGAGCTCAATTCCATCAATTTAACTGGGCCCTTTTCTTTTTATTTACTCTTTCTCCAACATGGTACATGCTAACTTGCTTGTCCATAATACATGGAGTCGATCTGATTCCGGTACCACTTTGACAACTTTTTTTTTGTTGTTTTTTTTTTTACTTGGCGAGTTGTTCTATAGATCTTTAACTTTATTATATTCTTTTGTTGAATTTTCATTCATTTCTTTGTTATCTTGATAAATTCTGGAACCGTTTCGGCAGTTGGACATAAATATATATGTCCTTCAAAGGGTGTAAGTATCATTGCAAATCTTAGTAATAAGTGAATTGTCCCGTATATATTTGATATTTCAGAGGTCAAAGTGTCTTAAAAACAAGTTGTTTAGGACAGTATTAAACGATAAGTTAAAGCGACTTTTTAATAATAGCTTTATTTATGTAAAATAAAGTATTATTTTAGTTAGAGAAAGTGTGTTATTACTACCTTCTGACGCAATGAATGGTGACGTGAGAATAGTGTCACAGTTTTAGATGTTATTATGCGATAAAAATAAAAGACAAAAGACAGTTTTTTAGGAAGATTGAGATACGTTTATTAAAAACATTTACATCAACATATATAATTTCTTGAGAATGGAGACAACGGATAGCTCATTCGTGCGAATTCATTCCGACCATTCACAATATTGCTGACTTTAAATTTCATGCAATGAATAATTTGCTTGACATGAAAGTTTTTAACAAGTTTCCTATTCTGCATTCTATTCATATCAAAACAGCCTCATTCCCGAAAAAGAATCGGTTACAAATATCTGTACACTAGAACGTTTACCTAAAATATATGATGTATTTACAGATGTTCATTAAATGCATTTCAATTGTGCCCAGGTTGTTATCACCTCAGTATTTACAAATGGCATTATTGGCAAATAGTTTCCAAGTTTTTGCTGACATATTTCAATAAAATTTATGGTCTTGTAACAATAAACATGGATTTCATATTGATAACGATTAAAATGAATGCAAATACAGTCAAAGTTTTGTATGACAAACACGATAATGAGACGTCACGAAGAAGATTAGAAAGTCTTTCCGAGATTTTGTCCAACAAATTTTGTGTCTTTTATGTTTTTAACAATGATAATAATTTCTTCTTTTTTAAGAAAAACTCGTGTGAATTTACCGGTTATTCCGTAATAGGGTTCGATATCAACCATGAAAGGGTACTTTTCCAGTATAGGGTCCTTCGCAGGACAGCGAAAATGGACTTGGCGAGAGAAGAAAACTTTTCATACTTATTTTCTAATAACCTATTAACAGCTTTATAGGCACAAGCAAATTTTTCAATATTTATACAATTTATTTAATATAAACAAGTTATTCATATATTTTTATATACAAACAGAAGTAAATTGTAAATGAAAAACAATAATAATAATAATATTAGGTTGAGCAAAAAGTTCTGGGAAATTTTCAATCTCATAGTTACCAGAATTTGTATCGTATATAGGAGTACTAGTGGTATATCTATAAGAGTTGAGGAATTTTGGCTCCAAAATGTCTATTGAATTTGCGTGTGTTGATCCGGCATTATTAGAGAAAAGGTCTAACGATTCTGAAAGCCGTGGATGAGATTAATGAGGATGAAGGTGCTGGTACGGCGACAAAATCGACTGTGGGCAGGTGGTTTAAGCGTTTCGAAGAAGTCAAATCCGGAATCTGGCAGAAAGTCGTGGACTATGATGGTCTCTACTTTGAATAAGAGTCCTTGTTGGTTTTGTTGTTAATTTGCACATAACAACGCAACTTTCACAAATTTCCCAGCACTTTTTGCTCAACCTAGTATATATAAATAAAATATTTATATATTATATTTAAACAAGCATAAAAGTTCATTAGGTCTGTTTTAATAGCTATGTATCTCATTTGGCAATTTATCTCACTTTCTGAAGCCTCAGTTGTGCCAAGCTTTTTCAAAAATTCACCAAAGCCCGTATACCGGAAAAGTACTCATGAAAGATACTGGAAATAATATGATTTAAAATAAATGGAGCTATATCATTTAAAGAGTAAAAAAAGAAAAAAAAACTGTGTGTTTCGAAAACCGCCCTCAGAAAAATATGTCAATTGGAGGAAGACTCAGTCACGGAGGATTAGCCAATTAATAATACTAATAATATAAATGAAGAATTAATCTGTGTGCCTATAAAACGTGTGATGCTGTGACACGACAGCTTTAAAAATTGGCAAAAATAGATTACAGAGTTAGTTAATGGGGAGATTTTATAATACCTTGAGAAATTTTTTGCAAAAAGTCGATTTAAATTTTTTATGAATGCAATTTTTAGTGATATTTTTGATCGTATTTCCAAACACTGGCTGCCGCTACTAATCATTTAAGAAGTATTATAATGAAAATAGCACTGTAGCCCAACCTAAAGCAAAGTTGCATCTAACCCAAATCAGAATTTTCGATAGTTATGTTTAATAGCTTAACCTAATATTACCAGATCTTAATAACTAAAAATTTTGTTTTCATTCTTAGTATAATTTTCGTTCAGCTATTTTTGAAAGAGTGCTACTGAGAGAAAAAAATATATTTAATTTAATTTAATTTATTATTATTTATTTTATAAACGTTCTTTTATATTAAGATATATCGGATTCTAAAAAACAACTATAGTGTCAGTCTTTTTGACAGATTATTATCATCATCATTATCATTACCATCACCATTAAAAAAATATTTTAAATAAAGTCATATAAGAAACAAATGTTATTTAATATTGCTTTCAAAGTAATGGTTTTCAAAATATATTTTGAATATTTAAGTAAATTGACGTTAAAAAAAGGTAATGTTATATAAATCTTAAATACAATTAGAAATACAAAAAAGGATTATTTCAAAATATTTTGTTCTAATCTTTCAAGTCTCAACGTTTAAAGAAAAAAAAATCATTTAAAAATTCATTTTTAAAGAATGCAACTTTTAAATATATGAATTTTTAAATGCGCATTATTTTATTCTCGTTCATCAAACTATTTTTTGACTGTATTTCTGTTTATAATTAATTTAATCACAAACAAGTTGAAACATCGAACAAAATTAAAAAGTTGAAACAGTCATGATGCATCAATTCATTTTCGGGAATGTCTCTGCCATGGGCATCCGCAAAGCGAAATTCAGAGAAGGGCAAGATTTTGAAACAGATGTGCCTGTATTGTGTAGGCCTTTTTTTAAAAATAAGGAATGTAAACATGAAATAAAGTAATTTTTTTTCGTCTGAGTAGATAAGACATAACAGATAAACAAATTAAAATATTTAAAAAAAGACCCAGAAATGTAACAAATAAGATACATTAAAAGACCCAAAATAAGTTTATTTCAGCATTTTTTTTTTAATGAAGAATTAAAACAATTTTTACTATTTTCATTAGAGAGGCCCGAAACCCCCGTTTCAGATAACTTTTAGTACAGGAACATAAATGAACAAAGAAAAATCATTCGTTAAGCATAGATTATGAATCAATTTCCAATATTTCGAGAATACTTAACAATACTCGTTTAATAAGGTAATACCTAAATTAACAATTTAGAACGAACTATAAATGCTTTATACTCTGTATTCTACAGAAATCATGCTTCACTTCACATAAGAAGTTAATATCAATTTCATTATGTTTGTAGTAGTGTAACACTGTTAAAATGCACCGCAAACGACTTTTTCTCATCGACTAGAAGTAACTGAATTTATTTATTAATATTATTTTGAATGTCCGTGTAAACGAATTATGATCACTACACACTTTGTTTTCAGTAGCAAACGTGCCATAGTAAACATCACTAACATACATGGCAATCCGAGGATATTTACGAAGCGTTACAGCACTAGCAAGCAGACAGGCAGGCAAACCGAATTTATAAACACTTTTCAATTGTGTTGAACTTTAAAACAGAACTAAAAATTTTCTTTCACGGGCAAAGGGGGAGGGATCAACGAAAAATCCTTAGTTTCATTTTCTTTTAGTGTTTAATTATTTTAACTAATTTGAGAATAACGATTTTTTTTTTCAAAATCATGTGAGAAAAAGAAAATTGAATTAATTAAATTTGAAAATCTAATGAGAAGCAATTGCCCTCCTCTGTACTCCTCCTGTCGGGCACTCATGGTCTCTGCATTATCATACTCAAACAAACCAGGCATTCTTGATTTTTTTTCTCACACATTTGTCATTACTCAATACAATCCATAATAACGCTCAGAAAGAACTTTAAGCAATGTTTTTACTTCATTGCTATGCGTGATTATTCAACTATTTTGATAGCATAACATTTACAAAAACTCTTAATTTATTAAAAGATATGTATATTGGAGTTATTTTTATAATAAATTTTGATTACCAATTTAATCACTATAAGTTTTAAAATTTTATTCATTTTAAAAATATAGAATATTCACTTTTATTTCTTTTTTTAAATATAAATAAAAGCGTATCACAGTTTTCGAGTATAAAAAATTATACATATACAAAGAGGTGTATATCTTATTAATTGTACTTTTAAAATGATACTTAAAGTGACCTGCATTCTGCGCGAGGTTTTAAATCCATACGTTAACTTTTATAAAAATCTCACAAACATATTAAAATGGTAGCAAATTTTTTTCAAACTCCAGAGTCGTTTAAATTAAGTGACTAGGTTCCAGATCAATATAGCTCTCTTCATTTAGGTTAGCAGTACGTGTATCTGTCTCAAAATTACAGCAAATAACTTTAAAGCATTAAAGTGCTTCATTAAATATACATTCTTTTAGCTTAATAAAGAGAGGCATATAATTTTTATTACAGAAACTAGTTACTTTATTTAAGCCTTTTGGAATTTAAACAAATTTTGGTACCACTCTGTTTCCTCGCAACCTTTTTTTTATGTATGTGTCATCACATACTTATTCTTTCGTATTCTTTTCTCAATTAGAAATAAATAAATCTTTGCTTGTGAGTGAAAGATCTTGATAGAAAGTTATGTATTTTTGACATGTTTTTTATTTACTATATATTTACATATGATACAAAAAGCGATAAAGTTTTGGGCCCTATACCTTTATAAAACTTGGAGAAGTAAAACTCATGCTTCCTTTTATGTAGATAAAACCGAGGATATCGAAAAAGACAGGATGCCGCGGCGGATTACAAGTGTCTTTTTTTTTTCGGACTGTCTGAGTCACGTGATGCTCAAATCCATCAATGCAGATGCATAAAAAGAGTATCACGTGACTTTAGCGGTCTAAGGCGAAAGTTACCGCGGCAGCCTGTTTTTTTCGTTAGCCTCGAGATAAAACAGCATGATGTAATTATGTGATTAAAGCATTATGAAATAGTTACTTCAGTATTACTTAAGACATTAGGAGAAAAATATTATAATAAATTAATTTTATTTTCATCTATCATCACTTTTGAACTATCGGAACTCTAACTTCTTTATGAGAAAAATCACTGTAAGCACTATGGTTGATTATTTGAATTAAATGCTTTAAGTACCCGCGCAAAATCTAACCATTTATTATATTTTTTTGGAAGAGGTAGATAGCACCAAAAAACAAAAAAACAAATTGGAATGATAATGTATTAAACAAGCAGTAGATCTGCAGTGAACTACACGCATACAATCAGAAATTTCAAAATGAACTCACCATGCACAAAAATGAAAATTTCCTCTCATTCGGAAATGAAAATTGGCACTTTTCATAAATCAGCATCTCATTAAGAATAATTAAAACTTGGTCCGATATGAATAATTATTGAGTGATATGGGATTGCAAATAATTATAAAACTATGCTCTTTAGGTCCATTACATTCAAAAAGTTTATTTTGAAGGTCAAGAACGGTAAAGATGCATAAATTTAACATTCAGACCTGATTTGGCAAATTCTGAAAATAGTTGTGAATCTGCTGTACATAGAAGAACCTCGTTGGCTATGACACTGCCTAAAATTTTCGATTCGTTAAATTTCCGTATTACAAACTTGTAATAACTGTAAATAAGTAGTTAATAAATCCTTTAATCCTTTAGTAATTCAATCATTTTTAAATTTTAACCTTGATACTTTGCATTGTTGCTTAATACAGTCGATGCCATTTACTGTCAACTAAAGGAATATCTCGCTGAATATGCATTGTCTATGTCACAACTAGCGTTGTCAGGTATAGTGACTCAAAAAGCGGAACAGGGAGCCCCAAAAAAGCGGGAACACGGCTTTTGAATGCGTGAAAACGGAATCTCTATAAACAACAAAAATTTCCAATTTAGGCAATCTTCTGTACCGACAGGTAGATCTCTGAGATATTTTTCTTAAAGGACTATAAAATTTTACGTTTGATACGAGATTTTACTTTATTAAATTTCTCTTGATGCAGATCAATAGATAGCATCGTACACACAGGAATTTAAAAGAATTTTTGTGTCGGGAAAAAGCGGCACTTTTCGTGTCCCACATAGAGGTTACGCGGGATTGGTTCTAGAGGAAGTTTTCAATACTGTTTCTTTTTAAACGGTTCATTTAGTATTTCTGTTTAAAAAAAAAAAAATCTGAACAATGCATGACACAATGACCCTTGAAGCTATGCAAGTGAGATTTTCCTTATCTCGGTAGGATTATCGAAATCGGATATAAGGAAAGGGCATGTTTACAAACAAACACTTCCGTCAACCAATTTACCACTACATTTTTATCATAGCGATCGTTGCAGGGATCACACTAGGCGACGTTGGCCAATCATATCATAGATCTGTTAAATCAATCTGTTAGAGACCAATCAAATTCCCGGAGTTCATGTGTATAGTAGGAGTAATAATGAATGAACAGGTTTTTCTTGCTGACCAACAGTAGTTCGACCAACAGTGACGTCAGCTGCCCTTTCCTTATAGTTTCAGTGTGAGCGTTCACACGAAGAGTGTTTTGGTCTTACGGAATAGGGGTTGATAAAACTGGCTGCCTTATCATTCAATGTAAAAATTGCCACACTGCTAAATGACCATAGACGATTTGGATTTTAATTACTATTTGGTAAAATAACCTGGCATAGGCAAGCAGCAAGAAAATCAAGGCTAGAAAGAATTAGAAAGACAAGAATCCAGGCGATCAAAGCGATAAAGCGGAACATCATAAAACCTGTAGAGTATGATAGATTAAAATGATATGGGCATGTGTGAAAGAGGAGTAGGAAAAGTCAACCACATATAGTGAAGGACTGAAGACATAGGTAGACGCACGTAAAGCAAGCCGAAGAAGAACTGGAATTCTGTGATCGACAAAACTCTAAATTGGTCAAAGTAGAAGATGATTACCCTGGACTGGCGAAATCTCCCGAGGATTCTGGTCGAAGAATGAACTATTTAGTAGAAACTCCTAGAGAAGGCGAAGTAAAAACTGTAACGTCGTGGGGTTGTAATAGTGCTTTAGAAGTAATGTAATCGAAGTATGCCACTGCAACTATAAATGTAACATTAAAAAACTTACAAAAGCCCCCCAGTTTGAGTAATATCTGTCCTATCATAATCTGCATCTCCCAGGTCTCGTAATCTGAAATTAGAAGCGTTTCTTTTGTCAAACCGATAAGACAAAGATTGTTTCTATCAGAAGTAAAGAGTTTTATGTAGACTCGGTGACTCATCATGTGAAAAAAAGTCAGCTTTTTTAAAGTTAGTCTTGGCTATAATTTAATAGATTAAAAAATATCGATTTTTTCAGAAGAATTTAAAAAGTTTAAATTCCCCCTTTCGTGGTGTGTGTATCCCATGTTGGCAACCACGAGCATAAATAAATCTTTACAGGCTGAAAAATTTTCAGGAAACCTTCTGGAAAACGTACGCTTTCAAATGAAAAGTAATTACCTAAATAGATTTTAATGTGAATTAAAGGAAGAAATATACTCCTGGTTGAAATAATTTTAATATATTCCTCGCAAAAAAATGATGCTACGATTAAATCAAAAGATTTTAAACAACAGAACTTGTAAAATCTGCATAAAGTGCACAAGGAAACATTTTGTATCTTGGCATTTAATTTTTAATACGTTTTCTCTCTTTTTTTCTTATGTGTAGTATATACTAAGCTGTAATATACATATGAATAATAATAACGATAGAATCAATGTAAAATTAAAAAGAACGCACATTTTGGACCAAAAAATCTCGCAGGGACTTTGGTAGGTATAACCATATATGCTGGTGCAAAACACAACATAGTTCTCGCCACACGTAGACGATGCCAAAGGAAGATAAAGCCTTAATTCAGAATTTAAGACACCAGGAATTACAGATGGTTGGCCAACCTACGAATAAAGTCATTTTCTTCCAAAGGCTACGACGTGTTCCAAAAGGCGATGATTTTTGGTGACGTCAGAAATTCAGCGCTAAGGATTTATATACCGGGGGTATTTACTTAGTTGACGGATTTTCATATCTAACGAGTGATTTATGACTTCAGGGATTGAAGACAGTTTCATCAAGTCCTATCCTTCCAAAAGCTATGACTTGTTCCGATAGGCAACGTCTTTTGTTGATGTCACAAATTCAGCGTTAAGGAGCGTTAATCTTTGAGGGGTAACGATTTAGCTGACGGGCGTTTACATCTAACGGATGAATTGGATATTTTGTAGCGAAACGTATGTTCTAATTTTATTTTATTTTTATGATGCCATTATTTGGTTTGCTACAATCGAATTATTAACTGTCACCATATGTGTGTGTGTGTTTCTTTTGATTAAGCTCATACATATTTGATTCATTTACTTTTTCATGGAAAATGCGTCTCATTTTTAGTTTTGGACAAAAAGATGTCAATATTAATGAGCTGTGACCAGAGAAATGATTCTGGTAAACACTGATTTAAGTAGGGAATGTTTCAAAAGTTGGAACGTTTTACCACAACCTGACAAATGTTTTCTTTTCCTAAGAGTTGGTAATGATCTACCATACTACAACAATAAAGACATTAGAAAAATAGTCTCATTTGCTTGCGATATGTATGACTTGCTAGATCAATATATACGCTGTTTGTAACAATGATTGCGAAAAAATGTGCTGAATATCTTCCAAAGGGTATTTAATTGTTAAAAATTTAAATTGATATCACCAAATAGAAATCCAAGCTAAAACAGGAAGAATACAATTAATTTGTTTAGGGGAATATTTTTCACAACTATCAAAGTTGATATCGATTGATAGATTATGGATAGCTGCTGTTTCATACTACGACACAAATCAGTTAAAATTTTAAATGACTATGAAGGAAAAGTTCAACGAGAAAAAATTCAAATTTGTATAAAGAAATAGATATTATCCCTAATAGATATGACATATAATGACGTATTACATTTTAAAACTATATACAGCTTTAAGTGCAATAAAAGAAGTAAAACTCAAATACCAGGTGCTCCAGCGGGTCTCGTTAGTATATTATTTGAATAACTCGCCAATGAGCGGAGGTAGTGCCGCGAAATTTTGTGCTCATGAGCATGGTACAAAAGGAAACTTGCTGTCGAAAATTATTTTTAGCCAAAATGAACCAATATTCAGTCGAAGAGACATGTAATTTTAGCAGGATGGAGCTCCTCCACATTCGGCAATGGACATTCTGGGCTTACTGGACGTTTCCGGATTTACTCAGAAATCACTGTGGCAATCATGTCCTCGTAATAGGCTTCCCGTATTATTTCGGCGAAGCACTAGCTTAACACAACCTCTCTTATAGCTCTGACTTATCGCAACTCGACTTCATCATATAGAGCTATTTCAAAGATAAAGTCTACAGAGATCGATCAAAATCTGTAGGAGAACAAAATAGAGATAACATATGTTATTAGAGTCAGTTTCAATAAACCATTTCAAGCAAGTTACTTCGAACAGAGACTTTGTAACGTAATCTCTTCAAATAGCAAACATTTTGAGAAACTCATCCTTTAATTTCCTTTCTTTTCATTTTTAAATTAAAAAAAAAAATTTTAAAAAAATTCCGTTCAAAAGTTATTCATTTCTTCATTATTGAGATCCTGTGAAGTACTCAGTATATGACTTTATATAAAGATTATCTAAAACACTGGGAAGACGCTTAAAACTTTCTTGATTAAAAAGGAGGTAAAAAATATGCATTCGTAACGTTGAAGCATCATAAAAAATGAAATGATAAACAAAAACATTTTTTTAATAAAGTCAACACATCAAAATTTTGTTCATACAAATAAATCATAACAATATCACGCCAAATAATAAAACAATAGAAGATGAAACGCGCAATGTGCGTTGTCTCCGTTCTCTACCTTTAGACATAAAACGACGTCAAAGAATACATGGGAATAGATCTGGGTTCTGGGAAGGCTGGGATCCATGATACATTAGTGGTCCACTGGTCGATATGAAATTTTTTTGAATCAGGGAACCCGTATAACGAAGAAGGGCTTCGAGTTAACGATCCCTCAGACGGGAAGTTCGAATAGAAGAGGTGAAATTCGAATGGGGTGGGATATCACAGAAAGAATTGAAGAGTTTTTTTTGCCAAAAAGATTATTATTTTCCAACGAAATTAAGCTCTGGATCGCCTCGTCACGGTCACAGTTTGTGCGAGGTCCTGTTCCGGTCCCTGTGCAAGACGTGATCGTCTTGATCACTCGAGAGAGTCCTTAATCCATAGGGATGTCTAATCCCGAACGGTAGTTGCACTGCTTATGTATCCGAATCTCCAATTTCTCGACTAGAAACCTGAAAGTCAACAAGAAAGGGAAGAAAATAATTAATTATCATATTAGCCATAATTCTTACAACAAAGATAACCTTTCAAATCGAATGTTATATATTTTTTGTTAAATATAGTTACTTGCTGTTTCGTTCGTCTTGCCTACAAAAAGTAAATTCTTTACTCTTTTCATAACGCTACTTAATAAGTAGTATTGTTTCTGTTTTACTTGAAAATTTCCCAAGCACTTCAGAATGGAACTAAAATACACGGCCTTCTGTTGTTCTGTTTTACTACTAGAAACATGCCCATTTTACAAGCGTCTGACTGTTTCCCTGTTGACAGCGTCAGTCGAAATGCATAATTTTTTTTTATCTAATTTTAATAAGAATTTGTCTTTCATAATAGAATTTTAACAGTTATTACTTTAAACAGTCATTATTCTTTTCATTATAAAACATCGTTCTCTGTCTTCCTGTAATTTTTGTTGTCCATATTTTAGGTTTTGTATATTATTTGTAAGTTTAAATTCACTTGTCTATTTCAAATATACAGGCTGTTTCAGCACCAGTTGTGATTAAGAGATGACAGAGCACACTGCAACAAAACGTTTTTGTATAGAAAAGCTGGGATGGTATTCATTTATGGAGACACGAATACAGAGTGTTTCATTCCAAATCGAATCCGGATTTTCGTTCATAACTTTAACAGCAATGAAGATATTTTACCAATATTTTCAACAGACTTAATTTACTTTGTGTGAAATATGATGATATCATGGGAAGTGCATTGCAATTAGGGAATTACCCACATGTACTCTGCGCTACATTCCGAATTACAGAGCGCCTAGATTAGAGTTGTTTGAACGAAGATTAGGGCCAAAGTAAGTTTGTTGAAAATATCGGTAATATATCTTCATTACTGTTAAAGTAATGGACAAAAAATCGGGACTCGACTTGGAGTGAGACATCCTGTATTTATGACTGGAAAAGTGGTGTGGCCCATTTATCCTATATAAAAAAATGTTTGTTGCAGTGTGCTCTATCAGCACGTAAAGTTTTTCGAATTGTTGCTGAGGCATACTTTACATATATATGTATCTCCGCTGATATATACGAATATGTATATATATCCAAAAACCAAACCAAAAATTCGAAACCACGAAACTGATCCAACGATAAATAAACTAAACCAAATGACAACTTTTCAAATGAAAATCAAATTTCAAAGTACAAAGTAATTGCTTAAAAGGCGCAAGAGCCAACATAGTGAAAAAGATTCCAAGCCGGGAATCGAACCCGGGCCATCAGTATAGCGCACTGATGTTCTACCGACTAAACCACTTGGAACGATACCCAGCACGGAAAATTTCTCACTATTATATGTTGGCAAGGCTACAAACGCAGCACAAGATGGAATATTCAACGTGAGCCACCGAACTGGGGCAAACACGGAACATAATTAAATCCAGCATCGATAGAAACTATATTATTGCATGGAAATTATTCCAGAGGGAAACATTCGCCTTGCACACAATTTTTCAAATGAAAATCAAATTTCAAAGTACAAAGTAATTGCTTAAAAGGCGCAAGAGCCAACATAGTGAAAAAGATTCCAAGCCGGGAATCGAACCCGGGCCATCAGTATAGCGCACTGACGTTCTACCTACTAAACCACTTGGAACGATACCCAGCACGGAAAATTTCTCACTATTATTATCTAGAATATTCCATCTTGTGCTGCGTTTGTAGCCTTGCCAACATATAATAGTGAGAAATTTTCCGTGCTGGGTATCGTTCCAAGTGGTTTAGTCGGTAGAACGTCAGTGCGCTATACTGATGGCCCGGGTTCGATTCCCGGCTTGGAATCTTTTTCACTATGTTGGCTCTTGCGCCTTTTTAAGCAATTACTTTGTACTTTGAAATTTGATTTTCATTTGAAAAATTGTATGCAAGGCGAATGTTTTCCTCTGGAATAATTTCCATGTAATAATACAAATGACAACAACTAAATAACTAAAAACAACTAACTTCAAAAACAACATACTTTAAAAACGGCAAACTTTAAAATCATTCAAACTAAAACCAGAAGAAATTGAATCAATGGAGACAGGCGGCAAGCACTTGCGACATGCATCTGCTGGGTTAAAACCAGTTTTTATGTGCACAACGCTCCCCCAACAACTTGTCAAGACCAAATGGAAAAAACTAACAAATCGAATGAGCTGCCTAGAATATGTATATATATATATATATATATATATATATAGATAGATAGATAGATAATGTTGCCAATATTTTTATTGACAACAGACCTGGAATAAATTTTGATTGGTCGCTGGGAGATGCATTCAGCCTTGTTTAGTTTGTTTTATTTTTAAAAGTGGTAACGTGGCTGAGTTGGTAGAATGCGGTTTTTTCAACGAACATAATTTTTCATCTACTACTATGTGCCAAGTGAGGCATTTATTTAATATTGTGGCGTAGGGTCCGGTGGGGAAAGATCTGTTTTGTATCCTTCAAGTGTTCAACATTTTGATTCTGCTACTCAGTGTGCTGGACGAAATACACTGCCACTAATACATATTCCCTTAGAAAATGCAAGGGACTTTAGTATAGTTTTCATTTATAGCATTGCAGGGGTTTCTAAACAACGTTAATGCTACTTTCAGGAAATTTGACAAAATAAAGTAGAAAAAACATATTGTCATCAGAATATAAATTATTAAATATTTGATGCAATATGAGCATATGTATGAAATAATTTTCTTCTGCGCATGCTTTAGCTATAAAAAACTGTTTTGCATAACTTAGTATTAAACTGTGTAGGGCAAATTATATAAAAAGGCCAGTCTGATATCGTAAAAATTCAGACGATGCCGGCTATATAGTAAGCTGAATTTCAATTGCTTTCTAAAAGTAACTGAATGACAAGGAATTTTCCACAAATTGTCCTATTTACATTTTTCTTGTAATTTTATATTTATGTTTTAGTTCTCCTTGAAAAAACCATCAGAAAAAGCCCTTCATACAAACAAACAAAAAAGAATAATCAAAACCGAAGTATCCGTCCAAAAGCTATACGTGAACATACAGTCGTGGAAAAAAAAAGTAAACACCCCGTACTAACTCCTCAACAAATTATCGTAGAAGAAAGCTACTGGTACCGAACAATTGGAAATAAAGTCTACTTTTAAGTGATGTATATAAAATTTCCTTAGGGGGCTATCTACATATTAAAACGAACCATAACTTTGTTTTTTTCAATAGCAGTACACAATTCTGACAGCATAAATGAACTCTACACCCTTCAATTAGTCTTAAAACAAATTTTTACGCAATTCGTACCATAAGTTTCCGAGAAATTAATTATTTTAAAACGAGCGTATTTTAAGGGCAGTGTCTAAACAGTCCAGGCAATGGGGAATTTTACCTAGCAAAATTAATGGTAGTTCTGGAAATCGGCTTACTTTATGTTTTTTGGGTCGCTGAATCCGAATTTGTAACTTCCCACCAAAATTTACCCCGCAACCCCCCAAATTTTGGTAAAAAGTCCCTTAAAAAGGGTTTTTATTAAAAAAATCAATTTTTTTATTGTTCTAGGGGAAAGTATCTAGAAATTCAGAAAGTAGACAAAATTTGCAAAAAATTAGATATATGACATTATGACTTAGGATGAAGGGGAGGGGGGGATCTGCTTCGGAACATGAGCGCGGTGCGGCTTGGACTAAGTTGCGCAATTCCACTTAACCACTCACACGTTTACATTCGCCCTCCCATCTCCCCTCCAAACTTTTCTTATAAGGTTTACTTTAAGTTTTTTGGGTCGCTGAATACAAATTTTTAACTTACCACCAAAATCCCCCCCCCCCGAAACCCCCCCCAAAATAGTTATTATTAACTTAAATTTTTATTCTTTTAGGGGAAAAGCATTACGAAATTCAGAAACTAGACAAAATTTGCAACAAATGGGATATAAGACATTATGACGTAGGATAAACGGGGAAAGAGGGGGCTGCCTCGGAACATTTCCCGCGCGCTTTTCTCAAAAACCAAATTTTTCAAAATATCAGTTTTTTGGGGGTTGCCTGGTGAAATTCTGGTGGGAAGTTACAAATTCGTATTCAACGACCCAAAAAGCATAAAGTGAATCGAAATCCAGAACTAGTATTAATTTTGCCAGGTAAAATCCTCTATTGCCTGTACTTCATAACTTAGTGCACGTAGCGCCGCAGTGCATGTTCAGAGGCAGCCCTCGCCCCTCCCCGTTCATCCTACGTCAAAATGTCATGTATCCTATTTGTTGCAAATTTTGTCTAGTTTCTGAATTTCGTAATGATTTCCCCCTAAAACAATAAGAAATTTAAGTTAAAAAAAACTATTTGGGGGTTTTCAGGGGGGGAAATTTTGGGGGTAAGTTAAAAATTCGGATTCAGCTACCCAAAAAACTTAAAGTAAATCTTATAGAGATAGTTCGGAGGGGAGATGGGGAGGTGAATGTAAACGTGTGAGTGGTTAAGTGGAACTGCGCAACTTAGTTCACGCAGCACCGCGCGCATGTTCCGAGGCAGATCCACCCTTCCCCTTCATCCTAAGTCATAATGTCATATATCTAATTTGTTGCAAATTTTGTCTACTTTCTGAATTTCAAGATACTTTTCCCCTAAAACAATAAAAAAATTGATTTTTTTAATAAAAACCCTTTTTAAGGGACTTTTTACCAAAATTTGGGGGGTTGCCGGGGGAAATTTTGGTGGGAAGTTAAAAATTCGGATTCAGCGACCCAAAAAACACATAGTAAGCCTTTTTCCAGGACTACCATGAATTTTGCTTGGTAGAGCCCCTATACGGTCTCTATTGCCTGGACTAAAATTGAAGTTCGGTATTCGATTGTTGACCGAGAGAGCTCCCTTCTTGATCAAGGCACTTTAAGCAGTCAATTAAGCCTGTTAGATTACAGGATAGCGTAAGAAATTTCAAAATATTTAGTCACTTCTATCATAGACGGCCCCTTAAACCATCATTTTGCCGTTTTTTAAGCATAATTTGAAAACTACTTGGTAGAAAAATGGGAAATTTTGGATTTCTATAAAGCAGGACTTAATAAATCTGAATCCATCAAAAAAATTGTAGGTTGCAATTCATTATTTTTTTTAATATTAATTTCATAATTCATAAGTCATATCAGAAAATTATAAAAATTGCAAATTCAACGTATTTATGTTTGGGTATATTAGTATTATTGCTACACAAAAAATTAGAACATTAGGATCATGATTTCAGAAGTTATAAATAAAAATATGAAAATGTAATTTAACATTAGAAGCACTAAATTTTGAATGTTTATAATTCAAAAACTTATCATTCAAATGACTTGAAATTTGGTGTCTGGGCATAGTTTGAACCAAAGATTTGAAATATTTCATTAAAATTGGGTATTGCTATTGAAAAAAATGAAGTTTGGATTCGTTTTATTATGTAGATGGCCCCCTAAGCAAATTTTATATACGTCATTTAAAAGTAGACTTTATTTCCAATCGTTCGGTACCATTAACTTTTGTCTACGATAATTTGTTGAGGAGTTAATAGGGGTGTTTACTTTTTTTTTTCCACGACTGTACATTTTCTGTTGAAGGTCAGTTAATAAAAAAATGACAATTTGTGGAAAATTTGTGATCATCCTTTCAAAAAGCAACTGAAATTCAGTCCACTATGTCGCCGTTATCTACCTAAATTTTCACGATGTTCCACGGGCCGTTTTACATTCTCCTTACACAGGGTGTCCACTCTCAACGGTGTCTAATGCCTAATTCCTAAACCATTAGGCATAGACATAGTTGCAATTACAAAAATGTTTTAAATGAGGTAAAAAAGTATTTTGAAAGCGATTTGGGTCCATAAAAACATCTCTTAAAAAATTACGAAATTTAAATTTTTATACGGTTCTGGTCCCGTAAGTTATACTTAGTAAATCCTATTATACTCAGAAGTAAGAAAAAAAAAACTCATTCTTGTACGGTTAAAACTGACCGAGTAATAGCTGTTTAAAGTTGAAACATCTTTTTTGCTGCGAAATATGGGTCATACACAAATTTACTAGAAACATAAATAATCATCAGATGTAAAAAATAATAGTTGAGAGTAAAATTAACATTATTAACATTAAGGGAGTTCTCAAATCCAAAAGGGCAACTTTCTGATATGAGTTTGAATTTGTTTTTGTTCGAAAATGCATGAAACTAGCTGGAGTTGTTGTTCAGAAACTATGTCATTGAGCTGTTTTTTCCATTTTTTTTTTCAAACGCAATAGATCTTTCAGAAAATAATGTCAAAGTGGGCGTTTTGAACCAAATTTCCGCGTGAAGGAAGAAAGAGACTCGAGAGCGGGCGAAAAACGTGTTTGTCACGTGATCAAAATTCATTATAACTCAATAGTTAATCGATTGATCAAAAACTGAAAAAAAAAAACCAGTGCAATTCCAAATCGCTTCCATGGGCAGGCTTTCCAATTTTATACTTTTTCGTTAAAAAATGAATTTGTAAATGTGTCAAAACGTTTTGCGCTTGTTGAGCCGAGCAGTTAAGAACAGCCAAAGTTGAAATCTATTTTCATTCTGACATATTAAAGAAAAATATACGATAAGTTAAAAAATAACAGAAATAAAATTAAATGAAAAGAGAAATGAAATGATGAAAAGCAACAGCCGAAATTATTTTCAAAATGATTATATTTTTCAATACTATTAAATTATCTAATCTAAAAAATAATTAATACAAATTAAAGTTATCTTAAAACTTGCTCGAAGTCACTGCAATCAGAAATGTACACGCGAAATAAATCCTTCTAATATTTTAAACACTTTGCGTACGATTCCTCGAAGAAATACTCAACTTATCTGTGTTTAGATGCAGAAAACTGGCATAAGTCATGCAATTCAAAGTTTCATTACTCGGTCAATTTTAGCGTTAGATGAATGGAACTTTTATTGTCTTACTGGTTTGTGTAATAGGAAATTTTTACTAACTATCACTTATAGGACCGGTTAACCGTAAAAATTCAAATTTTGTAACTTTTAAGAAATGTTTTTATTGATCCAAACGACTTTTTAAATGGTTTTTTAACTCATTTAAAATATTTTTTTGTAATTGGGAATTGGAACTATATAGGGTAAAGTGCCCATATTTCGTCCCCTCTCCTAATTTCGCCCCCCTTAACTTCTCCGCTTCTGCGAAAGTGGCGCCACTTATGACGCAAGGCACAGGGGACGGAAGGTAAAAGGGGTCAGGGTTGAATGTTTCGTTCGCCAAGACGCATAAATAAATTAAAGACGGTGAATTTCCTATTTTTAGAAGACCTGAATTCTTATTACGTCCTTTGTAGAACCTTATTTACTGTACTGTAAATATTTATTTCTTATTCATTGCATATATTTTACGTTGGTAAGATGCTGACAGTAGCATATAGTGAGTTTTAGGACGCTCTTTTCATCTTATGGGAACTGAAGATCCGTAATATCGGGAAGTAGCGTGGTCCCAATTTCGTCCCCCTTGCAGTTCTTATTTTCGTCCCGCGGACAAAATTAGGAATGCTTTTTCATGACATTTTTCTTAATTTTTTCCCCATGTTTGGACGGCTAATGCATAGTTGCCAATCTACCAATTTTTTGGATACCACTAAAGTCTTACAAAAATGTTTTCTTTATTTAATTTCGTTAAATCTGCGATTATATAAAGCAAGTATTTCTGCATAAAAATATTGGTATGAAAAAAATCGGGAAGTTGGAAACTATGCTAAAGTTTCGTTATGTTAATCTTCCACTGATAATTAGTGCATTTTCTCTGTGCCTTACTTTAATGTAAATTAAATTACTTACTCATTTAGAAATAAATTTTGATTTAGTTATAAATTACGCCTTGGCGTATTGGATTTTTTGGGGGGACGAAATTGGGACCATTTTTTTTTCTTTTGCATTTTTTAGATACTTTTGAAAAAACAATTTTTCGCATTGTTAAAAATTTTTTGTACGATATTTACCTACGTTTCTATGTGTGTGGGTAGTTAGTCTATGTAAAATCCAAATTTTGTAGATTTTCACAGAAAATTACAACTTCCAAGGGCCTAAAAGTGACTGGGGGACGATAATAGAACACCTTATTCTATCTATGACTAACGGTTTAGAAATTAGTCATTGGACACTGTTGATAGTGGACATCCTGTATAGTCGATAGCTAAATTCTGCAAAAAAGTTGCGTTATATCGTTCGCGCTAGTCCTGTGAATAATTATTTCATACAAACTATTTCATCTTCATCAAATGTGTAATATCTTTATATTTTAATTGCAGCTTGTTGTTTCTACTTTACTTTGTCAAGTTTACTAAAAGTGGCATTAAATTTGGTTTAAAACCCTGCATTCTATAAACAAAAAACATACAAAAATTTCCTGAATAATTTAAAGAAACCATTATCTCTACGAATATACGTGGTTTTTTTTTTTTATATATATATACACATGAGAAAAACACCAAAATAGTCATGTGCCACAGCTACAGATCATTTCAAACGTTTTATTTTAGAGTGTGATAGCAAGTATCACAGTTTTTAATTCCATTTGTTGTGGGTCCCCTATTGGTGCTTGGGACCAAACTTTCGCTGAAAAATATGGGGTCAAACATGCTCTTTACATTCCTGAATATCATAAATTAGTATATATATATATATACATATATATATATATAATAACACTTTTTATAGATAAAATAACTATTAAATCATAAAATAAACGACACTATAGAAAATGACCAATAATTAGAATACGTAAGAAGATAACATCTATACAATATTGTTAAATGCACTGATAAAAGCAATGAGAAACCCAGAAGCATAAAATATTTAAAATCTTAACACAGTGGACAAAATTATGGAAGTTTAAATGTTTAATTCAATAGTATAGATTGCAAAAAAGTAAATGTGAAAAAAGCAGCAATTGTACATGAAAAAATAGTTTTGAAATAATAAAATAAATGTTAGAAAGTGTTTAAAGTATGAATGTTGAAGTGTTCATTACTAGGTTGAGCAAAAAGTTCTGGGAAATTTGTGAAAGTTTCGTTGTTATGCGCAAATTAACAACAAAAGCAACAAGGACTATTCTTCAAAGTAGAGACCATCATAGTCCACGATTTTCTGCCATCGTTCTGCCAGTTTCCGGATTTGCTGTAAGTACCATGGCGGCTCCTTGGAATCGAAAAACTCTTGGCATGCTTCTTCAACATCATTAAAGGATTCAAATCGACGGCCCTTTTAAAAGTATTGCATCGATCGAAAGGGGCCATTATCGGAAGGAGCCACGTCTGGACTGTAGGCGGAGTGTGGAAGAATTTCGACGCCGTCCAACTGTGCAAACTCATCAACGGCTTTCAGAATCGTTTGACCTTTTCTCCAATAATGCCGGATCAATACACGAAAGTCATGCTGTTCAATAGACATTTTGGAGGCGAAATTCCTGAACTCCTATAGATATACCACTAGTACTCCTACATACGATACAAATTATGGTAACTATTAGATTAAAAATTTCCCAGAACTTTTTGCTCAACCTAATATTTACCGTATATTTCCGCGTATAAGCCGATCTATGTATAAGTCGAGTTTATGACTTTTCATGTGAAAAATGGTCCAAAATTGGAAACCCGTATATATGACAATGTTAAACAAATGTGATGAAAAAGTCAGCGAACGGAAACTTAGCACTGCATTTTTTTGCATAGCTAATAGAAAAAAAAATGCGCTCTTCGAAATTATTGATATCTCCTACAGATCTTCCGCAGATCCCCGGTGGCCTTGCTTCTATTATACAAAAATCGGACGTTTTTCTAAATGAATCATTTAAAGACACACTTCGTTCGAAATGAGCTGAATGGATGTCATCTTCTGCGGATGCAGCTGTGACAAATGGAGGTAATTAAAAAAAAAAAAAAGTTGACATCGTTGCTATATCTGAATTCTGAATGGAGAAAGAAGCTTGGCTTGAATTACCATAAGAAATGATCGTCCGATCTTTCAAAAAATGTTGCATTAATAATTTAATGCGATGAATGAAACTGAGGATACCATTTTTGAAGAAAATAGCAATGATGATGAACTATATACTAACGACATTCATCCTGATGTACCAATGAAAGCAATTTTAAGGAGTTGTTTGAAAATTTTGATAATGACTTTCAAAGTAAATGATGATTGGTGACTTTTTCATTCTAAAAGAATGGAGTATTAAAGTATTTTTAGAAATTTCTAAGTTTCTTTTTAGGTTTTTTTTAAAATTTATCATCGTTTTTATTTCAGAAAATCAAACTTGAAGATTTTCTTAGACTAGTGTATAAACCGAGCCATAAAAAGCCATAAAAAGGAGCCCTAAAAAGGCACAAAATTCTCGGCTTATGCACGGAAATGTACGGTAAATATAATTATTCAATATTAGGTATCTGAAAGTTACTATTTTTTTATTATTTGAGTTATAATAAGATTAAGCTATTAGTATTTAAGTAGTTCAATAATAAGTGCTTCAACTTTCAATTTTATACATTTCAACTCTCTTTATTAAACATTCCAAAAACTGATAGCAATTAAATAAATATCTTAAGGAGAAGTGACACGCATAATATGCATTGCCCGTTTAGATACTTTGGCGTCTCAAGTAGATACTTTAATTGTGACAAAAATGACCTAAATATGGTAATCTAATGTTATTGGTTTCGATTACAGATAATGATTTAATTTGAACGAAACAAGTAAATTTTGACTTGAAAACACAGTACTCAATCTTTTTCTGTTTAATAAAATGCACACTTATTTAATAAAATGCCAAATATGCACTAAATATGACAAAATTATGGGGAACCGCGTCTTATTTAGGCACAATGACCGTATATTCTTTTAGTATTGTATTATAAAGGAAAACGTCCAATCTTTATGAGTAATGCCAATTGAAACTACCAGAAGAAGATATTGGCTGCCTCATTGTGTAAAACAGGGGCCACCAATCACGTGCTTGTGCGCGCTATTGGGCCCACCGACGCACTTTCTTGCGACCGCGAGGGCACGAGTCCGCTTATCTTTTTCTATGTATCTTTCATATTCAAATCCGACTGTCTGTTTCTGTTTCACAACTCCTCCTCCTAGAATATAGAATACAGCACGACGAAACTAAAGTTACTTATTCGCATAGATCCAAGAATGCCGTATAAACTTTCAGGATTTTAAAATTTGAATTAGTTTTCTTGATGTATTTTTTTTTTTATATATACTTTTAATGATATGTTTGTAAATGTGGCGACTAAATAACCCATTTTTATGGATAAAAGAGAGGAAATGGGAAATTACAGATATAATTATATATTTATTGACGTCATTTTCTCACTAGCACAGAAAAAAAATATTTTATTTGTATAGAAAATAGAAACAATATCGTGATTAAATTACATTTTTATTGAATATTCAAATAAATAAAAACAGTTTTTTCCATTTTCAAACAACATGAATCAGTTCATTTCACTAAGTAAAAATCGGCTGTTGACAAATTGTTATCTATAAATTCTTCAATTGTAGTTTTTCAATCAAAGAGAATAAACAAAAACAAATTTAAGCTCCTTGTATTTAAGAAAACAATTATTGCCTTTCTTTTTAAGAATTGAATTTAAAGAAGAAATGTGAATTTTCAACTAATTATGGCTTAAAGATGGCGGTTAAAACCTACATTTTTTAAGCATTTGTCGAGATGTTGTCCTTTTTATTCTGTCAAATTAAAAGTTGGAGCCAAATGTTGATAATACAAAATGCTTTTGGCAAATGATGTAATTGAAAAGATGCATTTTTATTTGAGAAATCTTTTAATTTACATTTGTAATAAGATTTCGTACTCAAAATTTAGTGTTTAGTAGAATGAATAGTAAGAACCTTTTGTAAATGCACATCAGAACTAGATGTATTTTTCTCCCAAAGAATCGAAAGATCTCATGCAATTTAAATGCACCACATTGGATTGCCACGCCGTGACGCGCCGTTAGTAAATATATGATTTCCATACAGATAGTAAGTACTGGTTTTGACGAAAAAAAAAAATCTTAGATTTTTACACATCTTCTTTAAAAGAAAATTCTGTGAGCAAGTCTTGCTTGTAATGAAAAATACAGAATTTTTGGTATTATCCTTTGTATGTATGGTGGTTGGGATGAAGTTTTGTCATTCTTTTTACTTTTTTATGAATAAGCATCAATGTTCATCTAAAATTTATATACATATACATATGTATGGGGTGTGGGGTATGAACAGCAACGTTCAAACGAAAAGTGTCAACTCCATGTAATGCAACAGTCACGGGCTGTGATAAATTCATGAAATGGTACCAGTCCATGATCTACGACAATGAAAATAACGACAATGGACAAAGTAGTAGAAGAAACTCGACAGCGATTGATTGGAAAAAAAACTCACGTGAAAACATCCCTTCGCTAATGTTAATCCTATGGAAGACATTTTAAAAGATAGCTCGCTTCCATTTCAATATTTTTAAAAGATTCTTTTTTTTTGCATTAAGTAGCCGAGGTCGATCTATACAAGGGCTGCTTTTTACTTTTTGATTTTCTTTATAAGTTTTTTTTAATGAGAACACTTTCAATTTCGAAACCAGTTCCGAAAGTAAATGTATCCTAAAGAAAAAAACAAAAACAAAACTGTAAACAAAATCGAAAAAGTATAAAACGGCATTTGTACAGATCAATCTCAACTGGACAATGCAAGAAAAAAAAATGCAATTTAACAAATTACAACGACCATTTGGAAAATGATTTTTTCAAAGACTAAAATTTAAGACATAAAAAATCGCACTGAGTTGATCATACATTACGTACGCCATGGATTACATTTTTCGGTACTGTAAATTTTTAAACTTCTACGGAGCTGGTCATACATTACGTACGCCATGGATTAAACATTAATATTCCTGGGCCAATTTTAAATGAAATTCCATTCTTAAACTTCTAAACATCTCATAATATTACTTTTTACGCCGTCGTAAAGAGAAAAAAAATTTACTTTTAAATGCAATTTGTTTGAAAGCTGTATCTCAATTTATTTCAGCGTTATTAATTTTTTTTTGTAGTTTTTATTACTTTTTTGTCATAGTGGCAACAGAAGTATCCATTTCTGTTAAAAGTAAAGGGAAAATACAAATTACTATATAGACCAATCAGAAAACGAATAAAATGCGGGATTCAACTAATAAAACACTTCAGATATGTTTTTGATTTCCTACCCTGACCAAGGACAATAACCATTTTTCCAAATGGCTAAAAAAGGTTTAAAATTATTGACATGCAAACGAGATATTCTAAAAAAATTCATCCATAGGATTAACATTAGCGAACAGGTGTTTTAGCGTGTGTGAAGGAAACCCCTTAAGAGCCTAGAAAGTTTAACTGCAAGAAGGAGAAGCATAAGTGCATTCTTTTTTTATGTTTTTTATTGAATAGGTAAAATGCCATTATCTTTTTACAGTAATCATCTGTTTATGTATTGACTCCTATTTTCTGTATTTCATTTTCCCATTAAACGTTTGTGTTCTTATTTGAATGCTGTCCTTGTTGTGGTAAAGTCCTTTTCTTATCAAACTTAATCCCACATTTATGTAAGATTTTGCACATTTGTAATAAGTACCTCTCTGTACTTGCATATATAAATATATGTGTGTGTTTGTGTGAAGGAGGGGAAGAGATGCGCTCATGAAAATGATTATAAAATTTAAATGCGTCCGAGATAGTAACAATGTTGGTGACTCGACTCTGGTGGCATAAGTTTAATGTACAGTCGTGGAAAAAAAAATAGTAAACACCTCTTACTAACTCTTCAAAAAATTATCGTAGAAGAAAGTTACTGGTACCACACGATTGGTAATAAAGTCTATTTTTAAATTATGTATGTAAAATTTGCTTAGGGGGGCCATCTAGATATTAAAACGAACCATAACTTTGTTTTTTTTTTTCAATAGCAATACACAGTTCTGACAGCATAAATGAATTCTACACCCTTAAATTAGCCTAAAAACAAATTTTTATGCAATTCGTACGATAAGATTTCGAGAAATTAACTATTTTAAAACGAGCGTATTTCAGGGCCTGTATCCAAATTGAAGTTCGGTACTCGATTATTGATCGAGAGATTCCCTTCTTGATCAAGGCATCTTAAGCGCCACTCAAGCAGTCATTGAAGACTGCTAGTTTACAGAATAGCATAAGAAATTTCAAAATATATAGTCACTTCTATCATAGACGGCCCCCTTAAACCATCATTTTGCTGTTTTTTAAGCATAATTTGAAAACAACTTGGAAGAAAAACGTGAAATTTTGGATTTCCATAAAGCAGGACTTAATAAATCTAAATCCGTCAAAAAAATTTTAGGTTGCAATTCCTAATTTTATTCATAATTCGTAATTCATATCATAAAATTATAAAAATTGCAAATTCAACGTATTTATGTTTGGGTATTTTAGTATTATTGCTACACAAAAAATTAGCACATTAGGAGTATAATTTCAGGTAATAAAAATATGAAAATGTAATTTAACGTAAGAAGCATTAAATTTTGAATGTTTATAATTCAAAAACTTATCATTCAAATGACTTGAAATTTGGTGCCTAGGTATAGTTTGAACCGAGGATTTGAAATAACTTATTAAAATTGGGTATTTCTATTGAAAAAAAAATGAAGTTTGGGTTCGTTTTAATACATAGATGCCCCCTAAGCAAATTTTATATACATTATTTAAAAGTAGACTTTATTTCTAATTGTTCGGTACCAGTAACTTTCTTCTACGATAATTTGTTGAGGAGTTAGTAGGGGGTGCTTACTTTTTTTTTTTCTACGACTGTACTATAGAAAAGTAAATTCTTAGAAAATGCGTAAGACAAAATTTGTCATACTTTTTCTTGCTGCTCTTCTTCTCTTCTGAGTACTGCTAACCAATAATCGTAGTTATCTTGGAGATTCTTAGTTTGCTGACATATAACTGCTTTTCGCCTTCTCTCTCCTTTTCTTCGACAGCTCCCTAATGAAACATAAAGAAACTCTTCAAACGAAAATAATAACAGTTTTCAAATAATGATGATATTGAGCAAGAAGATATATTACTGGTGAAATAATATCTTCTAATCTTAGTTTACATGGAGATAAAGTTTCAGACTTTGCAACAACATAGACAAAAAAAAAAAAAAAAAAAAAAAAAAAAAAAAAAAAAAAAAAATGACATTTAGCACAACTTGATCATATTCATTAACATTTTGGCCTGCACAAATTCATCAAATATCTGTTTCCCCGTTTAAAAGCAGAGACATTATAAATATGTCAAATATTCTAAAGACATTACAAACATGCCCAGATATTGTTTTAATACTGCCAGAAATGTAATTAAATATCCCAAATGTTGGGGGGTAATTAGAATGAAAAAACACATCATTCATTACAATTTTTAAATATAATCCATTCAAATATTTTTTTTAATTGCATATTAAAAACTGTGTCTCCCCATTTCACTTTGAGGGATGCTGCTTTTTTTTTATTAAAATAATCCACATTGGTTAAATATTGGATAATAATTCCAAATTTTATCAAAACCGGCGTCTATCTGTCTCACAAACAGTATGAACGCTCAAACTAAAGTGAAAATCTGGATCAAAGATAATTCTCTTTTTAACTCTTAATTTCGTTTATTTGTTGAAATAATAATTTAAAAAGCTTGCACTTTCAAAATCTGAAGTTAGATTTAGAATTTCTTACACGTTGAAACAAAGCCATTCATTGACTGCAATTTGAACTATTTTTTGCTTGTTTTTATTTAATTTAACTTAGTTCATGTTCATAAAGATGGAATTTTGTAAATCCTTTTTCACCCACTTCCTGAGTGCTAGAATTATAAAAATTATGTGCACATGTATTCCGGTGACAATAATCCATTTTAATATTTTATACTTAATTATAAATTAATAAATTAATTAAAAAACATTTTTCCGTGAGCCGTCGCAGCTGATAAACCACCAAATATTCTTTATATTTATAACTGTATAGGAGTTACAACAAAAATGGGAGTTAATTATGCGCCAAACAACTCTCGCTAGAATATGCGAAATCGCTGTAAACCTGTAACAATGAAGTATTTTACACACTGAAAATTAGAAAATGAAGTAGAAATAAAAAATAAAGAGTGTAAAACTTTAAAAAAACGTTTTAGTCAATCATTAGTTTAATATTAATTAAATTATTATACGTTGAGAAAACAATTTAGAATCCCTGAATAAATAGATTAAATAATTCTTTCTTTTTTCTTTTTTTTTTTACTTTTCAGCTATTATATCTTAATATATGTATAAACTCATTAAATCTCGCTTTCAACCAAGTCGAAATCAAAGCGGTGAATTTTCTATAATCCGGGCCCACGCGAAATTGACATAGTGTAACGCAAATTTTTGGAACAGCATGAATTGCAGTCAGGAAATTAGATGTGATTTTTTAAGATTAATATTGAATGCCAGCGAAATGAGTGTTTTTTAAAAAAACTTATTAAGATGAAAATTGAATGATTATAAAAGAATACTTTTTTTAAAACCATTTTTATTTCTAAACTTATTAAGATAAACATTGAAAGCTAATAAAAGCGTGTTTTTTTTTTTCATTTTAAATTCTATATTTATTAAAATTTTTGTATACAAAATTTATGAGCTATAAAAAAAGTCACTCATTTCATCTTTACATTTATTACAGTTAACAAATAATCTTAAAGTTGTTATTATTTCTTTTAAGGGACGGTATGTGCATTTTCTATTTTTAATTATAAAAATGTAATGACTGCTGTAAAATCAACATGCGATACAAGTGATTAGAAATAATAATAATAATAATAATAATAATAATAATAATAATAATAATAATAATAACATGCACTTTTAAAAAAAGCAAATGCCTTACATTTTCCTTGTTTTTAAAAAATACATTTATTAGGGTGTATCAAAAATGTTTTTTTTTTTTAATACCTATGTAGGAAAGGTTATACATGACACTATCTTATACAGAGGTATGAAAATTATTAGAATAATTATGAAATTTACAATAAAATCTTGTTATATTAAAAAATAGTACATTATTTAAAAAATATTGGTACATTTAATATTTAGTGTACATCCCCCTGTTTTTTTTATTAAAGATACGATATGTCTTGGCATACTTTGTATGAGTTTTTTGGCAATCAATTTGTAATTCGTTGTCATGATGCCGAATTTGGATGAGTCTTTTTATCAGACCATTCTTATTTGTGATTTTATTTTTTTTCTTTACAATGGCCCAAAGGTTCTCTATGGGGTTCAAAACTGGACTGTTTCCAGGCATTGGAAATGTTTTCTTTAATTAAAAATTAAATAAATGCAACATCACAAACAAGAATGTTCTGATAGAAAGACTCATCCAAATTTGGCATCATGGCAACGAAATACAAGTTAATTGCCAAAAAAAAAAAAAAAAAACCTCATACAAAATATGCAAGACGTATCGAATCTTTAATAAAAAACAAGGGGATGCACACTAAATATTAAATGTATTAATATTTTCTAAATAGTGTATTATTTCTTTAATATAACAAGATTTTAATGTAAATTTCACAATTATTCTAATAATTTTCACACCTCTGTAATTAATGACCAATGCAAAATGTTATATTAAAGAGTACATGTTCCTCCATATTGAATTAAACTAATACTGATTCTTTTATCTAGTTATAGGTTATATAATCGCTGATATAAATATTAAAATGTTATCCATTTTAACCCTTTGAAGGGCGGTGATTGTACGGCGTGACCACCTGATTTTAATTCCAAAACTGACAATCCACACCAAGAATATTTTAATAAAATTTTGCTTTTACAATGAAAGTGTGAAAAAGCAGATTTGTATTTTCTAAGAAATTCGTTCGTAAAATCTGGTGTCAACAAATTATTTCATCATTTTATGAACAGAATTTCTCTGCCCCTCAAATGGTTAAGACATTATTTTAAAATGGGTCATAAAGCTGCTGAACCAGTTTGTAAAATTCGTGAAGTTGAAGGGGATGATACGATCACCGGTCGTGAAACTCAAAACTGGTTCAAACGTTTCAAGGGCTTGTCTTTTAAAATTAAACTCAGAAGTGGGAAGCCGTCACTTGTTAATCTGGAAGATTCGAAGCAAAGAGTGGAGATGAATTTAACCACCAGCATACGGAAACTTTAAGAGGAGCTAGTATCTTCCAAGGACACCATATTCCTTGTTTTACATAAACTACAGAAAACGTACAAGAACTCTAGAGAAGTTCCTGATGAACTGACTACACAGCAAGCAAATCACGCAGTGGAACTGTACAAAACTATTCTGGAAAACCCACTGGATTTTCGGTTTTTCAAACGCATAGTGACATGTGATAAGAAATGGTTATATCTACGAAACCCATGTAATCGAAAACAACGTTTGGATGTCGGCTAACCAGCCCAACCTGTTACAAAACAAGAGCGGTTTGAAAAAAATGTTGATGATCAGCATCTGGTGGAATTTTGAGCAAGTTGAAAGTTGAAATGCAATTTGAAATCATTCCACATGGTCGATCGAGCAACTCTAAAATTTACTCAGAAATATGCTTCTTTGAAAAGCAAATACCCTGCAATGGTCAACAGAGGGAGAGATCTTCTTAAGCAAGACAATGTAAAACCGCACACGTCTCGCATGTCTCGCAATAAAGTAGTGGAACTTACAAGGTAACCACTTTTGGTGTTGCTCGCACCTAGCATCGAGACCTGGTGCGTTTTGTAGCCCTATACATAAAAGTAAGAGAACCGAAAAAAATTCTCTGTTAAAATAATATTTTATATACTTTTTTATACATTTAATTTTTTATTATTACATATTTATTTGTTTATTTCACGCCAAAATTGAGTTAAGTCGCCAAATATAGCGCTACAATTTTTCCGTCCACTTTATCCAAAGAGATAATGTACAGAACGTATTAGTAGAATCATATCAGATTGCGATTTTTTTTTATAATAAACAAATATTAGGTTTTTATTTTTTTTTCTATGCAGACGATAAATATATAAGTAAAGAATATAATTCTATAAAAGCTTCGAAGATCGTTAAAAACTATTTTTTAGTGAAATACAAAATAAGCAACCTATTTTCTTTTGAAATCGAATGAAATAAAGTTTCGAATGTTTAAAATGAAATGTTGCTGTATTAAATGGTCCTTCGGTAAAAGTAATCATAAAGTAAATTATTATTTTTACACAATTTAGAAAAATTACTGTGGCGAAATAAGTCGGACATTGCAATTTTTAGCTATTACAAATTCAGCTATGACATTTGGCTAGGGTTGCCGGAAAACTCTACTTTTGAAAATAAACGCCAACTGTTTCCCCACCAAAAATATTAATATAAAGTTGCAATTTTTCAAAATCAAATTCGTGGGTTTTTGAAGGAATTTTCAAACTTTTTTCAATATTTTATACTTTTTATTAACTAATTTTTATTTTTAAATGCTTTTCTTTAAAAAAATTCAATGCTAATAGTCCGATAAGTGGTCTCAAAAATTGCATTTTCAGAAAGTTATGCTGCTGTATAATCAAGAAATATTATTTTAACAGAAAAATTTTATCGATTCTCAAACTTCATAATATAGGGCTTTAAAATGCACCAGGTCTCAATGCTAGTTGCGAGCAACACCAAAAGTGGTTCCCTTGTTAATGTAATTAAACTTTTACCTCATTCTCCACAGTCCAGACCTTGCTCTTTCGGACTATCACACATTCCATTGTGTGGCATCATTTTTGGGGGAAAGACGTTTTTCTAATGTTGACGATCTGGAACGGGGTTTTCTAGGCTTTTTTGCTTCCAAATCCGAAGATTGGTGTCAAAAGTATATTGGTAAACTTGCAAGAATTTGGAAAGAAACCATTGAATTTCATGGTTTTTTTTTTTAATTTGTGATATGTTTGTTTATTTTCTGTTGAAATATTGCAACAAAGATTTGATTATGAAAACGGAATTACTTTTGATACAACCCAATATAATATATAGAAAAGAAAGGTCAACACATAGGTGAAAAATACTTATTTACATTTCAGTAAATATTTTCATGATTTTTCTTCCGTTACGAATTTAGAAATGTTAAAAAAATTATATAAATTCTTGTGTGAATAAATAAATATACCTGAGATGAATTCTTCGACCCGACGGGGTAAATCCAAGTCATCTTCAGACAGTTCTTCTGCAGCTGTTTTAAAATTAAATGACATTTAATTCTATTTTTCCATCTTATTATTGTCATTAAAAAATATGCATATATCTATAATTTGGCAAAGTTAATTTAAAAAAAATACATAAATAATTAGCATGCCTGTACGACTAGTTGATCAATTAATGACATTTTCGGTTTCGATGCTTTCACTCATCAATCTGTTCACCGAGAAATTGTTAAATTACTAATTTCTTTTTATCCCCCTTCTGAATAAAACTATATATAAAGAGCTAATTGGAAGAAGATATTAACAAAAATTGAATTTTGAGAAAACTGAAGTGAGAGTGTTTGTCGTGAATTTTATTGAGTTATTTTCTTCTTTTGGCATATTTCCCTTTTTGGAGACGGAGGCTAGAAATGTATTAGCCGTACAGCATTGCCGTTTAATAAATTCAGGAAGGAGGGAGAAAACATGAAAGAACTATTACGTGTCATCAGTTCTGTAGGCTACAAGCTCTCCAGCCTCGGTAAGTAGAAGAAACGGTAGAAAATGATGTCATTAAAAACACAGGCACAGTTGCTTTTCTGTTTAAAGGGCCCACATGCAAGAAAATTGTTGAGGCACTCGGTTACTTTCAATGATAAAAGAAAAAATCTTTTAGACTCATTGAGGCCTCTATAAGTATAAGTTCCGGAAACAAAATTTTAGGAGCGCAATATTTTATAAAACAAGGTAAGGAAAAATTATTTCAGTCTCTATATAAGCGCGAAGGCCAGGTGCATTTTCGGTTACACTCTCTATTCCCGTTATGATCCACTCTGAAAAACATTTTTATCTAAAAAAACAGATTGAATATTAATTAGTGCTTTTATTCATGCGTCATTTTATTCTTACATGTTCCTAAAAAATATTTTAAAAATAAATAAAATACATTGTCCAAGCGTGTAACATCTTATTTCAGCAACATGTGCTTCAAATAGTGTTGCCAAGTATCCCGACTTACAAGGGATGTCCCAATTGTCAGGGGTTGTAAGACCCATCCCATGGGACACCGAAAATCCCCATTTTCCCCGATGCACAAATTCCCTTAAATTTCTTTTAGTACCATGTTATTCGTTAGTCTGTATCGAGTGGAACATAATACACTAAAATTTCTGTAACAAAACCTGTCTAGAATAGAAAAATGTTATGGTCATGGCGAAAGGAATATTGTAAAAATCTACCTGCTAAGACAAAAACTCGTCTAAAACAAAATATTTTTCCGATACCTGGTGATTCTATTTTTACAAGTCTTAATGTAGAAGGTTCAATAAAACCTATGGGATAAGAGAATCCTACCTTAAATGTAAAAGCTTTATATCCTCTACTGAAGGAAAACCTTAATAATTGCTGAATTATAACTGCTGAATAGGAAACATACCCAAAACGGAATTTTAGTTCGGTGCCTAGCGAAAGCGATTCCGCTTTCAGAGATTTCACTGAGTAAGATTACTATGTTTATTTAGTTCAATAAAACCTACTAAGAGGAAATGTCAAAATGACAGGAGAAAGATTCCGTCTTAGACGGTATAATTTTATAGTATTTTTTCCGTACAGACTAAGAATTTTTAACATTTAAGTCAGGATTCTGTTATTAGCCCAGTAAATTTAGACCAAAAAGGGGGTCGATAGCTAAGAAATTCATAATGAGCTAAAATTTTCAGGATTAGCTCCTGGATATGTATAGAATGGATCCTGAAAAGTCTCAAAAAATTCTATGTCGGCTTCCATCCAAAATGGCGGATCAACTGTGGTCGCCAAATAATTGCGCCTTGTTGGGTGTTTTTCTGCATATTTACGTCAAAAGTGAATATTTTTTGCTTCTAAGGAAACCAATGCAGTCAGCAAGTATGCTAATTTGAATATGAGCTTAGGTTTATAAAATAAAGAAATTATAAATGTATGGTAACACGATTTATTTAAACTGAAATTATTAAAAAAAAATAAAAATCGTTTCTTCCTTTGGAGTTTTCACCTACATTTTCAGACACAGGCATTTTTTCAACAAAAAATGCAGATAAGAATAAGAATAAAAGGTAGTGAATGAAGAAATTTCCTACACATGTGCTCCATAGAGACATGGGAGGGGGGGTTGGAGAGGAATGTGAGTTTGCTGACGCCCGCCGGCTCTGCTCACAGTTTATTGTTTCGGCGAAAGGCTTGACTGCGCGTAGTCATTTTCGCTTCATTTTTTGCTCCGTTTAGATTTTTATGTCCGAATATAGTTCAAATGGATTGTGATCCATTGTGTGTGATTTGTGGTGAAGAACTGAATGTTGGTAAAACAGTTACAGTGACAAGGGGCCTTCAAACCCTTTTCAATACTAGTAAAAGATGACAGAATGGATTACACGAATATTTTTCGGATGTCAACAGTTTAACTGTACATTCAGAGTGCAGAAAGTATTACACCATGCCATCTTTTATAGCTAAGGAAATTTCACAACGAGACCATGCCAGAGTTTGTGAGAGACCTACAAAGAGAACTAAAGACACGGGTTTCAATTTTAAAACCCACTGTTTGTTTTGCGGTAAAGAGGCTTCAGTTAAAGTAGAAACAAAAAAAGCAAAGAAGTACAGAAAAGTTGTTCATCAGATAGAGACTTTGGAGTATTTAAACAGTTTAAAAAAGAAAGCTGAAGAGCGTAAAGATGATAAAGGTGAAACAGTTTTGAGAAGAATTAACAATGTCATTGACTTAGTTGCAACTGAAGGCAGGCATCACGAAAACTGCTATGCATCTTTTTTGACAAATCCTGTTACTGTTAAAACTGTTTGGAGGCCAGTAAACATAAGGATGTGGTCTACTTTTGATAAATTTTGTGAATTCATAGATGAGGAAGATGAATGCCAATATTCAGGCCAAGAGCTGTTCTCGAAATTTAAAGAATTAACTGCTGAGGGAGAGGAAATTTATAGCAGCCAACAAATCGAAGATCTTCTTAAAAACAAGTATAGTGAACGTGTTAACGTTGTCAAGGGACGTGAGGGTTTGGGGAAGGATGTAGTCTTCACATTCAAGGATGGGTCAAAAAAACTTCTCTATGACGCATGGTACGAAAAGAGGGAACAGAACGAGTTTGAGGAAAGAAAGAGGATTATTATGATGGCAGTCAAAATTATTAGAGAGGACATCCAGACTCAGGTGTATGACAACCAAACATATCCTAATCCTGAGAACATGTTGGATGATTTATGCTTTTCTGTTCCAGAGACTCTAGAATTATTAATTGATAATATAACTAAATCTAAAACAATGAGTCACAAAGTACAGAGAAAACTAATCATGGTCTGTCATTCAATTATTTCAATGACAAGGACTAAAACTTTTGTATCTCCTCTCCTCCTTGCATGTAGATTCTACTGCCTGCGCCATTTTGCCTCCCGACAACTTATAGACATTCTGCACAGTTTGGGAATGTCTGCTAGTTATAATGAGGTTCGGCGATTTGAGTTTTCTCATTTCACAGTGTCTCATTTCACACAATGGGTATTTGATAATGCCGATTTCAATATCAGGATCAACAAAAATGCTATAACATATTTAAAATTCAAAAATCACTTGACCCAATGAAGGATTCCATTCTCTTCCTACATGCAGAAAATGGATGTGATACCACATCAGAAATTTTTAGGAAGGGGAAAACCTCAGCTTTTAAACTGATAAAGAAAAACCATGAGCTGCTTTCTTTGGCTTCCTTATTCAGCAGTCCTCAACTTAAACCCCGAAAGGTAATTGAAATTGGGGAGATATTCATGAAAAACCTTTTTTGGGGAGAGTAAGTTGGCTCCCTAGATGAGCTGCGATATATCTGTTACAATAAAGCAGTAACGAAAAATCTCTCATCAAAATTTAACCTGGCCGTTCTTCCACCAACAAGTGCAGCAACTTCGCAGCATTCACTTCGGGTTTATCTTCAAGTGCACAGTGGCTGGGAAACAACCTAGATCCTACTGAATGGGGATGGTTCATGAAAGAAGGCAGATTAAACCCATTACCTTCAACACTTTCCGTAGCGCCCCAAGACCTTCTGCAGCTTATCTCTTGTGATTGCAAAATACCTGCTGCAAGGGACTGTGATGAAAGATGTCAGTGCAAGAAGGCAGCTCTCCATTGTTCTAGGTTTTGTATCTCTTGCTTAGGAGAAAGATGCACAAATTCAGTTCGTCCTATTAACGGATTTGAAGACGACGATAACGGTTACGACGTTGAATGAGTGGCATTCTGGTAATTTTGTTTTAAGTTTATTTACCACAAGATTATTAGCTTATTTATTACAAGCATTACTATAATGCTTTATTGTACTTTTACTTTGGATTTAAATTTTTGTGCCTTTCAATAAATAATTTAAACTTGTTCTAACTTTCTTTCTTTTTTTTTCCATCGCAGTCCTCTGACAAAAATTTCTATATAGAAAAATGTAATATCTGTCATTTTTTAAAACAATTTAAGAATAATCCTCACAAATAGAAGAACAAATATACAGACGACTTGTCAATAGTTTCTTAAGTACGAGGCAAAACAGGCTAAGGGCAATGAAATTCTATTAATTTAGCGACAAATAAATGAATGTACAACTCATTCGTAGCTTTTATTTTGATAAAAACTAGGTACAGGGCTCGACTAATCCACTGAGGCCTGGGCAGGCATCTCTTTGCGGGACCCCTACACCTTAAGGTTCTTTTACAAGACCATTAAAAAACCTCAACAGTTTTTTTTAGCAATTTTATTGTTTTTTTTAGGCCTTTTCTGGAACGGGGCCTCGGGGCACATGCCCCGTGTGCCCCTGCTTTAGTCAGGCCCTATGTATACATTAAAACTGGATGTAAGTAGAGGTCACAGAATTTTTCAGAAGTAAAAAAATATTGATATATGACTTAGAAATAAAAAAAAAAATAACATTGGACGATGCAGAACGGTCTTAGCGGGCATCTTTGATCGGCCATTTTGGATAGAAGCACACATGAGAACTTCTGAGACTTTTAAGGGTTTTTTTTACTTGCCATAAAGAGCTAATTCTGAAATTTTCAGCTCATTATGAATTATTTAGCTATCAAACCCTAAATTTACTGGACTATATAGGCAGTTTTCGTTTTCATAGAATTTACTGTATTTTTATGGCCCGATTTAATGCCGTTGTCCCACTTTTTTGTCTCCCTGTCTAGCTTTTTTGGGAAAAACGGAGTCTGAAACTAGCAACACTAGCTTCAAACTAAGATTGTGAATGTTGTACACTAAATTACCACCAAGTTAGTGGTAGATTAGGTAGAGAGGTGGTCTCAGTTTTGCTGTCAATTACAGCCTCACTCTTATTTGGCTCATCGGCGGCCACTGATTACAACATATTATGATTAATTACGTCAATATTCATCTGCATGTTTTGCAGTCTTCTTTGTCTATCATCTTTCATTTTCTTGCTGATGATTTTGTCCCCTTTGCTGGCTCTTTCGTAGCTTGGGTTATCTTCTCTCAACAGCTTCTCTTGTTCGCGTTTTTGCTTGTGTATTTAGTTCCCACAAATTTTCTACTGCCTTTTTTATCGCTTCGTTCCTCATAGCCCTGTTGGGCTGCTGGTAGCTCTGTTCGACTCTTCTGAGGTTCCTTTGCCGGGTTAAGAATTTGGAAAAACCATGGGAATTATTGCGACAGGAAACCACGCGCGCAGCAGCGACGCAGGTTATTGTGAATGTCCTTGAAGGGTTGCCAACGAAGAAATAAGAAAAAAATTCCAACTGTAAATTTCCAACTGGACGAAAAAAGCCCGGACCAGGATTCGAACCAGGGATCGCTTGGCTGAAGCCGCCAATGCTCTACCATCTAAGCTATCCCGGACGAATCTGGTCTAAACTTTTTCACCCAACTAACCTTAAAGGTTAACCTTTAAAGTTAGCTGTGGACGAATCTGGTCTAACTTTTTCACCTAACTAACCTTAAAGGTTAACCTTTAAGGCTAGCTGGGTGAAAAAGTTAGACCAGATTCGTCCGGGATAGCTCAGATGGTAGAGCATTGGTGGCTTCAGCCAAGAGATCCCTGGTTCGAATCCTGATCCGGGCATTTTTCGCCCAGTTGGAAATTTATATCTCATATGATTTACTTACCAATTAGAATAATTGTGTTAAAAAATTAACTAGTTTAAATATGAAACAGCTACGGGTAAATTGCACTTATTCGAAAATATGTTGAAACACAAAAATTTGGGTTTTCCATGATTTTCACGCTTTTCAAAGGTTAGAAAGAACGTGTTTTTTTTTTCTTCTTTTTGTGATGAAAAAAAGGTTTCTTTTGTTGAATGTCACTGAATATAAAAAGGGGCAGGTTTAAAGGTCTTAAAATGTCATCTTCTTTCATTTTTTACACCTTTCTCTACCTTTAACTCCAGATTCTGACTTAAGGGCCCTGTCCCTGCCGGCGAAGACACTCACGAGCTAATGCTAATCCTATGGGGAGGGATTTTTCTAATATCTCGTTTGCATTTCGACATTTTTAAATAATTTTTTTTGCATTAGATAGCCGAGGTCCGTCTCTACGGCGCACCTTGGTTACTTTTTTGATTTTGGTCGCAGATATTTTTAATAAAGTTACTTTCATTTTCAAAACCGGTTCTGAAAATGAAAGTGTCATTCTAAAAAATATCTGCAACCAAAATCGAAAAAGTAACCAAGGTGCGCTGTAGAGACGGACCTCGGCTATCCCATGCAAAAAAAAAATATTTAAAAATGTCGAAATGCAAACGAGATATTAGAAAAATCCCTCCCCATAGGATTAGCATTAGCTCGCGAGTGTCTTTGCCGGCAGGGACAGGACCCTTAAGTACAAAAAGTAATCACCAAATGCTCATAGCAGATGGTCTAAAGAACAGCTTTTCATCCGCACATGTTTACGGATCATTATTTTCTCACAGCTTGGAAATTCTTTGGTTCTACTGGAGATCGTTCAACTACTGATGCAGTTATCTTATCCCCCTTTTTTTTTAATCTTGTGATAGCACATCTACAGATAAAAAGCTTTAAGCTAAGAGAAGAATCATTAAAATCGATTCAAATAGAAATCACTAATCAGCTCTTACAAAATTTCACTAATTGCTGCAACGCAGAGGAACATCGCTTCTCTCCTTTTAATAGTTTCATATATCTTTAAATAAATCATGAATGTATTATTTTATTTTATTTATGAATTTATTTTTTATTATCCGTACTTAAAATTGTTATGAATGATTTTAATACTTGTTTCTGGTAATATTTTCTAGATTTTGTATTTTTACTTGAGTTCTCAAGGATCGAAATGAAAAAATCCACGAACTGGAACGCTATTTCAAAATTATTGTCGACTATTTTTTTTAAATACAGTAATGTCCCGATTATCCGACTCCCGCTTAACCGAGTTTCCGCTTTAACCGAGTTTAACCGCGAAAAAAAAAATGGCCATCATTTTTTTAAATTTTTTTTATTATTTACATTATTTATATTAGTTATATTATTTTTATTATTATTTTTCTAAATTATTACCATTTTTTTCCATTCTGACCAAAAAATCAGAGTTCTACCTTTTTATAGCTGCTCTTTCTTCTTCACCCAACACTTCATTTATAATGGCTGTTTCATAATAGTGGAAGCCATCAGTCCTTCAGAAGAAAATGATCCATTCCAAAGGTATAAGTTTGATTGAAAAAAGCCATTTAATACTTTGAGCAGAAAGAAGAGGCTACCTACACCTGCCATTTTCATGACACTAATAGAATCATATAGCTGCCAATTTGTACGGTTTTGTTACCTCTAAAATTGAATACAAATTTTTGTCATATTTAATCGTTGACGATTGTTAGATTTCGGCGATTTAATTGGGCAAAATTTACTAGTAAGTTTTAGTGATAAGAAAAAAAGCGTAGAAATATATGCAATATACTAAACTATCCATGAAAAATTATCTAACTGACAGTGCAAGTCTCATAGAAATACGTCCAGCAAAGGCTAATTTTTTATAATTAGATTCACATGATTATAGAACTTTCCACCATAATTATATAACTAAGCAACGTAGATGGGCTACCTCCCTTGAAAAAATAAACAATTCAAGTCCCATGAAAATCCATACAGTAGAACTAAAGTTATATGCAGTCGGAACAAAATTCCCATTTGCATTTTATATATATAATACTATAATAGATGGATAGTAGTCATGCATTTGTGCACCTTCTATAATTTATTTTATTTTTATTCAATTTTCATTCCAATAACTGACCTTGATCATCTGCCAAACGAACCCAAACTCCTGGCAGTAACGCAGCTTCAGCATATGCCCTGCATAATGGTGCAACCAGATGATTGATGAAAGATTCTTGAAGTTTAGCTAATTGAGGACGTTCTCGGTCCATATACGGAGAAATAGGAAGACCTAGAGATCGCTCTTCATCGCCCTGTAATAAAACATAAGTTACAACTCGAGATTACAAACTGTTTAATACATAGCATTGTAGAATTATGCACAATATAGGGATTTCAATTGTGTTCTGATTTGCAACAAATACGTCAAATATTCGTGAACGTTGTCAAGGATAAGATGTGAAGCAAAAAAGCATTTATTCGTACCTGCATTTGTTGCGAATTTAATCAACAATATGTTATAAAAGCCTGTGCATCGATGTAATATGCTCTGGTAGACAATACCGCATCAAAAATACATGTGTGTATTTCTGCAAGCGATTTAAAGACTCGGAATGTAAAGAAAATAATCCGCGCATTAAAGCAAATGTTATAGAGTGCACATTGTATCTTGGAAATACAAACCTGCGAATGTACTCCGAAATAGAAAATAGTTATCACAGTAAATCTTATCCGACAGTATTATAGGAAGGTAGATGACCGAAAGGGCAGATAGTGTAAAATCCAAGATAAGATTTCCCTTTTTATTAAAAAGAAAGGAATTTTAGAGCTTTAAATCTGTCAGATATAGCGCGCCCGCTGGAGTATTAAAACAGTACTTCCAAATGATATTCACAAAATTTTAATAAAGGTAAACTTTTTTGTATGTGTGCGTGTATTTGTCGATAAACTCTAGTCTAGCAAAACAGGTTTTGGAAGCCGAATCGATATTCTTTTCTGTTCAATTTTGATACTTAAGCTTTAATTTAACATTATGCCCTTTTTGAATTTACCAGTTTGTCAAAATGTTCTAATAACTGAGCACGTGCTGTTTTTTAATATATCAACAGATCATAAAACTAGACAATGACTAAATTAAAAAATGATTTTGATTCTAATAGAAAAGTCACTATGGTATTTAATTATTGATTTATCTTTACATTGAAATCCTAAAATACATATAAAATGTGTTAAAATATGCGGAAAACTGGAAATGTATCACACACCAGGTTTCGTTTAGATCGTAGCATTGTTGAACCAGTGACAACGCTGATATAAAAAGAGTTGTTCTAATTAGGCGAAATAGTTTAAATATGATGACACCTGATTTAACTAATTTCGTATTTTATGATAATTTTAAGGACTTGCTCTTTAAGTGCTCTTCACCATGTTTAACTCCTGAACTTCCAGATCATTTTATTCATGTACGTTTTTGTATGCCCAAATTATGTGCACATTTAGATATACTTTTTTTACTCAATGTGAAATGAACTGAGAATATCATCTCTTTTTGTTACACATATAAAAATAATAAAAGAAAAAGATTACGTATTACAGGTTTTTTCAAAGTACAATTTACTATGGTGTTTGCTGAAATGATCTGTCATACAGAATCCATATAATTCGACGCGTCCAGAACACATTACACAATTATACTTCAGTTCATTTCTATTTCTTCCGTGACTTTTTTTCCTGTTATTCGAAAGTATTTGCACCCAGCTGTTGGAGACCTTGATGTTGAGCTAAAGGTCCACTTTTAGGTGCGTTCGTAATTATATAAATACATAGCAGCTATAGTCGTCGTTCAGCCCGTTCGTCTGTCTGTCTGTCCATCTGTCCGCATATAACAGAGCAAAAACTACCCAACCGAATGGTCTGAAATTTTAAATATATAATTGTTGCAACATTTTGTCGACTCATTTCAAATTTTATGAAAATCGGATGTATAGCTTAATTACAGCGACAGTCAAAAATTTTCCTTTACATTACGGCCAGTGGGAAAAATTATTGAAAGTGCATTTTAATGATGTTACAGCCTTCCGAATGGTCTTAAATTTTAAATATGTAATTGTTGCAACATTTTGTCGACTCATTTCAACTTTTATGAAAATCAGATGTACAGTTTAATTACAGGGACAGTCACAAGTTTTCCGTTACATTAAGGCCAATGGGAAAAAATTATTTCAAGTGCATTTTAATCATGTTACAGCCTTTCGAACAGAATGAAATGGATAGGCACTTATGAAGTGCTTTAAAATATACATTCAGTACAACAGGCGGTGCAAAAAATTATTATAAAACTAGTTATACTACGAACGCACCTCATTTGCCACGTTTGACGAGCAATTTCCAACTTGTTCCTTCTGCTATTGAGTCATGTTCTTCAAAAAGCTTTCGTTATTTTTTACTCAAGTATTCCGCTGCAGCAGGATATTATGGAATTCCATGTTTTCACTAATACAATTTCTATGAAAGATTAATATATTCAAAAGCATATTTAATGCACCATGAAAATCAAGTTTTGAAAATCGTATGTGAGATTTGCCAGCTAGATTATAGAGCGTTAATATTCGGATTCCTTTTTATACTCCAATTGAAAATCATGCGTGAAAGTTTGATTAATAGGTCCATCATCACCACGAGTCATTTCGGTGAATAGAGTTTATTAACAAAATTAAATAAGACAACTTAGTTATGACGTAAGCATTGCGTTTTACGTTAAATAGAGGTCTACAACAACATAATGGCGTACACATCTTTTGCAAAGAATAGCAAAGTGTACTCTTAAACTATTATTAAAAAAAAATAATCTTTAACTGAAAACTTAAATTTATAGTTAGATTTTAACAGAGACACAATTAATTCATAACAAAAGCATAAATATAAATCTGTTAGTGGGATAATCTTTCAATGTACCTGTTCGTAGAACTCCTCGGCGATGCGATGTGTCCATTGTACATGTAATTGTCGGCACTTGCAAGGTCCATTGATATCGGCTAACTTAATGGCCATTTGCATAACTAATAGGCGATCAGGCTCACTGGCCCAATCGATGGGTGATTCCTCATCCGTTATCTAAATAAGAAACACAGTATTATGTTTACCGATTGTGATAGTTTAAAATTAATAAAAATACACAACAAACCTATTCTTGATATTTAAGAGTTAAAAATACTTATTAAAAAAAACAATCATACAACAGTAATAGACATAATCTAGTGTCAAAATTAAAAAAAATTATAAGAGAATTCTAACAGCCGTATTGATTAGTTGCGTCGAGTTTCAATCGCTTTAAGAAGTACAGTCGTGGAAAAAAAAAAAAGTAAACACCCCTACTAACTTCTCAACAAATTATCGTAGAAGAAAGTTACTGGTACCGAACGATTGGAAATAAAGTCTATTTTTAAATGATGTATATAAAATTGGTTTAAGGGTCCATCTACATATTAAAATGAACCATAACTTTGTTTTTTTCAATAGCAGTACACAATTCCGACAGCATAAATGAACTCTACATTTTTCAATTACCCTATAAACAAATTTTTATGCAATTCGTGCCATAAGTTTCCGAGAAATTAATTATTTTAAAACGAGCGCATTTTAAGGGCTGTATCCAAATTGAAGTTCCGAACTCGATTGTTAACCGAAAGAGCCACCTTCTTTATCAAGGCACGTCTAAGCATCAATGAAACCTGTTTGATTACAGGATAGCAGAATAAATTTCAAAATATCTAGTCACTTCTATCATAGACGGCCCCTTAAACCATCATTTTGCCGTTTTTTAAGCATAATTTCAAAACTACTTGGAAGAAAAATGTGAAATTTTGGATATCCATAAATCAGGACTTAATAAATCTAAATCCATCAAAAAAATTGTATGTTGCAATTCATAATTTTTTCGAATATTAATTTCATAATTCATAATTCATATCATAAAATTATAAAAATTGCAAATTCAACGTATTTATGTTTGGTATATTAGTATTATTGCTACACAAAAAATTAACTCATTAGGAGCATAATTTTAGAAGATATAACTAAAAATATGAAAATGTAATTTAACATTAGAAGTACTAAATTTTGAATGTCTATAATTCAAAAACTTATCATTCGAATGACTGGAAATTTGGTTTCTAGGCATATTTTGAACCAAAGATTTGAAATATCTCGTTAAATTTGGGTACTTCCATTGAGAAAAATGAAGTTTGGATTCGTTTTAATATGTATATTATATGGCTCCCTCAGCAAATTTTATACACACCATTTAAAAGTAGACTTTATTTCCAATCGTTCGGTACCAGTAACTTTCGTCTACGATAATTTGTTGAGGAGTTAGTAGGGGGTGTTTACTTTTTTTTCCACGACTGTACCTTTTTATAAAAACAAAGGAACTAATTATGCTATGCATATTACTTTTTAAAACAGTCTGAAATATTCACTAAATGTACCTGCGTGCTACTTACTACGTTAAAAGGAATAAATGGAATCATTTCATTAGACACACGAGAATAAAAGATTCTGCAAATTTCTATAATTATTTATTTATGACATTAGTTTTATTTATGATTTTCTTTAAATTGAAATGAATTTTTTTATGAATTTCATTTAAAATAAATTGAAACACTAATGACTCATTTTTAAAGCTCCAAAGTCAAATTGTCATGTAATCATCAAAGAAATTGCCTTTAACTATCTCTTCTTATACAGGGTGATTCATAAATATCGAAACAATAGGCTATCTCCTTAAATATTGCTCCTAAACACATACTTGCAATTGCAAAGTTTCATAAAAAAAAGGTGCAAAATTTGATGAGATAAGTTTCAACTCCATGGGTCTATATGAGAAAATACAAAAATAAAATTTTTATACGGCCCCCGTAGGATAAAATTTCCAATTAGGAAATGTTTCCTTACCCATTCCTGAATTAAACAACAACAACAACAACAACAACAAAAATCCATCTTCAGATCTGCAAAATTCACAGAGATATTAAAATCCAAAATTCGTGACTTACACCACTTAAGCATACCTCTGAGCGACGCGATATCAGCTCATTTGAAATGAGAGTTAGGGATCGACAGTAAATTTACACATTATTAAAAGTCGATCTAAGACAATGCTTTAACTTTTAGATATAAAATAACAGCGTATAGATTTTTGCGTTAAACTTGCTTGAGAAATATGCTAGAGGTCTGCATGAGCTTGAGCTTGGCGCCAGGCACTCTCATCCATGAAAAACACATGTATCATTTTATAAAATCTTTACTGAAGGCGTTTAAAAGATGTACTTTATACACACAAACTGTATTTTCATATAAACTTATATGAAAATACAGTTTTGTATATAAAGTATATCTTTTAAACACCTTCAATTAAGTTTCTATAAAATGATATATGTGTTTTTAAAACCTTTATGTAATTTTTAGTTCTTTATAAAAGGATCTAAATGGTGAAAATCCGCCATTAAAACTGAGTCAATTAAAAAAAAGTGCATTTTCATACATGAATTTGGAGTATTTGAGTTACAACTGCCCATTTTCCCTTAAGTCTAAAAATTCTTATTGTAAGAGCCAAAATTGCGCATGTATAGTTTAACATTTTTTATTTTCCCAAAATTAAAAAAAAAAAAAAAGAAAGAAAGAAAATGGAAAAAAAAAATAATCGTTTGCAGTTTGACATTGAAATTAAAAGCAAAAAATTACATGATTTTTTTTTTTTACTTAAAAGTTTTTTTTAATTATTCATTAAAAATTCGAAAATTACGATGCTGTATTCAGATAAACTATAGCACATTTTATGCTCTATTCTGTGCATAGTAAAGAGAGAAAGTATACGATATTTAGAAATAAGATCCGAATAGTGAAAAATATACCAAGAACAGAAATCCAATAAAAAATCCTTTAAAACTTAATTTTTAATAGTCTAAATCGATTTAAAAAAACTTTTCTAGGATTTCTCCGGTACACCTAGGTGTGTGAATGTCATAGCACTGACCTTATCATCACAGCGTGAGCATCTACACAGGCAGGCACATAAACTCTTTGTTTTATGAATATAGACTAAATTTTGTCCGCGACTCCACTCACGTAAAATGTAAGTTTTGCAATTCGAAAACTTAATTTTTTTTTTTGGATTTGTACTCTTGTTTACCTATTTATTTATTTTGCATAGTTTATCTAACTAATAGTGCAACTCCCATCAAAATCCATTCAGCAGAACTTTTTTTATAAAGTTAATCTTACATATTCGGGTTCACTTAATTTTAGAACACTCTCCTCTATCTCTATAACTATAATCAAGGTAATCTTTCATAATCGGGTTCACTTAATTATAAAACTTTCTCCCATAGCTCTATAACTGAGCAATGTAAAACAATATGTTATCACTATAAACCTTCCCCCCCAAAATTACCCAACTGCCAATGTAAGACACATACAAATTCGTTTAGCAAATCGTAACTTATAAGCGTTCGAAATTAAATTCTCATTCATAATAGGGCTTGCCTAATTACGGAACTTTCTCCTATAGCTCTATAACAAAGCAACGTAGAGTAATGTGTTACACACTAAAATTTTTTCCCTACAAGTTACTGACAATGTCAGTCCTATAAAAATCGTCCTTGGCAGAACGTGAGCTTCGGAATGAAATTACAATTACATTTTATATATACGAGTTGGAACCCGTCGAAATTCGACGAATTAAAATGTTTAGAATGGAACTGTTAGATCGAATTTATAATAAACTTACAAAAATAATTACAATAAAAAATTCATCTTGCATTGGTTAAAACAAATAATGTTTTTAACCCAAAATTACCAAAATATTATTTCCAAAAACTTCAACTGCTTAAATTATATAAAAATTAAACTGTATTAGAATACGTAATCAAGATGAGTAATTATGTGGAAGTTATCGATTGAGGCTCTTATGTTTGTTTTTACGGGATGAAAAATCAGTAAAAAGGATTTCGCTTTGTCACATCATAAAAATTTCCCCCATAAAATCTAAACTGTACGTTATTTTCACATTCTCAAAATTTACATACGCACCACTCAAATTCACAATTTTAAAATATTTTAACGCTCAATACATTATTAATGAATGTATTTCCAAACTTAAAGTCACGTTTGTCCGTTACAACTTTTCATGTGAATATTCGCATTAAATTTAAGTTCTAATCTCATTACCCGCGAAAATTTACCATTCAAAAATTTGCCTTTAGTTGCCATAGTATTGACCATTTAGTATTGCTCAAATATTTAGTTTTATCAAAGAAAATGATCGTTTTGTTTTAAATATGACATCAGTTTTACTCACTGAATCATTTTGCCTAGCGTCTCAAACTCAGTATCAGCGTAATGTAAAAATATTGAAATACCTTCTTCAATCTTTTGATTTATTAAGAAGAATATGTGTGTTTTTTTTAATGACTGACGTCATTTTCTGTTCAAAAATTAGAGAAAAGTTACTTTTATTTGTAATGTGAAAATGGCATCAATAAGGATATAATCAATAAAAATAAATAAACCATGACTACTTTCCCTTTACTTTTAATACGAATGGAGTACTTCAGTTGCCACAATTACAAAATTGGTACTAAAAACTATAAAAAAATTAATATCTCAAAAATAAATTGAGATAGAGCTTTCAAACAAATTGCATTTAAAAGTACATTTATTTCCTTGTACGATGGTGTAAAAATTGAAACTGTGCGATGTTTAGAAGTTTAAAAATTTTCAGTATCGAAAATTGCTAAACCGAAATTTCATTTAAAATTTCAAAGTGTTGCCATTCGCAGAATGACGTATGCGTTACGCACAGATATGTTTGTCTTTCATTTAAAATTTCAAAGTGTTGCCATTCGCAGAATGACGTATGCGTTACGCACAGATATGTTTGTCCTTTATAATATAGATAGATAGATAGTAGATTAACCTCAAACTTTTGTAGTTAATACTAGCAGACCCGCCCGGCGTTGCCCGGGATTTGTAAATAATAACCTGAAACTAAACTTAAGTTTGTATGATTTTATATCTTTGGAAATTCTTTTAAATGAACCTAATTTCGGAGGCTCCATTGCCTTCCGCAGCGTCTAGTGTGTTCCCATCAAACTTCTTTCCGAACGAACCTGTAATCTAGATCCCCACTACATATGGCAGCATTTACCGGAAGTGCCCGCACGTGTCGGAGACAATCGAAAACCAAGTTGAGTGGGCCAAACCTCGTTAGAATCAAGCCCACAGAAACTAAAAAAAAAAAAAAAGAATGCTCCATTAATGTTAGAAAATGTTGGTAACTAAAGTCTAAGATAAAATTTCATATACAGAAAGTAGCTGAATTGTAATCTAAGTTGAAGGAAGCAAATCCCGTTGAAATTGGGCCCTTAAACCCGAGGGAATAATGCTCCTCCAAGCGGTGGAAGATGCCTCCTCATCTTGTAAATTTCATGAATCGCTGTTAGCATTAACACAATATTTAAAAACGGATGAAATCCCTTATCTAAAGTTACCTTTAAAGTAACGCGATTTTTAAATTACGACTGTAGTGGGTAGACGTAAGTTGATGCTGAAAAAGGAGATTAATGTTGGAAAAATGTGATAGCTGAGGTATAAAGAAAGACCGTGCCCTGGGGGCCAGGGTCTTAACTGGAATGTAGTTGGGTATGAGAAAATTTTTAGGGGTTTTAAAGTAGCTGGAAGACGCTAAAACTATGTTAAAGATAATTGCAATAGAATAGGATAGTTTTTAAATAAGCTGCAACAAAGGCCCCAAAAAGACGATTAATATTCAAAATTTGTGGTAGCTGAAGTCTGCAAATGTTTTTTGTCCCTCATGTAGTAGCTGGAGAACCTAAGAAGTTGTTAGGAGAAAAATGTTCGTGATTCGGACCATTTTTAAGGGGGCTATAACAGTGGGCCGAAAAGGGCCAAACTGTTAGTTGAGAGCAGGGCCCTAACATGAAAACATGTTTAAATGTTTTAGTGCTTAGCGTTTTAGATTTTCAATTAGTCAAATTTAATCATAGGGTATGAAGTAATCATTAGAATAATATTTTAAAGAAATGTGAAAAATGGGGTAAATGCTTAAAAAGGGGACCTAGAGCTCCAATAAAAATATGAGGGTGTTGGTCTAGGGGGAAGAGTCCAAGACGCAATTTTAAAATCATGCAATGTGAAGGTGAAAAAATTAGGGTGTAAAAAATGCATACCACACAAAAAGTTCAAGGGGCCCGGATCGGGCCCTACAGGACCCTAAGGTGCCCCAGGATTTTAACTGGAGTATAGAAACTGGAGAATAACTAAATGGAAAAATGGTTCCAAAAATGAAGATCGGATTAAGAGAGACAATTTATTAATAATTTATGGTGCAAAAGCTTCAATGGGACTTGTACCGGTACCCAAGGGGGAAAGGATTTAAGTGGCATGTAGTTTGGCATAAATACACTTTTTAGTGGTTTTTAATATAATCTGAGTACGCTAGAACTATGGTAAAGAAAATTGCAAAGAATTCGGATCATTTTTAAAGAAGATGCACCAAGGGCCCTAAGAAGACGATTTATATTCAAAATTGGTGGTAGTTGAAGCCTGAAATATATATATATATATATTTTGTCGTTCATGTAATAGCTGGAGAACCTAAGATGTTGTTAGAAAAAAAAGCTAGTAAATCGGACTATTTTTAAGGGAGTATAACTAGAATAGAGGGCCCAAAAGGGGCCAACTGATAGTTGAGAAAGGCCCTAACATGAAAGCATATTAAAACGTTTTAGTACTTAGCGTTTTAGATCTTTGATTAGTTGAGATTAAGCATAGGATACGAATTAATCATTAGAATATAAGTTAAAAGAAATGTGCAAAAAATTGGGAAAATGCTTAAAAAAAGGCCCTAGGGCCCCAATAAATATATGTGAGTGTTGGTCTAAGGAGAAGAGTTCAAGACCCAACTTTAAAACTACGCTTAGCAAAGGTGAGAAAATTAGGGTGTGAAAAACGCATGGCCCACAAAAAATTTAAGGGGCCCTGGACCGGGCCCTGCAGGACCCTAGACGGGCCCTTGGTCTTAACTGGAATGTAGATACGAGAGTATAACTAAATGGAGAAAATATCCCAAAAATGAAGATCGGATGAAAAGGAAGCAATTTATTAACAATTTAGTAAACTAAAACTTCAAGAGGCCCGGTACCGGGCCACTTGCAAGGGGGCCAGGATTTTAACTGAAATGTAGAAATGGGGTAGAAACTGAAAGGAGAATTCACCCAAAAACGAAAAAGATCGGATAGAGAAGAGGCATGTTATTAACAATTTAGTGCACTAAAACATCAAGGGTCCCTGTACTGGGCCCCTTGCGAGGATGCCAGGGTCTTAACTGAAATGTTGAAATGGGATAGAAATTGAAAGGAGAATTCACCCCAAAAACGAAGAAGATCGGATAGAAAAGAGGCGTGTTATTAACACTTTAGTGCATTAAAACTTCAAGGGGCCCTGTACTGGGCCCCTTACAAAGGTGCCAGGGTCTTAACTGAAAAATGGAAATAGGGCAGAAACTGAAATTAGAATTCACACTAAAAACGAAGAAGATCGAAGAGAAAAGAGGCATGTTATTAACAATTTAGTGCAGTAAAACTTCAAGTGGCCCTGTAACTGGGCCCCTTGTAGGGGTGCCAGGGTCTTAACTTAAATGTAGAAATGGGGTTGAAACTAAAAGGAGAATTTACACCTAAAACGAAGAAGATCGGATACAAAAGAGGCATGTTATTAACAATTTAGTGCAAAAAAACTTAAAGGGGCCCAGGGGCCCTGACCCTTAAAAAATTAAAAATCTGAGCCTATGGTGCATCAGGGCATGTCTTGGGCTAACCTCATGTGAATTTTCAGACTTCTACGTGCGGTAGATTTCGCTAGCCATCGCACATAGACAGACAGATAGAGCGATTTGTTATTTTATTAGTATACATTGCAATATAAAATGCTTTTTCCCTGCAATTTTAGCATATCGTCGCTTCAGAGCAACAGTGGAACATCTAGTAATAATAAAACATGAGATGTCTGACTTACTGCTATGAATAACTGTATTTGCATCTAGTGGAACAACTTCTGAAACACCAAGTTATGTTTAATACTCTATCTCAGATGTGTTTTATAAAAAGTCCCCAGACACAGTTTTTCATAGCAGTAAGTCAGACATCTCATTTTCAATTATTACTAGCTCTCCTACTGTTGCTCGGAGGCGACGATATGTTCATTCAGCAACTGTTCACTAAATATATAAAACTACTATCAATATGAATAATTTTATAAACAAGTGTTTGTTTAGTTTTTCTCAAGCAGCGAACCTGAAGCATCATTTAAATTAAAACGAATGCAGATTTTTCTAGCAAGATTATTTTAACTTAAAGTACTGGGTCTCCGGATGGCAATATTTCACTAAAGAATTTAAGTATATCGAGAAGTAGTAATATACCAATTTAATAAGCTCAGTTTTCCAAAAAATAAAAAACTAATAATAATAGTAATAATAGTAATAATAATAATAAAGGAACAGTATATTTTATCATTTTGCTTCCCATGATATTTGAATTTCTTTTGTCTATACATTAATTTGTTATTCCTTAGGCAGACTGAAAGAAAATGATAAAAACAATTTTGACAAACCTTGGCACTAAATTCGGCTAAAATATCAAAATGTCTCTTCAAATCTGTGGCTAGGATGCATTCGATCACCAAAAACCGAAACCGTTTAAATTCGGCAGCATCTAGATGCTTAAGCCAGTTGTATCGACTATCTGATAGGAACAGACTCCAGGCTGCAGCTGCATGATGATTTTCCAAGACAGAACGATCGTTATACAAGATGGCCTTGGGAAAAAAAAAATACAAATATTATTAAATAAACAAATGTGGTTTCGTACGATTTACTAACGCACATTTACAGAAAAGTCAAATATATTTAAAATAGGGGTGCACAAACTTTTTATGAGAAGGGCCACTTACAAAAATGTTTGGGTTGTCGAGGGCCACATCAGTAACACAGAGAAAACTCTATATCGGAGAAGTAGGGGGGGGGGGAGCTAATACGTGTTTATTCTTTATGAATAATTATTTTTTGTCTATAACAAAAATAAACAAACGGAAATAAATAATTGTATGCAGGAATGCAGGGCTTCTTCGCATCTGTATGAATAACCATTCAACAGTTTATGAAGACTAACGTTTCCTTCTTGATAAATGGTAACTTGAAGAAAAAAAAATTACACAATTTCTAAATAATTAAACGTTATTGAAAATTATAAAAAAAAAAATTATTGAAGAATAACTTCATTTAAAATAAAAGAGAACTTATTTTTGAAATAACAAGGCATGGTGGACTAATTATGCTATTTTTTCTGAACATTAAATAAACTCGTTTTTTTTCTTTTGTCAATCAAGTGCGACTGATTGACGAAATTCGCGATTTTTTATCAACGACCAATTGACAGATTTCGCGGTAATTTTCCATTGCCGATTGGCAAAATTTGCAATATTTTCAAACAACCAAAATGCGATACCAGCGATAAATTGACGAAATTCGCGAATTTTTTCAGCGATAAATTTTCAAAATTCGCGATTTTTTTTCCTCAACGGATCAACAAAAATTGCGATTTTTCCGCCCCCGATCGAATTATTTCGAGACGTTTTTGTTCTGCGATCGATCTTCGAAATTTACAAGTTTTTTCCTTGAACGATTGACAAAATTCGCGATTTTTTTTCCATGAGTGATGGTGAATTTTGCGATATTTTACGTGACGGTTTGACAATATTTGCAATTTTTTTCCAACGACCAATCGACGAAAAGCGATTTTTTTCCTGATATACATTGATGTAATTTGCGATATTTTTCGCGCAATAAATTGGCTTTCTTTTACGCGCACAATCGATGAAATTTGCAATTTTTTCTGCGACCAATGGATTTCTATTTCGTGATATTTTTGGGACAGACACACAAAATTTATAATTTTTTCCATGAGCTAGTCACGAAATTTGCGAATTTTTGGGAAAATTTACGATTTTTTTCACGAGCGATTGACAAATTTCGCAATATGTTTCCGACCAATTGACAAAATTAATAATTTTTCCTATCAATTGCCGAAGTATGTGATTCTTTTCCGCGACAGATTGACAAAATTCATGATATTTTCTCGCGATAAATTGACAAAATCGCGATTTTACCACTGCGATCAAGAAAGTTTGAAGTTTTTCCGCAGCTCATCGACAAAATTCGCGATTTTTCCGCGTCCAATCAACGAAATTCGCGATTCTTAACTGACTCAAGAAATTTGTAATTTTTATGCAACAAATTGATGAAATTCGAAATTTTTTCTCGCGATAAACTGACAAAACTCACGATTTTTCAGCAGCCGACCAGCAAAATTTGCAATTTTTCCGTACCTCATTGCCAAAATTAGCGATTTTTCTGTTCCCGATTAACGAAATTTGCGATTTTTCCGCGCCGAGTCTACAAAATTCGCGATTTTTCCTCTCGCGATCAACAAAATAAAACTTTTTCCTCGAACGATAAACAAAATTTACTGTTCTTAACTGACTGACGAAATTTGTAATTTTTCCCGCGGCAAAGTCACAAAATTCCGATTTTTTCTTACGATAAACTGAAAATACTCGCGATTTTTCAGCAACCGATCAAGGATCACATAATCGAAAAAATTTGCGATTTTTACCGAGTCTGATCAACGAAATTTACGATTTTTAACTGACTATGACAAAATTTGCAATTTTTTCAGCGGCAAATTGTCGAAATTCGCGATTTTTTTCTCGCGATAAACTGACAAAACTCGCGATTTTTCCCCAGCCGATCAACGAAATTTGAGATTTTTTTGCGACTCATAGACAAAATTTGCAATTTTGCCGCACTCGATCAACGAAATTTGCGATTCTCAAATGGCTCTGATAAAATTTTCAATTTCTTTCCGAGGCAAATTGACAAAATTCTTGAATTTTTTCCTGCGACATATGGACAAAAAATTACAATTTTTCCAGTTATAAAGTATAAACTGACGAAACTGTGTAAAAAAAAAAAAAAGGAAAAATTGTATAAATTGTGATCGCGGGCCACAAGTTAACACATGGCGGGCCACTTTTGGCCCGCGGGCCACAGGTTGTGCATCCTTAATTTAAAAGCACACCGTTTAAAAGTCAATTCCTTTATTTAAACGTGAAATGATTGTTTTGAAAATAGTGAGTATTTTTAACAACAGTTATAACTTTAATAATAGTAATAACTGTAATAATAGTAATAACTTTAATAATAATAATAACTTTAATAATAGTAATAAATTTAATATAATAGTACTTTAATAATAGTAATTGCTGTAATAATAACTTTATATATAATAATAGTTATAACTTTAACTTTAATAATACTTCAACCTTATAAAACATTATTTAACTTTATATAGCTAAATACCTCAACTTTAATAAGAGTAAATCTTATACTTTAATAATAGTAATAACTTTCATAATAGTAATAGTGAATAAAATAGTGAGTATCATTTTTTGTGCGCGTGTATCAAAGGAATTAAAACGAGACATTTGTAAAATTATAGAATTAAAGAAAAAGGCATTTTTGAACTTTCTTTTAGCAGAATAATACAAATGTCATTAAAACGGATAAATGATTTGTTGATTATTTTTTTAATTACTTTTGAACTCATATTTTATGTGAATAATTTAAATGTCATCACGAATAGTACATAATTTAAAAGACTAAAATTTAAAAAAACATAATGTAAAAAATATTTTCATTTTTATCCATGCTCAAAGAATAAAAAAATGAAGGATAAATAACTTCGAAAAGCAAATGCGTGACATAAAACTTTATTTAAAAATATAGCCCAAGGAGCTTTTCTTTACGCTTCAAGAATAAAAACAGTCATCGCAATCAGATCCAATCGTTTTCAAATAAAAAGACATTGCCTAATTTTTTTAAACTATTGTGCTATATAGGACAGACACACATGTCAGTCCACATTCATGATATCATAAATGTCCCGTCAACATCTGGATATTTATGACGTCGTCATATGCATGTTCAATTCTTCAAACGGGTGTAATTATGCGTTACAGACTGGGCGGTAGCTGTACAACCATCACCTCATCGACTTCACGGCTGAAATTCTAGGAATAGTTAGAACAATAGTTAGAACGTATTAAAATGAAACTGGTCTTCCAAATCATATCTTGGTGCAAAGCGTTCGCAGACCCAATTTTAATGGTTGATTGGTAAGTTCCTCATTGTGTTTTCCTGCACCCAGTAGGGTCATAGAGGAGTGGGTGCAGCAAAACATAATGGGAAACTTACCAATCAACCACTAAAATTGCATTTGCCGTTGTTTTCCACCAAGATATGAATTGGCAGACCAGTTCCATATTAATATGCTGATCGATTTCTAACTATTCCTGGAATTTCAACAGTGAACTCGATGAGGTGATGGTTTGCGCAGTGACTGCCCGCACAAAACACCAATAAACGATAAAATGTTAGGTGTACACACCTCTTATATGATAAAAATAACACATAATAACAAAAAATACACTTTAAATAAAGATATTCCATTACTTTATGCTTTTTCTTCTATAATTATGCAACTATTGTATAGAGCTTTAAATAAATAGCAGTGATAAGGGACACGATATGAATTCATCCTACGTTAATTATTTTAGTATTTTACCTGCGGTGAAAATGTTGCTACCAGAAATGCATTTGTACGGCCGGGATGATCATAATCATGCATTGCTGCTGCTGCATATAAGGCCATGATCTCGAGAGCGGGAAAGTTGGCTCCCATTACACCATATACATCTTTCTCATCCTCGTCGTCATCATCGTCGTCATCATCTTCATCATCATCATCGATAAATGCCCTAACCTGATCGACTGTACCCTGTCTGGAAGAAGGCCACCGCTCCTGAGCTTCACGACCACCTGTGAAAAACGATTACTTTGGAGTTAGGAAAATAGAAGCAATGTAAAAATAATTAAAATTTAATTGTCATTAGAGAAAAAAATAAAATAGGTTTGAAGTATTGAGTATTATTAGAATCGATGGAAGATGCTGTAGAATTCTAAATAACAAAAAAAAAAAAAAAAAAAAAAAAAGGAATTGTGCCTCAAATATATTTGTATGTCAAAATGCCGCAGATTGACGCCGGATTATCGGGAGAACACATGGGTTCTATTCTGGCAAGAAAATTTCTGGGTGGAAGGCATTAAAATGAAATTTAATGTACTTATAAACTAAATTTTCTATACAGCATTCTATAATATAAGTATTTTTAGTTTTTAGACATTAAATGTAACAAATTCATCAATTTAAGAATTTCTTTTGTATTTTCCATTCGCATAGCATATTTTTCATACTATACTAAAAGATTTTCAAGGTTTGAATTTCTAGATTTGAAGCGAGCTTATCAAAATCAAATTTAAAGGATTAGAGAAATATTTCGAAGTACTCCTCTATATTTTGTTCCTCTAAATTTGTAAATGTCAGTTCGTAGAAATTACTTCCTATAGCATATTTCTCTTTTTCGTGATTTATTTAAAGATATTTTTCTGTAATTTCGTTGACCAAAAAACAGAGATGAACAGTTAAAAGTAAAAGAGAAATAATGTTTGCTATTTTAATAATAAAGTTTCATTCACAATCACTACTACTCTGATATGATCACGTTTAATACAAAAAAGCAAATAACAGAAGGCCCACTATCTTTTCCTTTAGTAAAGAATCTACCTACTTATCAAGCAGTACAGGATTTAAATCCATTGCATGAAAAAAAGAAAATTAAAAGGATATCATAGCAACTATTATGCTCCTAAATCAATCAATTTACACAAAAATTAAATATTGTTTTGGGCACAAAAATCTCTTCATCAGATCCTGCTGTCTACACTACAATTGCCAATTTAGAATCAATTTGTGAGACTAGGGCTTTACAAATTTGATTAAAAATGGTAGGCAGCAAAAAATTCTAGTCGCCAGTAAAAATATTTTCCCCTCCACTGTCATTGATTTTCAAAAAGTTTTTTTTTATGAATTTACTGAGAAAAAAAAATAATAAACAAAGTTTAGAATTATTAGTTACATAGTTTAAAATAGTACACAATTTAAAAAAGATAATATAAACTAAGTTTTGCATTGAAAATTATCAAAATTATATTCAGGCACATCTCACTTATACGAGTTTGAAGGGATTGATTTAAAATCGCGCATAATTGAGAGGATGTTGTATGTAGAAATTCTTTATACACATTATAGACATTATGGGAAAGAAAAGCATTTTGAAATATAAGAATTATCATTAATAACATTTTATAAAATAAAAGAGGTGCAATATTAGTATAGTGTACTTAAAAAAATCCTTGCATTTCCACTATAAAATTTAGTTTAAAAAATACAATAAACGTAAAATTTCATCTTACATAGAAGAAGATACACTTACATTTTAAAAAATGCCAATTAATCATCTTTTAAGAAGTCATTAATGCTAGTTTGTTTTTGCTTAGGTCGCATTTGTACAACGAACTTTCAACATGCTACATCAGCATGTTGAAGGCAAAATATCAAAGTGATCAGGGCTCCTAAAGCAGTAGCATAACATGGGACAATTACAGTATCAGTTTCATCATTATCACCATTTTCTTCTTTTTCAACTGTCGCGTCATCAAAAACAGTTTCAATATCTCTTATTGCCGTTGAGGTTACGCTTTCATCAACATTGACAAAAATTTGAAAAGAAAGGGAATCTTGGCTTATGCTGTTCCATTCTTCTTCGTCTATGTTAAAATCATTGCTGTTGTTTTCATTTTACTGTAATGGAATGACTTCAGCATTACTTGAATGAACAAAACCCGCTCTTATAAAGCAGTTAGAAATTGTTGTAGCTGTTACGTTATTCCAAGAGGAATCCAACAATGCATAGCATCTAGAATTCAAATTTTCTTGAATTCCATTTTCTGCTCTAGTGATATAAACATTCTTCGCACCAAATCTTTCCTATACTGCATTTTAACTGACCTTATTATACCGAGATCTAACGGCTGGAGTCTGCTAGTACAATTTGCAGAGGAAAATATATCTGAAGGGTGGGCGGCACACTGATCCATAAATAGCAGAACGTTCCCTTTTTTTTAGCCATCTTCGTATAAAATTCCTTCAAAAAGGTCTAAAATAATTTTCGATGTCATCCAGGCTTTGGTGCTACTTGCATAAGAACATGGCAGTTTTTTCACATTTTTTTTTAAACACTGTGGTTTCTTGAATTTACCAATGACAATCGGCGGTAACTTTTCTGACCCGTCTGCATTTCAACATAAAAGCACAGTCACTCTTGCTGTGTTTGCCACCATCACATGTTTCTCCCTTAATATCCAGCGTTTTGTTTGGCAAAATACAATAAAATTAACCTGGTACATTACAATTAAAAATGCTCTTAACATCAAAGTTTTGAATTAAGTTTGGAAGGTCTGCGATCCATTCATTAACAGTTGAATTTGAAAAGGCTGCGCTTTCACCACTCAGACAATGATTTGTTAAACCGTGTCTTTTCTTAAGTTTTTATAGACATCCCAAGAAGCCGAAAAAAATTTTCTATTACCTCTTTTAGTGACAAAGTGTGTGTCTTTTCTTTGATTAACTCACCGCTAATGGGTAAATTCGAAGCTCTCATTTCTCTGAACCACTGAATTAAAGTGGTTTCTAAAATCTCAAATTTTGCATTCTGAATTTTTGATCGTTTCTTAGCTTGTGTAGAATATTTACTGTTCATTTTTTGATCGAGTCCTTGTTCTTTAAAATTCCTCTGACAATTGATTCTGACAAATCGAATTTTCGAGGTAAATTATTTTTAACAGTTTAGGATCATTTTCTGCTGCTTGTACAACTTCCATTTTGAACGAAATTGTTAAATTTCTTTTGCTCATTTTTATTGCAAAAAAAAAATCCAGATGGTACCGTAAAGGCAAGGAGAGAAGGGAACACGCGCGTGGCTTAACAGAAATAAAAGAGAAAGAAAAGAAAGAACCATTAGAACTGAGGCAGAGGGTGAAAAGTCGAATTGTAACCCCCCTCTCGGGCGCTTTTCGGAATTTTTTTTTTGACTTTGACACGTGCAGAAAATTATTTTTTAGATTAAAAAAAAAAAGAGTTTCACACTTAACTCAGAGTTTGCGAATTGTGCTGTTATTTCCGCGGATAACTGAGAGAGATAATTGAAATTAGCGTTTATAAGTGAGAGATCTATAGCATTATTTTCCTATTCCTCTCGTGGCGGGACCTTGCGAAATTCGCGTATATAACTGAGAGACGCGTATAACTGAGAGGCGCATGAGAGAGAGGTGACTATATCTCTGGAAAGAAAAAAAAAGAAAAACTGTACAGGTTGAATAAACCGACATGTTCAGGAAATGCTTATCGCTGAATCCTTCAAATGTCTGGGTAGTTGAGTGCTACAGAAAATCTACATATCCTGATATGAGCATCTTTTCGAATTTTATTCAATTTTAGATACTACAAAGGCTGTATTAGTTTTGACACTATTTGTTATTGTTTTATTGAAACATCCCCCCTCCCCCCCCCCCCCCCCCACAGACACACACATACTAATTACAATACATGCTAGGTGGCTAGAATGCCGGAAAAGAATGCCGTTTTCTGGGCATGAGATGGAAAATGCCTTTTTAACTTGGTTCTTCCTATAAGAATATCAGAAAAGAGGAATAGTAGGAGTGAGGGGGAGAAAAAATGCCGTCGTGCTCATCTCTTAGCTCATATTTTGTACAAAAAAAAAAAAAAAAAAAGAAACAAAAGTTATTCTCGGAAAAAAAAACCATCCATATTAAATAATTTGGTTGCCAGGCGACTGCATTTGTCAAGCCCTGAGTGTGACACATTGTGAAATAGTAAAATATTCCAATCAACAAGTAAAACTGTCATTCTTACTTAACGTCCTATGCAGAGGCGAATCTGTAGAGTCTGAAGAAACTTGGCAGAAGCCAGGTATAGGCTGAGATATGAGAAAGAAAACTCCATGAAGTACGTCGCTTGCGTGCATACGATTGTGATCTGCAAAGAGGAGATGCGGTTACTTAATCATAAAATTATTAATACAAAAATATATGCATTTCAAATACAAGAGGTTCATAGCTACTTGATTTACTATTTCATTGAATGAATGTAATTTTATGGTAAACAATTGATTAGTAGCACAACTTTTTAAAAACATTATTTTAATGCAATTTTTATGTCTTGAAGTGTAAACTCATAATATGTCTTAATAGCACTTTAAAAATTGCACCACTAAGCGAAAAGCTTTTAAAGGAAATCTGTCTATATATTTATATCTATAATGATATTTTTTTCTGTGCGGAAGGGATTAATCAGTGACATCAGACATCAATGTAGCATTCTGGAAAAAAAGATCATAATTAAAATTTATATATATAAAAAAAGAAATCTTTGTTTTCAGAAAATAAAAACTTTATCTTGCGTCATTTTTTTTTTTCTTTTCATTTGTGAAAATTTTGGAAAACATTCTTCTTTTACGTAAGGTTTTTTTTTAACATGATTGCAACTTTCTTTCTTACTTAAAAAAAAAAAAAAAAGTCTATTGATCGACGAACTCTATTTATTTTAAGAATCTATTCCATGTTGATCTATTGTTTGATTTCGTCTTCTGTTAAAGCTTTAAAAGAACAAACAATCTATGATTAAAATAAAAATTCGTAGATCATTTAAAAAAAATAATCTTAACTTTCGACATGAATAATTTTACACGAAAAAAAATTCTAATATCCGATAAATATAAGTTACATTTTTAATTAATTTTACTGACAGAACAGTTTTTGACTTCGTTTAACAAATTAAAGTCTAAATTTTTATAAACAATTAAACTTTCTTTACTTTAAATTTTGTTGGCGCAGAATATTTAGAACATAATTATCGCCGATATGTAGTTTTATAAACAATTTTCCATATTTCAGAGAAATTATGTAATAGCATCACAGTAGGATATTATAAGCTTAAAACGATTAATACTGTGAACTCCTGTTAGAGCGGAATAGAAAGGGAATCCATTTTTTGCCCGGAAAAACCGAAGTCCGCATTAAACGATATAAATATTTGAATGATGTGAATCTTTAAAGAATGAAAGTGTGTGTTTTTATTTAAAGGTTTAAAGTTTTTATTTGAAAGATTGTGTTTAAATGTTTTCACCGACAGTAGAATTCCGCTCAAAAGCCGTCTATAAACTTTATGGTTTCCCCTTTCTCTGATTAAGATTTGGATCCCCTGATCTTAAAGTAAAGAGAGTTTTAAGAAGCTTTTGGTCCTATTCTTGGCCCTGAAGATGTGAAAAATCAGTGAAAATTATGTTATTTTAATCCAATCATATACGGCTTTACATGTAGATTGCAGTAAATCAATAAATGTAAATTGCTGTGCATGAAAAAAAAAAAGATATCGCCCAAAAATGAGCTTTAATGTGTTTTTAGAGCAAAATTTAATATAAAACCTCATAACGATATGGGGCATTCTCACAATCTTTTGACTTTTCTATATTTTTCTGTCCCTGAATAACAATTTTTATTTTCGTACACATTCTTGATTTTTTTTTTAATTTCTTATATTGGAAAACATCCAGTTGCATCACTGTATAACAATATTAACGAGATAAATAAGTTTTGGACGATGTTGTTGGGTCCAAATATGAGTCAGTGCCAAATATATGTCATCGCCTAAAAATGAGCTTTGATGTGTTTTTAGAGCAAAATTTAATATAAAACCTGGTAACGATATGGGGCATTCTCACAATCTTTTGACTTTTCTATATTTTTCTGTCCCTGCATAACAATTTTTATTTTCGTACACATTCTTGATTTTTTTTTTTAATTTCTTATACTGGAAAACATCCCATTGCATGATTGCATAACAATATTAACGAGATAAATAAGTTTTGGACGATGTTGGGGGTCCAAATATACCAGGAAATGCAGTCATATACGGCTTTACATATGTAGATTGCGGTAAATCAATAAATGTAAATTGCTATGCATGAAACAAAATAAGACATCGCCAAAAAATGAGCTCTAATGTGTTTTTAGAGCAAAATTTAAGATAAAACCTGATAACGATATGGGGCATTTTTCACACTCTTTTGACTTTTCTATATTTCTCTGTCCCTAACAATTTTTATTTTAGTACACATTCCTGTTTTTTTTCTTTCTTATACTGGGAAACATCCCATTGCATGACTGCATAACAATATTAAAGAGATAAATAAGTTTCGGACGATGTTGGGGGTCCAAATATACCACGAATTCCTATACCGTCCAGTGTCCCTGATGCTGATTTTTAAGTTTGGAGCTGTCTATATAAAATTGTTTCAATAAAAGTAATTCGATGTAATTTTTTTCCGAAACTGGGACTATTGTTTTATATAAATATGTAGCAAAAAATTAACATGTACACATTTTTAGGGTTGTTATTATTTTTTGAACTCTGTCCCTGGGTTTTAGATTCCCTACCGTCTCTCTTGCTAAAATTATACAGAAAATCATTTCAAATGGAGCCACAGGATTTTTTTCAACTTTTTTCTCGTGCAGAAGTATACGCTAGAGAAAGAATGGCTAAAATTCTTTGACAAGAAAATTTACTGCAGAATTTAAATCAGCATTTAAATATCATTTTCAAGCATCGTGACTTTATTGGTAGTCTTACCGTCCCCAAGGTTTATTCCAGCACTTTTCGAGGTAAATTATTATTATTATTTTCCATTTATACATAATCCAATGTAAATAACTGTTTCTAAAAATCAATGAACATTGTGGCTATCACTTAGTCTTAACGTGATTTGCCTAAAAATAGGTGGCAATTTTCCTTGCCGTTCCATTCTTACCATCCTTTTTTTTTCCTTACCATCGCTTTTTCCTATACCGTCCCTTCTTTTTCTTTAGCATCCCTTCTTTAACACCCATTTAAGACAATGTTATATCAAAATTGTGTACTAAAAATACTACATTGTTATTATTTCTTATTTGAATATAATCTGGGTACTATGCAAATTCATTATAAGTAAAAATTTAGAAGAAAATAAAAAGTTATAGCGGTAAAATGGTAAGTAAAATTAAACTCGCAAGTTTAACTTAAACCGCGGTTAAATAAAAAAAAAAATCGGTGTTGACCATTTTTTCATTATTTTGTATCATTAAGACATCCGTCTATAAGTTTAAAATGTTATTTTAGTAAGTTTAATTTCATCAGATTTTTATTCCTGAAAAGTCCAAAGATTGTGAGAATGCCCCATATATCTAAACACGACAATCGTTACAAGCGACTAAAAATGTCTAAAAACTCCGTCTATTCCATGTGTTGTTTTGCGCGATGAATGACTTTGTTTTTCAAAGACTGTGATCATGAATTGATTGAAGGTCTGTGGAGAAATTAGAAACGTTCATTAGAGAGAAAAGAAATACTTACATGGTTTATCTCTATATCCCTTCTCTAGTTCATGAAAATAGGCAAAAAAAGGCAGCAAAGGGATGCGAAAAGATTCAAACAAACCAGTTGCGAGGAACACACGATAGCACATCTGCAAAAGGTTAAAAACATTTAAAATAGAATCAAAACGAGTCATTATTTCTTTAACACTAGAACCGCGAGGACTGGTCATTTTGACCCGTATCAAATTAATAGATGTCGATTCGAACCAGAAATTTCTTCGTAAAATAAGTTAAATATATACTACATAAAAGTACAAATAGTTAAATAGCTATAAATAAAAATTTTGGTGTCAAATATTTTTTTTTTAATCTCTTGAGCAAAATTTTCCGCGGTTCAAGTGTTAAAACAGAAAAAAATATGGTGTCCTCGCCAAGCTGAAGCAATAAATCATCCGTCATTTTATCATAGTTTTGTATATTTTATTGACACTTTATGTTTATTCCATTTTAAACTTTATTTTACTGCTTCTTTTTATTTTGTAGCAAATTAAGTTACAGTTTTCAAACACATTTTATTTAAAACTACATTCTTTTGTTTCATTCATTGATGTACAGATGGACATTATGCGATATTAAGAAGGTACTATGTAAGTTTTAAGCGATCAAAATGAAAGCTGTAGCGCATATTGCTAAAGCTTGGGTTATTTTTTAATTTAGTGTTATTGACAAAAGGACAGGCTTGTTTGTATTTCATAATAAAGATATAAATAATTATCACTTTTTTTAAAAAACCCATTTGCTTTAGTTAGATTCAAGATCGAAATTCTAAGTGTGACTCAGTATGACATTACGGTAAAATTATATTTAACCATTATGCTATGCTGTCGTAGAATATAGACTTACGATTTTAGATACAATTGTATAGCATTCAAACAGCAGCTGTTTCACATGGTAAAATTGTATAATAATAAATCAATAAATAAATCTATGAATGATAACATGATCGTTTTAAATTGCAAAATAGCATGCTTTACTTTATAAAATAAAAAAATTCTTAGGAATTTAAGCGTTTTTAAGGAAATCATAGTATGCCATATACTCGATTTCTCGAGGCGTCCCGTAGTAAAAAAAGAGAAATTAGTGTACGAGACAACAACAGTTTAAAAAACAACGTACTGTTTTATCTTAAAAAAAGTCCTTCCGGCCAGTGCCGGGAGGAAGAGGTAGCTTTCATATTCCTTATTTTAAAAAAGCCAACTTATATTATTCAAACACACGAAGCTGAATTTTGTGAAAACCGAATATAGGAGATTCAATACTAATTTTTATCAATACTAAATCATAATGAATGAGAATTTCGCGAAATTAGTCAGCTTTATCCAAGCTGCTTTTATTTAAATTAACTTATATTTGGCTGCCAAATTCGGCGATTTCATAAAGTGCCTGCCATTTTAAGACAACATGATGGATGAGGCTAACCGGTGAACTTGGTCGAGACCTTAGTAATTGCTGTGCACCTGCTCACTCACATCGGAATCGGTTGATATATACGAGTGCTGTCGCAGGCAAAAAATCAGATTTCTCAAAATGTCACCCACATTAGAAATTGAAACTGCTATATTTGAGCCATTTTTTAAGATAAAGACAAACAAAAAATGCTCCTGAATCCTTATATCAGGGATGTCAAACTGTGGCCCGCCGGATACCACTAAAATTTTACAGTAATCATTGCTTTCTCTAATTATCGAATCTCTGCGATTCAACAAGCCGACTTTTTCTTTAAAATTTTACTGGTATCCGGCGGGCCACAGTTTGACACCCCTGCCTTATATCAAGGTCAAATACTTAAGAAAGAAACCTTTTTCAATTTCTACTTTTTTTTGCACCTCACTTTAAATATATATTTTTTTAATTTAATGGCCGCCATTTTGAAACAAGATGGCTGATGAAGCTGGCCAGCGAACTTTGTCGAGATATTGATGTATACTATCCACATGCCTTCTTCCATCGAAATAGGCGAATACGTGTGTTATCGCGTGACAAATACAAGATCGTTTCAAAGTGTTAGCCATGCTAGAAATTCAAAGTGCTATAATTCAACCATTTTTTAAGATTTAAACAAAAGAACAAATTTTCAGAAACAAAAACTGCTCCAGAATCTTTGTATCAAGGCCAAACACATAAAAAAATCTTTTTCATTTTCCAATTTTTTAATACTTCATTTAAAATTTTAAATTACATTTTTTAGGTAGCTTTCTTTACAAAAAAGCTACCTATTGCAGCCGTTCGGAGGAAAGCGATTTCAAAAAATTTTGGTATATTTTCATCGATCATGACCCCCAGACTCCGAAACCATCCTCCGTTCAAAATTGATATATATATATATATATATATATATATATATCTGACCTATGTCACACTGTAACTCCCGTAATTATGAACCGATTTCGATGTAATTCGGTGTGTACATAGTACATACCAATGTCTCGACCGAGTTCGTTGGCCAGCTTCATCCGCTGTTTTGTTTCAAAATGGCGGCCATTTAAAATTTAAAAAAAAAATTAAAACTTGAAATGTGGTACCAAAAAATTAAAAATGGAAAAATATTTTTTTCTTATGTATTTGACCTTTATACAAAGATTTCGGAGCAGTTTTTGTTTCGTCTATATCTTAAAAAATGGCTGAGTTATAGCATTTTGAATTTCTAGCGTGGCTGACATTTTGAAACGTCCTGAATTTTGTCACGCGATAAAAGGCGTATTTATGAACCGATTTGGATGTAATTCGGTGTGTACATAGTACATACCAATCTCTCGACCGAGTTCGTTGGCCAGCTTCATCCGCCATTTTGTTTCAAAATGGCGGCCATTTAAAATTTTTTTAAAAATTTAAAATTTAAAATGTGGTACCAAAAAATTGAAAATGGAAAAATATTTTTTTCATATGTATTTGACCTTTATACAAAGATTTCGGAGCAGTTTTGTTTCGTCTATATCTTAAAAAATGGCTGAGTTATAGCATTTTGAATTTCTAGCGTGGCTGACATTTTGAAACGTCCTGAATTTTGTCACGCGATAAAAGGCGTATTTATGAACCGATCTGGATGTAACTTCGTTTATACATAGTACATACCAATGTCTCGACCGGGTTCGTTGGCCAGCTTCACCCGCCATCTTGTTTAAAAATGGCGGCCATTTAAATTTTTAAGAAAAATTTAAATTTGAAATGTGGTACCAAAAATTGAAAATTGAAAAAATATTTTCTTCTTATGTGTTTGACCTTGATAAAAAGATTCGGGAGCAGTTTTTGTTTCGTCTATATCTTAAGAAATGGCTGAGTTATAGCATTTTGAATTTCTAGCGTGGCTGACATTTTGAAACGTCCTGATTTTTCTCACGTAATAACAGGCGTATTTATGAACCGACTTGGATGTACCTTGGTGTGTACATAGTACATACAAATATCTCGACCGAGTTCGTTGGCCAGCTTCATCCGCCATCTTGTTTAAAAATGGCGGCCATTTAAAAAAATTTAAAAATAAAAAAATTTAAATGAGATACCAAAAAATTGGAAAATGAAAAAGATTTTTTTGTATGTGTTTGACCTTAATACAAAGATTCCGGAACAGTTTTTCTTTCGTCTATATCTAAAAAAAATGGCTGAGTAATAGCATTTTGAATTTCTCTTGTGGCTGACATTTTAAAACGACCTGATTTTTGTCACGCGATAACAGGCGTATTTATGAACCTATTTGGATGTAACTTGGTCTGTACATAGTACATACCAATGTCTCGGCCGAGTTCGTTGGCCAGCTTCATTCGCCATCTTGTTTCAAAAGGGTTGCCATTTAAAAAAAAATTAAATTTAAAATTCAAAATGAGGTATTAAAAAATTGGAAAATGAAAAAGATTTTTTTTTATGTGTTTGGCCTTGATACAAAGATTCCGGAGCAGTTTTTGTTTCTGAAAATTTGTTCTTTTGTTGATATCTTAAAAAATGGTTGAATTATAACACTTTGAATTTCTAGCATGGCTAACATTTTGAAACGATCTTGTATTTGTCACGCGATAACACACGTATTCGCCTATTTCGATGTAAGAAGGCATGTGGATAGTATACATCAACACCTCGACCAAGTTCGCTGGCCAGATTCATCAGCCATCTTGTTTCAAAATGGCGGCCATTAAATTAAAAAATATATATATATTTAAAGTGAGGTGCAAAAAAATTAGAAATTGAAAAAGGTTTCTTTCTTAGGTATTTGAACTTGATATAAGGATTCAGGAGCATTTTTTGTTTGTCTTTACCTTAAAAAATGGCTCAGATATAGCAGTTTCAATTTCTGTTGTGGGTGACATTTTGAAAAATCTGATTTTTTGCATGCGAGAGCACTCCTATATATTAACCGATTCCGATGTGAGTGAGCATGTGCACAGCAATTACTAAGGTCTCGACCAAGTTCACTGCTTAGCCTCATCCACCATGTTGTCTTAAAATGACAGACACTTTAAGAAATTGCCGAATTTGGCAGCCAAATATAAGTTACTTTAAAGAAAAGCAGCTTGGATAAAGCTGACTAATTTCGCGAAATTCTCATTCATTATATTGATAAAAATTAGTATTGAATCTCCTATATTCGGTTTCCACTAAATTGAGCTTCGTGTGTTTGCATGATATAAGTTGGCTTTTTTAAAATAAGGATTATGAAAGTCCTCTCTTCCTCCCGGCACTGGCCGGAAGGACTTTTTTAAATGGCAACCCTTTTGAAACAAGATGGCGAATGAAGCTGGCCAACGAACTCGGTCGAGACATTGGTATGTACTATGTACAGACCAAATTACATCCAAATCGTTTCATAAATACGCCTGTTATCGCATGACAAAAATCAGGTGGTTTTAAAATGTTAGCCACAATAGAAATTCAAAAGGCTATAACTCACCCATTTTTTTAGATATAGACAAAACAAAACCTGTTCCGGAATCTTTGTATTAAGGTCAAACACATACGAAAAAAATCTTTTTCATTTTCCAATTTTTTGTTATCTCATTTTAAATTTTAAATTTTTTAAAATTTTTTAAATGGCCGCCATTTTGAAACAAGATGGCGGATGAAGCTGGCCAACGAACTCGGTCGAGATATTTGTATGTACTATGTACACACCAAGGTACATCCGAATCGGTTCATAAATACGTCTGTTATCATGTGACAAAATTCATGACGTTTCAAAATGTCAGCCACGCTAGAAATTCAAAATGCTATAACTCAGCCATTTTTTAAGATATAGACAAAACAAAAACTGCTTCCGAATCTTTTTATCAAGGTCAAACACATAAAAAAAAAATATTTTTTCAATTTTCAATTTTTTGGTACCACATTTCAAATTTAAATTTTTCTTAAAAATTTAAATGGCCGCCATTTTGAAACAAGATGGCGGCTGAAGCTGGCCAACGAACTCGGTCCAGACATTGGTATGTACTATGTATAAACGAAGTTACATCCAAATCGGTTCATATCTACGCCTTTTATCGCGTGACAAAATTCAGGACGTTTCAAAATGTCAGCCACGCTAGAAATTCAAAATGCTATAACTCAGCCATTTTTTAAGATATAGACGAAACAAAAACTGCGCCGGAGTCTTTGTATAAAGGTCAAATACATAAGAAAAAAATATTTTTCCATTTTCAATTTCTTGGTACCACATTTCAAGTTTTAATTTTTTTTTTTAAATTTTAAATGGCCGCCATTTTGAAAAAAAATGGCGGATGAAGCTGGCCAACGAACTCGGTCGAGACATTGGTATGTACTATGTACACACCGAATTACATCGAAATCGGTTCATAATTACGGGAGTTACAGTGTGACATAGATCAGATATATATATATATATATATATATATATCAATTTTGAACGGAGGGTGGTTTCGGGGTCTGGGGGTCATGATCAATGAAAATATACCAAAAATTTTTTAAATCGCTTTCCTCCGAACGGCTGCAATAGGTAGCTTTTTGTAATGAAAGCTACCTAACAAATGAAGGCTTTGGTTGCAAAGCAAGACAATTAACAATATGCAACTTTCCGCATTTTCGAGATTTCTAAAGAAAACTACAAACAAAACTATTGTGATTGGTTTCTCTAAAATATCTGATTTGTTAAGAATGAGCCTTCAGTTAACATGGTGTCAATTACATGATCAATTACATGGTGTGTTCACAAAGTTTCGAGACTAGTCTGATAATGCAAAATTAATTAAACATTTTTGCACAGCGAACTGAAATTCTTCGAAATATGACCCTTGAGCATCAACACACCGCTGTCAGCGTTTTTTCCATTATTCATAGGCTCCCTGGAAATCTTCGCCCGCAAGCCTGTTAAGGGAGCTCGTCGAAACTGGAATCGTTGATCACTGGAAACATGTCAAATTGTTTCCCTTTCAGGTCTTTTTCTGATCCTGAGGAACGAAAAAAAGTCTCTGGAAGCGAGGCTGGGGCTGTAGGGGCCCTTGTGGTACGATTGCCACGTTAAACTTAGACGAAACTTTGGCGGCTGCGAGCGACGTGTGAGAGGGCGCATTGTTGTGGTAAACAATGCAATCGTCTCTGATGTCAGGGCGGACGCACCAGGTTAGGTCAGTTTTACGTTGGAATGCACCACCATCTGAAGGATGGAGTCTGGCGCGTCCGCCCAGGCATCAGAAATGATTTCATTGTTCACCACGACAATGCCCCTGTCAAAAACCGCTTGCCGGAGCTGAAGTTTTGGCTAAGTTTAACGTGGAAATACTGACACAAGCCCCCTTACAGCACAGACCTTTTCCCCAGTGACATTTTTTGTTCCCCGGATCAAGAAAGACCTGAAAGGGAAACGATTAGACATAATTCCAGCGATCCAGGCAGCTTCGACGAGGTCTCTCAACAGGCTTGCGGGCGAAGACTTCCAGGAAGCCTATGAATAGTGGAAAAAACGCTGGCAGCGGTGTGTTGATGCTCAAGGGTCATATTTCGAAGAATTTTAGTTAGCTGTACAAAAATGTTTAATAAATTTTGTATTCTCAGACCAGTCTTGAAACTTTATGAACACACCATGTATGCATATATTTTTTGCTGACAATTTTTGTTTTATTGGACTTAAGTGCTAAAATCCTTCTTTATTAAAATTCAGATCTAAAATCTATCTTCGATTATAATGATATTTATTGAGCAAAACATAAATCTTGTACTTCTAAATAGTTTCCAGAATGCAGTTAAACAATTACATGAAAACCAGTAGACCCGTGCAAGCTTTTCGCACTGTAATTTTTGAGTTTATTTAACAACAGGAATTCCAAATTTTAAACCTGTTGATCGAATGGGTCTGCTGTTTGGTACCGACAGTGCACATTTACCGAAGATTCCAAATAGGGTTTCAAAAATAGGCAAAAATAGATATTGAAATTTTTAAATTTTGGTTTAATTTCTATATGTAGACGAACAACTAAGTAAAATTTAAGTATAACATTTATTAGTCGACTTTATTAGTAATCTATTGGTACCAGTCATATTATTAAACGATTATTTGCGGCGGAGTTATTAGGACTGATCACTTTTTTTTTCCAGGATTGTACAAATAAAACCTGTTAAGATGGAACTGTGAGAAAATCCGTTTCAGATTGGTTTCCGTCTTAGAAATGTAATTGGCAGGGAAATATATTGTTTTTGTCGAAACCATGAAGTTTTTCCGTTCAAGACAAGATTCCGTTATATACAGGTTCTGCTTTTACAGGTTTTACTGCATTATTATCCATACCATCATGGTAGGTTTGAAATATGTAAAAAAGAATTTAGTGCCGTCAAAGAAAACATTCTCACAGCTATCGTTTAGCTATCGAACAAGCGAAACTTGAGGTCAAATCCAACATCTCATCTTCACTAATCTCTGAAACTATATAGAGTAGGTGGGGTAAAGATACGCACTGGCTGATTTAATATGAAGAAACATTTCTACAATCACATGACCGCTAGCTGGTCGTTTGGTTTCAAGTGTAGTAGTTGTGTGTTAAAACCTTGTGAAGAAAGTAGCACTCCCTGCCAATAAAATAAGGTAAGTTTAATTTTCGAATTTTGATCTAATATTTTTTTAATTTCACTTTATAGTTTAGGTGACAGTACCTCGAATTTTTACAAGTCCAAAAATTCCGTGGAGAACGGAAACTCTTTAGCTTCTAAATGCAGTGTATTTTACCTCGATCGCATGTGTTTAACCCTTAACTGATGTTACCTGTCTCACAGAGTGGTGCTTTTTTCAATTTTCATAGTTTAACTTGCAAATTTCAGTTTATCTACAAACACTACTGAAATTTTGTTTCGTTTGGAACTTTAGTACTAACAACAGAGACTTTTGAATAGGGGAATTTTAATTACAGCACTTCTGTAACGAAAAGTTTAGTACAAAAACAACGTCCTATGAGTTAATCGCTGCTTTTATTCCTCTTTCGATGGAGCGGTCTCACAGACCGCTTCACACTAGTTATGTGACAATTTCTGTGACATCAGTTAAAGGTTAAACTTGTAGGTAGACTGTTAAGCAAAATGATGCAAAATGGGGTAAAAGTACACATCCGTCTTGGGGCAAAGATACGCACAAGTTTAAGATGCAGGGCTTTGCCCTATCGTTTTAGCTAAATGCAAAACTTTCCACAATTACGTTGTGGAAAGCTTTATTTTTAATAAGTTAGTATTGTATAAAATATAATAGCTACTTAACTAATATATGCTAGTTAACTACCTTTTCCTTTTTCTAGTTAGTTTTTTTTTTTTTTTTTTTTTTTTTTAATATAGAACGTGGGTATCTATCTACCTACCTTTAAAAATCAATATTCTTGTTTCATAAAACGCTTTTGTTTTAAGTCTTAGACCTTAACTCCTGTTAACGGTCCCACATATCGCTGCTATATTCAGTTTTCACAGTTTAACTTGTAATTTTCAGTTTAACTATTGATGTTAGTTTAATTTTGATTCGTTCGGAAAGTTAGTAGTATCGCTAAAGACTTCTAAATGAGGAGAAGTTTTATTATAATAAGCCTTTACATAAAGTTTAGCGCAGAAAAATTATTTTATGAGTCAGCCAACTCTTTTATTCACTCTACGTTTAAGCGGTCTCGAAGACCGCTCACAGTATTTATGGAACAATTTTTGCCACAGCAGTAAAGGGTTAACTTCTGTTTGCGGTCATACAGACCTCTGATTTTTTTTATTTTTTTCGCGTTTTAACTTGTAATTTTCAGTTTTACTATAGATATTATTTGAATTTACTATAGATTCTTGTTTAATTATATATAATTTCTCAGGTGTCTAGCACTAACGCTAGAGACTTCTAAATAGATGAGTTTTAATTATAGCAGTCCTGTGCATAAAGTTTAGTTACGGAAATAGTATCTTATAAGACAGTTGACCCTCTTTTTTTCATTTTACGATCAAGGGGTCTCTGAGGTCGCTCAGTATTTATGCAACAATTTTTGTCACAGCAGTTAGAGGTTAACTGCTATTTGCGATCTCACAGACAACTGTTTTTTTCTTTTTTTCATGGTTTAACTTAAAATTTCCAGTTTAATTATAAATACTAGTGAAATTTATTAATGCTTTTACATAACTCATTCGTTTTATTGGAAATGGGCTAAAACCCTCAGCAATGGGGCAAAAGTACGCACTGCGTATCTTTGCCCCACACTGCGTACTTTTACCCCAACCAATGGGGCAAAGATACGCAGAGCAATGTTTTTTAAAAATTGCAATATCTCACGGAATTATAATTTGACAGAATATCGGTTGATGGTGGCACTGGCCTAAGGTTCTAATCTAACATTTTAATCACTCGTTACATAAGTTTAGATCAATGTGTTCGTTAACCTTTAACTGATGTCACAGAAACTGTCACATAATTAGTGTAAAGTGGTCTGTGAGACCGTTCCATCGAAAGATGAATAAAAGCCGCAATTAACTCATAGGATGCTGTTTTTGTACTAAACTTTTTGTACAGGAGTGTTATAATTAAAATTCACCTATTCAAAAGTCTCTGGTGTTAGTACTAAAGTTCAAAAGGAAACAAAATGTCAGTAGTGTTTGTAGATAAACTGAAATTTGCAAGTTAAACTATGAAAACTGAAAAAAGCACCGGTCTGTGAGACCGGTAACATCAGTTAAAGGTTAAAAATCAAAATTTATGGAAAGTGCGTATCTTTACCCCACCACCTACTCTATACGAAACAACACGTATTTTTTATTTTAAAAAAAAATACAATCGTCCGATTATAATTACATTAAGAAATTGGGAGATTTATATAAAAGAAAAACAGAAGCTTAAATATTTGTTAATGTAAATTTGTAATCGACTTGTTAAGAAGTTCAATCACAAACCTTAAAAACGTACTATAAGTCAATGCTTACTTGACTAAGAATAAGAGTACCAGCTTGTCTTTCCATGTCGAAAACCGGAAAATCCCAAATATCTATGAGACCTAATAATGGATCATTGGCTAGGACTTGGAGATCATATTCGGCGTCCGGCAGTTGAACTGTGCCACCGACAACTTCCAGATCTTCATCAAATGTTTCCTATTTAAATATTAATTATGTCACGCTATTTGTCAGTAAAGTTGTATCAAGACTTATAAATAAAAGAGGGGTTTATTTATACTCCAACTGATCGATGAAATAGACATTTCAGAATATAAAACAATTTCTCGCCAAAAGAAAATAATTTGACGCATATAGAATAAGAGAACAATTTATAAAAATGCCATCTGCAAATTTCCAACGTAACTGAAAATTATGCTCTTATTACAAGGATTAATCAAAAAGTACGTTACACTTAGCGTTATATGGTGACGTATTACAATGAGAGCAAATCCATTTGGTGACGGTGGAGAATGTATTATGGGTCTTTGGAGAAGACAGAGTAGTTATTTGTGTTGTTCCTGAGTATGTGCTTGTTGAATGGTTCGTAAGGGTGCGATCGCTGAAATCATACTCCAAATTCGGGGTTGAAGGAGCTATACGCTTTTCTTGTGCGCTAAATGCTTAACTTTAAAAAAAAAGAGTCGCAGAATTAATGGTGTTTACGATAAAAATGCAATATCTTACCCTGAGACTCGCCTGTGTAAACGATCTGAAAACGGGCGCACGGATCTGATTGGCCAAAAACCTAAAAAGTGAACTTTAGGCTAAGTCGATCCTAGGAAATACAGCTATAATTCAACAGCTGATTGAAGACACTGAAGGCATAAAAACCAATTTTAAGATGAATGTCTTATTCTCGTATTCACCATGTACCTCAACCTAGAAAACCTTGGTTGAACGTTCAATGGTATTCAACATTAATCTGATTGGACTTCTGCAGCGATCAGGTCCAACCAGGTTAATTGGGAATTTCATTTCAGCGTTCGACCGAGGTTTTCTAGGTTGAGGTAGGTGGTGAATACGAGCATAAGGGATTTAATTGTTTGTTTTACAAAAAGCAACAACCTCCGATTTGAAGCATGAATTTATAAATGACGCATCATTACGAACGTTCACTAAACACATGCGCAGGAGCAATTCAAAAACCTACACTTTCTTACCATACAAAATCCCTTAACGTATTCTTTGTCCTGGAGAAGAATTTACACTCATTAACTAGCCAACTAGAGCCCAGTGTAACTTAGTTTTTGATTCAGCTACCTATTTTCTTTCATAAATTCATATCCTTCTCTAAAACATTTCTTCACTTATGAAATCATTGTACTAATCTTAATAGATATTGTGCATGTTTTTCAACAAACTGGCTTTTTGCGTGACAAGGCAAAAATTCGAACTAAATTGCTTGAAATTATGCTAAAGTATTCGTAATTTTTAGAAAATAACACGTTATAAATTACTAACTCTGCGAGAATTGTTACTTTTTGCGAGAAGTACGTCTTTTTTAAGGTGCGTGACGTCACATGCACATTATCTATAGGCCTTACAACCTCACTCGTTTTACTTTAGGGAAATAATTCTTAGCAGAACAAAATTTACCTGTTGCGTAATAGGACGCGCTACAGCAAGAGGTGAAGGTGTGAGAACTAGTGATCGCCCACAAAGAGCGCATGGGCCTTTTCCCGCCCAAGCTGATGTCTGGACAGCAACGTGAGATCGGATAAGTCGAGCTCCTGCCTCTTCTGAGCCACTTGGAGGAGAATCATTGCTGCTCTCATAATCTGACGTCATAACAGTGGATCGTCGGAAAGATGGTAATGGGGGTAGCTCTTCATCTTCCTCCTCTTCATCCTTCAAAGAAGAAAACAAACATAAGTTAAATACTCCAATGATGAAACAAACTATACGATTGATTAATTTCAGAAACATCAGGCAAATTTCGCTACCCACATAGCATTTTTAGTTTGCAGGAAATTTGGAGATGTCTTGCTTTGAAAACCTGCAAAGTTGCAGCAAGCTCAGCATGACAAGACTGAAAGTTCATAACAAGACTGCAGCAAAATAACGCAAACGCCGAAGTCACCACACTTTGAACTTGCAGCTAACTTGTCGTGCAAGTTAAATTCATGCTGTATCAAATTTATTGCAAATTAACGGCAAACAAGTAATCGAAAATTCTGCAAACTTACTGTAAAGTAGTAATCTTTCCATGCCACATTAATTGTTTACAACTGTTACACTATAAGTTTAACCCCTTCGAACAAGTTAGGGTAATATTTGTACATTTCAATTCGATCCTTTTTTTGTTATTTGATAAGTATAGCGTTTAAAAAAAAGCGGTGCCAACCGAATAAAATTTCTGCAATTTCTGCGTATCTGCTGATTGTCTAATCTTTCAACAGAGGGATTTTTTGCTTTCGTCACTTTCGTGAATTAAAAACAGTCTTGCCACCAGTTTTACAACAAATTATTCATGCAAGTGAGTGATTATATACATTGTGGGAGATTTGCTGCGAATTTCTCAATTCAAATATGTCACAGCAAAATAATATCAGAAAAAGTCAAACTTGCTACTAATGTTCATGCTATCTGGGTAACTTGTGTTAATTTTGTTTTTTGAATAATTACACTCTGCAACAAAATTGATGAAGTTTCGAATAGTCTAGAATAGTCAATAGTTAAGAATGTTTTCTATACACTTGATTCTTACTGAATTCTATTCGCTGAACATGAATATGACCATAAAAAAGCTAAGATGGCTACATTAATTTTTCATTATTAACAGATATAGGTACCAGATGTACAGATATATGCAACAGATATATCTTAATATCTCTATCATCCTATATACTGCGTGCGTCACATTAGACTTCTTTGTAAATATATACAATCAGAAATAATAAAACTGAACTAATTTATCAAAAACAATGACTGTGATCATGATATAATTAAAATGATATAGCGTAATGCTTTCAGTTTACATTTCTATTAATTTTGGCTTTGAGATATGCATAGTCGTCCAAAGAAAACAAAAAGAAAAGATATATCCTATACATTTTAAAGTCGCAAAATTGTCGCAGTGATAAAAATGAAATCAGCAATTTTATTGGGAACTACAGCTACTTTGAGTTCATTTTCTTTAAAGCTTAGGTCCCGTCTCCATAGTCAAATTCTAACAAATTTTGAAAATTTCAATAAGAACACCCAATTTCGACATCTTATTTAGGCCTGTCCCGAATCGATCGGAGGGTCGGTTTGAGTTCGTGTAAAATCGGGTTCCCCGAACTGACGCAGGTACTTGGACGACGCACTTTGAGCGAGTAATCTTATTTTATATATAAACTTTGATCCCACAAACTATTCATATTAAAAAGATTTGATATGAAATTCAAATTTTCTTATCGTTTTAAAATAGTAACAGTGTTTGAAAAATTGAGAAAAAAATAATAAATCATAAAAATTACAACAATAAAAGTGCAAAACTATTTCTTCAATAAAATTCATTGATTAAATGTAAAATAGCAGGAGAGAATTTGTTATCCCATGGCAGAGTTTGTGAAAATTAGATGGCAAGATGATTGATTTTTTTTTAAATTTAGATTATCCACTTGATGAATAATTTCGATGGTGTATTTCGATGGCCTCTAACGTGTGGCACGTGACCCTGATGACGTCATCAAGATGGCGCCTACTGTGATAAGAAAACATGTCATATCTCAAGTATTTCTCATCCGTTTGTATCGTGCTAGAATAGCTCATTTTGAAGGTAATTAACTTTACGAAAAAATGTCTATAAGACAGTTTACTCTAAAACTGAAAGTGTTCTATTATTTTTTTGTATTTACTGAAGTAATGAGCAATGTTGACATAATTAAACTAAAAATACTCCTTTGCCTGTAGTTTTATAAAATACTAGCTAACTTGCCCGGCGTTGCCCGGGTACATCAAAAAACAGCTCGAATTGCGAAAAAGCTCTGAAAATCACAATAAGATATTGCGAAAAAAATTTTAAATTGCAGCACAAATTTCGAAAAGAGAAAAAAAATTATATATTGTGTTCGAAGATTGAAAGTTGATTCCTTTCACTAATGTGGAAAAATGGTAGGAAATCGCTAAAATACACTAAAAATCACATACAAAATTCCCGAAAAATTCGAAAATTGCTATACGAAATTCGAATAAACTTTATTGAAATGAGGGCAGAAATTACTTTAGTATTATAGGCCAAAAATGGAATGTCAAAAAAATGCAGCAGATCACGAAGAAATGTAGAAATCGAATTAAAAATCACAAAAAGTTCAAAAATCACGAAAGTCAAAATTTACTGTAATTGGATACAGGTTTCAAATCTAATTCCTTTGACCTGCGGGCTCTCTTAAAATTTATGTTTGAGAAAGCATGCTAAGCATTGTAACATGTTACTTTTATTTATAATTTAATTTACTTGCATTCCCTTAAACATAATTAATATAACCCCTTAAGTTAATATTAGTTTTTGTTGCAATAAAATATCTCAATTTGTTCATTTTCTGTAAGCAAGTAATCCCTATTGGTTTACAATGGAAGTCTATGGGAATTTGGCGAAACATTAGAGATATCGCCAAGTTGGCGTCACTTTTGGCGACTAATTTTGGTCACCAAATTTGGCGATATATCGCCAACATGGCGACAAACTTGGCGGCATTCGACGACAGAACTGTGTCCCGCTTACGGTAACCCTCTTATAGGTATGAAGATGCATTAAATGCTGTTCAATAATCGCATAAAAAATTCGCTAAAAATTCAAAAATCGCTGTACGAATTCCGAATAAACGTTTTTGAAAAGAGAACAAAATTTACTATATTGGGTTAAAAGAAAGAAACCGTATTCTTTTCACAAATGTGGAAAAATCGCCTCAAAACTTAAAAAAGCGCTAAAAATCGCATAAAAAATTAAATTAAAAAAAATCTAATAGAAAAAATCGAATATCGGGCTTCGAGTTGCAAAACTTCACATATAGACGGACCTTTTCCCCAAATTTTGTAGCTCTACGTCCGTGCAGCTGTCTCTTCAGAACATCGTCGACACACACACACACTCACACAAAAACTTCTTTCCTTATTATTATACATTTAATTTACATGGATTCCCTTAAATATAATTAATATAACCCCTTAAGTTAATATTAGTTTTTGTTGCATTAAAATATCTCAATTTGTTGATTTTCTGTAAGAAAGTAATCACTATTGGTTTACAATGGAAGTCTATGGGAATTTGGAGAAATATTAGAGATATCGCCAAGTTGGCGACAAACTTGGCGGTATTTGGCGACAGAACTGTGCCCCCCCTACGGTAACACCCCTTGTAGGTATGAAGACGCATTAACTGCTGTTCAGTAATCCCATAAAAAATGCGCTAAAAATTCGAAAATCGCTGTACGATTTCCGAATAAACTTTTTTGATAAGAGAACAAAATTTACTATATTGGGTTAAAAGAAAGAAACCGTATTCTTTTCACTAATGTGGGAAAATCGCCTCGAAACTTAAAAAAAAACACTAAAAATCGCATAAAAAATTAAATAAAAAAAATCTAATCAAAAAATCGAAAATCGGGCTTCGAGGTGCAAAACTTCATATATAGACGTAACTTTCCCCAAATTTTGTAACTCTACGTGCAGCGGCCCCTTCAGAACACCGTCGACACACTCACTCACACACAAACTTCTTTCCTTATTATTATAAGAAGATTCTAGTAACATTTTACACAGGAGATTAAATTTCTTTAAATTGAGCTTTAATGCAAGAAAAACTCACGATAAATACATGAGATGCCGGGGCTAACGTATACTGCCTGTTGCGGCTGAAAGTCACGTGACAGTCGTTGTCCCTTCAAAACGTGCATAGTGATCCCGCTAGCAAACAAAGTATGCTTACTATCTCGTTCTTAATTTCTGTGTATACTTGAATAGTGTTCTTAACAGATATCGCAAAAACGCAATTTTTATCGTTAAGATCTTATTTTACTTTAATTTTGTAATTTTTTTTTTGCTTTAGATTTAAATATCTATTGTGCAATCTGGACCTACTATGTATTATTTTCTCCTTTTAGATGCGTTCGTAATTATTTAAATACGTAGCATCTATAGTTGTCGTTCAGTCCGTCTGTCTGTCCGTCTGTCCGTTCGTCCGCATGCAACAGAGCAAAAACTACCCAACCATATGGTCTGAAATTTTAAATATATGATTGTTGCAAAATTTTGTCGAGCGATTTCTAATTTTATGAAAATCGGATGAATAGTTTAATTACAGGGACAGTCAAAAGTATTTCGTTACATTACGGCCAATGGGGAAAAAAATCTCAAGTGCATTTTAATGATGTGACAGCCTTTCGAACAGAGTGAAATTGATAGGCATTTATAAAGTGCATTAAAATATACATTTAGTACAATATGCGGTGCAAAAAATATTTATAAAATTAATTATAGTACGATTCATTTACCACGTTTGACGTGGAATTTCTAACTTGTTTAGTTTAAGCCTACTTGTCTTTTCAGTAAAAATTATTTTACAAGGAAAAATGATTTTTAAAAAATTTCAGCCAGTTACATTTGAACATACTTATCAAGTTCAATGTCGACTGCAGTAGGATACAAACTGGCGGCCAGGCGACAAACTATAACTGAAGATTTATTATCTCATTTTCCTGTAGTATAGTTCAATTTAACGTAAATTGAATTTCCTTTATATTAAATTTAATTATCTTTAGAATACGGCACAAGAAAATCGTATGAGAGTACTTGAGATAAGACTTGATCTCTCATTACCGTCTGCGGCCATCATTATGACGTCATCAAAGCTACACGCCAAAAATAAGAAGGTGGCACCATCGAAATTATTCATCATAAGGGACTTCTAACTGAAAAATTCACTCTCCCATCCAATCTTCCCGGTCTACCCGAGAGCATAATTTTTCTACATTCTACAAGCTTCTCTAATGAAATGGATTTTCATTTAACGATTATTTTTATGTCATTTGTTGATTTTTTTCGAATTATTTTTCTTTTGGAATTAGAAATTATTGGATATTTATAAAATTTAGATTAATAATAAAAAATATTTGCATTAGTTTTATACTTTCTTCCCTTTTTCTCCTTGACAAGATTTACAATTATGTTATTATTTTTAATTAAAGTAGGTTATTTTTAGTAGTTTGGGTACAGATGGTTAGTTTTTCATTGTGGATAAAAATTAGTACATTGTGGAAAAAAGCATTTTTGAATGTTGACAAAACAGTTGATAACAGGTTCTTTTATAAGCATGTATAAAGTTCTCGTCCACACAAGTTTTTGCTGGTTTTTGAGGCGTTATAGAGCACAGGCCCACTAGACAAAAACTAAGTATGAAACTATTCACTGCTTTTCAGAAAAGGAAAATAATTACAAAGATTTTCGAAATTTAGTTGAGCTTATATGTGAAACAGAAAACGCTGTAATATCAGCGAATGAAGAATTAATGTGCAGGGTGATCTTTTTTAAAGTGACAGTGTTTGGAGCGCCCTGTAGCGCGATCTAATAGCCAAAATGGCACCAAACTTGGTATTTAGACTAATCAAGACATGGGAAAAAGGATTCTGTGAAAAAAATTAGTTCCCAAAATCGCCGCTAGGGCATTTTGTGGCGCTTTGTAATGTATAAAATGTGAGAAAACAAAAATACTAACACATATAATCGTACAGTCAAATTATTAATGTTTATTTATTACATTAACTTCCCCGGTGAGGAATTAGACCACCTCCAATGTGAGCACCCTTCTCAGAAATAACACCGTGCATTCTGTGCACAACGTTCACCACAGGCGTACGTAACATATCACGAGGGATATTCCGCACTGTCTTTGTTATGTTGTCCTTTAGAATAGACAAATTTGATACTCCACCAACATAAACTTGAGATTTCAAATAACCCCAGAGCCAAAAATTGCATGGCGTGAGGTCAGGGGAACGAGGCGGCCATGCAACTGGAACATTCCGGCTTATGACTCTATCAACAGTGAAGTTTTGGAGCAACAGCTGCTTTACCTTATTACTAATGTTTGGCGGAGCACCATCCTGCATAAAGATTGTCTGTTGGAGACAGTTTCTTTGCTGAAGTTGTGGAATAACAAACGTTTGCAGCATTTCGTGGTACCTTTCTGCATTTATGGTGCACGTTTCGGGTCCTGTTGGAGTGATAGTCTCAAAAAAGAATGGCCCAATTACGAATTCGGCTGTGAAACAACACCAAACAGTGACTTTTGGGGAATTTAATGGGATTTCATGCACGGTGTGGGGCTGCTCAGAAGCCCAAATTTGGCTATTTTGTGTGTTTACGGACCCATTGAGATAAAAATGGCGCTCATCTCCCACAAAATGTGCCATGGGAAAGCATCATCAATTTCTACCCTGGCAAGAAACGATAGAGCGAATGTCACTCGCTTATCATAATCACTTGGTTTCAGTTCGTGCAAGCGGCGGATTTTGTAGGGGTAAAATCCAATAACGCGCCGCAAAACTCTCCATACCGTGGAATAATTCCTGTCCAATTGTCGAGCTACACCCCGGCGCTGCTAGTACCAGCAATGGTTCCCTGCGATCTTTCGACAATTGCAGTTGCCACATCAGTTATTACATCTTCTGATACTTGTTTACGTCCTCTCCCAGCGCGGATGGTCAGTGCCCCGTTTCCTCGAACTTCTTAATCATTTTCTTAAGAACATTCAGCGATAAAGGCCCCTTTCGTAATTTTTTTCTGGTTCGAAATTCCCGAAGAGCTGCGGATGCATTACATTGATTCATATAATACAGCTTCACCAGTAACGCAGTGGAGCTCGTTTACTTCAGCTGAGATTATTTGTCGGAGCTGTCTACTACTTGCTTTTATAGACCCTATTACTGGCGCTGTCATCGCACAACATTTGCATTTTTCTTTGATACCCGTGTTGTATGCTAATTCCCGTTATTGTAAGCTACAGCAACGCCACAAAATGCCCTAGCGGCGATTTTTGGAACTATTTTTTTTTTTCACGGAATCCTTTTTCCCATGTCTTGATTAGTCTAAATACCAAGTTTGGTGCCATTTCGGCAATTAGATCGTGCTACAGGGCGCTCCAAACACTGTCACTTTAAAAAAGATCACCCTGTATAATGACTGCTGCCTGGTAGGATTACATGAACCTTATAATTATTTGCATTTCGTAACTGTGAATGAATAGTTTCCATATAATCTAAAGGACTCAAATAACAGTTATATGCAGTTACTTTCTTATGCTGAACAGCTAAGTTTCATGGACGTCGGAAAGAAATTAGAGTGGGGCCATTATTCCTCGTTGAATTTTCAAATTTATGTAACTATTATTTTCTCTGATGTTTTGAAAAAAAAACTGTAAAATATATTCTTCCCAAGTGACTTAAGCATTAAAGGAAAAAGGAACGACAAAGATGTCGTCAAGGGGACAGCACATAGCTCCTTGATCCACCCATCCAACACCTATCTTAAACCTTATCTGAAAAATTATCTTAAACGGAGGTTCAAGGAGCTCTGCACCCTGACGAAGAAAAAGACATATAATAATTTATTATTTTTAAATTTTTAAATTTCTATATTGATTCTTATACTGGTGTACTTAAAGTTGTTCTGCACCTGGATTATGACAAAAAAAATCCGTTATTAACATTTTTTATGTCTATGTTATATATTTAAAGATAGGCAAGTTTAAGAAAGTTCGAAAGTGAACACTAGAGAACTGGCTTTTTTCGGACTTTCAGCGATAAATTCAGAAACAACGTTTTAGTGCAGTTTTTTTTTTTTTTAATCACCAAACCTGCACTGCGGATCACATATCTGTTTAAGAATCTTGGCCATCCTTGGATTTCGTTCTGCTTGCGGCCATGCTAAGCTCTAATGGGTTCTATCAAAATTTGCCTAACACATTAATCTTACTTCGTCCTCTTCTTCTTCTTTGATGGTAGGTTCCTGTTTTTCACCCTCTTCTTGTTCCTGTCCTTTTTCATTAAGGCCATTTCCTCTTGTGGCTACCTCATGCAACGAAGTTAGGCACTGGACATCGTGTGGTGTGAGAGGATGCAGGGACGCTACTGTCTTCCTTTCGCGCGAATTCTTTCTCTGAGGATGACCAGAAGGAAGCGCAGTGGTTGAGAACGACCTTTGATTCTTTGTGGAAGGTACCTGACGATCGGGCAGTGAAGCAATAAGAGACTCCAACCTAAATGAACAAGGGAAAAAAAATCATACGTCAAGCAAAGATTACGAAACACTTTCTAAATATTCAATAATATTGTAACGAAACTTTATCTATTGATACATTGAAAGAATAATGTCTGTGACACATTGTTTAAGTGCTTACGTAGTTTATATATAAACATTTGTTTTGCTTAAATCTGGGGAAGTTTTCACTCAAGCTGTTGTAACAATAGACGCGTCGAAAAATTGTTATATCGCATTTGAAAAGGGTCCTTGCAGCGAAAACTTATCCTGAATGTAGATTCGAATTTCAAGACTATGTATAGGTGTTCTAAGTAGCGGAACAGAAAAGAAATAGGAATCTTACTGGACAGCCACAGGGCTCACAGACGTTACCAACACTCGTATAGCTACCGGAGTCATTTTGAATGATTGCAAAAAAGCTTCTGACATGTATTTCACTATAAACACTTCATCATCGGGCAGGATAGTATGTATAGCATGGGGGAAAAATTGTGTATTAACAACACTGAATCATAGTGGGGTTCTCTAACGAATCCTATTTTATATTGAAGACTAATTTTGGACACTATAAGTTTATAGCTAGTGCAGAGAGAAAAAAATGAATTCATTTAATTACTTGATTCGCTTCGCAGTATTTCCTATTCATTTTTAGCTTTGAATGATGTGATGTAGCACAAAAAACACTTTTGCCATGAAAGCAATTAACATTTTAAACATGGCAGCTGGGACAATCTATGCTACTCAGTCGTTGCCGTTGGTAGTGTTCCACAATTATATGGCATCTGAATTATGTTGTTGTTTCACTTTAATTTCTTTGCGGCTGTCTTGATTCAGAAATATCATACATAAACATTCTCTTAACATTCTTTTAACGTTATTTTTATAACATTGGTGTTTTGCGGCACTGTATTCATGTTGCCACCTAATATATGTTTTACATGAAATCTTGACGAATCGCTGATGTTTTCGAGGTTCACTCGTCATTTTTCTTTGAAAATACAGCATTTTAAAAACTACTGAATAATTTATAATAATTGCTACACATATTTAAAATTATATATATATTTTTTCTTTTTCGCATTTAGCACATATTGCATATTTTTGAACTGAAGTTTTTTTGTTAGTGATTTAACACAGGCCTGTCCAACCTTTCAGTAAGCAGGGGCGCATCCCATCTCTTGGCACTCAATGAAGGGTGCCATTTTTCACATGGCTGAAAACATGCAAGAATATTATCACACAGTTTTAGTATACACGCACATCTTAACCTAATGCAAATGAATCTTACAGCAATACACAAAAAGCCCCTACGGTTCTAAATTTGCATGTATTAAATTTCAAACTATACATTTTTCTGTGAGAGGTCTATCTCAAAAATGTTTGTAGGGTAAGGTGCCATAAACTTTAATCGCGCCTATAATAATAACAATAACAAAAAATAAATAAAACATTTGACATTTTATTAACATACATCTGACCTGCGTGCTTGGCGTCAAGCGCCCGCTTATAAGTCATCGTCAATATATACAGGGACTAGACAGCACACACAAGGAAATTTACAACACAGAGAAATACAACCGGGAGCTCCACAAAGAGTGTGCAATGGATGGAGCGGGATTCGAACCCGCACTTACCTACACTCGCAAGCGATTAGCGGTGTGATTCCTTGACCACTCAGCCACGGTGGGCCCAAAAAATAAATCAATAAACATGGAAATCAGAGATACTGACAGATTTCTTTTAGAATGTGAAATTAAGTTTTGACTTTGACTTATTTTGAAGACGGGAATTTAGTACTATAAAAAGTACAAAAACAAACACAAGCATGATAGTGACCAATCCATGTGGGTGGTAGAGAAATAGTCTGGAAGTGCTTTCATAGATGGAAATCATTCTGTACTGTTTTATTAATTTTTCTGAGTAAATTGAAAACAAAAACCTAAGATTGCAAAAGTCAAGAAGGAAAAATTAATTCCTTTTATCCCTTATATAAAACAGCCAATCGGCCAGTGTGATAACAGCAAAAAGAAGAAAGCATGGACTTTTATGGACATGAAGGAGCACATTCAAAGGGGCGGGGAAAGGTGAAAAACGTTTATTTTTCTGTTACTTCGTAAGTACTAATAAGAGCTGTTTCCAATTATTACCAAATTTAACAATCATAAAAACACTTTGTAAACAATAAATACAAATCATGAAAATGTATAAGATTAAATTTTCAAAGTATGTTTCTGGATTTTAATGCGTTTTCACAGATTTTGAAAATATCTCTAATGCAAATACTAACGATTTTAAAGAAAGCACTCTTGGTAATGGAAAATCTTCAAAGGGCGACATGGCGACCGCGGATGCCGCGTTGGGCAGCCCTGATTTAAAGAATATGTGGTAAGATTATTTTAATTAGTTGGATTTTTATTTTTAGTTGATGGATATTGCACTATAAAAGGATTATATTATATATAATTTATGGAAAAATTATCAATTCTTACATTAAACTTTTCTATTTGAACTCCACGAATTATATTGTTGTAATCCAAATAGGAAGCAATGTGATTTTAAAATAATATTGCTAATACAGAAAGTTTTACTTCATTAAGAAAAGTTTTAGAAAGCATTTCTCTTTTTCATAAAAAGATTTTTATTCATTTTAAAGGAAAATTCCTCGTTCGCTTTTACATTCGATATAAGTAATGCCAATGTAAAAAGTTTTCCTTGAAAACTGCTCTCTTGAGAAAAAGAAAGCCCAAAAATTCAAGAAGATACAGTTTCTCTAAAAATAGATTTGAGCTCATAAAAAGAAACACATTGTTTTCTTGAACAATTTCTAATAAGTATCTTTAGAAATACTTTCAAGACAGCCTCAATTTTCGAAAATGTTGGTCTGACATTGAGCTCCAAGCAATTTTACAAAACATTATGAAACTTTTAAGCTTTTAGTTTGACAAACGAAAACTGCGGATATTGTTCTAAAACTACGTGATGTGTGCATTAAATAAAACATTCACTTATGAAGTTTAATATAAAATTATATATATATATATATACGTATTATATCGAAATATATATATATAATCATACTAATAATTATAAATAAAATGGTTGATGAATTTGGTGCGACATGACATTAAATATTAGAATTTTCAATTCAATTTCAGAAAATTCCAAAATTAATCGTTAATGTTTGAAGTTATTATTAAAAAGAACTCATATTTATTTCATGTATGATTTCGTTAATAGATGGCAGTATTAAATTGGATAGATATATATATATACATATATTTACAATATATATTGAAGCAATACAGTTACAATATATATTGTGTCGGATGTGATATTCTTGACTCCTTATGGAGAATATATAAGGACCCCAGAAGTCAAGGGATACAAGTAAGAAAATTTAGATTTGGAGTAAATTGTATTCAAAGTTGAGCACCACTAGTAATCGACTGAATTAAAATATGAAACTGCTACTTATTTTATAGCGGTCTTTGAACTCTTATTTCAGTAACTGTGAAAGAAAAGTGAACTACAGTATTTTTTTTTAATTTAAGTAGAGATTAAGCAGTTTAAGTAGTTAAGTATTTTAAAGAACTTAAGTATTTTCCCTCCACAACTCAGCACATTATTAGAAAATCCCTTATATTTCTTTACCTATAAACAAATAACCTTATTTCCAGATAGCCTGTGCACTTAAGTCAGTTTTTTCAATTTTGTCACTTATACTCTTTGGCTTCTGAGGTGCTCATATTCAGTTTAAAGTCCTTTGATGTGTTTTTTTTTTATGATGATAGTATTTTAGTTAATTTAATTATATTGTTAAATTAATGTAAACTTCATAACTTTGTAACGAAATGTCCCTGGCTCTATATGAGAATACTAAATGGGTCTAGATATAATTACTCTGGAACTGTATTATTTATCTAATGTAAGCGAGGTAACTGGACCCACGAGGTAACTGGGCCATAGGCTATTTTATACAAAAACCGTAGTCTTTTAAGTTTTAGCTTTTGTCAACCTTGCACCCCCATCTGACTTTTTAAAAGAATGTGTGTCAACTCCGTCTTGGCAGGTTGCTGAAAATTTGGGTTTCTTTTTTTACAAACAACGACGTCGATTTTGTACAGCTTCCTCTGTTTTTTATTAAAATACAAGTACTTTATTAAACAAGCTTTCTTTTTAAAGATTAGCCATATAAATACATAAACATTATTAGGTATCTATACATATTTACTTCATGTTTCAAATGTAAGTCCGGTGTTCTAGTTACTCCGTAAATTTTACAAAAATGGGGTAACTGGGACATGTATCATGTATAACTGGATTATGCGGGATCCAGTTACCCCAACAGTTATAAATAATATTTTGGAAATTTTCTTACTACGGGAAATTAATTTATCCATTTTTTTTTTCTTCCTTGCCACAAAGAAAATTATATAATACCTTATTAAAAGTACATAGTAAACTTTCAAAAAAGTGTGTTGCGGATATCAAACCAAATTTCATATGTGAGATAGCCAAAACTCGAAATTTTACGACGCAGATGAATACGATACATGATACGATACATAAGACAAAGTGACATTATTAGAAAATTATCGAACCAATAAAAAATAGTTCTGTTCGATATAAGAACATGGTTACATTTTCCACAGATTTATTGGACTTATCGAACTTTGATTGAGGCAAATAAAAAAGATTATGATATACTTAAGTACTTACGCACCCGTTTGTTCATAGCTTTATCTTGTTTATTTTTTTCCTTAAAATACCCATGCAACTTTTATACTTATTACCTATACCAAAGCACATAAGTACTTACTTAATTCTTATGTTTTTGTATAAATAAATCTAATAATGTCACATTTGGCGCTTTTTAGACACCTTCAACAGCAAAGGCTTCCTTTACAACGCTCTTTAGTTGATATATAATTTACATGATCTCCCTGGTTTAAAATTTTTACAGTTATTTACACTTTTAGGTAGCTTTCATTACAAAAAGCTACCTATTGCAGCCGTTCGGAGGAAAGCGATTTTTAAAAAATTTGGTATATTTTCATCGATCATGACCCCCAGACCCCGAAACCACCCTCCGTTCAAAATTGACATATATATATATCTGATCTTTGTCACACTGTAACTCTCGTATTTATGAACCGATTTGGATGTAATTTCGTGTGTACATAGTACATACCAATGTCTCGACCGAGTTCGTTGGCCAGCTTCATCCGCCGTTTTGTTTCAAAATGGCGGCCATTTAATTTTTTTTTATTAAAATTTGAAATGTGGTACCAAAAATTTGAAAATAGAAAAATATTTTTTTCTTATGTATTTGATCTTTATACAAAGATTCCGGAGCAGTTTTTGTTTCGTCTATATCTTAAAAAATGGCTGAGTTATAGCATTTTGAATTTCTAGCGTGGCTGACATTTTGAAACGTCCTGAATTTTGTCACGCGATAAAAGGCGTATTTATTAACCGATTTGGATGTAACTTCGTTTATACATAGTGCATACCAATGTCTCTACCGGGTTCGTTGGCCAGCTTCATCCGCCATCTTGTTTAAAAATGGCGGCCATTTAAATTTTTAAGAAAAATTTTAATTTGAAATGTGGTACCTAAAAATTGAAAATTGAAAAAATATTTTTTTCTTATGTGTTTGACCTTGATAAAAAGTTTCGGGAGCAGTCTTTGTTTCGTCTATATCTTAAAAAATGGATGAGTTATAGCATTTTGAATTTCTAGCGTGACTGACATTTTGAAACGTCCTGATTTTTGTCACGTGATAACGGGCGTATTTATGAACCGATTTGGATGTACCTTGGTGTGTACATAGTACATACAAATATCTCGACCAAGTTCGTTGTCCAGCTTCATCCGCCATCTTGTTTCAAAATGGCGGCCGTTTAAAAAATTTAAAAAATTTTTTAATTTAAAATGAGGTACCAAAAAATTGGAAAATGAAAAAAATTTTTTTTGTATGTGTTTGACCTTAATACAAAGATTCCGGAACAGTTTTTGTTTCGTCTATATCTAAAAAAATGGCTGAGTTATAGCATTTTGAATTTCTATTGCGGCTGACATTTTAAAACGACCTGATTTGTGTCACGCGATAACAGGCGTACAGGTCTGTACATAGTACATACCAATGTCTCGACCGAGTTCGTTCGCCTGCTTCATTCGCCATCTTGTTTCAAAAGGGTTGCCATTAAAAAAAAAAAAAAATAAATAAAATTTAAAATGAGGTCTTAAAAAATTGGAAAATGAAAAAGATTTTTTTTATGTGTTTGGCCTTGATACAAAGATTCCGGCGCAGTTTTTGTTTCTGAAAATTTGTTCTTTTGTTTATATCTTAAAAAATGGTTGAATTATAGCACTTTGAATTTCTAGCATGGCTAACATTTTGAAACGATCTTGTATTTGTCACGCGATAACACACGTATTCGCCTATTTCGATGTAAGAAGGCATGTGGATAGTATACATCAATATCTCGACCAATTTCGCTGGCCAGCTTCATCAGCCATATTGTTTCAAAATGGCGGCCATTAAATTAAAAATATATATATTTAAAGTGAGGTGCAAAAAAATTAGAAATCGAAAAAGGTTTCTTTCTTAAGTATTTGACCTTGATATAAGGATTCAGGAGCATTTTTTGTTTGTCTTTATCTTAAAAAATGGTTCAGATATAGCAATTTCAATATCTAATGTGGGTGACATTTTGAAAAATCTGATTTTTTGCCTGCGACAACATTCGTATATATCAATCGATTCCGATGTGATGATTATCATTTAATGTGCACAGCAATTACTAAGGTCTCGACCAAGTTCACTGGTTAGCCTCATCTACCATGTTGTCTTAAAATGGCAGGCACTTTAAGAAATCGCCGAATTTGGCAGCCAAATATAAGTTACTTTAAATAAAAGCAGCTTGGATAAAGCTGACTAATTTCGCGAAATTCTCATTCATAATGGTTTAGTATTGATAAAAATTAGTATTGAATCTCCTATATTCGGTTTCCACTAAATTGAGCTTCGTGTGTTTGAATAATATAAGTTGGCTTAAATAAGGAATATGAAAGCTACCTCTTCCTCCCGGCACTGGCCGGAAGGATTATTTCAAACTGGACCTGATACCCCATATTAAAAAAAAAAAAAAAAAAAAAAAAAAAAAAAAAAAAAAAAAAACGCGTGTGGAACACAGACCTACCTGGCCCAGTTTCCGGGGCAACTGGACCCATGAAGAAATAATGAGAAAATATAAATATATATATTTTTTTTAGACATAAAAATGTAACGATAACATCTCATTTAATATCCCTAAACTTTGGATGCACATGTTAAAATAATCTTTTGCAACTAATTTCATTCATCTTATATTTTTCAACGTTGGATATGCATTGTTATTTTTGCTTTTAGCAAAGTTTGTCTCTTTTATTTTCAGTTCTGCCTTTATTTGCATCACTTTGCAATAGATGTAGCCAATGTATGCCGCACTATTCATTCCATTTTCTTTTATTCCGTTATCACCTGATAGACGAAGCCATGGCATTATCCTTCCTTAAATGATTTGACATTTTATTCTATTTTCTGTCAGATAGATGGTGCCACTGCATATTTTCTTGCTTGTGATTGGTTAAAGCGGTAACTGACTGGTAATGTAACGAACCTTTTAAATTCAAGACGGTTTTGCTCTATTTTTTGGAAGCATTATGGCAACATTTTCCTGATGAAGGTCACAGATGATGATCGAAACGTAAAATATCATAATTTTATTTTAAGGGGGTCCGGGACACATTTTAAAATAATTTTTATTTATTGAAGGAAAATTTTGAATTTTTTTATGATGGTTAACCATATCATTTGTAAACAAAATCACACGATAAAACTTCTCATAATTAAAAAAAAATTAAATTTTAAATTTATTAAAAAAGTGGGATAATTTAAAATCGTTATAACTCAAAATATTATTTATAGAATTTTAATTTTTTATCATTTAAATAAACAGAAATATGTAAGTTTTAATTTAGATTCAGCATTTTTAAAAATGTTAATTAAAAAAAATTAAAAAAATTTAAGAAATAATGATGTAACTTTAAAAAAAATCATATTTTCAAAAGTATTTTTTTTTTCAAATTTGCTGAATCAAAATTAAAGTAAACTAATTGAAAAAGACATGTTCCAAGTTTGAACCGTATATCTTTAGCGGTTCTGGAGTTATAACAATTTAAATGTGAGAAATGGTGAAAAAACCCATAATGAAGAAAACCGCACTTTCACAAGAAGTCGTTTGCATGACAACCGTTGCTTGAAAGCTAGATTTTGAAAACAAACCAAAACGAAAAATTTAATATGTTCTGTTCTAATAAGGATATAAACATGATTTAAGCGTCATTTTAAACAGAAAAAAGCGGAGAATGTTTTACTGCAACAAAATATTTTTAGAAAATTTGAAGACTTTTGTGTCCCGGACCCCCTTAATTTGTTTAGCTTTAAATAATTTATTACTATTAATTTTTTATTACTAATATTTTTTTTTTAATACTGTAACGAACCTTTTAAATTCAAGACGGTTTTGCTCTGTTTTTTTTTTTTTTTTTTTTTTTTTTTTTTGAAGCATTATGGCAACATTTTCCTGGTGAAGGTCACAGATGATCATCGAAACGTAAAATATCTTAATTTGATTTTAATTTGTTTAGCTTTTAGACTTTACAATATTTTATACACCGTTTAGTAAACTAGTGATTTTTTATTTTCACTTTTATATGTAACTTTACATAGTGTAGATGTCCAGCTCTTTTATTATTAAAATGTAATTTTGAAAATTTCTGTCTGGCAAAGTGTTCCTAACTGAACACATTTACAAAAGTTCAGGCTTTAATTCAAATTAACATTAGCTTTTGGAAGCTGAATTACTAGAATCTCCAGAGTCACATTGTAAAATCATGGCCAGTTGCCCCATGTAACTTTATATTTCTTGAATTCCGCGATGGATTAGATTAATTTTAGATGAATGTACTGTCTAATAAACTATTATTTTAATTGCTCTTCCATACTGATTCTTGAACTTGATTTAGTGGTTGTATTAATCTTCGGGTTTTTACACTCTTTTATGTAAATCAACCTGGTTTTTCTATGTGAAGAGAGAGTTTTGTAATCTATTTTAACCCACTTCTTGAGAGGCTAGAATTATAAAAATTACATTCACAGGCGTGTTTCGGATGAAAATATGACATTTTAATATTTTAGAACTTAATTATGCCCTAAAATGGACTCACGGAATTTAAAATTCAATAACTTACAAACAGTGAGAACTGTTAAAAAAATTCTTACAGGAGAGTAATGTATAATGTCAGGAGTTTTTTTTTTTTTTTTTTTTTTTTTTCAATTTCAATTATCAGCGATAGATGGCACTGCGAGCAATAGATGTCCTATCCAGTCAGAAGCAGAAATCACTTAGCCATGGTGGCAACGAAGGAGGTCAAATGTATGGATTGGGTCATATTCTACGATATAATTTTTTTTCTTAGGGTCCCGATTCGGAACTTAGTCTCTACGATTCTGTATTATATTATTTTAAAATACGAATCCGACATCAATGATATCCAAATGATACCGACTGAGTTCAAAATCGGGATTAAAACAAGATTATATAGGCGAATGAAACCCACTCCATACGTTTGGCTCCATTATTCGCACCACTGCTGGATGATTTCTATTTCTGCCTAAGTTGAGCACTTAGTGCTTGCAATGACATCTATAGTTCATATTTCAAACTAAAAAAACTCATGACACCATACATTACGCGCCTGCAAGAATTTTTTTAACAACTGTCACCGTTCGCCTGTTATTGAATTTTAAAATAAGTTAGTCCATTTTTAGGACACCCGTTAAATTAATACATTAATTTTAAGGCATTTTTACGTAAGCCCGCCATTGGGGATAAATCGCTCAATATGCTCTGTAACTCGTACAATTATATACGAATTGAAACAACAATGGATTTAACGATTCGCCTATAAACGAACGCCAAAATAGGCCAAATGCCTGTAAAACTGTAAAAATGAAGCATGTTAAAGGCTATAAATTAAAAATTATGAATTATAAATGAATTATAAATAAAGAAGAGTGCAATATAAAAAAACGCTTTTATCAATTGATAGTTTAATATTAATTTAATTAATTGATTTAATGCATTGAGAAATATCAATTTAGAAATCCTAAAAAGATTATTTAAATAATGTTTCATTTTTTTCTTTCCGGTTGTCCTATCTTAAAAAAGAAACAGAGCAAAAATTATATATTTTTTTATAAATACATTTGTTTGCGCTTTCTCCAACATGTAAAACAAAAGCAGTAAATTTTTCATAATCGAGTTCTGTTCCCGCGTAAAATTAACTATTGCAACAGAATTTTTTGTCCAAAAACATGAATTGCATTCAAAAATTGAGGCGTGATTTCCAAGATGAACTTTGAATTCTTATAAAAGAGTGCTTTTAAAAAACTAATTTTACCTTAATACTTATTTCAATCATCTTTTGTTGAAAGTTATACCATCGTAAGGTATGTGATTAATCTTTCTAATATTTCTAATTTGTATCTAGTGATATATAATTGTTATTTTTTAATAGTTGTATATATATATATGAGTGTGTGTGTGCATATAAATGTATTTAGGGTTTCTTTTTTTTCTTTGGTGATCAGGTTATTTTATTGCAAACTCAAATCCTTCTGGATTATGCATTTAGCACATTCATCGATACGGACGAGATATCTCGCCTTCCAATAATGTTCGTTTTGTGCTGAAGACAAGATATCTCGTCATCTGGGATTATTCATCGTGCGCTAACTTCGAGTTATCCCATTCTCTAAATTTATTCTTTTGATATTTTTTCAGCGTGTCCAACTGCTTTTTATTAACTTATCAGCACATCCCATTCATATAATTTTTTTGTTCAATTTTGTTTTAAAAAATTGTACAAAAGGGCACCACCAACATAATTTTCAGGCCACTGGCAATTTTTTTAATAATCGTGCAGCCATTCCTTTGTGCTATATTTGCGACTTTACGTTAAGTGGAGAAAAATGGGTAAACAATCGATGAGGCAATAAAATTTATTGCATTACCTGAGAAAAAGCTAGTTGACGACATGAGATCAATAGAAAAAGCAGTTATAAATTTCGAGGCTGTGTTTCCGATATAAGCGACAAAGCTGAAGTTGATGATACCTAAGAAAGTTCAAAAGTTGAAGTAACATAAACAAAAATATGGACTCAGCTCAGGGAGAACAGACAGCTGCAGGATTTAATATGGACGTTGATGCAACAATTGAAAATATTTCAAATTTAAGGGTGTATTCGAAAAAATATTTTTCCACCCTCAACAGCTCGAAATTTTCTGAGACATTTTCAGACTCATTTTTAAAAGTAAAAACATGAAACTTGCTGGGGTGATTTCTGAAGACATGTTTGACATGCCGTGTGATTTCATTTTCAGCTCAATTAATTAGAATTTGATTTTTAAACAATTATTTTCTCAGTATGACCATTTTTTTCATTCCCAGATCGCCCGCTTCGGAAAATTCGGTTCAAAACGCCAACTTTGACAGCGTTTTTTACAGTATTTTCTGCATTTATCAAAAAATTAAGAAGCACCGCACATTATATAGTTTCTAAATAAGAGAATTTCTAAGTTTGATGCATTTGAGAGCAAAAATGAATTTTAAAATGAATCAGAAAATAAGCAGTTTAGATCGGAATACACCCTTAAGTGAAAATAGTGAGTCAAACTTAGGATTGCGTATCAAATTATGGTGGGAGTAAAGTTAATACGAATTACAGCAGACTAGTGATTTTGTTTTTTCTAAGCGGCAATGACATAATGCACGCTGAATGTAGAGACCTCCCACCCTCCTCGCGGCCAATAGACTTTTTAAGTTTATATGTCTCTCAACGAATTCTGAAAACCGTTGTGTCAGAAACCAAAAGGTATGCAATTTTTATATAAATCTTCAGCCAAACCAAACAGTAACTTACGTCATTCGAAACCAACTGATCATGCAGAAATGGAGAAAATGTTTGGGCTTATTTTTGCAGCGGGGCTTATGAAGAAAGACCGTGTTGAAGACTACCAGTCAACTTATTCAATGTTAGAAACACTGATACTTAGCAATGCGGTGGTAGGGAAACGATTCAAAGTTTTACTGAAGATAGGGCATTTTAGCAATAATGACGACTCTGGTGGGAATAGAGTGAACAAATTGCATGTAACGTTCTTCTGGATTATTTTTAAATACACGAAGTAAAGAACTTTCAAATGATGAGTCAAAACTTTTCGTATTACGGCAATATATTGCAGGCAAACGACACAAATACAGGGTAAAACTTTACATTCTTTGTGAACCAAGCGATTACGTGTAGAACGTACTTGTGTATTCTAGTACGATGAAAATCACACGGCAAGCGTAGTAAGGACTATTATGGACAAACTTCTAAACAAAGGACATGTGCTATACACAGATAATTACTGCACAAGTGACCTTCTGCTAGATAAGTTTCTTAAAAACAAAACAAGGTTATGCGGAACATTACGATCAAACAGAAAATATCTCTCCAAAGAATTTGCCATTCCAAAGCTTCAAAGAGGTGAAACAGTGGCGAAGCTGGTTTGAAATGGATTGGAAAACTAGATGTTTTTATGCTTATAACTGGGCATTCTGGAAAAATGACGCTCTCGGGAAAAAAGAATCTGTAACCAAACCAAATTGTATTCTGGATTATAACAAATATATGTACGCCGTCGATAGATTTGATAAGCTGCTTTTATTTTTGTCGCCATTGAGAAAATCACTAAAAGGGTATAAAAAAGTTATGCTTCAACGTTTGGATATAACAGTTTCGAACGACTGTGTTTTGTACATCAAAGTAGGTGGGGAGCAACTTCAAGTCTACTTCCGAAAAGAAATTACACTTCTTTACTGAAATCTAGTTAACATAACCATGAGGGTTCAGCAGTTTCGGGATCTTATTTCGTGCATCATAAATCTTCGGATATGTCGTGTATGGCAGGTCAAGATTATCTGAACGCAATACCTGCAAAATCTGCTAAATCTATCAGGGTGTTGCCGAATTCAAACGATAAATTCAGAGAGATGATTCTAGACATCAAGATGATAAAAAATTACCATAGAACATAGGGGTCGTAAACCACTTATTGAGTCACAAATACTGGGTGTTTTACCCTAACATGCCTTTTAAGTATGTATCTTGGTTTCCTCTTTTTCTATTGTCTTTTGTGACCTACTTATTGACTTGCCCTCGTATAAGCAATGCTTTGTTTTTGTCTTCTTTTTTTTACGAAAAAAAAATTATTTAACACTAGTACCGCGATGTCAGGTCATTTTGATACGTACCAAATGAATAGATGGCGATTCGAACCAGAAATTTGTTCACAAAATAAGTTAAATATACATTATATAAAAATAATTTAAACAAATAAGTTCAGGTGTCAAATATTTTTTGTAAAATTGTGTAAAATCTCCCGCGGTTTTAGTGTTAATTCTTGCTTTTAATTGAGTTAACCAGGTCATTAAAATAATTATTTAGAAAGTTCGGAACAAAATTTTACCCCGGAGAGAACTGCCGCTCTTCTTCCTGAAGTTGATCTTGCTCTTCGTGGTTGTTGCTGGTGACTGCGGTGTTTGGTGGTGGTGACTGCAGGTTTCGAAAGCTCGTGCTTCTCTTCCTTAGCGGCTCTGGCTCCAGTGTAGGCATGCCAGTTGCTGAAGTGGTTGTGGTCCAAGTGGCGGTGGACATCCGACGGAGGAGACTGGGTGGAAGATTCTTGCGGAGTCGCTGAAACGATTACATATCTCCATTTATTATCCGGATAAATAAAGTAAAAGTAAAAATACGTTTTTATTATCGTATAAAAGTAATTTAAATATAGGAATAGGCCTAATTTAAAATTCATGTTTTATAAATTAAAATTCATGCATCGCATTTCCATGTAAAAACCATGTAAACCCACGAAAAAATATTAAATGTTAAAGATTAATGGATTTTTATCAAAAAAATTTCATTTTTGACCAAGTTTCTTTATAAGATGTCGCAACAAGAAAAAAATGAATTATATATTACTGATACCCGTACTTTACATTATCTTAAGAAACAAATATTTATTGTTGAACCACGTGGTAAAAGATTGTAAAAATATTCATGATTGAAAATTATTTGAACGGTTTAGGATTTCTAAATTTTTCCTCAATTTAAAATCAAAATTTGACTAAAATTAATTCAATAATTGATAATTAAGTACGGCAAACATGAAAATATTGTCTTGCCATCGGAAACGCACAACTGCACATAAATTCTAGAACTATTGCACAACAAAACTTTAGTGAAAATCATTTACAAAATTCCATTTTAACATGCATGAATCAATTTATATTAAATAAAAGAGTGACAATAATAATAATAATAATAATAATAATAATAATAATAATAATAATAGAAATCGATTTCTAGAAGCTTTAAATATGCAAATCCAAAATTTCACTCTATTCCGCCAAGTAGTTTTTGAGTTAAGTTTTAAAAAACTATTGCCTTTGCAGCTTGTTTGTAACTAAAACGAGAACGAACGAGTTAGAAAATGCACGTCAAAAGTGGCAAAATCGCGTATTTCGTCTGGTTATCGCAAATTTCATCAATTTGCCGCAGGAAAAATGATTTCGTCAGAGTCAGTTAAGATGCCAATTTCGTTGATCAGGCTCGGAAAAATAACTAATTTTGTTGATCGAGCGCGGAAAAATCGCAAATTTCGTCGATCTGACGCGGAAAAACAGCGAATTTTGTTTGTCGGACGAAAAAAATCGCAAATTTTGTCGATCAGGCGCGGAAGAGTAGCAAATTTCGCTAATCAAGCACGAAAATAATCGCAAATTTCGTTGATCGGCTCCTCCTCTCCCCTTCGTTCATAAAATTCACATTTTTTTCGGCACTAGCCACTTTCATTCCTATGTTTGTTTTTTAGCACTTTTAATAGAACAAAATTTACTCCCCCAAATAAAGTCAAAGAACATTATCACTCCTCCTAAAAATTCCTTGCTATATCTCTATGTTATATATACAAACGTAAACTGTTGATACATCATTGCCAATTAAATTGGATATGTTGACTGGGTAGGGGAACCTAGAGGGGTAAATCTCCCATCCCCTCCTCTGAAATCCTATTTTTTTTTATCTTATTATAGGCCACAGATCACCTCCCCGAAATATAATTATCTCCGTGTTACTGATGTGACCCTCGACAACCCAGAAATTTTTGTAAGTGGCCCTTCTCTTAAAAAGGTTGTGCACACCTACTGTAATTAAACCATACATCCGATTTTCATAAAATTTTAAATGACTCGACAAAATTTTGCAATAATTATATATTTAAAATTTCAGACCATTCGGTTGGGTAGTTTTTGCTCTGTTATATGCGGACGGACGGACAGACAGACGGACCGAACGACGACTATAGGTGCTACGTATTTATATAATTACGAACGCACCTAAAAATCATACGTCAGATATAGATTAGGAAACACTTCTCTACACATCCAGGAAATTGCAACGAAACTTTACCATTTTATAAAGTGAAGGAAGATTATAAGTAAACAGTTTAGAAAACATGCAACACATTTAAAAATCTACTTTTAGCAATTACCTTCCATAGTCAAAAAAGTAGTTGGCTTATTTTGTACAGCCCTGGGTATGATCTGTAAATTTGCATATGTAACACATAGCACGCTAAAATTTAGTTCAGTTAGAAAATTCACTTTTAGCCATTTTCGCCAATAGATGGAAATGTACTCGGAATTCTTTTCTGCAGCCATGTTTATTATCTAAAGACTTTTGAACATACCACGTATTCAGTTAATATATAATTAAATTAAAAAAAGCATAACACACTTTAAAACGCACTTCCAGCAATTAAAAACGGTGAGTTATCTTGTTATTTGCGTAGCCCTATATATGAATTTAGTTAGATTATAAAATCTTCTATTAGTATACTAAGTATAGTTCATCAAGAACATGAATAACACAATTAAAAACTACCCTTAAGCAATTCACTCCCATAGTCGTAATACTTAAGAACTCCTTTGTGTATCCCTTTATATGATCAATAAAGTATATACACACTACGTAAAAATATTACTGACTTAAAAATATTATTGACTTATCGTAAAAATATTCAAAACAGAACATTCATACTGAAAAAATGCCTTATAGAGCATAACTTCTTACCTAGTACTTCTCTTCAAAAGAAGATAACAGATTTCAATAAAAAGCAATTTTTATTTATTCTGGTATTATTGTGAAAGTCTAGCTGACGATTTCTTAAAAAAAAAAAAAAAAAAAAAAAAAAAAAAAAAAATTAAAATTATACGTATTATAAATTATATGTGGGATCCGCAGACGATTTTTAGGTTTCCAGTTGACAATTTTTGTTGTATTATCATTATTTGCTAGAATGAAAAAAAAAATTTGAAATAATATAATTTGTCCATTTTTATTCCTCTAAAGATAAATACATTTGGGACATTTGACATCAGAATTATTATTTATAATTTACAGGAAATAATAAATTTTCCTTTAAAATTCCTATCCGTAAAGTAAAAAATAAAATAATAATAAAATAAAATACGATGTATTATTTCAGAACTTTACTTAACCCCTTGGGGACGAGCGACACGTATACGTGCCGGAAATAGACCTAAGAATCCTCGTTTATCCTCACCAGTAAAATTTTACTGTAAAATTTGCCTTATTTAATCAGAGCATTTTCCCGATTTGAATTGTTAAAATAAATAAAAAGGCAGACATAAAGACGTGGATCGAAGTGAGTATATTTGATATTAACAAGAACAATTACACAAACATACTGAAAGAAAACAGAAAATTTACAGGTATTTATAGATTTTGCAAGGCCCATGGCAGAGAATTGGCGGCCGTGAAAGAAAGCTACATTAAACAACCAATCACAAGAAACATAGTTGTACAAAAAGAAATTAATAAGAATTTAATGTAATGCTACGATTATTTTCAACACCCGCCAATAATCTAGCATTACATCAGAAAACAAAGAAATTTCTTGAAATCAATCATTAATAATAATATGACACGATTTAAACATTACTTGTACAAACAACAAAGAAATAATAGTTCATAAAATTTAACTTTAGGTAATGCCTTTGTAAATAAATCAGCAATTTGCATATTCGTAGGAACATATTCAATTTTGATGTTATTTTCTTTTATAATATTGCGAACAAATTTCAATTTAATATCAATGTGTTTCATTCTACCATAATTACTCTCATTACTGATACATTTTATACATGATTGATTATCCTCAAAAATTACTAAATCCTTAATATTTACAATTTCACTAGCAATATTTTTAAACCATAACAAGTCTTGCAAACTTTTAGTTAAAGCAATGACTTCAGCTTCAGTTGACGATAAGGCAACTGATTTTTGTTTATTACAACACCACAGAACAGGCATGTTACAAAACATTAAAATATAACCTGTTACTGATTTGCGGTCATTTGTGTTAGCCCCCCAATCAGCATCAACATACATGGATAATTTAGGATCAGAATTTTGCTTTTTATACACAAGTTTTAAAGACAATGTTTCTTTTAAATATCTTAAGATTTTCTTAAGTGCTTTCCATGCAATTTCAGTAGGATTTTCTTGCAATTGACTTAAACAGTTAATAGCATACAAAATATCAGGTCGAGAAATATAAGCTAAATATAATAAACAACCTACAAGTTCACGATATGGGCCATTAAAAGGTTTACCATTTTTGAAATCAGATGGGGTGGACTTAGGAGAAATAGGAATGTCACTGGGTTTACAATCTAGCATATTAAACTTACTTAACAATTTAATTATGTAAGACTCTTGATCCATTATTAAACTATCAGAATTGTATTTCATTTGAATACCTAGAAATTCTGAAACACTTTGCGATTTTGACATGTGAAACTCGTTATGTAATAGGGAAATAACTACATTAGTTTCATTTACATCTGAACCTGCAATTAACATATCATCTACATACAAAGCAATAATTATTTTATGATCATTATTATACCGAATAAAAATACAAGGTTCATTATCACAAGATTTAAAATTTAACTTTGAAATAAATTCATGAAACCTTTCAAACCATTGTCGTGGGGCTTGTTTTAAACCATATAAACTTCTTTTAAGTTTACACTTTCGCCCACTTTTATCATCATAGCCTTGCGGCTGATCCATAAAAACAAGTTCATTTAACTTACCATTCAGAAACGCTGTTTTAACATCTAACACAAATGCATATAAGTCTTCATTTAAAATCAAAATAAGAACCAAACGTAAAGCTGGCATACTTATTACAGGGGAAAAGGTTTCACTATAGTCTAGCCCTTCTTTTTGCATAAATCCGCGAGCTACGAGTCTCGCCTTATGTCGACCATCTCTTTTGATGGTAAATACCCATTTGCAGGAAATAGGTCGTTTGTCAGGTGGTAATTTTTCAAGATCCCAGACATCGTTGATTTTCATACTTTCAATCTCCGCGTCCATAGCTTCTTTCCACAAGCGTTGTTCATCACTAGGGAGGGATCTGATATCATCAAACGTTAATGTTTCTTGTTGGCAAAGTAATGCTTCGTAAACTTCAGGATCTGGATACCGTACAGGTTGCTTTTTAAATCTTTCAGATTTTCTTGTTTTGTCTTCTTTCTCTTCAGGATCATCTAATTCATCACTCGTATTTTCTAGAACATCTGGATCAATTTCATTATCGACTGGTTCTGAATTTTCTAGAATGTATTGTTTCGACTGAACATTTTCCCTTTTCTCTTCGTCGAATTTCACATTTCTTGATACAGTTATGCGTTTCGTTTCAGGATCTAGTAATCTATATCCCATTGAAAAATAACCAATGAAGATCATTTGTTTAGACGTATCGTCAAGCTTCTTTCGATGAACGGAAGGAATTAACATGTAAGCACTGCATCCAAAAACACGTATGTGCTTGAAATCGGCTTCTTCTCCATATTTCAGGAAGTACGGAGTTTTGTTCTCAATAGTGCTGCTTGGCATTCGCTTTTTCAAGTAAGCTGCTGAAAGGATAGCTTGACCCCCAAAAGTCTTTGGTAAATTTGATTCAGCAATCAAAGCACGTCCTATATTCAGAAGCGACCTATTGCAGCGTTCAGCTACTCCATTCAAAGATTGCGTGTATGGAGGAGCGGGATCTATCACTATACCAAGATCTCTAGTAAAATTCACTAAATCATTAGAAAAATATTCCTTCCCGTTATCACATCTAATTTTCTTCACTGTAGGGTTGGATTTTAAGAACATTTTTAATTCTTCTGAGACTTCACTTTTATGTTTCAGTAAACGTACTACAGTAAAACGAGAAAAATCATCGATAAGAGTCATAAAATAGCACTCGCCAGAAAAGGTTGTCGGAAAAATAGGTCCACAAATGTCACTATGAATCAAAATCATTGGCTTGGTTTCTCTTTTTCTTGGTCCTCTTCCCATTGGTGTTGCACTCTGTTTTGTCCGAGCACAAATATCACAAAAAGAATCAGGTACCGGAAGCTTCATATCTTTCAATACTTTGTCACTCGGATGACCAAGTCTGCGATGCCAGATATCACAATGATTTTTCTTTGAAGTAAGAACGGTTTCGTGAACAGGGACAAAGTCACTTACGTATTGTCCATTCAAATCCCGTTCACCGAAGTAAAAACGGTTTCTTCCTTTTTCGATAAATACTTTTTGGTTCTTGAAAATAACTGTATAATTTGCACTTTCAATTTTCCTAACGGAAATGAGTTGCCCGTTTAAGTCTGGAACATAAAGGACATCCTTTAAAGTAATTTCCATTCCATTTGACAGTTTTCCATTAATATTTCCAATACCTTTGATTTCTAGATTAGTTGTTTTTGATGCGCATTTAATAGTTCCTGAAGAAGGTACTAAGGATGCGAAATAATTCTCATTAGAACACATATGGGAAGTTGCTCCGGAATCTACTATAAATTCATTTCTTTTCCTGGAAGCATTTCCAGCAACGAAAGAAACAGCTGAAAAGGCAAATTTTTCTTCATTTGAATTTTTAACAGCTTTACAGTTACGTTTTATGTGTCCGAATTTTCCACAAGAATGGCAAGTAATTTTCTTTCTACAATATTTCGCTGTATGCCCTTTAGAGTTGCAAATTTTGCAAAAAAATTCTTTGCGAGTCGACACAAATGCAGTATTATCATGAGCAGCCTTAGTATATACTTTTTCTTTCTTTGAATCCAAAAGAAGTGCTTCAGCATCTAATAATCTTTGTGTCACGAAATCTAATGTCAAAACAGAATTCGGTTGGTTTTCTAAAGCAATCTTAACATTTTCAAATTCCTGAGGCAATGACATCAAAATATAAACAATAGTATCCGTTTCATTAACTTCTGCCCCAGACAGCTTAAGATCCGAAATTAATTTATTTATTTCATCAATGTGATTTCTCATAGAAACTGTACGATCTTTCTTAATCGTTGCCAATCTCTTCCGAATTAAAATTTGATTCACTGCACGCTTTGTATCATAAGTGCGTTCTAATTTATTCCAAATTTTATGAGCTGTATTTTCATCTTGAAGTGATGCAAGAACATTATCACTTAATAATGATAATAATAAAGCGTAAGCATTTTTTGCTTTCACGACATCGGCGGCATTGTCGGGAGCCGCTTCAATTTCCAAGAATTTTTCCAATTCTTTAGCAGCAAAAATTGCCGTTACTCTTCGTTTCCATACCGAAAAAACTTTTCCATCACCTTCAAAAAGAGGGATACCGTAAACATTTTTTGAAGAATCCATTCTGCTCAATAAAATATATAAAAAGTAAGATAAAATCTTTTTCACTCAAAATCCCAGCAGAAATGAAAAACAGAAAGATAACGGCGTCAGTATGTCTCGCAGCTCATTTCAACACTTGCTAGAACCAACGCTCTGCTGTTAAAATAAATAAAAAGGCAGACATAAAGACGTGGATCGAAGTGAGTATATTTGATATTAACAAGAACAATTACACAAACATACTGAAAGAAAACAGAAAATTTACAGGTATTTATAGATTTTGCAAGGCCCATGGCAGAGAACTGGCGGCCGTGAAAGAAAGCTACATTAAACAACCAATCACAAGAAACATAGTTGTACAAAAAGAAATTAATAAGAATTTAATGTAATGCTATGATAATTTTCAACATGAATAGGCACAAACTTCTGTTTTTTAAAACCGGTAGCAAAGTAATAAACATTTCGTAAAAGGCTCCCGTCGCGAAGGGGTTAAAATATAAAAATATAAAAAGGTAAATAATAATTTAAAAATATCTAGATATAAAATCGTTTGGATTTTCGTCAATGGAGATGTTAGTTTAAAAATTAGATATAACGTAAATTTTCATGGAAAAAAATTTATAAACGTAATTGTATATTTTCTAGGAAGATATAAAAAAATTCAAAGTCACAGCATTTCATAACCATGCTTAAAAGTTGTAAAGTGTCAAAATATAAAATCAATTAAAAAGAAAAAAAAAAGTCACGAGGTGGCATCAAAATTGGGGCCTTCCTGCTGGCGTATGAATAAGCTACGATTTCGTCACGAATTTCTCGTTTTAGAGGAGCAAACTAATGGCTATTTGAAACGTATGCTGAACTTTGACCCCAATTTCTCAAAATCTAAAGTTCATTTGAGGAAATCCTTTTACCAGAATAATTTGGGCTAAGAACTCTACAACATACCTTAAATTCCTGAAAATCGATGAGCACTATGTTCGGTGGTCCCCTCGTCAGTGTAAAATTTTCCAAACAATCCCAATATGATGTCAAAATTAAATTTTCGTAGTAAAAATTTCAAAGTTTGGTACAATTTCTGTTTGAAGGCAGTCCCTTGAGCTTATTTTTTAAAAATGTATTTAAAGTAGACATAATTCCCAATCGAACAGCTATTCATTTTTCTGTGCGTTCACTTTCTTATAAAATAGATGGAGGTAACATTATTATTATTATTATTATTTTATTTTTTGACGGAAGTACTTACAGCCTTTGGTGATAAACTAAGGAATTGCGGTCAATCTTTGTTCTAAAATATGTTGTAAATTTTAACGTAAATATACATTTTCACCCTGGTATTTTGCGCAGAGTAAAGAGAAAGAATAGAGGTGAAGTATGGTGTATGGGCGTGATGCCGAAAATGTAACCCTGAAATCCGTTACATTCTGTCCAAACACAACCACGTGCTTTGACGCGCCTGTCAGTCCCATAGATTAACATCCAAGATCGGACATTCCCATAGAGCGTAATGGTAATGCGATTGCGATCGTAGCGCCCTTAGTGACAATGGGGAAGAAACTCCCCATCCTTGTAGTATGCTTATTATTGAGTATCCACCTTATCGTGATCTTTCTTTTTTTAATGTTGCATGTTTACGTTTTCGATAGAATCTTACAGCGATACATGAACATAGAATAGACATTCTATTTTATATATCTAATATCTATTTTATGTTCATGCACGGATATATGTTTTTTTTTTTTTTTTTTTTTAAACATGAATAGTGAACGGTTTTAAGTGCAACGAATACTAGGTAAAAGTTTCGTCTTGAATGCTATATATCAAAAGCAATGGTGTAACATAAAAAAAGTCCTTCCGGCCAGTGCCGGGAGGAAGAGGTAGCTTTCATATTCCTTATTTTAAAAAAGCCAACTTATATTATTCAAACACACGAAGCTCAATTAAGTGGAAACCGAATGTAGGAGATTCAATACAAATTTTTATCAATACTAAATCATTATGAATGAGAATTTCGCGAAATTAGTCAGCTTTATCCAAGCTGCTCTTATTTAAAGTAACTTATATTTAGCTGAAAAATTCGGCGATTTCTTAAAGTGCCTGCCATTTTAAGACAACATGGTGGATGAGGCTAACCAGTGAACTTGGTCGAGACCTTAGTAATTGCTGTGCACATGCTCACTCACATCGGAATCGGTTGATATATACGAGTGCTGTCGCAGCAAAATATCAGATTTTTCAAAATGTCACCCACGTTAGAAATTGAAACTGCTATATCTGAGCCATTTTTTAAGATAAAGACAAACAAAAAATGCTCCTGAATCCTTATATCAAGGTCAAATACTTAAGAAAGAAACATTTTCAATTTCTAATTTTTTGCACCTCACTTTAAATATAATTTTTTTTTTTAATTTAATGGCCGCCATTTTGAAACAAGATGGCTGATGAAGCTGAACAGCGAACTTGGTCGAGATATTGATGTACACTATCCGCATGTCTTCTTCCATCGAAATAGGCGAATACGTGTGGTATCGCGTGACAAATACAAGATCGTTTCAAAGTGTTAGCCATGATAGAAATTCAAAGTGCTATAATTCAACCACTTTTTAAGATATAAACAAAAGAACAAATTTTCAGAAACAAAAGCTGCTCCAGAATCTTTGTATCAAGGCCAAACACATAAAAAAAATCTTTTTCATTTTCCAAATTTTTAATACCTCATTTTAAATTTTAAATTACATTTTTTTTAAATGGCAACCCTTTTGAAACACGATGGTGAATGAAACTGGCTCGAGAGAACTCAGTCGAGACATTGGTATGTACTATGTACAGACCAAGTTACATTCAAATCGGTTCATAAATACGCCTGTTATCGCGTGACAAAAATCAGGTCGTTTTAAAATGTCAGCCACAATAGAAATTCAAAATGTTATAACTCAGCCATTTTTTTAGATATAGACGAAACAAAACCTGTTCCGGAATTTTTATATTAAGGTCAAACACATACGAAAAAAATCTTTTTCATTTTCCAATTTTTTGGTATCTCATTTTAAATTTAAATTTTTTTACATTTTTTTAAATGGCCGCCATTTTGAAACAAGATGGCGGATGAAGCTGGGCAACGAACTCGGTTGAGTTATTTGTATGTACTATGTACACACCAAGGTACATCCAAATCGGTTCATATATACGTCTGTTATCACGTGGCAAAAATCAGGACGTTTCAAAATGTCAGCCACGTTAGAAATTCAAAATGCTATAACTCAGCCATTTTTTAAGATATAGACGAAACAAAAACTGCTCCCGAATCTTTTTATCAAGGTCAAACACATAAGAAAAAAATATTTTTTCAATTTTAAATTTTTTGGCCCCACATTTCAAATTAAAATTTTTCTTAAAATTTTAAATGGCCGCCATTTTTAAACAAGATAGCGGATGAAGCTGGCCAACAAACTCGGTCGAGACATTGGTCTGTACTATGTATAAACGAAGTTACATTCAAATTGGTTCATAAATACGCCTTTTATCGCGTGACAAAATTCAGGACGTTTCAAAATGTTAGCTTCGCTAGAAATTCAAAATGCTATAACTCAGTCATTTTTTAAGATATAGACGAAACAAAAACTGCTACGGAGTCTTTGTATAAAGCTCAAATACACAAGAAAAAAATATTTTTCTATTTTAAATTTTTTGGTACCACATTTCAAATTTTTAAATTTTTAAAAAATTTTAAATGGCCGCCATTTTGAAACAAAATGGCGGATGAAGCTGGCCAACGAACTCGGTCGAGACATTGGTATGTACTATGTACACACCGAATTACATCGAAATCGGTTCATAAATACTAGAGTTACAGTGTGACATAGGTCAGATATATATATATATATATATATATTGATATATATATATATATATATATATATATCAATTTTGAACGGAGGGTGGTTTCGGGGTCTGGGGGTCATGATCGATGAAAATATACCAAAATTTTTTGAAATCGCTTTCCTCCGAACGGCTGCAATAGGTAGCTTTTTGTAAAGAAAGCTACCTAATATACGAAATGTTGAACTCTACAAGTCCCAGAAAATTTCATAATTATTCCCCTTTGGCAGGAAAATTTGTATAGCCCGTGTTTTATAAATTTATGAAGTTTAACGTATTAAACAATCGTTAAAATTTATGCATTTTCACTTCCTTACAGATAAAATAAAAATGTTGTTTTTAATGTAAATAACGTACAATCAATTCAATAATGTTTATAATATTAACATATAAGAAATAATAATAATAATATTACAGATAGAGAAAAATTCCTTTCGACAAATTTTTAGAATTGTATAAATCTATCTAAAAGTTAAAAATAAATAGAGGTACTGACATTACACTCAATAAAATTTTATTCGATATGAATAAATTGACACAATACCTGAATTTATAAACTTACAATCTATAAATCTTACTTAAATCTTATAAACTTACATATTTGCATTCTTAACAGAATTTTCTGGCGGTTTTCTTTTATATTATTAGTCTAATTATCATTTTGTAAGTTAAAAATGAACAATACAAGTACGTAAAAAACAGCTAAATAATTAAAGCAAGCATGAATAAAATATCGTCTGAGACCTGTTTCGTTTTAGGAACGAATAGATATTCAAACCATAGAGGATAAACATATTTGTTCAACATAGGTAAATTTCGGAGGTTTGTTAGTTCCCCCTTGCCGATAGTGACGCTAGTACTGTTGCCATTACAGATTTTGCTGTAAATGTCCCATCTTGGTCCTTAATCTATGGTCAGTCCAAACCTGTATTCTTTGCTTTTGCGTTTTTCGTTGAAAATTGTTATTCATTTTCCACGTGTTGACAGTAGGTATGATTAAATTTCGATTAAAAATGGGAAAATGAGCAGTTATAGAATGCAGTACCTATTCCCTGTTCCATGTGCTTGTCTTGTTTGCGCGAATGAGGGCATTTAAATTTGAGCGATAACTGTCTTCATATTGCAAACCAATTTTACAACATACTGAATCTCCATTATCTCTTTCCTCCGTGGGTATTTTGTCTTAAAAATCTTAAATTTTCTTTTTTTTTAGTATGCAGACAAATTGAACAAACGATGTACAAGAATGCATTATGTTGCCATTGTAATTTTTAGATAAATCTAATTTGTAATACAAAATAAGCCATACAGCAAATGTCGCTTACCATTACCGTATATAAAAGTAAAGAAATAAAGTCATAAAATTATGGAAACTAGAGTACATCAATAAGTAAGAAAGTCACAACATAAGCGCAATAAAATTTGATTGGTTACGAGGATTTTTGAATCAACTTGACGAATTTGCCATTTCAAAAACGCTCAGATGAGTATCGCCAAATTAAGTTTTGGAATATGAGTTGCTATAGTTCGGATGAAACTTCCAAGCTGAGCATGCGCTCTCTGGGGCTACATTTATATCATAGATTAACATCCAAGATCGGGCATTCCCATAGAGCGTAATGGTAATGCGATTGCGATCGTAGCGCCCTTAGTGACAATGGGGAAGAAACTCCCCATCCTTGTAGTATGCTTATTATTGAGTAGTATCTACCTTATTGTTATCTTTCTTCTTTTAATGTTGCATGTTTACGTATTCGATAGAATCTTACACCGATACATGAACATAGAATAGACATTCTATTTTATATATCTAATATCTATTTTATGTTCATGCACGGATATGTTTTTTTTTTTTTTTTTTTTTTTTTTTTTTTTTTTTTTTTTTTTAAACATGATTAGTGAACGGTTTTAAGTGCAACGAATACTAGGTAAAAATTTCGTCTTGAATGCTATATATCAAAAGCAATGGTGTAACATAAAAATATACGAAATGTTGAACTCTACAAGTCCAAGAAAATTTCATAATTATTCCCCTTTGGCAGGAAAATTATTATAGTTCGTGTTTTATAAATTTATGAAGTTTAACGTATTAAACAATCGTTACAATATTCTTTTAAAATTTATGCATTTTCACTTCCTTACAGATAAAGTAAAAATATTGTTTTTAATGCAAATAACGTACAATCAATTCAATAATGTTTATAATATTAACATATAAGAAATAATAATAATATTATTACAGCTAGGGAAAAATTCCTTTCGACAAATTTTTAGAATTGTATAAATCTAAAAGTTAAAAATAAATAGAGGTACTGACATTACACTCAATAAAATTTTATTCGATAGAATAAATTGACACAATACCTGAATTTGATTTTTTACAATTTAATCTTATAAACTTACATATTTGCATTCTTAACAGAATTTTCTGGTGGCTTTCTTTTATATTATTAGTCTAATTATCATTTTGTAAGTTGAAAATAAACAATACAAGTACGGTAAAAAAAAAAGCAGCTAAATAAATAAAGCAAGCATGAATAGAATATAGTCTGACACCGGCTTCGTTTTAGGAACGAATAGATATTCAAACCATAGAGGATAAACATATTTCTTCAACATAGGCAAATTTCGGAGGTTTGTTAGTTCTTCCCCCTTGCCGATAGTGACGCTAGTAATGTTGCCATTACAGATTTTGCCGTAAATGTCCCATCTTGTTCCTTAATCTATGCATTTATATAGACACTCTAGAAAAAGCTAAAAAAGAATGGTTATATAGGCACTCTAGTAAAAGCTAAAAAAGTATGTTTTTTAATATTCTGTGTAACAGAATGAAAATAAAACTGTAAATTAAAACTGAAAAATAAAAGTAAGAAACAATTTGATGGTTTAAACAGACTCCAATACGCCAAAGAGAGTTAAATACTTATCAATTTATAAATGAGTACGTGAGTTTTAAAACTCGTCTCAGCCAGAAAAGCAAATGTCGGAAAATCGCGAAAAACCTCTGACTGCGTCCATTAGTTTTCACTGTAAACCAAGATTTTACAAACCAGAAATACACGATAAAACTAGTTTTTTTTCCTTGTAGTGTTTTTTCGATGCAGGTTCATAATAGAATAGATTAGTAGAGAAAACTCGATTTTTTAAGTTTTGGGTAACTCAAGTTTTGAAATTCACGTCCTTAAATGTACTAGATTTTTTCCCTCTGCACCAACACTCGTGACTTACAACATATTCGTGCGTTTCTAATTAAATGAATTAATTAACTCGTGAGTTGCTGTTCTTTTTGATTCATTTAATGATAAAAGCACATTGCAATCAATCACAAGTATCAAATTTAGAATTTTTGTCTTTAAGAAAATTCTTAGAAATTTAAATTCTGTATGGACGGACTGATTCATGGAGGAATGAAATAGATCGAGGTGGTTGGAGGTGAAGCAAAAAAAGTAACCCTAAAATCCCTTACAGAAAGCCCAAACAAAACCACGTGCTTTGACACGCCTATCAATTCAAACCGGTTTAAACCTGTATTTCTTTGCCTTCATTTTTTACCGTCGGAAATTGTTATTCGAGATATGATTAAAATTTCGATAAAAAATGACTTATGCGCTGTTATAGGATGTAGTAATAGATCAGAATGTATCAAAGATACTAATATATCACTTCACAGAATTATTTGATTATTTTATTATATGTATGTATTTCAAATATAAATATCAGAAGCGTATTTTAAGATTTTACTTGAAATTGTAACATTCTTTCGTTATTGTCCTAAAATCGTTTGCACTCGAAAATCTAGATTTTCGATTAGTATTTGTAATTTAAGTTTTCATGTATAATTTTAAAAGAATGCTTTCATAATTATATTTTATCTATTTACATGCAATTATTAATATGCTGTTAAAAACAAATAAGGACGTTTAATTAAATTAGTAGCGATTGATACAGTCAAAAATGGTGGCCTATTTGAAGCGCAATTAAAAAAAATTTCATTTCATCAAAGAAACTCCATTAATTAGTTTGAATTACTTGAGTTTTGAAACATTATTATTTGCAAAAAAAAATAAGTTCACCTGATAAGAAAATTTTAGCTGTAGGAATGAAATTATTATCAATAAATGCTTAGCTCGCATTTGGGTAATTAGACTTGACCTTTCGATACAAAGTTTTATTTTTCACAAAATTGTTATGCATTTCTCAAGAATAACTTTTTTTTTTCAGAAAATTGACACACACACACACACACACACACACAAAAAAAAAAAAAAAAAAAAAAGAAAGAAAAAAAGAAAACTTCCATCTATACCAATTCCAAAACTTTCTTCAATCTCATACATGTTAATACTTCAAAATTCGCTAGCACACTGCCAAAATTAAATGGCAGTCTATACCCACCATGAGGATTCTAAAAATACGAAATTCCGTGCATTAGTTCTTGAGATATGACTATCGCTGAAATCGTGTAAATCCAGCAAACTGCAGCCTAGCAGCACCACCTATTTGGTGCTTTACACCAAAACCTATGATACACCAAAACCACCAAACAACAACATATGTCAAACTGAATCTGAAGTTTGGGGAGAATCCGTGCATTAGTTTTTGAGGTAGAGCCATTGCGAAAATCATGAAAATTCTAGCGTAGCAGCGCCACCTATTGGACGATTAACACCAAAATCTAGTCAGCAACAACTTGTATTAACATCTAACTCTGAAGTTAGAGGAAAATTGGTGCATTAGTTCTTGATAGAGCTATTGCGGAAATCGTGAAAAATGCTGCGCAGCAACGCCACTTGACGGGCGATTTATACCAACACGCAATCAGCACCAAGTCATATCAAGGACTAACTGAATCTGAAGTTTGAGGAAAATCCGTACATCAGTTCTTGAAATAGAGCTATTGTGAAAATCGTGTAAATCCCAGAAAATTCAGCATAGCAGCGCCACCTGTTGGGCGATTTACACCAAAACGTAATCAGCACCAACTCATATTAAGGACCAACTGAAACTGAAGTTTGATGAAAATCCGTGTATTAGTTCTTGAGTTACAACTACTGCTGAAAGCGCGAAAAATGCAGCATAGCAGCGCTACCTGTTGGGTGATTTACACCAAAAACCAATCAGCACCAATTTATATTAGGGACTACATGAATATAATTTTTTATTAAATTCCGTGCAATAGTTCTTGTGATAGAGCGCCCACAAAATTTGTGTGACATACTGACAAGTACTTTAGATACAGTAGTGTATCAGAATATTTTATGTGTCCTTGTAAATGAACGATAAATGCTATGCACATCATATTTTACCGCAAGTACATTGTAGTAAATCTGAGTAATTTATGTCTATTCCATTATATTTCAGTAACAAAATATCGCTGTAAACAGCCCCCTCCCCATATATCATTATGTAACGGAATTCTTTTGTGTGCCCTGTAAATGAATAATAAATGCTTTGCAAACCCCATATTCTACGAAATGCATGTTTTACTGCACTTTATAAATGCATATCAATTTCTTTATTTTTTAAATTGTCTAGCATCATTAAAATGCACTTGAAACGATTTTTCCCATTGACCGTAATGTAACAGAATACTTTTTACCACCCATGCAAATGAACTATAAGTGCCACACATTTTTTTTTAATAGCGATCACGCTATAGTAAACGTCAATAACATATGAAAAATGCAGGGTGATCCCAGTATATTTACAAGAGTTAGAGCTCGGCCAGAAGGCCATACAAACCGAAGACAAACATTTTTCATCTATGTTGGAAAGGGTTAAAGAAAGAAAACTTTTAACCCCTTCGGGACGGGAGCCTTTTACGAAATTTTTAATCTTTTGTCACCGTTTTTTGAAAACAGAAATTTGTGTCTTCTTGAATCGAGAAAATGCTCTGATTAAATAAGGCAAATTTTACAGTAAAATTTTACTGGTGAGGAAAAACAAGGATTCTGAGCGCTTTATGCGGCACGAATACGTGTCGCTCGTCCCCAAGGGGTTAATAACACAATTTTTAGTTTTCATCAGATGTTTTCAATATTTTATTTAATCTTATTTTGACATTTATTTATTGCTAATTTTAAAATTCCAATTATTTTAAAAGCAAGCATTTATTTTAATAAATAACAACACAACAAAAGCCCTTTAAAAAATGTACCATTTTTTCTTAAAATGTACTTCAGCTGTGATTCATCTCTTTGAATTCGTCTTATTAATACAAAATCCCTTCCACGTGCTTGTTTTGTTTTGGCTTTCTTGGACGTTTAAATTTGAGCGATAAATGGTTTCATATTGCAAACCTTTTTTAAGGCATACTGCAACTCCATCTATCTCTTTCCTCCATGGGACTGATTGATAGACAGACTATTGTATATATCTTACGTACTGTTATATACTGTTTTATGTAACAGCTTAGTTGATTTTTAAGGTCTCGTATCTTAAAAGATAAAACTAAACATCTCATGGAATCCCTTTGTTGTCCGCGTTCTGTGGATACCATTTTTTTTTTTTTTCAGGAACGGTTGAAGGTATTAAGATGAAATTAATATCAAGTAGTAAGTGACACAGTTCCATTGTGTGAATCCACTAATGTGAATAACCTTAACAAGTTCGATTTTCTTCTAAATGTCTCTTCACATATATTTCACAAATATACGGCTTTCCATTTGAATATATATACTCAAATGCAGGTTCAAGTTGGAATGGTATTATAAAAAGCTTCTCAGAAATAGGACAAGCAAAACCTTCTTTTCAGCATCTCCCGATTCTGAATTCTCTAACAGAAAGGGTGGCGGCAGCTCAGACCATCACCTCATCGAGTTGACGGCTGAAATTCCAGGGTTAGACAGAACTCGATTAGTATATTAAAATGCAACTGGTCTGCCAAATTATATTTTGGTGGAAACCACCTGAAGACCTGATTTTAGGGGTTGATCGGTAGGTTTATCATTGTGTTTTCCTTAACCCAAAGGTATGAGAACATGGAGGACTGGGAGCAGGAAAAAACAATGATAAACCAACCAGTCAAACACTAAAATCGGGCTTGCAGGAGATTTCCACCAAGATATGATTTGGCAGACCAGTTGCATTTTAATATGCTAATCGAATTTCAACTAGTCCTGGAATTTCAGTCGTCAACTCGATAAGGTGATGATTTGTGCAGCTGCCTCCTGGTCTATAAGGAATGGCTTCTTCAGCAGACAGAACGAACTACTATGATATATCAACAAAGTAGCATAAAATTTTTTTAGCCTAAAATTAAACAGGGGAAAAACAACAATCTTCCCTTTCTCAAAAATAAATTAATCATTTAAGCAAAGAAAAAAGCAAAAGCTATTTTGCACATGGCCGTTTACTACAAAAACAAATCATCAAATGACACAAATCACATTTTTCATCCCTATTTATATTATATCTTATACTATGTTATCATATTATAACGAAACTTGGTAAATTTACAGATCATGAAATAGACACCTCTTCCATGGAAAACTATATTACTTTTAAATTGAGAAAGCCTAGATGTCCTAAACAGCTGATTTTTCTAGATACATTTCAATTTTTACCGACTTCTTTGGAAAAACTAATTTAAAGCCTTTAACCTGATTAATTTGCCATACTAAAAGGAAATTTCTCGACAAACACTAAGTTAGAAATCCTTTCAAGAAAAGGGGTTTACCTTTATGAGGTTTTCAGATAAGTCCTAAAAATCGCAACTACTCCCATTATCTGCAGTTTCTATAAACCTAACTAATGAAACGGTAAAAGAAGTAACATGCTCAGGATATATGTAAAACATTTAATTTTTAACTTTCGGCAAGTAACAAGACTTGTATGCAAAAACAGGTGTTTTACTGCTTCTAATGTCTTCCATAATTTTAGGAAATTGTGTCATCAGCATTAAAATATGGATTGTGTTCCTATGTTTCCTGTACCTTTTTTCTCCTGGCTAGCATAATTAAAGATGACTGAAACATCCTTGGAGTTATTATATGCTGATATATACAGATATAGATATGCTGTTAATGGTTGGAACTGGCATATGTGGTGGAATTAGCATGATCAGTAGAAGATATGCTAAAGCCAACATGTCTAATACACCTGATTTTAATGACAAAAACCTAGTTCTATTATGTTTTTGGATACCAATAATTTGTATGTCTGGGCTATGTCCCAATATCTCCCATAAAGTATATTTGAATTATATCCTACAAACCACGTTACGGAAGAGTGGATCCTATACCTACTTGATGATTCAAATCGTGGTTATATTTTTTAAGAGGATTTAGAGCAGGGTTCTCACTGACTTTTGTCCAACGTTAGCAATTTGGCTAATCAAAAATAAAAAATAGTAGCCAAATGAAATTTTTTAACATAATAGTGCCATCCTAAACCACTAAAAACTCTACCTAACTTCTTAATGTAACCTTTTTACTTTCTTCTATCTTTACAAGAAGAAAGTATTGGATTCATGAAAATTTTCGACTTCCGGTTTTCGACGGATTTACACGTTTTAGGGGTCAGAGATTCCGAAAAACATGTTTTTACAAAATCTCAGTCTGTGAGTCTGTCTGTATGTGACACAAATTTTGTGTGCGCTCTATCTCAAAAACTAATTCACGGAATTTAATAAAAATTTATATTATAGTATTCCCTAATATAAATTGGTGCTGATTAGTTTTTGGTGTAAATCGCCCAACAGGTGGCGCTGCTAAGCTGCATTTTTCGCGATTTCTGTAATAGCTCTATCTCAAGAACTAATGCACGGATTTTCATCAAACTTCAGATTTAGTTATTCCTTGATATGAATTGGTGCTGGTAACGTTTTTGTATAAATCGCTCAACAGATGGGGCTGCTATGCTACATTTTGCAGGATTTACACGATTTTTGCAATAGCTCTATCTCAAAAAAAAAAAAAAATGCACGTATTTTCAGCAAACTTCAGATTTAGTGATTCCTTGATATGAATTGGTGCTGGTAACGTGTTGGTGTAAATCGCCCAACAGATGGCGCTGCTGTGCTGCATTTTTCAGGATTTACACGATTTTTACAATAGCTCTATCTCAAGAAATAATGTACGGATTTTCATCAGATTCAGTTAGTCCTTGACATGAATTGACGCTTTGTACATTTTGATGTAAATCGCTCTACAGGTGGCGCTGCTATTCTGCATTTTTGCTATTTCGGCAATAGCAGTGTCTCAAAAACTAATGCTTGCATTTTCAACAAACTTGAGATTCAGTTATACCTCGATATGAATTAGTGCTCTTTATATTTTGGTGCAAATCGCTTAACAGGTAGCGCTGCTATGCTACATTTTTCAGAATTTCCCCTATAGCTCTATCTCAATAACTAATGCACGAATTTTCATCAAACTTCAAATTTAGATATGCTTTGATATGAATTCGGGCTAAAATGGTGTAATTTCTTGTACTATTTAAATGATTTAATTGATATGATTTATGTAGAAGAAAGTTTTGTGATGGCCACAACATACTAGTTTCAATATGTTCTAAAATAAGCTAATTTTTTGTAACTGTTTATAGACCAGTTCTCCATCTAAATTCAATTATCTACTAGAGAAACTATTAAAAGTAAGTACATTCTAAATGTCTTTCGCAGTCAAGAAAGAAATTTCAAACCCAATTTAATCCATTAAAATGTTATGGAACAAAACTTTGCAAAACAATTTAACTCAAAACGGCAGGAAACGACATCGATCTTCATTAGTAACGTGAATAAGAGCGTGGTATTATTGACACACACACACACACACACACACACAAAAAGAGTTAAAATTGAGCACTCACAATTTGGCGAATCTAATCATTCATTTACTCGCCAAATGAAGAACTTTGTCGTGATTTGGCGCAGTGGCAAGCGGCAGCGAGAACCCTGATTTAAAGTACCGAAAGCATCTGCGTGAGTTGCATAATGAATATCCCGTTGCTCCTGAAAGACTGACAGTAACAGAATAAATGCTGACTCCCAATGCGAAAAGCTTGCTTAACCCTTAAATGCGCGATTTTTTTTATTTTATTTCGAAAAAAAAATTATATATGACTCTCTGAAAGGTTTATTACACAGGAAAAATAGTGAAAAAAATCACAGATACTTTTTTCACATAATACGTCAATCTTTTCGTCTGTTGTACATCTGCAATATAAGTAAAAACTACTGTCGTCTGGCTGTTTTACGCTAAAATATTGCAAATTAGTAAATATTTTAATAAGTATGCCTCCAAATACCTTATTTTTTATAATTATTTATTTTATAAAACATAGCCTTTAACCCTTTAATTCCCATGGTAGAATACGTTCTAGAAATTACGTAGTTCAGAGAATCTGACTTTACACCAGAAAGTTTCAATGGTTAATTTCGCTTTATTTAAGTACGGAATGTATGTTGTTAATTAAAGCAAATGTTGCTATTTTAATTTTCTGATGTGAATTAGGTATATACGAATAAAAAAATCTATTAAATTCAAAACAGTGTTGTTTGCATATATGCAAAGCTGCGCACTAAAGGGTTAAGGTTTGTTATCAATTAGACAGAAAATTCTCCTTTCCAATGTTAATCCTATGGGCTTGGAATGCATCCGCATTTTTTCAAATTTCTCCACAGAAAATTAATTTTAACCCTCTTTTTACAAGCTTACTTTTAACTTACAATCATGTTTGTATGTGGTAGCCAAATCGTGTGACTCATTTTTCACCCACTTCCATGTTGACGTAGAGCTTTGAAATTTGAATATATATGTATTCCTGAGAGCAATATAGAAATTTAACATTGACTTTTTAAAATTTGATCCCTAAGGGGGGTGGGCAACTGGAGCAAATTTAAAATTAAAAAGAATCATCCTATCTCATAAACCAATGGAAATAAAATCTTGAAACTTGACATGTGTATAATATAACTAAAATTAGTAAACACGTGTTTCGGAAATTTTAAAAATTCGACCCCAAAGGGGGGTCCTGCCTCCAAACGCCCTCCATTTTTGAAAGACATCGCAAAAGCACTACTTAGACTTAATGGTTACTCAATTATAGTTTGACTTCCTATGGAGAAATCAGTACCAGCTTCAACAATGAGTATTTGTTGAAAAGTACTAATGGAAAAGTTACTACAATAGCGCCAAATTTTGTCCAACTTGGCAAAATATCGCCAAATTTGGTAGTGCAATTAAAAAAAAAAAAATTCTACATTTTAGTGAATTTTAATGAAATTGTGTTTAAAAAACAATATATTTATATTATTCGATATGCACTTCTTAAAGAATGTTTCTTTATTTTTTATTTGACAAAATATTTCTAAAATGCACAGTTAGCTTTATTTTAAGCGTTAAAATCTTATATACAACCCGCCTGCTTCATTCAGATTTTAACACTTGAAATTTAAAATTAAGTATATATTTTAGAAATATTTTGTCAAACAAAAAAAAAAGAAACATTCTTCAAGAAGAGCATACAGGAAAAAAGAAGATATAAATTTTAATTTTCCAAGGAGAAATTGGAAAAATACGGATGCATTCCAAGCCCATAGGTTTAACATTAAAGAAGGGGCGTTGCGGTATGACTGATTAGGGACTGCCTGAAAGAACAGAAAATTTGTTGGAACAGCAAATCTTATTCCAAATTTAAGTCACAAGAAGAATTACGAGGGTGGTTCAATAATTATTGTCTCGAGTGTGTATAAAATATTTGTACTGCGATGGTTGATGTTAAATATTGAAGCCTAGTGTCTTAGATGCATATATGCTCAATTTCAGAACCGTATCTGCTATATTAACATTTTTTTTTTTCGTTTTAGGTGTGAAAGATGGCACCTAGCTTGAAGGTGGGGGGGGGGGGGTTGTGGGCGAAAGGCTAGTTTGGAGCTTATGGCGTCAGACCTGAAGTAGTTCTGTGATAGATGAACCCGAGTCCAAATGACAGTAGCCACGTCTCATCCACTGCCACAAATCTATCACAGAACTGTTTCAGGTCCCCATAAGCTCCAAACTAGCCTCCCTCCCCCAAACCCCCTCTATAAAGCTAGGTGGCATCTCTCACACCTAAAACGAAAAAAATATGTTACTATAGCAGATACGGTTCTGAAATTGAGCATATAGGCATTTAAGACATTAGGCTTCTTTATTCCGCATCAAAAATCGCAGAATATACACACTCGGGACAATAATTATATTGTACCACCCTCGTACGTAGTTCGTTATCGTTAGCATAAATTTTATTTGCAGCTTGAATTAATAGTTACAGAAATGCAGAAAGCACTTAAATTTAGTCAGGCACCTTGACTCTAGAAATACATTAATTTTAAAAACCAGAAAAGAAAGGGGGCAAAACTATCGTTTGAAAGGGATTGCTTAATAACACTGTTTATGAAAAAACGATGGAGAATCTTCGAAAAATATTGTATTTTGTAATGCTGAGAAAAGAGGAAAATGATTAGTAGCTTCACTCATTTTTAAATCAGTGAAAATATTTAACGAAGACCTGAATGCCGTGGAAAGACTTAAAAATAGTACATTCATGAATTGACCTATCTACGTAGAAGCTTCCACATTATAATTATCTAAATAAATTACTTATGAATGATTTTCATTATAACTTTATAAGAAAAAGAGTACCTAAAAAAAAGGTAACACCTTGTTATTTACCGATACCGACCCACTGAATAACGCTATTTCAACGGAAAATGTATTTGGAGATATGAAACTATATGCATCCCTCTTTGATTTGTTTGATTACCATCAAATCATCGAGTATATTTTGTGGGTAATAAAAAGGTTATTGAAAAATTTAAAGACGAACTAAACAGTGAACCAGCCTTTTAGTTGTAGGATTGAAATCAAAAATGTATTTCTTAAAGCGAAAAGCTAGTAAAAGAAGATACTACATAGATTGCTCGACAGAAAATCAAGCATCAAGATTATTTAGAGAATCTATAACAGCTAAAAACAAGCATGGAAAAGCAAACAAGGATCGCTAGGATAAAATCTCTGTAGATTTTTTTTAAGAAATACGTTCTAAATGCATTTTCTGTGAAAATTATCTGATAGAATGCTTTCAACAGAAGAAAAATTACCAATTAATGCACCAACAGGTGCAGGAGGACATCATCTGCAAATTTTAAAAAATGGTACTTATTTAAGTAGCCATTAAAAATTTAATAAATAAATTTAAGCAAACTGGTAGCGTTAAAGATGGAAAAATTCAGTCAAACATCAGATAGTCGCAGATGTTATGCAAATGGTACAAGAAGTTGTTACGCATAGAAGTAAGTCAAGTCATCTACTCGAAGACCTAGCCGAGAGATCGCTATTCGGCATTCAACTATTTGGAAAAATTTTTTAACAAACATTTTACCGTATTCTAACTGTGCATAAGCTTGAAGTTAAAGGTTATGTAACTCGGTAAGCTATGTTTTACAAATTGCTGGAGTCTGTGAAAAATGAGAATCTAATGTGTTTGAAAGTACACCTGAACCTGTAACTACATTAATCCACCTAGATGAGCACAAACAATAGTATTCTTTCTTCGGTTAAAAGCATTTTATCAGATCGTCTGTAAAGAAATTGGATTTAGAACCTGTTTCTCAAAAATCTATGGAGATGTTATAAACATTCTGTATTTATTTCAAATAGCATATCAGTATTGATATTATCTTACCTGTTTTCCCATCTTGGGCAGGGCGGAAGGTCTTTCGCCTGTGAAAGGTATCTCCTCATTGTCCGATGCTGACCGAAAATAAGGGGGTAGCAGCAGACTTCCTTTTCTCCGGTTCGGAGATCGCCTGTGATGAAGACGAGGTGGGGCGCAGCACGAAGACGAGGTGGAGGCGGAAGGGGCGGTGGGTGGGGACAGAAGGGCTGAGACGGTTCTCAACCCCAAGACGATGTGGGCCGGGAGCTGCGGGTCGGCGAGCATGTCCGTGACCAGGCCGTGAGCCTCTGTGACGGCCGCCAGATCCACCGCAGACTCTCGGCGCCCCCGACTCCGCTGGTGATGCTGATGTTGTTGTTGTTGATGTTGCTGGTGCTGCTGCTGTTGGTGATGATGGTGATGGTGACTGGCCTGATAAAGAGAAAAATACAGCTGATGAAGCTAATGCATCGTACGTGAACAATATAGGGGGGTACAAATTAGGTGGAAAATTTCGTAACTAAATAATTGGCTAAATAGTAATCAAAAAGTACCAGCTTAATGACAGGTTACTAGTATTGTATCATAAGATTTCGGATAAACTGCTTATCTCAGTTTTGAAATCTTAATTTAGATTTATCGAGGCGTTGTTATTACATGGCCGTAGCGATCACCAATCCTTTCACCTTTAGATTTTAGCGTATGGAATTATTAAAGATGAGATTTACAGTTCAGCGCTTCGAAAATTCATTCCTGAATTGAAATCTCGAATCAGCAAAGACACTCTTTTTATTGTCATGAACATACTCCTTAGCAAACGAGAAGAATTTATCTACGAAAGAGACACTTTCAGAATGAAGAAGAGCAGCCACATCAAACACTGATTTTTAAAAAAAAGGTAAGTATGTGAATTTCGCAATCTTATAACCATTTGTATTCTTATGTTTTGCTGTATAATTGCGCATAAAAAAAACCATTCCTTTTTCCTAATTAATTTGTATCCACCCTGTATAATATTATAGTAATAAATTTTACATAAGCTTACGTAAACCTACTTGAGTTTTGCAATCTTATAATTATCTGTTCTTTCATGTTTGGCTGTATCTGCACATAATAAACCATTTTTTTTTTTTCTCAGCTAATTTGTATTCACCCTGTATAATACTGTAGTAATAAAGTCAGAAAATTTCAACAACAAAAATATTAAACTTGTACAATTGAGTAATTTTCTCGAATCACAGTAAGGATGCACCAAACTGGATGCATTTGCAAGAAAATACGAGTGCTTCAGAGGTTTCAGGAAAGACCGACATTGAAAATTCATATAAAAAGGTGATAATTTCACGTTTTAATGCTATGTATCACCGCATTTAGATCAGAATGTTACAGAAAACTTACAATGACTTATTTATAAACTTTTTGTACGTATAGATATTACAAAATCCGCAGCATATCATAACTTAAAATTAAATAGTGATAAATTTTTGCTGCTTTAAATCCATGTATATTTTCTGTCTGAAAACGTCATATTAATGATGATTATGACTGTTGAATACTGTGATCGGTTGCTTAGAATGGAGTTAGATTTTCCTTTGGCAAGCCAATTAAAAGCAGATCGCCTTATCATGGAATTTTCAAGTGTTTTCCAAGTTGCCAAAAGAAGATTTAAATAATTTCTTAGGATAAGCTACTCAATTTTTACATATTATATTGAAATGGTTCATGATTTCTCAACCGACTCTCCATTGTGTTCTAAATGTTTTCAGTGTTCTTAAAATTCAATAAACAATTGGGCCAAGACATTAATACAAATTCATCATCTTATTCAGACCACTGCAATATAGTTTTGCCTTGTGGTATGTGAAGTTGTCTTGCTGAAAAATTTCACTATTCCACTTTTGCTGAGAGAAACAGATACCATGTAACTTTTTATCCATAACCACTGACATAACATATTTATCGTGTCATCTACAACAAGTAACTTCCAACTGTTTTCGATATGTGTTCGCCAAAGCTTTATAGGTCTGCGACTAGTCTGCTTTCATCCAGTTCTGCCCGTAAAATGGAGCTCAAAAGAATTTTCATATTCTTACTCATACATGGATATCGTGATTCATGAGACGATACGATTTTTTTTACTACTAGGGGGCTCGGCCCCCTACGAGCTACGCTCGCCAACCCCCGCCCAGACACCGCAGACTCTAAATGCACGCTAATTTGATCGGCTTTAAAAAGATTTCGAAAGATTGAATTATAATGTAAAAAGCAGTGGCGATCTCCCTATAAACGAATTTCTATTCATTTGTCTTTGATTGGGGAATTTTAACGCCAAATCCGCTGCGGTACTGCTTGATTATCTCGTCGACCAATTTCGCCAAATTATATAAATCGCCAAACCACTCGCCAAATTATACAAATTGACATAATTTTTTATTTTAAATAACAATAGAACAAATAAATCCGTACAACATTAATAAAAATACAAATAAAACGTCGAATAAAAATAACTTGATGACGTAGATACGTGTAACAACATTTCAAAATAAGCTAATATAAAAGGAATTAAGTAAACAGAGTCTTTGTCTCCTGGTATTTTTTAACGAAGCGAAAAGAAAGTTCTTTTAAATGAGACATTTTAAATTAATCGTTTTTAATCTAACGTAATTTTTACCAAGCTATTTTTTTCTCTTTTAAATATTCACGTGAAGATACTTTTGTTAGAAATGAAATATTATTTGCGCTTTCTTAACAAAAATAATTGAAAAGATCCTCTCAAAATATTAAATAAATGTCTAGCGCAATTTCTAAATTTAAACTTTTTTGCAATATTATTTTGTGTTCATTTTATGTAATAACTATAATGTGACGTAAATATGACGTAATTTCTCCTACGACTTCTAACGCATGTTAATGAACTTATTATTTTACAATATCCTTTCTCTTTTAAAATTCACGTGTGTACTTTTTATGACATAATTTTTAATAAATTCTTGCTTTTTATACGTAATTATTTAATTTTAATTTGAAAGTTTTTTTCCTGTTTATAATAGTTACGTGTAAATAAATTTTTAATTTGAAGCAAATATTATTGCTTGCGCTTTTTATACAGTTGGCAACAGTTTAAATTAGTACAATTTTCTGAAATCTGTAAAAAATATCTCTAGAAATGCTGAAAATTTGAATTTAAAATAGAAATAAAACCTGAAAAAATGAGTCAAAATAAAAAAATTAATGCAATCTGCACTCCGGCAAATTCTAACGCATAAAATGGTCTAAAAATGATTACACTGCCATGTATAGTTTTTGCTGCTATAAAACTTTTTTAGTGAAACGATTTTGTCCAACTTTAGCATTAAATATCTCTTAAAATAATTCTTCGATTTGAAAACTGTCTGCATCAGCATGTTTATCAAACATTTCTGTATAAAACCACCGATTTTCATATTTTTGTATGCATTATTTTTCTTAATATTAACGAAGAAAGACCTCCGGTCACAAAAAATTCAAAACCGGCGGCGGCGGCGGCGGCGGCGGTGACAGCGGTAGTTACTTTTTTTTAGAATAGAGAGATTCTGTTTTCCAGCTATCAGGATGATATTTACATTTATATTACAAATGTAAGCGGTGTATTTCATTTAGCCAACGAATGAACCCCTGACTTTTTGACTTACATTGTAAGGACCTGTCATGTGAATCACAGTTTTTCGCATATTATCTTTTAGTAGGTGTAAAAAGTTCGGATGTCTACGACGACATTATCTGATAAGTTTATGACATGCAATGCTTAGATATCTGCTAGTAATTTCACCATCATTATTTCACTTTTTAAAGATACTAATGACTTAATCTCGTTTTAACATCTATCGAAGTTCGAAGTTTTGGATTTAACTTATTCCGACAGCTGTTATCATAATTAGTTTTTAAACAAAATCATTCAAATCAACAGCCATCCTATTCTGTGTATAAATATTCGTCATAATGATTACCCTCTATCCTTAAAGGAAATGTTTACACATCTTGAGTGCATGCCTATTTTGGAAGGTGTTATATTTGTCAGTCACACACATTCGTTTGGATACTTTAGAAGTGATACTTTGTTAAAAATTTTGTCCTGGGTTGAATCACCTTTTGGTGCTTCAGTAACTTCAACCATAAGATGGTGAAATTACGTCCCAGTATTCGGAGCTATGGTTCAACAGGAGATCCAAATATTGGAATGCGATCAGAAAGAAGCTGATATCTTCTTTCTGAACTGGCAAATTGCTAGAGATATTTTAGATTTACTGCTAACTGGGTCGAATAACTAACTCGCTTTTCAAAAAGGCGTTTTTTTTTCTAAAACGGATATGAAGTTTTACAATTTGTTTCATATTTGCATTGATTCAAGCACCAAAATATGGTTCAATCTAGATAGTTTTTTTAACAGTGTAAGGTGATCAAACATCTACGAAATTCGACGACGTCCTCAAATTTGGAACTGTTATTCCCACAGTTCCCACTTTTTTTTATTTTAAACACTTATTACATTTGGAAAAGATGATAAATTCGCGGGACAAAAAATAAAAAAAGGCTTAAAAAGTTATAAATTTTAAAGTTATGAAACCTTTAAAAAAGTCCTGTTGTAAACCGTTATAAAAGTTGAGCACCTATTATAACATTGTTTTGGCTGATCGGTGCATAAACTGCATTTTTGGTTGCAATTACTCTTTCTGAACTGGCAAATTGCTAGAGATATTTGAGATTTACTGCTAACTGAGTCGAATAACTAACTCGCTTTTCAAAAAGGCGTTTTTTTTCTAAAACGGATATGAAGTTTTACAATTTGTTTCATATTTGCATTGATTCAAATTCCAGATAATTTTTTTTTCAAAAATCGGGACAATAAGAAGCACATAATTTTATAGATTATAATTCTAATTTCATTGAATTGTGTTTTAGGTAAGTGAAATACATTAAAATACAACAAACTTCTGGCCTTACCGCCGCATGTAGAATATCTTCAGTAACATAAAATTTTCGAAAGTGGCTCGAGATTTTTTTCCGTTGCTGTTGGCACAAAAGTGACCCAAATTTATAGTTGTGAAAATTCTTGACAAGCTTACATTTCGTTTGGCTAATTAATTTGTAGTTCATCAATTGTTCTATCAATGAAAATGAAAGATTATTGCAAAGATAAGTGCAATGATTACTTATGAACTTTTTTTTTAATTCCTATAAAATTTTAACAGTATTCTGTGTCCGTCGTTAAAAAAAAAAAAAAAAAAAAAAAAAAAAAATATCTGAATACAAAAACAAATAATTTTTCGGTAAAAAGAACATGAATTGCAATCTATGATTTAAAATAAATAGAAATTGATTTTTTTAAGATTAAACTACGCTAATCCAAAATTACAGCTCATTCCTCAAAATATGTTTGAGTTATGCTTAAAAAACTAGTCACATTGCAATCTATTTTGCAGTTATTAAAAAGGAATGTAATACAAATAATAATGAACAAAAGTTATTTTGTTTGAGGAGAGAGTGATGGATTGGCGCCGATGGAATATGAACCAGGGATCGCATGATCAGGAGGCGAGAACGTTAGAGTCGAGCAAAAGGCCAAGCCAGTTACTCTAAGCTAGTAACTAGCTTTATACTGATCATGTGAGATGAGATCGCTACAAGTTAATGTCTGTGCTATATTATGCGTTTACATTTATACCTATTTTTATCAGGCACTACTTGTACCAAAGACATGGAATATCATGCATGTCTGTGCTATACTCGTTAAACAGTCATAATATGCAGTGTGCCCGTACAGTCATGGTGCACCTTTGACCGGTCACAGAAAATCAATGAAATAAGATGGAAATGTGAAATCTTCACCAAATAAAGGAAAAACTCTCCAAGTTTCATACCTGTTCAGTGCAGTTCGATGTGGCCTCCATTTTTTGCCCTACACACATTTAAACGATATTCAGGTTTTTCTCACACACATTTAAGGACGTCTGGTGTAACAGAGTGAATAACATCTGTGATTATCTGTTCCAAATGGAGGCCACATCAAACTGTACTGGACAGCTATGAAACTTGGAGAGTTTTGATTTTATTTGATGAAGATTTCACATTTCAGTCTTGTTTCGTTGATTTCTTGTGACCGGTCAAAAGTGCGCCATAACTTTACGGACATACTGTAGTTACTTAGAAACATTTTAATTCAATATTCAAAAATACATTTATTACTGTTTTATAGATAAAACATGCCACGCATGCGTATCATGCATGTCATACAGACATGTATGATACCTCCCATTTTTTGGTACAATTAATGCCTGATAAAAATCGGTATAAATGTAAATGTTTAATAAAAGAACATTAGGCGTTTCAATATTTAAACCTGCATAATTCCTAAGCTACTTGACCGAATGACTTCCAGTTTTATATCTGAAGATAAAATGTACCGAAGAATCGAAATGTAATCTGGCAATTAGGTGTTGCTATTAAAAATTTTAAAGTTTGCTGCAAATTCTATATGAAGACGATCAACAAGCAAAATGCTAATATAACATTAATTAGTAGATGTTATTACTAATCGATTGGTACTAGTCCCATTTTTAAGTGCGTTTGTAATTATATAAATAAATAGCTCCTACAATCGTCGTCTGGTCCGCCTGTATGTCCACATATCCTATATGTCCCACCAACGGCGCCTGTATGTCCCACCAACAGCGCAAAAACTAACCAACCGAATGGTTGGAAATTTAATATACGAGTATACAATCGTTGCAGAATTGTGTAGAGTCATTTCAAATTTTAGGAAAATCGAAGCAAAACATAAAAAGATATTAATAAAAGTTTTCTTCTTTCTATTAAATCCTATCATGCGTAATGGATATCCCATGATGGGTAATGATTCTAGATTGCCATGCTGATGACGTCCTATTTAAGATAGAGTCCTATTATTTTCGTATTACTGAATTTAATATATGTGAATATGTATTGCTTAATCAAAACTGATGTTCTTCAAATTGTGAATATGTATAAAAAAAGGTTTAATAGATCATCAAAGGTACAACTTAACATTCAAACAACATTGTATAACTGAACAATAGTTACCGCAAAAACTTCCCTGAGCCTTGCGTTAAAATATCCCCAACCATCTCTATGGCTGAAATCTATAGAACTACTCGCTCTCTTCTTTTCACTTCCTTTCTACGAGTCTCGCTTGAGATATTACGTTCATTAAACCCTTGAGTCTATTATCTTTTATTTTTTCCACACTTTATCTTTTATTCCCACATTTATAATCCTAATAAATTTTATATTCATGCATTTTTGCATAAGAGTGCAGCAGCTATTGCACCAAGATCTGAATATTTATCAAACTAATTATAGTACGAACGCACCTCATTTGCCACATTTGAGTGCAATTTCCGACTTGTTCTATATTGATTTGTGGCAGAGTTGGTAGGAGGTAATCACCTTTTTTTTCCGGGACTGTACATTCGAGAGCAAATGAAAATTGTACTCTGTAAGAAAAATATTGTAAAATTTTCAGAAATAAAGACTTTCGCTGAAAAAAAAAAAAAAAAAATAAATAACCCTATTTATTTCTCATATACAGGGTCTGTCCCATAAGTAAGTTGAATGACCTCGTGATGCCGCAGCAATCCGTCAATGTGCGCAGTGACGGGAAAGGTGGTGAGGAGTTTCGGGAAGCCAACGATACCCGCGTCAGTTGTCTGCAAGCTGTTCCACATTGCGCATCGCTGCAAATTCGAACCCTTGTCATAGTGGCTCATCGGGATTTCAAAATTCCATGGACCAGCTTTACGCAATAAAATTTTGTGTTACGCTCAAGAAAACGGGCGCCGAGATCGGTGCCATGCTGAGGGAAACTTATGGCGATAATACCATGTCCCAAAATATGGTTTACCGCTGGCACAAGATGTTTCGGGAGGGCAGAGAGAACGCAGAGGACGAAGACCATTCTAGACGCCCATCAACGTCACATTCCGAGCAAAATGTGAAGAAATTAAATGGACATGTTGAACTCTGATCGACGCATGAGTGTTTGAATGTTTGGAAATCCTGAAAAGGCTGCAAAGCAGAGTGAAACGCGACAGGAAGGAGATCAGCAACACTTAGCGTCTTCATCATCACAACGCGCCGTCGCACACCGCCTTCATTGTCACGTAGTACTTAGCGAAACGCAACACTGTCCAGCCGCCGTACAGCCCCAAATTGGCACCATCGGACTTCTTCTTGTTCCCGAGGATCCAGACGGAACTCAAGGGCCACCATTTCGGGACTTTGGAAGCCGTCAAAGAAGCGGCGACGAGATGCTTGAAGGAGGTCCCCGTCGACACCTTCCAGGGTGCGTTCAGCGCCTGGGAAAAACGTTGGCGCCGGTGTTCCGACGCGGAAGGAAGCTGCTTTGTAGAATTTTAGTTGCTTGTACCTTTATCTGCAATAAATATTTTTTCCTGGAGTTATTCAACTTACTTTTGGGACACACCCTGTAAATTAAGTTTTTAAACTGCAAAAACACTACTTGGCTTTTAAAAAACGAACAAACATTTTTCGCAAAATAAACTCAGGTGGGAGTTTTATCTCTCAGTTTTAAGAATTTTTTACAGTGCATTTTCTCTAGTTATAAAAATATTTTTCTTGCATAAAAAAAAGAAAAACTAGCGAAAAATAACTATAAAAAACACATGAAATACTGAGGCTGTATCTAGAATTAACTGGATTATTGTTTTCCGATTTGTTGCTAGGTTTGCAATAAACTCATGTATGTTTTCACTAAGTTATCTTCCTTTCAAATATCACACCCACGCGGATGTAAGCGCGTTCCATTCACAGCTTATTTTTTCAATCTTTCCCAATCGTTCATAAATGAACAATTTAATAATAAATATGGGCGGAACAGCTTTGACAGCGTGTAGATGCAGTTACTGCGGCTGGCGGTGGTTTGAATGAATGATGTCACCAATTGTGTATCTGGCCACCTATACAAAGCATTAAAATGTCGAAAAATACTCTATCTCTAGTGTCTGCTCCTGTTTGAAAGTAGGCGTTATTTTGTTCTCAAATACCCGCCACACCCTGTAATGTGTTTACGTCAACATTAATTACACAATTCAACATAGCGCATTCCCACAAAATAAGCATCACAATCAGAAGAAAAAGATCCTCCATATTTCTCAAAGTCCATGTTTTCTTTAAGGTGGGATTCGAAAGGCATCATTCACTGTAAAATTCTTGAGAGCAACAAGACGGTCGTTGCAAATCTCTACATTCAACAAATGCATCGCCTCTACTCAGCTGTTTTTCAAAAGTCATCTAATCGGCATTATGATGCCTCTTTGCACCACACCAACACAACACCCGTCCTGCAATACCACAATTTGACAAAAGATGCCATCCAAACGCTCAATTAGGAAATCATACCTCAATTTCCATATTGTGCGGTCTTGAGTCCGTGATCTTAAAATTGCGTTTTAATATTACGCTGAGGGTTTTTTTTTTTTTTTTTTTTTTTTTTTTTTTTTAGCTCATATGAAATTTAGAACGTGGTTGTGTGTGGGGGTTGTTTGCGTCAAGATCAGCAACGGACCAGTTTTCAAGTCAATTGTTTTTGCCCAAGCACCCAAAAATATTTTGAACTTAGAGAAGAAGTTATAATTAATTTTGGAGGCTACCCCATTTAGGAAATGGCTTATAGCGTTTATCTAGAAAGGAAGTTTTTAACAAAGTCTTGTTTTTATTAGCGGGAAATGTTATTTTCCTAATTTGATGTTCGATCTCAATGAGTTAAAAGAAAAAATGTCAATCAAGCACACTGTAAAATATAAATAGCAATAAATACAATGGCTTATTCTTCACGCCAACAGGTTGTGGTGTGACGATTGGACCAAAGAGAATTAAAATCTTCGTTTCAATAATTTTACTTGAAAAACATTTCTCCTATTACAATTATGATGTGACCATCACAAACTTTTTTCTATATTATTCTAATATATTAATTTTAATAACGCTGCTCATCAACATGTACGAAGTATTGGGACTTAAAACAGCCTATAGAGGCGCTGATCGTAGACTTCGGTACAAGAAAATTGTCCCGTTAATGTCCCTTTAAAAGTGCCATTGAAATAATTCTTTGTTGTAAATGCGTTTGAAAGCATTAGATATTCAGATTAGGATAAATTTTAATTTGCCATATAACACAGAACACAAATCACATGAAATATCAAATTGTGCAAAAAAATAATCATTCCGAACAAATTAAAAATAAATTTCATGCAATGTGCTTGCATGGGATTTTCCTGAAAGGGGTTATATCTTCACTCCATCAGATGGTGTATTCGAGCGTTTGAATCGTCAATATTGTATTTCTTTGAATTTAACTCGCAGTTACACTGATCAGTGAATAAGAAAAGCACAGTTCAACAGCACGTCTGTTGAGTATTAAAATACAAAATTGGACCAATTTAGATATTTTTAATTAACAACTTCAAATACAAAAATTCCCAATGAAAACTGTTACAGCTATAATGCTCATCGCAAAGGGGAAAAAAGCAGCACCCCCTTTTGAATGCACAAAGCTAAAATTGAATCAATGTAATTCTTAATAATTATCTTACATATTAAATTTGGTAAAATTCCATCCTATAGATGTCGAGATATAGCTATCATGGAAATCGTAAAAAAAAACACATCATAACAGCGCCACTTGAGTAATATACACAAAATCTAATCGGTAGTAATTTGTTTCAAGGTCTGACTGAATATGAAGTGAGTAGAAATTCCGTCCCATAGATGCCGAGATTTAGCTATCACGGAAATCGTGAAAAGCAGCGCCACCTGTTGGGCTATATAAACCAAAATCTAGTCAGCACTTATATTTGCCAAGATATTATGTTATGCCTGAATATTATGTTTGATGAATTTCTATCCCGTAAATGCTGAGATGTACCTGTGTTGATATTATGTCGCTCATAAACATTTTCTAGACGTGCTTACGTATCGTACAGTGCCAGAAAGATTTTTGAATAAATGATTTCTTTAATATAAACAAAAGGATTACGTCTGAATGCATTCATAATTATAATTTTTTTTTTCAAAATAACAGACATTACATTACACTAAATTAAAAAGATAAAAGCACTAAAAACAATTAAAAAGGACGTTTCGAATTCATTCTCAATCCCTCATCAGCTAATTCCTAACGTAAAAGTCATACAAAGGTGTTAAAGTTCAACAAACAGAAAAACATTACATCAAGTTGCCAAAGTGAAAATTATAGTTAAAACAAAACTGAATATTTTATTGGTGGAGATGCAGCCTCGTTAATTAACGAAGCTGGATCTCTACCTATAGAATATTCAGCTTTGTTAACACCTTAGTATGACATTTACGTTAGGAATTAACTGATGAGGTATTCAGAATGAATCCGAAAAGTACTTTTTAATTGTTTTTAGTGCTTTTATCTTTTTAATTTAGTGTAATTAAATGTCTGTTATTTAAAAAAAAAATTATAAATGATTTCTCCAACCAAAATATTACGAATAACAACTAATGTTTTATAACAGATTTCTTCGAAATATACTCAATTGAAACCATCTAGCATTATTGTCCATCCATTATCTATCTATCCTTATAAGGATTACCTATCCTGAAATGCATTACTACTCCCAAATAAAATCTGCAACGATACACACATACTTAAAATTCACTCAATGTTACAAAGTAACTAAATGTTTCAAATACCAGAAGAAGAAGAAAAATTCCACAGCCTTCAAAAGAAAAAGAGACTAATCGAAATGACTACAACTTTTACTTCTCCAAAATAAAACATCTCAATATGTGAAGCGAAAAACAGAGGTACATTATTTTACTCACGAAAATGTAATTTTTTTTCCGTTTCAAAACGGCAACATATTGAAGACCGGATAGACTTAGGCCCTCCTTTACAGAAAATCATGCTACGATCGATTCATCCGGGGAACAAACGTCCGCCCCACTTATTTATAGAACTCATTCAGTCGCCGGCGGAAGGACAACACACGCACACGGCCGCCCCTGGCATTCAACGCGAAAGGTAAAGGAGGTGGCAAAAGGGGAAAAAAAGCAAAATTGCTCTCCACCTTTGCCGCCCACGGGAAAAAGCTCACGGGACAATTTTACACCAGTGAATCTGAAGATTTCGTTAACGGTTAATAATTGTTTTATATAAATGGCAGATTAAATTTAATTCATTTTCACTTAACAAATTCTCGATTTTGGATTTTTTACATTAATACATTTCATGAGCATGAATTTTTAAGTATGAGTAGTGAAAAACCAACATAAAGAAACTGATGAACAGACAGAACATACAGCTGTTCCATAAAGAGCTTTTTTCTTTCATTTTGTTCTGTAAAAAAAATTGTCTCTTTCTCTTTTTAATTTAGCTCTCAAGAAACAATATTCCATTTTCCCTAAATAAGCTCTATTGTTTCCCCATATCTGTAGTTTAATTTCGCCAGTCCCACATAAACAATAAACCGTAGTTCTACTTAGGTTTTCGAATTAATATGTTTCTATTCTTTCAAAAATATAGAGAAATTGATTGAGATTCTTGAAAAGTAATTTCCCAGTAAAGATTAATTTTTCTTGCCGGTCTTCTCAAAGTACTGCTGTGCTTAGATAGAAGAAAGTTAAATTCGCAAACTATATTTACCTTTAAAATTCTTTTATGACACAGGATAGTATATCCTGTTTCTTTGAAGAATGTTAAAAAATAATAACAATGTTAAGAAAGACTATATCGGACAGTCTTTCGCTACATTGCTATTATTTTTTAACATTGGGAAGGTTTTTTCCAAAACATTCATCCGAGGTTCAACTATCTTAAAGATTGAACTTTCCGTCCAAATTGGGGTAATAATCCAAAGATTTTGCAATCAACAGGTCACAGCAGAGCTCGATGAAACGTCTTTCTCGGTCGGTCACTAGGTTTGCACTCTAAAGTACGTAGTTGGTTCAATAATTATTGTCCCTAGTGTATATAAAATATTTGTACTGCGATGGTTGTTGTGGAATATCGAAGCCTATTGTCTTAGATGCCTGTGTGCTCAATTTCAAAATTGTAGCTGAAATATTCACACAATTTTGCAGGGAGGAGTGAAAAAGGGGAAGTGGGAGTGAAAGGCTGATTTTTAGCTTATGGGTTTAGATTTGTGACAGTGGATGAGGCGTAACTACTGTCGGTTGGACTCGGGATCATAGTGATGTAGTCATATCTCATCCACTGTCACAAATGTAGCCGCATAAGCTCCAAACCAGCATTTCACTCTCACTCCCCTCCTCAAAAATAGGTCTTTAAAACTTCACCCCTCCCTTCAAAACTATGTTAATATAGCAGCTACGGTTCTGAAATTGAGCATATAGTCATTTAAGACATTAAGCTTCTATATTCCACATCAACCATCGCAGTACAAATATTTTATATACACAAGGGACAATAATTATTGAACCACCCACGTATGTCGGATGCAAACACGTTCGCGGCGACGTCAATAGCTCAATCAGTTCCCAACGCTCGAAAGTGACAGATGTGGCATTCGAGATATTAAGGTTGCGCAAATTATTTGGCGACTAAACCATTCGGGTCAATAAATAACACTTCCTGTGGTAACACATTAAAGTTAGTGTTAAACATCACGATTTTGTGTCGGATCATCGGATTAAATAACTCTGGCGTTTGTGCGAAGTCGAAAAAACGATAATACCAAGTGTAGCCCGATAAATTCGCTATCTTTGAATACTTGATTCATTTTATTTGTTTCAGAAACTTGGAAGCACCAGCGACAATAAGTTAAAACTTGTTACCATGCCGAGACTAAAATGAAATAATCCAAAGCCCATACGAGAACGAGTCCAATCATTCAACATCACGAAGATGCCTGCATCAATTGAGGCAGAAAGAACAGAAGTTACGATGCTCTGGGAGAAGACCAACCAGGCCCGAATGGTTCCGAAACAAGCGGCCGACCGAATCGTCAGGCAAGTTCGTGGGAGAAAGGTCGAGTCCAACTATATCACAAAAGAGGTACCCAGGGCCGAGAAAATGGTGACCTGGAGTCCCTCAATGTCGTTGCTCCATGCTCCGCCACCCGAAGTGCTGTTTTGCTATGCTGGCGCCGACAAGCAATTCCGCGTGGAAAACGTATTCGTATGCCCCTGCGACGTTTGCGACCGACTTTGGTTCAAAAATAATATCAAGAAGTGCCAGATAAAGGTTTCGCCGTTTTAGCCGAAGGGTTTGGTGCGAGATCGAATTCCCTAAGTCGCAACTGAATCACCTGAACTCGGTAGAGGTTTTCAAGCTCAAAAAGTCCAACGGTTTTGCGTATATACCCAAACCAGCTCACCTGTCTCCATTGACTCCCGTGGAAGAGTGACTGATCTCGCCGAGACTGCCGTTCATGCAGGTACGACGACTGCGTCATGCGGAGGGAGCCTGTGGGATATTGGATTAGATGATCAACTTGTCAATGAACGCGAACAGCACAGTGCATCAGCTTCCACGTACTCTGGACGACGACTACTACACCATAAACGTGAACATTAAGCACAGTTTCATCCACAAGTCCTCATACATAGACAGCACTGTTTAAACATTTCCAGACGTAACGCGAAACAAATAAATGATTTACCTTCTTGTCGCTTTTGATTTCTGACCCCGACGCATATCAAATTTCACAAAATATGAACGTGTGGTTTTCTGTTGTTGTTGTTGTTGTTTGCTAGTTTTTTTCTTGTGAATTATTCAGTTTTTGTGTCCCTGTATGTTCGGTGGTTTGGTAGTTTAGCAATATTATGACCATTACTTTAACACAATGGAACCGAGCCCTGCACATCTTTATTAATAAGAAGTGCTTTAACGAATAAAAAAAGATAGTGAATTTCATATAAATTTACAATTTGTGTTATGGTAGGATCTAGCTACTCACTTATGAAGGGAGTCTAGCTTGATTGTGAGCGTCTTGTCCGATACTGAAATGTATGCGCAAAAGCGGCATCTATTTATCGTTTCTCTAAATTTCGAAAGTGCGATTGTGCCTCGCTAAACCGCAATTTCACTGATATTTTATACTACTTTGAGATACTTCGGCCGTGTCAGTCAACTGGTGCGTCTAAGCATGGAAGTAAAAATTAGAACAGGACTAATAGCTTTAGGCAGCTTCGATGAACAAGTAGTAGAACTATGAAAGATGTTGATTATTTTAAAAGTATACTCCAAAATATCAAGCAGTAAAAGTTCTTGCTGATCATGGAACTCAACATTTTAATGGCCTCTAAAAACCCCAGATTTCAGACCTATTAAAACTTAACAAGTTAAAAATAATTCAACAAGTAATATGGAATAGAAAAATCACTGTTGTGCATTTCTGGTACTATATGTGTCATTATCTTTTGGAATATATTTTTTCCATTAGTGTGAAGTGAAGATTACAAGAATGTACTTCTGAAAATAGTGAAAAGATTTAAAAAAATAATAATAAAAGGTTATATATGTTGTAAATTAGTTTCTTGGAAAATAAATAATGTCAGCTTTGTTACAATAAATCTTTTTCCAACAAAGTTATGTATATTTATAAGTTTGTCAAATTTTTTTTTTTTACTCTCTACTTTAGAAGAGCTGATATTTTTGTATTTTTCGCAGCAAGTTATTTTTATAAATACGAAGGTAGACTGATAAGTAATGCATACATACTTGTAGAGCACGAACGAAATGACCTTCAGAAGCGTGTCCGGTGGCATGTGGAAGTAACACTCCCCCTCTATACGCATGTGCAGATTTGAAGTCGTTGAATTCATCCAGTGTGTTTTGAGAAGCAGAAGTATGGCGACGCGTTCTAGTGCTTTGTCAACGCGAGTTAAACAACGTGCTGTTATCGAAATTTTAACTGCTGAAAAAGTGACTCATGCTGAGATTCATCGTAGTTTAAAGATAGCGATGCCATTGATAAGTCTACTGTAAATCGATCGGCAGTAAAATTTTGTGATTGTGAGCTTAAAAAAGCCATAATCGTTGATGAAAAATGCAGCGGACGTCCGATCACTGCCCAGACGATAAACATCACAGACTCGTCTGCGATTTGATTCAAAATGACCGGCGAATCATTTAAAAGGGTATCGCAAACCATAGTGGAATATCGAAGAAACATGTCGTCTTTATTATTGAACAATTGGGATACCGTAAAATCTGCAACTGCAGAGGCTCTGTGAAACCTAAAGTTTGAACCGGTTCCACACCCTAGTTACTTCACCGATCTTGCAATTTTTATTTTTTACCTCTACTCTAGAGAGACCTCAAGACCTCATTACACCTCGGACGATGAGGTGAAGGCAGTTGTGAAGTCCTAGATTCGAGAAAAATCGGAAGAAATTTTCAGTAACGGAAGAAAAAACTTGTTACACGTTGGGAGAAATTTGTTAGCCTTAATGGTGACTATGGTCAAAAATATATATATATGATTTTGAAGCTTAAGAATTGTGCTTTAACGTACTTTTTATCTGATCATGCTATTTGTTTTTATTCGTGATCTACAAGCATATATGCATTTCTTTTCAGCCTACCCTCGTATAATAGGTAATGTTGGTGGAAAACTTTAGTGCCCTCTAGAAATTTTATGCCCAATACTCAAAAGCGCAAACAGACCTTGCAATAATCAAGATAAATTTACCTAAAAGTCCCAAGATGCGTCAGATTATTATCCAATCTAGGGAGGATTTATTTTTTTTCGTTGATGATGCTTCCATAATATAAAATTGTATAAAATGAAATACATCTCGAGGCGCTCCAACCTCAAACAATCTAAACAGTGCATTAAAAGAGCTTTGTTTGAGATGCAAATGTTCTCCACTAAAGAAACAATTGTGGTTTTATGGAAATAGACTCGCTTCAATAAAATTAGCAAAAGTAAAAAAAAAAAAGAACTCTTGTAATTACAGTCTGATTATTGGAAAACAAATACCTTGTGAAAAACTGAAAAAAGTTGACAATTTATTATTTGACGAATCGAAAAAATAATTAATATAGAGGGTGTCCCAAAAGGTCCCTGACATAATTTAAAATTCAATATAAAATCAAATAATTGTCGTACAAGAGTACGGTTTGGAGTAAAATGCTTCTCCCTCCCGATGAAAAGTTTTCTTCAAGCTAATGAAAATAATTAGTTCCAAACTTCGATCATAGATGATGCCAGTTGTCCGTGTGTTTGGTTTCAAACATGCATTTTTTTTTCTGATTTTCAGATTAGTTTTGACACTGTGACGCAGAAATGACGACTGAGAAAGGGAATAAAAATGGTAGCCGCCATTTCTGTGTCACATCGTCAAAACTAATCTGAAAATCAGAAAAAAAGGCATGCTTGAAATCAAACATATGAACAAGTGGCACCCTCTATGATCAAAGTTTGGAACGAATTATTTTCATTCGCTTGAAGAAAACTTTTCATCGGGAGAAGCATTTTAGTACAAACAGCACTCCTGTACGACAATTACTTGATTTTTTATTGAATTTTAAAATGTGTCAAGGACTTTGGGGACACCCTGTATATATTTTTAACAGCCTTGTTCTATAATAATAAAGTAATAAACCAGTAGACTCGTGTGAAGCTTTCGCACTGGAATCTATGAGTTTATTTTCTGATGCATTTTTTTATTAATTTATGATTAACAGCGATTTTTTTAATCAAACGACTGGTATCAGTGTACACCAAAACCTGTTCAAAAACCTTTCGTATACCCTATTCATCCTTGTGCGTTTTGTATGTGCATTGAAAAGGGGATGATACTCAGAAATAATATGTCTGATGATACTCAACATAAAAGTACAATGAAAATTCACTGTATAATGAAATCATATCCACAGATACCTCATTCATCTTCAGGGCCGAAACTAGACTTTTTTGCGCCCGGGGGAAACGTGAATTTTGGTGCCTCCCCCCCTTTCTTCCTCAAAGTATATTTACAAAGAGAATTTTACTAATTTTCTAATGGCCGACTTATTTCAAAATTTAAAATATGTAATCATAAAATATTTAATATTGAACTACGTAAATTGAATGTGACGTTTGTTGCAATTATAGTTCGTTCACATACAAGAATTCGCATGTATTACCGGCTATTTATAGTGTTTGCTTATACAGTAGAGCTCCGATTATCAGAGTCCCGCTTAACCGAGTTATTTTCTTCTGATGAACTGGTGGCTTTTATTATTATGAAACAGCCATTATAAATGAAGTGTTAGGTGAAAATGAGCAGCGTTATAAAGTTTGAACTCTGATTTTCTAGTCAGAATGGGAAAAAAATGGCCATAAGTTTTTTTTTTTTTTTTCAAAAAAAAAAAAGGCCATTTTTTTTTTCTATTCTGACCAGCAAATCAGAGTTCAAACTTTTTACGGCTGCTCTTTCATCTTCACCTGACACTTCATTTATAATGGCTGTTTCATAATAATGAAAGCCATCAGTTCATCAGAAGAAAATTATCGATTCCAAAGGTATAATCTTTCATCTGGTGCCCTTGGGTCTGGCGCCCGGGGCACATGCCCCCTCTGACCCCCCCCCCCTTAGTTTCGGCTCTGTTCATCTTTCTACGCTACAATTTAGTTAAATTCAGTATGCGATGTCAGATGTGGGCAAAAAAATCCTGTCCAATGATATCTCATTCATCGTTGCCCGCTACATATTAGTTGAGAAAAATTGATGTTGACAATCTCATAGATGTTAATACTTCCTGAAAAATGCAGCATATCAGCACCGCTAATTAGATGATTTATATCAAAATCTAATTACAGTCCTCCCCACTTAATCGGGTCACGGATAATCGAATACTCCGCTTATTCGAATAGAATCCTCCGGAATCGAATTTATTCCTATTGGTTCTATGTTATTTTTCCCCGCTTAAACCAAATACCTTTTACAAACGTCCCTGCTTAATTGAATAACAATTGTGTGACCGATGTTTGAAAATAGGCGCGGAAAGCAGCTTTCAGCTGGAATTTCCTTCCACCTTTTGTCATTTTCGGTTCCTTTACGCTGAAAAGAAATTTTCAGTTCTTCCTGCAATGACTTCGGCCGACAGGTGTATAATGGACAGATCAAATGATTTCCCTACCAGCATTTTTTGCCGTTAACCAAGCTTTAATGGCAATGCGCCGTCACTTGGAGATTCGAGATGGTAGTTGTGATATTTTCAACTCATTCAAAAAATAACTCGATATTTACACCTTTAAAATTCCACTTAAACAAACCACTTTGAACGATTTTTTTTAAGGCAGTATAAGCAGCGCAAATTAGAAGTAGTAAAGTTTTAACCCAATTCAAACGAGCTGCATTAAGTGTGATGTAAACCATATAAATGTATGTACTGACATTAAATTAATACGTATTTACTTTATATTAACATTTGTATTTATTTTAGTTTATGTTATTCTATTAACGATCTATTATGCTGTTAATTAAATATACCGTAGATGGTTATTTTGCCATTTTATTACGCATTAAATATTACAGTTATGATTCCCCGTTTAATCAAATTACCCGCCTAATCGAATATTATTTCTGGAACCGTCAATATTCGTTTAAACGGGGACGACTGTATCAACAACGTTGACAACTTCTAACTGAATCTGAAATTTGATGAAAATCTGTGCATTAGTTTTTTTAGATAGAGCTATCGCGAAAATTGTAAAATATTCTGCATAGCAGCGCCACCTGTTGGGCGACGTACACCAAAAACTAATTAGGACCAATTTATACCAGGAAGTAGCTGAATCTGAAGCTTGATGAAAATCATGCATTAGTTCTTGATCTTTACCTCATTAGTTCTTTAGCTATTGCGGAAATCGTGAAAAATGCAGCACTGCAGCGCCACCTGTTGGGCGATTTACACCAAAAATTAAACAGCACTAATTTATATCCTGGACTAACTGAATCTGAAGTTTTATGAAAATCCCTGCAGTCGTTCTTGAGATATAGCTATTTCAGAAATCGTGAAAAATGCCGCATAGCAGCGCCACCTGTTGAGCGACTTTAACCAAAAACCAATCAGGACCAGTTTATATCAAGGTCTAACTGAATCTAAAGCTTTGTGAAATTCTGTGCATTAGTTCTTGAGATAGAGCGCCCACAAAATTTTTGTCACATACAGACTCACAGAGTGACAGAAACACATTTTCTAAAAACCATCAAATAGTGTTCAGGACATTCTAAAACGTATAAATCCGTCGAACACCGGAAATCGAAAATTTTTACGAATCCAATACTTTCTTCTTGTAAAGATAGAAGAAAGTAAAAATATATATGATAATTTAAACATTTGTGGATTTGGCTATAGAATTTTTACACAGTATTGATGCAACCGGTTCGAATAAATATAGAAATTTTTAACATTTCAATGCTTCCAGTTCGAATCCATTTTATTTAATCAAATTCAAGAAGAACAGATTTTAAAAAGGACCTAATCTGCCATTAGAAAAGATTTACAAAAAAAAAAAAAAAAAAATCTTTAAATATTCATTGCTCACTGAATATGAAAATCCTTACACTCTTTGCTGGAAAATCCTGCCTCTAAACAGTTTTAATATTCATGACTCATGATATATGCATTGACTTGCAGGGAAAAAATCGATCTGTCATATGACTTGCTTGATTTCCATAAAAATCCGAGATTGCTAAATAATAAACAGAAACTAAAATAAAACAACCAATTTAGCTGAATATTTTTAAACATTCACAGTGTATAGGAAAATAAATTTATTTACTTTATCTAGATTTACTGTTCATTTTTTTTTTTTTTTTTTACCTTCTGCATTTACATTTGCATTTACATTTCGTATAAAAGATTTCCACTTAGTTGGGTGAAATTTCAGTATCATAAAAGGAAAAGAGTTTTCAAAATATTGGGGTTTTTATGATTTTCGGTTTCCATTTTATAAGTCTTTGTAAGAGTTTGTCATAAAATATGCAATAAGAAACGATTTTGCAAACACTGCTTATCTTCTTAAACGAAACAGGGGAAGCATCCAAATTGCAGTTGTTAAACTGCGATTTAAAAATACAGAATGACAAACTTATAATTTAACCCTTTCCGGCGTGGAGTAATTCTGTTTATAAACTGATGAAATAATGGACTGACGCCAGAATTTATAAACGAATTTATTAGAAAATACGAACTTGCTTATTTTCAAGTACATTATCAAAGGAAAATTTTAATTAAATATTCTTGGTGCCGTTTGTCAGTTTTGGAATTAAAATTACATGTTCTTTTTTAAGGACACCGCCCTCGAAAGGGTTAAAAGTTTTCTAAGGTATTGTATGATTCTGATCGTATTTTAATTAAATGTGTGTAGCACTAGTCAGGGCCTGACTAATGCAGGGGCATGCCGCATGCGGGGCAGCTGCCCCGAGTCCCCCCAAGGACAGATATAAGTGTCTTGCTAAAGGAGAGCTAAATGATAAAAAATGGCCAAATGTGACCAAAATTCTTCTTTGTTAGATTTAAGGAGCTCGCTTCTCCTTGTTGTCCAACTATATGTTGTTAATCAAGTCGTTCAATTGGTCTTTTTATTTAAAAATTTGAATTTTACATATTCTAATTCAAAATATTTTTCTTTTTTTTCATATTTAATTTCTTTCTTCCTGGTTTCATAAAGATTTTTTTAAATACATAAATTTAATTAAAAAATTATCGTAATCTCACACATCTGTTATTTGTTGCTTTCTGTCTAAAAGAGTTTGTCATAGTAGGAAATTTTATACCAAAGTACTTCAGGGTATCATGAGAAGCGCAGTAACAACATAACAAGCATTGAAATTTGCTGCTATTATCATTAAATGCATGCTGCTGCTTGCCTTTCCATATGTTGGAATTGGCCAAATGCATGTTGATTGAACACAAAGATTAAGTTAAATAGAAAAGTATTAACACAAATAGCAATAATGTCTGGAAGAACTGTATTTACATTTTAATGGATCGCATTTATCCTTATATTTCTATTAACGAAAAAAAAGTGCATTCTATAATTTCTTAAAGTTATCTTTCTTGTGCTATTCTGTATATAGATGTGAACAGTAAGTTGGTACGAAATTTATGTATACGCACAATAGGTATGAAGTTTAGATTCAATCACTTCAGCATAATTCACGAAAAATTTCAAAATATATAAGGGGCCCCCTGAGTAATGTTTGCCCCCAGCGCTCCCCACAGTGGGGCCCTGACACTAGTGTGTATACAAAGCTACAAAAGTAAATCTCTGCAGTTTCAATGCAGAGCTTTAGCATAAAATTTCAGTCAAAATAAATAGGTTTTAATTCCGTAATTTATCACATCCGATATATACACTGGTTATCAAAAATTAAGGAAAAGTCACAAAATGCTAATTTTCAAATACGCGAACACTCAAAAGGAAATAATATAATTCGAGTAATTACTATCTCTGCAACACAGCTAGCCCATATAACATCTCATTCAGGTTACACATGGTCACAAGTGTCACAGCCACTACGGTGAAGCAAAAAATACGAAATTCCATACATCTCATTATGAGTCTCAAATGATCACTATATGTGACTCCACTGAGAAGTCAGTGTGACTGCTGCTTTGTGACGAGTCACTATGTGACTTTACAATGTAGTTACATTGTGACTCTCATGTGACTGTCATTTGTAGACTCAATTTCAAAGTCATCGTAACGCTGCATTGTGATAAGTTACCAAATAATTTCACATTAAAGTCACATGATGACTTTCAGGTGACGCAGAGACTACTGTGAAGTCACCATTGTGCTCTTTTGGGAAAAGTCTCCATGTGACTTTAATGTGACATTATTTGGTGACGTATCACAATGCGGCGTTCGCGATGACTTTGAAATTGAGTCTACAAATGACAGTCACATGAGAGTCACAATGTAACTACATTGTAAAGTCACATGGTGACTCTTCACAAAGCAGCAGTCACATTGACTTTTCAGTGGAGTCAAATATAGCGATCATTTGAGGCTCAATGAGATGTATGGAATTTCCTATTTTTTTGCTTCACCATAGTGACTGTGACACTTATGACCATGTGTGACCTGAATGAGATGTTATATGGGCTAGCTGTGTTGTAGAGATAGTAATTACTCGAATTATATTATTTTCTTTTGAGTGTCCGCGTATTTGAAAATTAGCATTTTGTGACTTTTCCTTAATTTTTGATAACCAGTGTATATGAGGACGCGAGTTTCAAAACCCGCCTTATCTAGAAAATCAAATTTTCGAAAATCGCGAAAAACCTCTAACTGCGTCCATTGTTTTTCATTCTAAACGAAGATTTTACAATGTTAGAAATACCGAGTAAAACTGTTTTTTTTTTTTTTTTTTTTTTTTTTTTTTTTTTTTTTTTTCCAGATTGTTGTGTTTTTTCGATGCAGGTTTATTAGTAGAATAGACTGATAGAGATATCACGATTTTTTTTATTTTGGATAAGGCGAGTTTTGAAACTCATGTCCTCATATATGTACAGGGTGGTTCAAATTAAAGCATCCCTGTTTGGCATGCCGCCCTGGCGAGAGAAGCAGTGGACGTCATGTCTTCATAGTTGCAGGGTAAACCTATAAGGCCATGGTAAATTGATAGGTGCAAAAAGTAGTCAAACAAAAGCCGCTCGGTGAAAATGAGGTGCTGCGATCAGTTTAAGGTAATGAAAATGTAACATGATATAACCAATAAAGAACAGAATACGATTTATCGGTAACTAACTTTACTATTACATTTTTTTACACACAAACCCTGCTAGCTAGGTGAGAATCTGAATATTCATTTGTGTGCACAGAACTGGAGAACAAAATTTGTATAAGAGGTGGGCTAGAGGTCCGTCCTAACAGATGAAAAGAAGGACTAACAGTTTCTGAACATTCTGAGACCACCACGGTGGTTATCGCGTTGCCAGAGCTTGCTTTGCTGTTAAAGCTTTTCTATACCAAAACGACAATAACGCTGTCAAAGCGCTTCGCTTGTACCGAAGGCAAAATTTTTAGCGTGCAAGTCCAATGACACCATGTGCACTACGGCGAATGGTCAAACGTTTCGAGGAAACTGGTAACTCTGCAATTCAGGCAGGTGGAGGGTGAAAAAACAAATACCACAGTTGATGGATGATGTCGCAACCGATGTCGTTGAACAAGCCAATTCGAACGGAGCAGAAGCATCTGCTGTTCGACTGTACCGTATATAGGAAATTTTTCAAGTACAGATTCACGCATAATTTGCGACAGAGACATTCTGAACGAATTTTTATTAACTTGAGATTCCTTTTTAAGTTTTAATATCAAATATTAAATAAATATTAAATTTTAACATTTAATGCTTAATAGAGACAGACAAATTAATAAAACAAGTACTTTTCAAGGGGAGTTAAAGACCAAAGACATTGTACAACATTCTAAGAACATTTGAAGGTAATAAAAGTGATAAAGAATCAGATGAGAAATACATATTTGGTGGAAAGAAGCAGATTCAAATGCCGATTAAACTAGCGGGTTAGTTTATTATTTTTATTAAATTTATTTTTAGTGTAATAGAATTTTAATTTAGTTACTTTAGCTTAGTTTTTTAAAGCGCAATTTCTTTGCTATATTAATTTTTTTTTTCAAATAATATATTCCTCTAATGCCCTAATGCATTGTTCTGAAACATGTACGTATTAGATGTTAATGAAAAAAAAAATGTTTTAAATAATTTTGCCCGTTCTTTTTTATACAAATGAATAATAATTAATGGTATACTAATATACTAATTTTAATTGCTAAAAGAAGTAAATTTAGACTTTAAGGGGGCACAGGACCTTTAAACTAAAAAAAAAAAAAGAAATCAGTTTTCAGATTTTGTTTTATTCTGAATTTTTTTAAATTTCTCAACAATCTGCAAAAAACCGCATTCAAAAGTCTGCAATATTTCTTGAGGTATAATCATTTATAGACAGTGAGTACAATTGATGGCCGTTGATATTGAAAGTTTAAAACGCGTTTTTTTCAGATTAGTGAATTTGGAGTTTGCGCGCACTGTCACTTCCAAAGTATATAAGCTACAGCTTTAAAAAATGAAACAAATATGCGTTTCTTTATAGTCTTCACGCTAAAACCAAAAAAATCACATATTTGAATAAAATAAACAATGTGAACATTAAAAAGGTCCACAATCTTTACTTAATTGGCGGCTAATGTAATGAAAAAGATGTTACGAGTTTAAAATATACATTTTATTTAAAACTTCTTAGTACTTTCAAGCCTTCCTGGCTCATCATCCGATAATATGTTACAAGTTTAAAATATACATTTTATTTAAAACTTCTTAGTACTTTCAAGCCTATGCTTATGATATTATCACGCATTTGGTTATTTATTTTCTTTGGACATGAAAAACTTGAAAAAATTTTTTGAAAATTTTGTATATTTTCCTATTTTGGGCTAAAATTAAATTTTAAACAAACCTTTTTTATATATTTTTTGGTTTTAATTTAGAAGTAGGTGTGTTATGATTCTAATTTGTTCAAAAATTGTTTTCTATATGCATAATTTAGAGTTTTATCATGCGCGCAGTTTAATTTGCGCATTAGTAATACGAATTTTTAAATTTAAAATTTAAATATTAATTTTGTATGTACAACATTTATTTTTCTAATATAGCTAAGAATATATACTTTAGGCAGATAGAGTAAAAAAAATATCTTCATTGAATATTATTTGTGTTTTGGTGATTTGAAAAAGCGATGTTTTTTAGACTCAAAGGTCCTGTGCTCCCTTAAAAAGAGTAAAAAAAAGTTTATTCGACTGTTTACGTGTTTCGACTATACCCGAGTCATTTTCAAAACAAATAAATAAAAATATTCTAAATTTGCACGGTCTATGAAACGCTATCATTCAATTTTTCGCGTACTCTTCCCTACTATGCACGTTATTTTTTATTATTATTATTATTATTTTATTTGGATGTTTATTTTTATTTTCGTAACGATTGAGTAACTCGAGCCATAATTTCGGGAAGTTAAATGATGACATCGTTACATATTGAATTTTTGCGTGTTTCAATCTCTATGGTTTTACTTATAATGGATGGATAGTATAAACTGGAGGGGAAAATTATCTTACTTTCTTTGAAATTTATTTGGAATCCAATTTTTCTTCTTGATATAATCTTGCTAGGGCTGTGGTTTTTCTGTTATATTTAATATCAACATACTCCTTTTTTCCTGTGCAAAATGCTCCTATACTTAAATTTCTTGCTAGTCATTCCAATATAGCAATTCCTTGATCTGTCTGCTCTAATAAATGTTATTTCATTCCTGAGTAACTCTCAAAATTAATTAGGTCAATTTTAGTGCTATATACAGATGTTTCAGTGTTAGGGGAAGGTGGCCTAAAATGATCCCCTTAAGGGAAAAACTTGTGTAAAATAATATAACTGTTTAAATAAAACTTTAGCCCTATGCTAATACGTTTTACACTATATTTTGAATTATAAACATATTTTAATAATATTTTAAACCTAAATTGAGTAATGAAAAAAATAGATTTTTGAAAAAGTGTCCAAAGGATCATTTTACCCTCACCAAAGGGCAAAATGACCCTTCATTTAAAAATAATTGTAAATTGTTTTTTATCGGCAAAATAAATGATATAAAGTAATTTTGACAATACATAATGAAATAAAATGGATCCACAATCAAATAGCATACATAATTTATTTTATGTAAATTTTAAAATAAAAAGTGTCACAAATAATTTTGAAAAAACAATAAAATGGAATATTTGAAAATTATGATTAAAAAATAATAGGATAACACGTGTAATCAGAGAGAAATATTTGGGGCAGTCACACATTTGGCTCACATGATGGCTAGGGCCCAGTACCGGATTTTCTTCAGCCTATGAAATTGTAGTAAAACGATCCACATCATGGATTATTTTACCCGGCCGCTCTTTTTAGGTCATATAACTGGAAGACACCGAGAAACATAACAAACTACACAAGTGTAGTTAAAGTCTAAAAATATACTCTATTAAGTAAACCAAGTTAAATTTCTGTTCATGAAAGACTGTGTATCTAAATAAATATAACACTTAGTGCTTATCTTATAACAGATGTTACAAAACTCACATTTTCAGAGAATTCTATTCAGACGCGAAATGCTGCGATCGCTTGAATACTGCCATTGCTTCTTCTTCGCTTGGCACAACTAGTTTACGTTTTGCCCTATAGATAGCGTGACCTGTCCGGAAGAAAACATATGTGGACCATTTTGCCCGCTAGGATCATTTTAGACCACCTTCCTCTATATATTTAAATAATCGAGGATTCAAAAAGATTACAGCATTGTACACCATTTATTAGAAATATATATTTAGTACATGATTGATTAACATAAATTTAAAAACGTACAACTATATTGTTGATTCAAAAGTTAACTATAACGAATAATGTGCCCATTCCTATACTTCTATTAAAGGTTTCTTTCAAAAAATTAAATTTAGAAAACTCATAACACATCCATATTTTTGTGAACTTTAATATAAATTAGACGGCATTTCTTATTCCGAACTTTGAAATACTTATCTTAAAAGGTGAAAAAAAAAACTAAATACTTGAGCGAAAATTTTTCTGCATGGCCAAATTGCACTTCTCAAGTTCTTTTGAATAGACAGTGAGTGGTTTAATTAAAAAGTCTTCAGTGATGAGAAAAGTTTTGAAAACTCTTGGATTAGATCAATTCCCATTACTTCATATTGCTAATCTAATCAGTTTAAAAAGGGTTTTTGTTGCGTGGAAAATATCATTTAATGACTCGAAATATTTCAATGAAAAGTAATCAATAGGATTACATCATTTTAACGCTTGATTTAACGGAGAAGATAGTTTTCTGTTCCTGAAATTAATTTATCGTAACCACATAGAAATCCAGTAACGATTAAGTAGAATTTTATGGTAGATACAAAAATCTTTTAACTCCGACCACGCAACGTAAACACTAACGCCAGGAAAAGCAAAAATAATCAAATAATCCAACTTACAAAAATTTCACAAAAGAAATACTGCTTTTCAGTGCACAATAGTAAAGATAATATATAAAAAATTCAAAATTTTGCATTAATGTATGTAATAATGATTTCGAAAAGGTAATGTTACCTTTTTCGTTACTCAGAACTTCGGAAACCTTTCCGTTATTGTCAAAAATCATATGGAGAAAGATTTAATAGAAATATAAACTAGAAAACAGGAATTCTGCTTTTTCAGAATTTAGTATCACCCCGAGGGAAAAAAGTATATATGTATATAAATATAGATAGTACAAAACATATTTCAGTTTTAAAACTTAAAACACACGCTTTTATTTTATATAAAATGGCGTCATCCGCATCCGCTGAAGAATTCCACATTTACCATCCAGTCTTAAACAACATCTACAGTAAAGAGTACGCATAGGACGTCACTATCGTTGAATAATGCACAAATGCAAAAAAAAAAAAAAAGAGAGATGTCATTCAGGAAACTCGACACAAAAAATCGGCTATCTAATGATTCACATGCCTTCATTTGTTTGTAATATTAATATAGATACTTAAAATTAAATTTGATTTATAATAGCTCCATGTTTTATCAGAAATCATTCATTTATATTTTTTCAAAATAGCACGTATTTTAATTACATTTGTTTTTCAGTTGTTATTGGAAAATGGCAACAAAAAGGTATAATAGTCTACTATTTTTCAAGTATTTTTCCTTTACTATCTACAGAAATGGAGTACTTGAGTTACCAAAATTAAACAAATGACGCTAAAAACTACAAAATTTAATATTTCAAAAATACACTGGTTTCCAAAAACTAAGGAAAAACTACAAAAATAGCGATTACTCAAAACATCACATGTAGATTTTAATAAAATCGAGCGACAATATACAACATATAGTAAGGGATAAGATAACATTAAAAGAAATTACCAGACGATTGTGATACTTCCGAAATTAACACAAGTATAAAATAAACGAAATAAATGTATTAGTTTGGTATAGTAAAAATACATTTAATATGGAGTATGATCAACCCTAGAAGCAATATACCACATACAGCGATGTGTGATACGGTCAATTATGCGATCAGTAAGTTCGCTGGAAAGTGCGAGCCATTGCTCTTGTAAAACAGTAGTTGTAAGAGTGGCAAGGGTCTAAGGAGGCGGATTGAGACAAACAATACATCTTCCTAAAGCATCACAAACATGCTCAATGGGATTCTAGTCCGGTGATCGAGCTGGCTATTCCATGCGCTGAATTGTTAGTTCTGAAGATAATCTTTCAAAATGCAAGCAATGTATGGTCTAGCGTTGTCGTCCTGTAACAGGAAATTATTAACTATTGCGCTGGCATAAGAGCAGCACGCATAAGCATCAAGAATGTCATATCTATAGACATGGACATTCACAGTTCCACGTGGAAAGACATGGTGGAAAGACATGGAGATCTGTACATCCACCCAAAGAGATACCACCCCAAACACAGACGCTGCCTCCTCCGTATGAATCTCTTTCACGAATGTTTGATGGATGATAGCATGTTCCATGTTCTCTCCAAATCAAACAGCGCCTACTATCGCTTTCGAGACTAAACCGGGACTCATCCGTGAAGAGTACACGCCTCCCTTCATCAGCCGCCCAGTAGACATGTTGGCGTGCCCACCTTAAACGCTCTCTCAGGTGACGTGAGGTGGGCGGCACACAAATGGCTGGTCGCCTCATGTAAAGATCACCTTCATGAAGACTTCTATGCACAGTAGACGTTGCTACCAACCTTCCAGTGGCTGCAGCAAGGGAGGCTCTAAGATGAGAGGGGATTGACGCTCTATTCCTTCGCATACATAACCGCAAATACCGGTCATTGGTGCTTGTCGTAGCTCTTGTGCGTCCGTGGCTGAAGCTTCTGGAAACTGAACCAGTGATTTGAATTTGTTGCCAAAGCCTATGAACAACAGAAGGACCCACATTTAGCGATCTGACCACAAGTGTCCGACTTTGATCTGCCTACAATCTTTCAATAGCTCTATAACGCAGTTCTGTGGTCAAATGACACATCGAGGTCATACTAATGAATTGGCTATCTCAGTCTTCTTATTTCATAATCACAGCGACACCTGCAGCCGTACTCTCTAGCATGCATTTTTATGCTCTTCACAGATGGCCCAATCCGACTTCAGCGCCACTAATTTGCATTTTGTAATTTTATATAGCATCGCTTAGTTAACAACATAAGCAACTTTCATACGGATAGGCTTCTTTTTGAACGAGTTATCGCTCTTTTTAGGATTTTTCCTTAATTTTTGGAGACCAGTGTAAATGGAGATGCAGTTTTCAAACAATTATTTTTTATAACTTAAATATTGCAAAATAGGAACTTTCTATTTTTTTCTTTTAAATTATTTTTTACAACTTAATTAAACATTGAAAAAAATTTCCATTTTTTCAAACTTTTCGCTGACTAGATTCGAATTAGGATTATATAGCACTGGAGACAGACGACGTAACACGGAAATAGCTTAGAACGAAATTTTATTTCAATGATCCCCGCTTCCAAGACACTCAAAGTCAGTATGGTATGTATATCTGAATCTGGCGAGTCAATCAGAATGGTTCGAGATCTGAACCGAGTAGGTATTGTGAACATGCTAGCGGCAGGTTTCAGATGTCTGTCATTGGCGCTCGCAGCAAGGTTGAGACCCATGCTGATGCGATTGGTTCAGAAGCTATGGAAAGAGGGTTTCGAGAGGCAAAATTTTTCTGGTTATAAATAGATATATCACATGACACAGGTGAATAACATTGAATCAAATTTTACTGACTGTTAGGTTATTTAGCGCTCTTAGCTGTGTTTTGAGACATTTTGAAGTTTCATTATTAGAACTTATTTCTTGTTATTAGTAGATATTTCTGTTGTATTGAGTCGTTTTACAACAGCTGATTTTTACGTGTTTTTGAGTTAATAAATAAGCGTGAACAAGTAAGTCTGCCGTCCAAAAGACTATCTATGTTCGACTATCATCTATATGCACCTAAATCACATAATAATAGGTTTCCGAGGTTTACAAAATTGTTTCTGAATAAAAACAAAGCACACTTCTGTCTGGAATTTTCGGAAGAAACGTTTCTGTTAATTCGAAAAGGTTTTTAATAATTTTGATTGGTTCTTCTTGAAAAGGTTGCTGAAGATAAGAAAATAATTTCTAAAATTGTGGGTAATTACGATGTTTCATGGAATTTTCATTCATATTTCTTCCATATCAGGAAAGGTTTCCGTAATCTTTACAGCGTAGAAGAGTTAGTAGAGTTTTTAGCGATTTGTAGATTCTTGTCAAACTTGATCCGGATTAGATCACCTTGCAAATACGCTAGATAATAATGCATATATTAAATCTTTTTGTAAATAATAACTATTAAGTGTTAAGTTATAATATAAATTGACACAAAAACAAAAATATAACGAATCAGCTTCAATTGAAATGTGCAGAGTGCATACCGGGTGTCCCAAAAACGTCTGATGGATTTTAAAATTTAATAACTTCCAAACGGTGGCAGATATTAAAAAAATTCTTGCAGGAGGGTTATGTATGATGTCAGGAGTTTTTATACTATGATTCTTGATTTTAGTTCGAATTTCAGACAAATTTGGCGCTGAGAGCAATAGGCGATCAGTCCAGACCCGATTTTTGGTACTTCGGGACCCATTCAATACATTTTAGTCGCCTTTTCTCGCATAGAAGAAGAGAGAGGCCGAAAAATAGAGCCTGGATTGAGCGGTTATTGCTTGCACCGCCATCTACCGATGCTATTTATAACTAAAACTGAGAATCTCAGCATAAAAACTTCTGACATCTTACATAACACTCGTGCAAGAAATTTTTTAAAATCTGTCACCGTTTGCAAGTTATGCAATTTTAAAATCCATCATTCATTTTTGGCACACCCGGTAGATACATACTCATATATACACTATATGGTAAAAGGTGAACGGTCACTTGCGATTTTAGACGTTTTGTTCAATATCTAGAAAAATACATGAGGAATTAACCTGAAACTGCAGGTGTGTAAATAGTATAGTATAGGTCATATATTTCCGCGAAGATTTTTTTCCCGAAACCCCATAGAGGGCCGTCAATAAATTGAAAAAGAACTAATATCTTTTGGATAACATTGTAAAAACTAATGCAGCAAAAGCGTTCAAACTCGAGATTATTAATAAGTGGCTTATTGTAATATACTGTCTTCATTTTTATGAGGATAGCACGTATACTCGTAGAGAAATTAAAGTGTTTATAAAAACAGCCCCAAATTTGGCCAAGTTGTTTGCTTATAATTTGCAGAGTTCTTAATATAAAAAAAAAAAAAGTTCTTTTCAGAAAATATGACAAACAACATTATGCATAATACCCTGCAATCAGAATTAAAAAAATAATAAAAATTTGATGAAAAATGAGCAGGTTTACTAAACGTGTTTCACTGCGCATGCGTGAATGCAATCAAAATATAATATGTATAATGTATTAGCTAAGTATATAGAGCAACGTTTGTGAAAGTCTCAAAATCATAGCTTGAAAATTCTAAAAATTATCGTCGATAGAGTAAGCTCGAAATCCGTTGTTCCCAAAAAGTAGCAAAAATATGAGGGGTTGTAACAAATATCTGCTGATTAGTGCCAAGATAGCGTACACAATATTGCACGTACTACTATTTGGATACAACCCCTCATCTTTTTCTTCCTTTTGGGAACAACTGATTTCGAGCTTATTCTATCGACGATAATTTTCCGAATTTTCAAGCTATGATTTTGAAACTTTCACAAAAGTTACGTATATACCTAGCTAATACATTATGTACATTATATTTTGATTGCATTCGCGCATGCGCAGTGAAACCGTTTTTAGTAAAACTGCTTATTTTTCATCCAATTTTTATTATTTTTTAATTCTGATTGCAGAGTATTGTGTACAACGTTGCTTGTCATATTTTCTGAAAAGAACTTTTTTTTATATTAAGAACTCTGCAAATTATAAGCAAACAACGTGGCGAAATTTGGGACTGTTTTTATAAAAACCTTAATTTCTCTGCGATTATACATGCTATCCTCATAAAAATGAACACAATATATTACAATAATAAGCCACTTATTAATAATCTCGAGTTTGAACGCTTTTGCTACATTAGTTTTTACAGGGTTATCCAAAATATATTCTTTTTTTTTTGCGACTTGTTGGCGGTCCTCTGTGGGTTTCGGGAAAAAATCTTCACGGAAATATATGACCTATACTATACTATTTAACACCTGCAGTTTCAGGTTAATTCCTCATGTATTTTTCTAGGTATTGAACAAAACGTCTAAAATCACAAGTAACCGACCACCTTTGGCCGTATAGTGTATATGTATCCTATAATAGTAAGGAAAAGTGTTTGCATGCATTTATGTTTTTTAAGAGACCGTTGCAGGCAGACACTAATATTAGTTATTGATATGACGTTATAGAGACATTTATGCCCTCATAAACTCACTAACGCTTAAAAGTCTTTACAAAGCACTTTAAACGCCAGAAGTATAAATGGAGTACGGGAAAGACCACTAGAGGGAGTTGCTTATCATAGTTCAAAAGTGCTATTACACGAGGCGTCACAGTTGCCTCTAATTCCGAGCGACTCAATGTTAACCTATGGCTTCAAGAGAGTCGCTCGGAAAGCAAGCAACTATTTTGTGTCGGAGCGAATTTGACGCCTGAAACGAAGCGAGCAGTGGCGTGTCCAAGGGGTGGGCTGATAGTGCTGCAGCCCCCTCCGAAATGTATAGGAAAATCAAATTTAATTACGAAAGTTTAGCAAAATTTAATGAAAACTGCTAAGATGAAATTCAAATGGAACCAAAAAAAATTTCCGTTTTAGACATGTTAATAAAGCGTGTTGGAAAGTGTGTTATTTTGCAGAGGCCATGAAATTTTCCATTTCAGCCAAATTTCTGTTACACACAGACTTTCACTACAAGCAATTTATTGTATAAAACATGATATGTGATGATTAAAAGCGCATTATTCATTTTTATTACGTACTATTTATCGATTTGAAAGTCTGTGACTTAATGTAATGCATAGATCTGAAAGCCTTGACCCTTTTAAAAAATCATTTAAATGCGGAGGATGAGAAGCTCTTAAATAATTTTAAATTTGCTGTTCTCACCGGTTTCACTTACTATTTATTGAGATACCTTTTAACAGATAACTTTCAGTATTGCGTTTATAGAAACGAGTTAGAACCCGTCGAAACTCGACGAATTAAAATGTTTAGAATGGAACTGTTAGATCGAATTTATAATAAACCTACAAAAATAATTACAATGAATAATTCATATTGCATTGGTTTTCTAACTCTTAAAACAAATAATGTTTTTAACCTAAAATTTCCAAAATATTATTTCCACAAACTTCAACTGCTTAAATTATTGAAAAATTAAACTGTATTAGAATACGTAATCAAGATGAGCAATTATGTTGAAGTTATCGACTGAGGCTCTTATGTTTGTGTTTATGCGATGAGAAATCAGTAAAAAGATTTCGCTTTGTCACATCATAAAATTTCCCCTCATAAACTCTAAACTGTGCGTTATTATCACATTCTCAAAATTTGCATACGCACCACTCAAATTCACAATTTAAAAGTATTTTAACGCGCAATACATTATTAATGAATGTATTTCCAAACTTACGAGGACGAGGGACCTTAAAAATAATTTTTTTATTTTTTGTAAATTTCACCTTAAATATTACTCAAAGGTACATTATATGCATTATGGCATGCATTTATTACAAAAAAAAATTTTTTTTTAAGTCATTTTTGAGAAAAAAGTGGAATTTTACGCGTTGTTTTAAAAATCTCTGAAATGCCCCATGCGCGTTCCATATCAATGAAAATCCCCAATATTTTTTATAAAAGTTTGATTTATATATATAAAAAAATCTGTGCATCGAATTTTATATATTTGAATATAAAGGTTAAAAAAAATTTTTTTTGAAAAATTTTGAAATTTTTCGAAAACATTTCAAAATTTTAGAATTTTTCATTTTTTTTCATTTTTTTTTGCAAATTTAACTTTAAATATTACTAAAGGGTACATTATATGCATTACGGCATGCATTTATCACAAAAAAAAATTTAAAAAAAATTTATTTTTGAGAAAAAAATGGCATTTTACGTGTCGTCGTAGAAATCTTCGAAATGCCCCTGCGCATTCCATATCAATAAAAATCACCAATATTTTTTATAAACGTTTGGTTTATATATATAATTAAAACTGTGCATCGAATTTTATATATTTGAATATAAAGGTAAAAAAAAAAATTGAAAAATTTCGAAAAAATTTTAAAATTTCAAAATTTTTTAATTTTTTTCTTTTTTTTGTAAATTTTAATTTAAATATTACTCAAGGGTACATTATATGCATTATGGCATGCATTTATCACAAAAAAAATTAAAAAAAAATTATTTTTGAGAAAAAAATGGCATTTTACGCGTCGTCGTAGAAATCTTCGAAATGCCCCCTGCGCATTCCATATCAATGAAAATCCCCCAATACTTTTTTATAAAAATTTGGATTATATATATAAATAATTCTGTGCATCGAATTTTATATATTTGAATATGAAGGTGTAAAAAAAAAAAAAAAAAAAATCAAAATTTTTGAAATTTTTTCGAAAAAATTTTGAAATTTTTAATTTTTTTTTTCGTAAAACTCCATTTTTTTCTCAAAAATAATTAAAAAAAAATTTTTTTTTTTGATAAATGCTTGTCATAATGCATATAATGTACCCCTGAATAATATTTAAAGTCAAAATTTCAAAAAATAAAGAATTGATTTTTAAGGTTTTTTAAGGTCCCTCGTCCCCTTAAAGTTATGTTTGCCCGATACAACTTTTCATGTGATCATTCGCACAAACTTTGAGTTCTAATCTCAGTACTCGCGAAAATTTACCATTCAGAAATTTGCCTTTAGTTGCCATAGTATTGGCCATTTAGTATTGGTCAAATATTTAGTTTTATCAAAGAAAATGATCGTTTTGTTTTAAATATGACACCATTTTTACTCACTGAATCATTTTGCCTTGCGTTTCAAACTCAGTATCAGCGTAATGTAAAAGTATTGAAATATCTTCTTCAATCTTTTGATTTATGAAGAAGAATGCGTGTTTTTTTTTTTTTTGTTTTTTTGTTTTTTTTTATGGCTGACGTCATTTTCTGTTCAAAAATTAGAAAAAAAGTTACTTTTATTTGTAATGTGAAAATGGCATCAATAAGGATATAATCAATGAAAATAAATAAACCATGACTATTTTCCCTTTACTTTTAATAGAAATGGAGTACTTCAGTTGCCACAATTACAAAATTGGTACTAAAAACTATAAAAAAATTAATATCTTAAAAATAAATTGCATTTAAAAGTACATTTTTTTCCCTATACGACGGTGTAAAAATTGAAAATTGTGCAATGTTTAGAAGTTTAAAAAATTGCATTAGGAAAAATTGCAAAACCGAAATTTCATTTCAAATTTCAAAGTGTTGCCATTCGCAGAATGACGCGTGCGTTACGCACAGATATGTTTGTCCTTTATAATATAGATAGATACTGTATAAACATGGAATTATACTTGTTAAGTCGAAAACCTGCCTAAAGCAAACATTTCCCAGTCCCATGCGATTCCATCTTAGAAGGTTTGATTATACAACATATGCATTACTTCTGTGATAAAAACCTGTTTAAAGTGGAATTTTCCCGGTTGCTTGTGATTCCATCTTAGAAACTTTTACTGCATCCCAGCCCCCTCCGAAATGATGTCTAGATACACCACTGGAAGCAAGTCGCCAGTAACAGAACAATTAAATGCTTGAAAAACTGATGATGGAAAAGCTTTTTTTCCGAACAGCCAATGACATGCTTGGAAAACGGAAAATGGTAATTTTTTTTGAAGAAAACTGCCATAATAGAGTGAGTTTATGGATCTCAGGCCGAGATTCGTGAAAGCCTGGACTGCGTGCCCAGTATCAGAACCCAAACCCTTTCTGACTATTTTCATCTGAACTCGAGATGCCAAAACCTGGAACTGTACTAACTCTGCAAATATCCGTATAAATGTGTAAATGAACGTTTTAAGCTGTAAATAAAAGTGCCTGTAGTAATCCAGTCATCTTTATGTTTCTACTACGCTACACCCCGATCTATCTGACAGAAGTTTATTAAATTGCCATCTGTACGTTGTACAAAGTGTTAGACTAAAAATGCATGTCGAATGTGATTTATTTATTCTCTTATGATTCAATTTTTTTCAACAAGGATTTTTTGTATTACAAAATATTTTTCGGAAAGCGAATTTTTAAGCGTTTTTGCTCAGATAATTTTTTGAATGCTCCTGTATCTCTTTGCAATTGTTACAATCGGTACTTTTTTTACAGCATTGGAAAGTCCGAAATTTAAGCTCTCGAAAGGCAGGATTTAAAAGATATACTTAAGAAGGATTTTATTACGATTTTTTAAAAATGGACACAAAATTCTAACAAACATCTAAACCATGTAAGTTTTTATGATAAAAGACACGCCATTTTTTTTTTTTTCGCAAATCTTTGTAGGCAAAAAGATTCTTTGGAAAAAATTACAATAATATTACTCAAAAACAGAGATATTAAAAATTATATATTTAATCATTTAATATCTTCCTAAATTTTCATCTGATGTTAACGAGATTTTTTTACACTTTTTTCTTTCGCGTTTTTAACTATTAATTTGAATATTAATTTAATGAATTAAAAAAAATTTTAAACATATTTTGAAATTCCGCAGACAAGTGAATCGCGCATTCGTCGGACAGACTGTAGAATTGGACGGCTGCCGAAATCTGGTTGCTATTTGTATGTCATATTTTTGGTAGAATTGGACGGCTGCCGAAATCTGGTTGCTATTTGTATGTCATATTTTTGGTAGAATTGGACGGCTGCCGAAATCTGGTTGCTATTTGTATGTCATATTTTTTTAGAGCTTTTTTCTTTTTCAATTTAGCGCTATTTTATTAGTGCCGTAATGTTGTACACAATTACATCCCCCTTCCTGCTAACTGAATCTTCCAACTCAAATTTTAGTTGATTCAGGAATGCAACAAATAGTGTTTGGATCTAATATCAAGATGGAAAAATTAAATTAATTTTGATTGCAAATAAAACATTCTTTTATTCATTATTCTCAAGTTTTAATTCAAATTAAAGATTAAATATAATTAAATTGCCACTATTGTATCATATGTTCAAAATCTTATTTTTTTTTTTCTACTTGTTTCAACAAAAAAAATATTAAATCAAATTTTGTTCGATAAACTCACGTTAAGGATCTCACGTACCCATTTAATTTTTGTTTATTTTACAAAGGACGACTCCAAGATTAGCATGGAAATTACAATTTATAACCATATTTGCGATTTAAGACCGCGATTAGGAAATCCGACCAGCAAAGTCGGCGAAGTACCGCTATTATTTGAAAAAATAGAAGTACTCTGATTCTGAAACCATTTGCACTTATTTATGAATATCTAAAGTTTTTACACTTACTTACGAATTCTCTAAAGATGTTATAAAAAAGTTTTTTAATTTCAAATTCCAAATTTGTCTAATTTCATAGAAGGAAAGTGTTCATTTTTTTTTTTTTTTGTTAAAAATAAATTAAGTAATTTTCTTTTTAAATGCCAATTAGTTTAAAGATAACCTGCAAAATTTGGGTTGTGTCATGTCTTTTTTTTAACTTTTAATAATTCATTCTTATGTATTTTGTACCGCTGAATCCGAAAATGGTCCAATTTAACCATCACGTCAGGGTTTTCTTTTTTTTTTTTTTTTTTTTTTTTTCCAAATCGCAAATTTCATAGTTAAAAAGTCAAAAAATAGCAAAAAACTATAGCAAAATACTAAAAAATGGATGTTATGGTTGTGTTTTTAGCTTTTGATAATTTATTTTTATGCATTTTGTAGTGCTGAATCCGAAAATGACACTTACTTTTTTACCATCACTTCAGGATTTTTCGCAAATCCTAAATTTTTAAAGAGTCGAAATAATACGAAAATCTGATACTATTAAAATAGTTGTAAAACGTTTTAATTTATTATAATAATTTATTCATCTTTTGGCTTTCACTATGCATTTTTATAGATAAATGTGTAAAATATTGTGCATTTAAAATCCTTTCAATTTTAACCCATGTGCAGAATTTTCTTTGAACCGCTCATGCTGTGCCTCGCGTTTTTCCTTTATTTTCTGTTGGGTTCATCTCACAAGCAAAGCTACTATAGTCTGTGGCGCGAATTTCCATTTTTATGGCTCATTCGATTCCTTTCATCGAGCTTAGTAATTGTATACCTCGCATATCGGCTATTGAGTTTTTATAATGACAGGGGACCGGGTCAAAGTTCAAAATTTCGTTCATTGAAAAACAGATGCCTTCAAAGAAATAAGTGCGATTGAAGTTTACTAATTGTTTTTACAATGCCATACTTGCCAATAACTACTATAAGGTTATATTATTGCTGTTATTATAAGAAAATGAAGACGAAAACTATGCCACCCCTACAGATTACTATTTTAACTCGTTGCACTCGTATGTCCAGTCTGACTGCACATCACCTTTCTTTGCAAAATTTGTTTTTGGCACCAGTAATAAAGGAAAATAAAATTTGCCTTATTTAATTAGAACATTTTTGAAATTGTGTACTTGAAGGAAACTTCTTTTTAAAAAGTGGTGTCAACCGAATAAAATTTGTGTAAGAGACGCCGAGACACTGAACGAAACTTTAAACTTTGACCGGGCATTAAAACCTGATAGCCGATATGCGAGGTAGCAAATTACTTAGCTCGATGAGACGAATTGAATGAGCTATAAAAATCGAAATTCGTCGCCACAGACTATAGTAGCTTCACTTGTCAGTGTCCTCTTTTATTTTGATGGTTGATAAGGCTGAAAATTTGTAGCAGGTATATAACATTTGCTTCCTTTTGGTGAGGCTTTAACAAATTGCTTTGACAGATTTTCGTTATTTTTGTACTTTTTAACTTAGAAATTTATGATTTTCTAAGCCTGATGGTTAAAGATGAAGGTCATTTTTTGGATTCAGCGGGAAAAAATACGTACAAATCAATTGTCAAAAATTTAAAAAGACAAGCATAACATCTATTTTATAGTATCAGATTTTAGCTAGTTTTTGACTTTTTATCTTTTTTATGTACGATTTGCGAAACATCTTGACCTGATGGACAAAAATGAAGATCATTTTCGGATTCAGTTCTAATATATATATATATATATATATATATATATATATATATATATATATATATATATATATATATACATATATATATATATATATATATATATATATATATATATATATATATATATATATATATATATATAAGTCGGTTACCAAAAGTTAAAAAACGCAACCATCGCAGTCTTATGTAATCCATTTACTCATCCTAAAATTTATCTATAAATGTCTTTTTTAATTGTCATTTTTCAGATAATGCAATTTTTTTGCATAAATGTGATAAAAGATTGTGATAAAAGATTACTGTATTCTAATCCTCATTTGCCATGGTGATTATCAGAGTCTCAAATACTGCATATCATGATATCCAGGAGAACAAAACATAATATGCTTCCTTCTATTCTTATTTGCTTTCTGTGGACCCCGCCCGTCCAATTATAACAGAGATCATTTTGATAAATACAGTTCTAGTGAAAGACGTGTAATTAGGTTCTCATTCCCGAAAACGTTGTATAATGAGACTTCTGGTAAATTACAAGCAGACGAGAATTTCTTTCTACTCTTTTCGACCTGTTGCCACCCTCCGGAAATAATTTTCCAGAATTCGAAAGAAACAAAAATGTTAATCTGAATGACTTCTGCTTATATCTCTTTATTCTGCGACACCAATAAGATAACTAATGATAGTGTTAAAAATCAACAGCTAGCTAGTTATGAAAATAGTATATCGAGAGGATTTTCAAAAATCAATCTATTGACTTCAAAGTAAATTTAATTTCCAGATAAATATGCATATATTTTGAATTAGTGTCGTATTTAAAGGTGGAATCCATGAAGTCCAGAGCCTCTCCAAAAAGAAAAGAAGTTAAAAAAAATGCCCTTTTATATGGGTGTTTTTAAAATGCTTTGTTAGTTATATATATATATATATATATATATAGATATAGATATAGCACATGAGATTTTGTCATATAGATTTTGTTTTTATTTTTATATTTTATTTTTAGTTTTACCTTTAACCTTTTTGAGCTTAGATATAAATATAGATATAGATATAGATATAGATATAGATATAGATACAGATATGTAATAAAGATGAAATCACAAATATATGAACAAACGGTAAAATTCTAAAGATAAACAAGATATAAACATAGGAAACCAGTATCTAAAATAAGAAGCTATAAATAACCCACAGAATCATCAGAGAAGTTTGCAGGTTAATTCATAGTGAAGATGCGTTATTTCATCCAATTTTGTCGGCATTAAGCCAAAAATGACAAAATTTGGCTCCTTATAGCGCTTCACAAAAGAAAATAAATGATAAAAAATCCAAGAGATCTAAAGAAAGATACACCTCACACAGGATATTAAATATAAATATATATACAAGGTATTGCCTAATTTGACCGGCAAATTCAGATGGGTTATAGTAAGCATCAAGAAAATGAAAAATTACTGTACAACATGGGGTCACAAACCACGCATTTAATCAAAAATCCCTATTCTGTTCTACCCTAATTTAATTTGGGTTAACGGTAGTAACTTTCAGAAAAATGAAGTATCTCTATGTAATAAAAGGCAGTGTAAAGCAGGGCGGGGCGAATCCATCAATCTTACCAGTCTCCGAGGAAGAGACTCAAGGGTGAAAGGTTCCATTCTCCCATTGGTTGACAAGAAACAAGAATCCCGCGATTACTTCTCAAGGTTACAAATCCTGATAATTGAGCAGTGGTAAACACTTCTTCCTAACTGATATTATTTCAAGTATTAAGTTGCAATCATATTAAATGTTCTTTGCGAAATGTAAGGAATTTTAATCACGGAAAACAATGATATGATATTTTTAAAAATATCCTTTTTTTTCCTGCAAAAAATTGATAAAACTGACTTTCTTTTAAAAAAGTAAAAAGTTTAAAAAGTTTTTACTTTTAAAACTTTTTAAAAGTTTTTCCGGCGTATTTTAATTATGTTAAATTATTTCATGTATAATGGAATTGATATACGTCGCTGAGGTTTACTATAACTTATTTCATGTATAATACGAAGTGCATAGCATTTACAGGGACACGTAAAAGATTTCAGATACTATATTGTATCCGAAGTATTGTACGGTAGCGATGATTGCTGGAAATGCATTTTTAATTATGTTATGCGCTTTTATGTTTCACTATATTTATGCATTGTATATGATGTGTATAAATGCCTGTAACTCATATATACAAAAACACTACACAAAGCTACACAAAAGAATTCGTAATGGTTACTGGGTATGATTGTAAATTGCTTAAAGGTGGTTTTTAAATGAATTATGCATTTTTACGCTGAACTGCATTTTGTTTACTAAGAAATGTTTGTAGATAAAATTTTAAAACATAGGTAAAATTATAAACAGGCCCAGCAAAGAGGAAATTGCTAGCCAGCAGCAAGATAGGTGCTGGCAATGATGGAGAAGTGCTGGCTGATGGTCTACCACTGCATGATCACTGCTGGACAGCTTCAGTCAACTTTGCTGTTGGAAATCATCAGATAAAATTCTGGTGGGCATCCATTTTATCTCATGCGCTGGCCCACCACTACATGGAAGTGCACGAACTTTTGCAGTATTATTGCTGGGAACCCTTACGCTAGGTGGCGCTGCGAATATCGAAGGCATTGAGTATTTGAACACAAATCTGAAATGAATATCTTAACACAATTTAAGCTGTGAAGTTAATTTTTTTCGAAACTGTAAAAAATATAGCACCACTGCCACCAACAAAATAAATAAGTAAATGAATAAAGAAATAAATTCTTTATTTCAACGCACCTTTTTTTTCTCCTTAAATGTGATTTTACTAGGTTACAAAGGATTTCGGTTTTCATAATTTACGCAGTTCAGAATCAATAATAAAAAAAACCGTATAAAATACATAGGATTTCTATACAATAGAATAATTTCCATACCAGTTTAATGATTGGGAACGCAAATCACAAAAGAAACAAACTTGAAATAGTCTAATGAGAGCTTGACAACTACGAGCAATCGTAGCGTACGCTGAAAGCACTTGTTCATGTCCGATCACGAAACCCAAGCAGCGTCGCGCGCGGTCAGTACTTGGGAGGGTGACCACATGCAGTTCAAATATTTATATAGACATTTCTATTATAAGCACTTCTATAGCTCTTGGTGAAACTAACTTATAGAAAAAAGAGCCATAATTATATAATACTTTGTTTTTTTATAGAATTCTATAAGAAATTTTTGTAAGAGAAAGTGCTGGGCCAGCAAAGGAATAGCAGTGGGATAGGTGCTAGCACTGCAGGAAAAGTGCCGGATTGAAGTAATGTGATGGCATACCAATGCTGGCCTGCTGTTGGCCATCACTGATGGGCCAGCTGCATTCGGCTTGGACACTTTTCGACAGGTTTAAGTAAGGGCACCCTTGCACTTTACCGCTGATAGCACTGCTGGCTGCCATCTTTTTTCCAGCTGATGGCCCACTGTTTCTTTCTTTGCTGGGGGGGGGGGGGGGGTCACGCAAAGAATTGGATACATGACCGTCTATAAATGATAATTTCTGAAAATGTGATTCCAGTAGTTTTAAGAGTGTTTTACTTTGAATTAAACTTTAGCTAAACAGTGGCGTATAATAAAGGTACTAGGTTAACTACAGGGTTGTACAAAAGTATACAAGTATGTTTCCATCTATTAGCATACATTGCTGAAAGGGAAATTTCAACCTGTTATTCGTTTTCTTGCTAAACTAAATTTCCCCATTATATAGCATATATATCAACCTACAGATCAAATACAGAGCTGTTCAAAAGAATTGGAATACATATTTGATATGAATGGTAACTGCTGAAATCAGTTTTTCAAATGTTTTATGCGTTTTCTAAAATGTTACTTGCTCTTTTATATACATTATTTCCCTAAATAACGAAGTTTTGTTAAAGCGTACAGGAAGTGTTGGAAAGTGTTTCATAATCTATGCTTAACGCATGATTTTTCTTACTTGTTACATTGTATTTTCGTTTAATTCATGTGTACAACACTTCGACAGCTTTTTTTTATTGCTTGTTTTATGTTGTATGTTAAATTTTGAAATTGATTTTTCAGAACAAACATTCTTTAAATTCCGGGCAACGCCGGGCAGTTTAACTAGTTTTTAATAAAACAATTTTTAAACCAGATTTTCTCCTTTAATATTTCTAATAAAATTGTAAAAGAATTTTAAAAGTGTGTATTTTGAATTACAACTTATAACAGAGATAAAAATATCTTTAAATAAAGACGTGGAAATCCCTACGAGGAATTTCATATATAAGAAAACGGGAACGTCTGGTAAAATGAGGACCGAGAAACTCAATCGAATGCATTTAACCGAGAACTAGAGTAAATTTACAGTCTCGTTTTTTTTTCAGTGTTTTTACAGAAACTTTTAACAGTGTCTAAGTTTTAAACCTACGTAATTCCTAAGCTACTTAACCGAATGAATTCGCGTTTTGCATCCGGAGGTAAAATGTACAGAAGAATCCAAATACGATGTCAAAATTCGGTTTTATATTGAAAATTTTAAGGAAGCTCAGGGCTAGAAAACTTTCAAAAAATCGATTTTTTTAAGTATCTATTTTGATTATTCAATTAATTCTGAACACACTGCAAAAAACCGCATAAAAATATTTGCATTTTTAACGGAGTTACAAGCATTTATGTAACAATCACTTTCAAAGCCGCACCCATTGAATTGCAACTTTAAGTCGCATTTTCTCAAAACTTGATTTTTGACGACTATCCGTAAGATTAAAAAAAAAAAAAAAAACTATTTGATGGAATGGCTTTTTTGCATGCATGTAACATCATTATCTATAGAATGAATTAATATATTTTAGATAGTTTAATATTTTGAGTATTTTTAATGAAAAAAAACTGTATTTTTTAGGGTTTTTTAATTTTTCGAATATGAGAGTTTTTTTACTAAGGTTTCCTTAGAGTGATAGTTATATCCTTAACTCATTCTATAGAGTAAAGTTTCCTGATCCTTTTAAAGCAAAAATTAGGTTCTTGTGTTAATTCAACATTAAGATAGCTTACGGATGGTGATATGACATCTTTTGTGTTCAAAAATTGTGTTACATAAATTTTGCTATATTTTTTTATTTTATTACATTGAAGTACTTCATTTTATAATTTTATAAGACTACAAACACATCTTAAAAATATCAGAAAGTTTAAATGAGTTACATTGAATACTTCTGCTTTTATATGGACTCGAAGCGATAGCTGTGTTTACATGTTTTTCGGTATCGATCAAGCCCTGAGTCCCCTTACGGTTTGTAACAATTTGTATTTGTATACGACCCTCTAATCAAAATTTAAGTATAGCATTCATTAGTAGACGTAATTACAAATTTATTGGCACCAGTCACATTTTTATGTGTTGATTTGCGGCATAGTTAGCGATCAGTGGTGCAGTTTCTTTTTCCCGCAGTGGTGTGTCGCGATGTCTTTAAATTACTGTCTTACAAATATACATTTATTATTTAAGATATTCTTTTATAAAATGCGTTCTTACTACAAAGGAAGAATCGTAAAATACAATACAAACTCTAAGAAAATATATTTATCCTGTTTGTTTGATAATAAAGTTAAATTCTTTGAATATTTTTGAGATGTTATCTCTGAATTTGTCTCGAATTTGAAATTGATTTTTATCTGACATCGAAATATTATCGATCATACAAAAGAAAAAAAATATTTTTTGAAATCCATAACTCCGAAAAGAATAATAAGATTTTAGAATTATATGTATTTTGATTCAGAAAATAAAATTTATTTATGTGCGAGTAAATTATCCACAAGAAAACAAAATTTTCGAGAAAGAATATTTATTATTTTTAGCAAGAAATATTTGGTAGACTTACAGGGTGTCCAGCGAATAAGACCCTGATTTCAAAATTAAATATCTCAAAAACAAAGATCAATAGAATTATGAGGTAAACAGTTTCTTTATTAGTTAAGCTGTAAAAATGTTACACAGAAGTTGCAAAATTTAGTTGCAAAAACCGTTAACAGTTGGCGCTGTAATCGCAATACCTATAAATTGAGCTTCTCATTTTTTTTTTTCCATTAAGCACAGAAGTATGATGCAGCTTCTAGCGATATGATCCGAAGATTTGGAAAGGAGTGCAGCCTCCAAAATACTTTTGCTTCGATGTTGATGATGTGACTTATCATCAATTTCTTTTAAAAATGAAATAATTTAATACATAATTTCTGTCCCTAAAACTTTGTTTACAAAGAAAATAAATATATGTGTTGTGCTAAAACCAAAATATTATGCCGTGATTTAAAAATATAAATGATAAGTGCAAAATTACTTTTTTATTTATAATAATTCAGGTATAAACAATAACACCAAAATATTATGCCGTGATTTAAAAATATAAAAAATAAATAAAAAGTACAAAATTACTTTTTTAAATATATCCATTTTCATTTAAATAATTATATGGCATTAAAAATTTAATTTAATAAAATATTTTAATAAGTTCTTCTATAATGATTTCTAAACTTTTTATTGAAAATTCTATTAATTGAAATTCTCTAAAATTAAATCTGGTGCAATAATTCTGTGACCAGATGTCTCCACTGCTGCACGTGACCCCAACGAAAAAGTGGACTTTCCCACATTTTTGTCCTTCCATAGAAAGCCATCTAGGAATGAGACGCTAGTGCTCTAGACTTCGAAGCACAAGCGGCATTGCGATTACAGCGGCATCTGTTAACGGTTTTTGCAACTAAATTTTGAAACTTCTGTATAACATTTTTACAGCTTAGCTAATAAACAAACTGTTTATCTCATAATATTATTGATCTTTGTTTTTGAGATATTTAATTTTGAAATCAGGGTCTTATTCGCTGGACACCCTGTAGTTTATAACGATTATTTGTATGCCTCATTCATGTTGTATAAAACATTTCTTAGCATACAATAATTAAGGAAATGTATGGTATGTGTTAATAACGCGTAAAACCAATGTTAATCCTTCAAATTTTTTATGCTACAAAATACCAATAAAACTTATCACCATTGCTGTAAAACTAGTTTTTAAAGCATTTGCAAATAATGAATAGTTAAATTTATTGTCTACTAGCTAGTTCACCCGGCTTTTCTCGGGACCGTGATAATAACCTTAAGTAAATTTTCAATTTTTCAAATTTATATGATTTTATATCTTTAATCCGATTTTGTATGAATTTATATTTTTAAATGAAAATTTCGCAAAAAAATATTGAAATTTAGTGGTAAAAACGCTCGTAATAGCAGATTTTCTTGTTTTATCATGTAGGGTCGTTTCATAGATTTTTTTTTTTTTTTTTTTTTTTTTTTTTTTTAAATAGTTATTATTGTCCGAACTCTTTGAAATTTCTATCTGTTATATACATAACGATTTTTCAATCAGTGTCAAAAATTCGAGAAAAATATCGATATCTAGTTGTAAGAAAATATCTTTTCCTTTCGTTTTCTTTTTAATTTTTTCAGCGTCGGGTCTTTTAAAATAACAACAACAAAAAAAAGTACTTGTCTTCCAAACTCCCTCAAATTTTAATTGTTTATAAATATAACTATATTCAAAACCTCTTTAAAATTTCTTGAAAAAAAAAAAAGTGCGTATTTAGTCGCGAAAATATAAGCCGAAGCCGTGTGCCGTATTTTCAGTTTCATCGAAAATTTCTCTGATTTTCTTTTTATTTTTTATACTTCTACTCGTTCTAACATTTAGAAATTTTGTAAGAGATGTAAATTCGATTCGCCGAGGTGCCCTAAAACGATTGTGTCAAAATACTGACGTTTAGTTATTTTTAGCGTAGAAAAAAGATTGTCGTAGTGACGCGCGATGTGACCTGCAGTCGCGAATTTTTTCGAAAGAATTAAAATTCGTATTATTCAAAACCGATTGCACTGTCAAAGAGACTGAGATTGCACTGTCTCAGCTTTAAATAGGTGTTTTTGTGAATCGATGCCTATGAAATTCAGCTCTAGGGGACGGTCCCCAAAAGGCAGAAAAATTCAACCTTTTGGTAAAAAAAATATTTCAAATTGTCATTAAAACTATTTTTGGTAAATGATTGTGGCATTTAAGACGTAAATATACGAAATTTAAGTATATGTCTTTCCTTTTTTCCGTATAGCGAACTGTTCGATCAATAGGAGTTAAAATATTTGAAAAAAAAAAAAAAAAAAAAAAAAAAAAAAACAGCATTTGGTTCTTTCCTTCTGCTTTTTTCAGAAAGCAGGGACTGAGCATGTGAGGGCTCGCTTGCAGATTTTCAGAAAAAGTAATGCGTTTTCGATGAGTTTTTAATTACAATTAAGGCTAATTATCTAAAAATGAAAAATTTGAGCCTCAGGTGCATCAGAACCTACCTTGGACTACCTTCATCTAAATTTTCAGACTTGTACATGAGGTAGATTTCGCTAGCCATCGGCTGACAGACGGACACACACACAGATAAAGCAAAACTTTCTTTTATTAGCATAGACAACACCGAATGCCTTTCAAAATGTAAACAAATAAACAGCGCTTTCATACATAATTTCAGCAAAACTTTCTTTTATTAGCATAGATAACATCGAATACCTTTCAAAATTCAAACAAATCAACAGTGCTTTCATACATATTTTCATAACAAGTATAAAAAAAAGTCGCATCTTAACCTAAAATACATAACTGACTCTTCTAATAATTCTTCTGTAAATATTTTGAAGTTTTTCTCCACTAATACAAGCATAAGTTATCTCTTGTTAACCCTACAATGCAGGAATTGTATTTCTTCTCCTACCCCTCCCCTCCAAAATAATTATGTAATAACTGTATATGGAACAAAACAAAATATTTAAATAAAATCCCATGTCAATTTTTATCCATAACAGGGGGGAAATAACGTATGCCATATGGCTACATTATGAACTGAACAATGTATTAAGTGAAATTTGAGCGTGACAAATGGCTACACTATGCATTCTAAGGTTACGGAAAACTGCATATGTATTACCGCACGTGTTTCCTTTATCTTGCAATATCTCCCAGATTTACATTTCTAATTTGATATGTGATCCGTAATCACAATGGCCAATCTTTAATTAAGCATAAGACACATTCAATTTTGAAATTACGTATACATAATTTTTTATAATAATTAGGAAAAAACGAGAAAAAACCACCTCTAATTGATCAACGTTGTCTATAGTGGTCCTAAAAAAGTAAAAAAACAATCGAATGACTATATAATCTTATTTCCTTTTTTTAACACTTTTATAATTTACTTATTGCCTACCAATCTCCATTTTTGGGACACCTTGCATATTAATAGTATTTCTATCTTTTCTGCTCTTTCAAGAAATTTACACTAAAACGTTTGATTTGCTTTCAGAATTTTCGACCTTCGTTAAAAAATCTTTTCTACTGTGGAATTTTATTAAAAGCAAAAAATAATGTCAATCTTTAATTTAAAAATCTTTTTCAGCAGATTTTTTGTAAAGAAATGGAATATTGAATATCTTTTTGTTAAAGTCATTATTAGTTTAATGTGATCTGAATATTGAATGAATCGGCAAATATTAGATCCTTTTTTTATGTTAAATCACGTAATTTCATATAAAAACTCTTTAATTAAATTTTTTAAAATATTTCAAATATCACGACTTCAAAAGGAATCTTCCATTGTACATAAAATTTTCAGAAGAAAAAATATTCATTTAAATGTATAAGTAGTAACTTATTCAATTTGTCTCTTTTTAGTCGAAGAAGAATCATTTTGTAGCCTGAAAAAAAAAAAAAAAAAAAATCTAAGATAATTATTGTTGTTTGCCCCTCTGATTTGAGGATAGGTTTGAACAAGCAATTTATGTCTCTGTCTTGCATGCGACCTACAATTGATATTTTTTAAAATAACCAGCGGGGAAGACCAAGCTACGCTCCCTTAAAATAAGTTCTATGTGCCCTGATTGGTTGAATTCTGTTTTCGAGAACGTTCTAGGGAGTCTGAACAGTTGAATCATGTATCTCAGCTCCTATTGGGAATTTCTAGATAATTCTTTCGAATTCTGAAAGCCAATTTGTTCGCTAAATTTCGCCAAATTTGGTGACATTCTTTCATTTAGGTCCAAGCATGCGTTTTGGCATTAGCAATGTTGAAAGTCGATTTCCAGCCAAATATCGCCGATAGTTTGCCAAATTTGGCGAAATGTTGCCTGTTTTGCGACTTCGGTTACTGTCAACTGTTCAACAGCTTAATAACTACTTTAACCTTCATTACCATTGAAATTCATTCACCTGTAGTGACCCCAAAAGGATCCACTAACCGAATTTTCTTGAACATGTGACATAGCCCAATGGTCTTCTCGTATCCCAAAACGGTAGGATACAATATTTAACCAAAATCGTTACAGCCGTTTTTTAGATAAAATTTGCATATACACACACACATGCAAATACAAGATTTGCTCATTTTGTAACATATGATATCTATTATTGCACTTCTAGAACATGACATTAGTAATCCAAATGTATTATTAATAAAAATAAAAAATAAAAAACCGAAGTATGATTTATAGTTACTATGTGATGTCTTTTTTTTACCTTACACCTGATATTGAATATCTGGGAAATGCATTCTGGAATCGTTCAATAAAATTTCATTGCATTACACAGTTATGTGCAGTTGCGTGTAAGTAACTTAACTGTGAAAGAAGATAAATGTTTCTGAAATTGGGAAATTATAACCACAAACGAAAATATACTATAACTTCTTCCCGAGTATCGACGATTCCAAGAAGCATTCTTTATCTTTTGTAATCTCATAAACTAATATTGTATTTTCGGTATTTAAAGAACATTTATAAAAATAAAATTTCTTTCACTACCACTGATTTTCTGAAACGTTTCCGAATAATTTTTATAATGTATCCATTAGTTTCTCAACTTCTGGCATATAGGTTTAACGGATATTAAACATTTTCATGTTCAATAAATAGGTTTTACAGATAAACATGATATATTAAAAGCATTAAAATTATTATTAAATTAAGTATTAATTAGTTAATTAAGTATTAACATTAAAATTAATATTATTTTGCTACTTTTGGCATGTATAAATTCAGTTACACAGCTGAAAATGTTTATTTGAGAATCCATACTATGAGATGAAGTCTTCTTTAAATCTTGAAAATATATTAGTTTCAGGGGTTTCAAAAGATAAAGAACGTATTTCGAAATCGTAGGTAACTCGGAAGATTAGTTATTGTATTATATTTTCGTAGATGAAGAAACAGTTGTCTTTTTCAGTGTAGAGGTTATCATTATTTAATGCAACAAGATCAATAATACTATTATTAATTTGGAAATATTACTGAAGTGTTACTTTAATGAAAATTCGCTATTAATTAAATAGCATTTGTTGGCGACCAAAAAATAAATAAAATAAACAGTACAGTACAGCACACAGTTCAAGAAAAATGAAAACTTTACCGCAACATGAATGTTACAACCGCAATTAAGCGAACCACTTATAAGATTACCAACTTAAAAAATTTTATTAAATGGGCATGTCTTATCATCATAACCAATTTCGGTTGGATTAAGAGAGAGGTGAAAACGTATTAAGAAAGAGAGTTACATAAAAGAAATTTCACCAAGATCAACACAGTATCAATATAATTATGCAAATTATTATTGTTGTACCTCTCTTATGCCTGATATCAAGATTGTTAATGCATTTAAAAGTTTTTATCTACTAAAACAACCACAAGAAATAAATGAAATAAATATTTTTCTGCACTGTGGCAAACCTATTAACATTGCAAAAAAAAAAAAAAAAATGTTATAAACCTGTTTTTACTTCGGTTTAAATTTTGATGTACATTTTTTAAATTGTTCTGGAAAAATCAGAAAATCCAAATGATATCTAAAATTATTGAAAAAGGTGTTTTATAAATGCGTACGCATAAAGCTGTTCTTATAAAATAAGAAATTTTTAATATATCAAATAACCAAATATTTTGCGTTCAGTCGCAAAATGAGAAAATAGAAAAATCATATTATCCAATGGAAAACTTGGATAATTGCCAACCTTAGTCGCATGCTCCCCGGCGCTCCAATGGACATTAATTGAACAAATAATCTTAAACTTTCTTAAAATATCTAGATCTTTTATACATTTATTATATTCTTTAGATCCGTTTGAACGTTCTAATAACTTATTGCACCGCATTGTAATAATACTTAAAATTCATCCGCATTCTACATTTATTGTTTAACGAATGCACTCTATATACTTCTTATCTACCCGTATTTCTTATTTCAGTAATAAAAACTTATTGACCGGTTCAGTGATTTGAAAAAAGAAAAAAAAAAAGTTATCGACAAGAAATCCAAAACCTTTTTTCTACATATTTCCTCTTTTTCAAGTTTGATAATATGTCATTCACCTACTTAACCTTTAACTGATGTTACCAATCTCGCAGACCGCTGTTATATATATATATATATATATATATATATATATGTATATATATATAATTTAACTTGTAACTTTTACTTCAACTACAAGCACTACCAAAATTTTGTTCCGTTTGGAACTTAAATACTATCACCAGAGACTTTTGTACAGATGAATTTTAATTAATAGAGTCCTGTACAAAAAGTTAAGTACAAAAACACTATCCTATGAGTTAATCTCGCCTTTTATTCATCTTTCGATAGAGCGGTCTGACAGACCACTTCACAGTAGTTGTGTGACAATTTCTGTCACGTCAGTTAAAGGTTAATCTATCTTCTTTTGCGTAACATCTGCCCCGAGACATCTTTTAATTATTCATATTCGGCCGAGGTCCAAAAGTTATACTAGCTGATTATATAGCAAAACTTCTCTCCCTTGCATGAAGAAAGCACTTTTCATTGCAATCTGATTTTGTTCCACCAGTGTGAACAGTTAATAATTGAAGAGCTCAGATAATAAAGGTAGTAAGTGACGCGATCATCATTTTAAGAAAATGTGCTGTTAAGTTCCAAATATCTATTTGTGCTTATACTGTCAAATGCCTCCTTTATCAATAAAAATCTTTGTGAGTATTAGGGTTTTTCAAATAGTAATTTAATAGATGGTAGAGAACCATTTATTATCTTCAATCAAATGATTAACTCAATTTTTTTTATCACATACTACCTTTATCATCTGAGCTCTTCATATATTTTATGGCACGAGAAAGCTCTGGTTGTTTCACGCAAAATGAGAAAACGCACTATTTTGTCTTTCAATTAGAATAATTTCAAATGTTTTCTGGAATGTAAAATCATGACAGATTCCTTCTTGAAGGTTACAAAGGTGAAATTTAACTTGGGTAAATTATAACTGTAATAATAATTTTGGATTGTTATAAAATAACTAGAGATGTGTCTGTAGGGTGGATGAGTTGTGTTACTTTCCGTTCGCTTTTATATGAGGGCTGTATGATAAGTACCTGACCTTGACAAGACAAACACATCTTTATGGCTAAAATGTACTTTATTTTTTAACACAATCTCCTTTTAGTTCGATACGCTTAGCCTAACGATTTTCTATTTTTTGTATCCCCTCTAAAAAAATACGATTTCACCAACCCTTCAAAATAGGTGTTTGTTTCGGCAATAACCTCATCGTTAGAGCCAAATTTTGTTTTCCACCAAGTCATTTTTTCATATTTGCAAACAAAAAATAATCATTATGGGCTAAATATATCAAATGTGGTGAATGTTGAAGTAGTTCGTATCCTAATTTATGGAATTTTGCCATGAGGACGACACAGATGTGCACGCGTGCATTGTCTTGATGAAAGATAATTTTTTTCTTCGCCAAATTCAGATGATTTTCTTTCACAAAATGGTTGAAATGATCCAATAAGTTATATTATATTCTCCATTATATTCCATTCTCCATAATATTTTCCATTCATCGTTTTGCCCCTTTCAAGGTAATCGACGATAATTGTGCCGCATGCATCCCAAAACACTGTAGCCCTGACTTTGTTCGCAGATAAAGTCCTCTTAGTCTTTTTTGGCACAGGTTGGCCACGAAAAAACTACTGTTTGGGCTGTTCTCCAGTTTCTGGTGTACTGTAATGAATCTATGTTTCCTCAACAGTTATGAATCGATGCCGAAATACATTTGGATTGAGCTTTAACTTCGCCAAACATTCTTTTAAAATTGACGCACCAGTGTGTTTAAAGTCAATAGTGAGTGATCGTGGCACCCATCTTGCGGAAAGCTTTTTCATATCCGAATGAGTTGTTAAAATATTTTGCACCCATTCAATGGAGGGTATTCAATCTACGCCATGATCACGTGGTCAAGGCAAAAACGTCTAACGTAAAGAAGGGAAGGCTCCGTAGACGTAATGTAAATCCCCGCTGGCCAATGAAACAGTTCATGGGGGAAAGCAGTAGTAGTTTCTTGTTTCCCTTCTTATCAGTTAGAAGTTCCTTCGGTAAATTATCGGTACCACGTGACTTTTTTCAGCCTCGAACGCATATTTGGAATATCCTCCATTGAGATGCCCACAGTTATAGTAATCTCAGGCACTTTCACTCTCCGAACGTTTATCACAGTATCGTGGATTTTTTTCAAACATTCTTGATATCGTAACCTCATGTGAACGACTTGGAGATTTTTCATGAAAAATGCTTGTACGGCAGCGTTTGAATCCAGCTGTCCAATATTTTATGGTTGATAAACGAAGGTGCAGGATCCTCATAAACTTCTCACTGTTCCACTTAATCTCATCATTTGTTTCCTCTTTCAAAAACAGGTATTTTATCACAGCTCGATATTAATTTGTTTCCATTGTTGAACTATCACCAAAGTTGTTCTATTCAAGTGGCTTCCACTCACAAACTATACAACGTAGTGACTTTGCAATCTGTCAATTGTTGTTCTGAAAGGTCATCTTTGCGAAATAAATCATTTTTTAAATTCTAGTATCGCCCCCTCTGGCCGAGGCCAGATACTTATCATACTGCCACGGAAAGACTCAAGTAAGAATTTTGGTAGAGGTCATATTTTCTGAGAGATTAGAAAGCAAATTTCGTGTTTTCATGGGATATGTGAAGCTGCTGTTAATCGCGTCTTGTGCTTTTTTTCTTAATTCACGTGTAATGATATTGGTATATTTCGAATTTCTTACATCATGGGATTGCTTTTTACTTTCTTCTATCTTTACAAGAAGAAAGTATTGGATTCGTGAAAAATTTCGACTTCCGGTTTTCAACGGATTTATACGTTTTAGAATGCCCAGAACACGATTTGATGGTTTTTAGAAAATGTCTGTCTGTGAGTCTGTCTGTCACTCTGTCACTCTGTCACTCTGTCACTCCGTCACACTGTCACTCTGTCTGTGAGTCTGTATGTGACAAAAATTTTGTGGGCGCTCTATCTCAAGAAATAATGCACGGAATTTCACAAAACTTCATATTTAGTTAGACCTTGATGTAAACTGGACCTGATTAGTTTTTGGTAAAAATCGCCCAACAGGTGGCGCTGCTATGCGGCATTTTTCACGATTTCTGCAATAGCTATATCTCAAGAACTACTGCACGGATTTTGATAAAACTTCAGATTCAGTTAGTCCAAGATATGGTTTGGTGCTGATTACTTTTTTGTGAAAATCGCCCAACAGGTGGCGCTGGTATGCTGCATTGTTCATGATTATCGCAATAGCTCTAACTCAAGAAAAAATGCACGAATTTTCATCAAACTTCAGATTCAGTTAGTCCCTGATATAAATTAGTGCTGTTTAATTTTTGGTGTAAATCGCCCAATAGGTGGCGCTGCTGTGCTGCATTTTTCACGATTTCCACAAGAGCTGTATCTCAAGAACTATTGCACGGATTTTCATCAAACTTCAGATTTAGTTAGTCCTTGACATGAATTGACGTATAAATTAGTGCTGTTTAATTTTTTGTGTAAATCGCTCCACAGGTGGCGCTGCTATGCTGTATTTTTTGCGATTTCCGCAATAGCTTTTTCTCAAGAACTAATTCTTGGATTTTCAACAAACTTCAGATTCAGGTATACCTTAGTATAGTTTAGTGCTGTTTACTTTTAGTGTAAATCGCTCAACAGGTGGCGCTGCTATGCTACATTTTTTCAGAATTTCCGCTATAGCTCTATCTCAAGAACTAATGCACGAATTTTCATCCAACTTCAAATTCAGATATACTTTGATATGAATTGGTGCTAAATCGTTGTTATTTCTTGTACTATTTAAAGGATTTAATTGACGTGATTTATATAGAAGAAAGTTTTGTGATGACCACAACATACTAGTTTTTCTTTTTAAAATATGAATTAAAGTACAGGTACCTATTTCATCTAGGTGGTCCTATTTGATCATAAAAGCTTCAGTAACAAATTGGATTGGGCTTTTAGAGGATATAACTATTAAATTTTAAAACTATTTTAACTAATTTGAAAATTATCAAACAACATCATAAAAAAAATTCGCCATACATACGAATGTTAACACTGAAAATGATGCTTATTTTTTATCATGTATTCTTCAATTTTAGAGGGTGACATACTTTTTCTAATAAACTTCGCCATCATCTTAAAACCAATAGCATCAAATGGGTTTTATTTTTAAACATTGACTCATTGTTATTAAATTGTGTTTCTCCCCTTCCGTATTCCCACCCCCTTGGTCCGATTTTGCCCATTAACGAACTTGACCAAGATTTTATGCCCTTGATTTTATGTATCAGTTTGGAAGAGATTTGTGCAGAATTATGGAAGTTATCATGTCCATAAAAAAGTTATATATATATATATATATATATATAGACAGATAGATAGATAGATAAAGTTTCTTACTGGAGGTGATTTTGGGTTCTAGGGGTTATGATCGGTGTAGATCTGCAAAAAAATTTTCAGAAATTCCAACATAGGGGAGATCGCATAAGGTAGTATTTCATACGAAATCTATCTAAAAGGCTAGTTTCGGCCCTGGTACAAATCTTGAAATTGATCATACGCTGTTTTTAAATCCAAACTGCCTACTTTCTGATACATTCACGAAGTGAATTTTAATCTTAAATGCACAAAATGTGCAAGCATTCTTAATCAAAAACAAAGAAATTATTTCAATAAACGACGTCTAAGTTGCCGTATTAAGCCATCTTTTGTGAAAAAAAAAGTCGCCACAGTGAAAGCCAACTTGAGTATAATTGGCTAGTTTGTTTCAAATCACCATTCAAATCCGATTTTAATCAAAAGCTGGAATCTTGCTAACTGGTCCATATGAAACTGGCAAATTTTAGCTGTCGTCTTTTAGTGCAAAATTAAGTATATTCTTGAAACAAGAGTTTTATGGAAAACATTGTCTTTTACTGGATCTTGCTTCTCCTTTTTTGTGTATTCTTTTTGTTTTTTACTTTATACAGTGTTATATGCAAGTGGATTTGCTTTAAGCCACATTATTACTTTCATCGCTTATATTCGACGCCAACTCTTCGAATGGGCTCTTCAGTTATGAAAAATTAGCTCGAAAATTTAATGCAAAACATTTATTCCGGTAACTTTGAATAAAATACATGAATTGTGAATTTTTTACACATTTCTCATTACATGTACATGGTAATTTCAAAGACCTTTACAGTAAATATTATAATGGAAAGTGTAGTATTTGTATTTCAGTTAAAAGTCTCTAGATGGCAGCACCAAAATTTACAGATAAATATATTCCTAGATCTACTTTTCATACAGATGTGATCAGTCTCAGTCTCAGAATGTTTTGATTTGTGTTTACGTCTTGTGTTGATGTTTAGTAAATAAAAGTATAATATGTGCCTTACATTCGTACTATTTTATTTGAAATATGTAGTTATTTTATATAACTAATTCTTAATATAGAATTGAAACATTCTTAGCTCACTTGTTCCTAAATATTTTCTCCCAGTCATATCTATTTGTCTGTCATTATCGTCGTCCGGAGAATCCGCTTTTACGAATCAATGAAACAGCTTTATACTACACAAGGCGTCCACTCTCAACGATGTCCAATGGCTAATTCGTAAGCCGTTAGGCATAGACATAAAGCTCCAATTACAAAAATGTTTTAAATGCGGTAAAATGTTTTAAAAACGATATGGGTCCATAAAAACATTTATTAAAAAATTGCGAAATTTAAAATTTTTTACGGTCCTGCGGACCTACCTATATTTAGTGTAAATATCCTGTTACTCTAACAGGGAAGGTCTCTGTTAGCACATACTAAGACAAATTCGAAAAAAGTACAGTATGTTCTTCTCATGAGGATACAGATGTTTATAAAAAAAATGCCGGTGGAATCTCGATAGAACGTCCGTAATTTTTTTTTTCCTTGACGGTTTACCCTGGTTGGCGATACAATGAAATTAAAAATATATATACGCTTTTATTATAAATATACACCTTAAGGAAAAACTTTTCCTATTCTTCATATTGAAATATTTTAATTAAGCTTTACTTAAATAAATACACTTATATAACAATGGATTTATCATACCTATTTATATGTGTTTATAATGAAGTTTAACAATCATTTAACGACGGTTTAGAACAAAATTTCAATGGATTAAAATTGTTTCAAACTCAAAAACGTCCTTCCGGCCAGTGCCGGGAGGAAGAGGTAGCTTTCAAATTCCTTATTTTAAAAAAACCAACTTATATTATTCAAACACACGAAGCTCAATTTAGTGGAAACCGAATATAGGAGATTCAATACTAATTTTTATCAATACTAAATCATTATGAATGAGAATTTCGCGAAATTAGTCATCTTTATCCAAGCTGCTTTTATTTAAAGTAACTTATATTTGGCTGAGAAGTTGATGTATACTATCCACATGCCTTCTTACATGGAAATAGGCGAATACGTGTGTTATCGCGTGACAAATACAAGATCGTTTCAAAATGTTAGCCATACTAGATATTCAAAGTGCTATAATTCAACCATTTTTTAAGATATAAACAAAAGAACAAATTTTCGGAAACAAAATCTGCTCCGGAATCTTTGTATAAAGGCCAAACCCATAAAAAAATATTTTTCATTTTCCAATTTTTTAATACCTCATTTTAAATTTTAAATTTAATTTTTTTTTAAATGGCAACCCTTTTTTAGATATAGACGAAACAAAAACTGTTCCGGAATCTTTATATTAAGGTCAAACACATACGAAAAAAATCTTCTTCATTTTTCAATTTTTTGGTATCTCATTTTAAATTTTAAATTTTTTAAATTTATTTAAATGGCCGCCATTTTGAAACAAGATGGCGGATGAAGCTGGCCAACGAACTCGGTCGAGATATTTGTATGTACTATATACACACCAAGGTACATCCAAATCGGTTCATAAATACGCCTGTTATCACGTGACAAATATCAGGTCGTTTCAAAATGTCAGCCACGCTAGAAATTCAAAATGCTATAACTCAGCCATTTTTTAAGATATAGACGAAACAAAAACTGCTCCCGAATCTTTGTATAAAGGTCAAATACATAAGAAAAAAAATATTTTTTCAATTTTCAATTTTTTGGTACCACATTTCAAATTTAAAAATGTGTAAAAATTTTTAAATGGCCGCCATTTTGAAACAAAATGGCGGATGAAGCTGGCCAACGAACTCGGTCGAGACATTGGTATGTACTATGTACATACCGAATTACATCCAAATCGGTTCATAAATTCGAGAGTTACAGTATGACAAAGGTCAGATATATATATACGAGGGTTACTCTGAAATTATTGAGATACGCGGAGACGAGAATTTACAAAATAAAAATAACGGTTTAATTTTAAAATACAAAGTATTTTAACACAGCAGATGATTTTTTACTGACTTACTTCAACTTGGTTAGCGTAGAATAAATTTTAAACAGAATAGAAAATGGAGTTGACGCGAGAACATTTTCGCGCTATGATTTTCTACGATTTTAAAGCAGGATTAAATCAAGAAGAATGCATTCAACGGTTAAAATTAGCATTTGGTGATGAATCTCCAGCTCGTGCTACTGTATTCAGATGGTTTAAAGAATTTAGCAGAGGTCACAAGTTTCTTCAGGATGAAGAACACACAGGAAGGCCGTCGTCGGCAGTAATCCCGGATAATGTGTCTGCTGTACGAAAAATGTTAATGAATGATAATCGCTGTACCTATCAAATGATACAGAAGGAACTTAACATTGGATCCGCAGCCATACACAAAATTATTCTTGAAGATTTGCATATGAAAAAAGTAGTTTGCCGTTGGGTTCCCCATAATCTAACTGAGCACCATAAAGAGGAGCGCGTCAGAATCAGTAAAGAAACTCTTAAATTATTAAATGATGGTGGCCACCGCATCATTTCTAAAATTCTAACGGGCGATGAAACGTACATACCGTTTTTTGACGTTCCAACACGTCAAGAAAGCAAAGTATGGGGCTTTGAAGATGATCCGGACGCCAACAATGGTGAAAAGACAAAGCGCACTGAAAAAAGTGATATATGCCGTTTTCTTCAGATGTACGGGATTGGTCAAAGCCATCAAGTTGGAAGGACAGAAGACAGTAACAGCAAACTGGTATACCACTAAATGTCTTCCAGAAATTCTACAAGAAGTGAATGTTAGGGGACTAATGCTTCACCATGACAATGCATCTTCACATACAGCCGGATTAACAGTTGAGTTTCTTAAACAAAAACGAATTAAAGTGATAGCACATCTGCCGTATTCACCTGATCTAGCCATGTGTGACTTTTGGTTATTCTTTAATCTAAAAAAGAACTTACGTGGACGCCGTTTTCATTCAGGAGAAGAGACTGATGTGGCTATAAATGCATTTTTTTAATCTATTCCAAGAAATGAATGGCTGGAGGCATTTAATCTGTGGAAAATTCGTCTGCAAAAGTGCATTGATGCTGGAGGAGACTACTTTGAACACACGTAAAATTTTGTAAGTATAACTTTAAAAACCTAGTTGTATCTCAAAAATTTCAGAGTGACTCTCGTATATATATATATATATATATATATATATATATATATATGGATATATATATATATATATATATCAATTTTGAACGGAGGGTGGTTTCGGGGTCTGGGGGTCATGATCGATGAAAATATACCAAAATTTTTTGAAATCGCTTTCCTCCGAACGGCTGCAATAGGTAGCTTTTTGTAGTGAAAGCTACCTAATTAATTCTTGATTTTGAGCACTGTTAATTTTATTTCGATTTTGTTAGTGTCAGAGACAACAAGAGAATAGTATTGTTGCCATGGTAACAAAGACTTATTCAATATCGAAATGTATAAGGAGAGCTTTCACTTAATCGAGCAGTTAGTACTTTTGAAAAATACTTAAAACTTATCCTGACAGTGAAACCCTGGACAATTAAATAACTTCAGCAACACGCAAATTGTATATATTACATAAGCTTATAGAAAAGAGTAATAAACTGTTTCATCAAAGTTTAAATTAATGAAGTTACTTGTTTAACTAGCAATTGCCAAATGCCAGGGCATTTGACAAGGAAAGTTATTTCTCGCCAAGCTGTTTGGAACATTTGTCTTTTCGCACCAAATACTCGAAAGTATATTTTTTTTTACAGACTTTCTACTGGAATTCCGTCACTAACTTTGACTGATCCTTTATTACATACATAAGTAATTCCATTAGCATTTTGTTTTCCAAAATATTCTGTGTATGCGCTTTAAGGAAACTTTCTTTGTAAGAAGTAAGACAAAAAAAAGTTCTATTCTTCTACGATGAAAATGACTGAGTAATGGCTGTTTAAAGTTGGTGCTTCTTTTTCATTCATAAATTTACCATACAGTAGAGCGCCATTTATCGGAACTCCAATTAACCGAACTTCCAATTATCCGAACAGCCTATTTCTTTCAAAAGAAACTTTTAACCGAACTTCCAATTATCCGAACAACCTATTTCTCTCAAAATGTTTTTAAACCGAACTTCCGATTATCCAAACACCCTATTTCTCTAATTTTTTCGAACTTCAGATTTAGCATGCGAAATTAAATCCCCGATTAGTGTATCGCTGAGAGCAGTAACAAGGGAATAAAAATAAAATAAAAGTCTTAGGGAAAGGGGGTGAAATGAAAGAAAATGAAAACGATTGCTCTGAAAATGACAAAGGTCCATCACATAACGAAGCCTTTGAATGTTTGGAAACAGCTATGAAATGGCTCGATCGGCAGAAGAATGCTGATAAACGTATTTAACTAAACAACGCAACTAACATATTTAAGAAGAATTCGAGATAGGGCAGCATTTAAAAGAATGTCTTCTTTGAAGCAAGCAACAATCGAAAGCTTTTTTGTTTAAATAGGAGGATCTCTGGAGTTCAGAAAATGATAAAAAGAGAAAAAGAAAATTTTAAAGGATAAAAAAGTAAACAAAAAAAATATTTAAAACACGCCAACACTAAGCAGTGCTGCTAGTCCTAAGCCTGGATAATCTGTGAAGGTTTTAGTATAGTCAGGAACATCCCTTAAATTGTTTGTCGATTTAACCGAACTTTTGCTTATCCGAACTAGGGTCGGTCCCGACTTGTTTGGATAATCGGCGCTCTACTGTAAATATAAATAATTGTCAGACATAAAATAATAATAATAATAGTTGAGAGTGAAATTTACATTGCAATAAAAATTTGAAATCTATTTTCATTCTAAAATATTAAAGAAAAACATACAACTTGTACTAAAAATATATGTTTTAAAAAAACAAACAGAATTTTTGTTAAATGAAATGATGGAAAGCAACAGTTGCAATTCTTTACAAAATGACACATATTTTAAAATGCTATTAGATTATCTAATCTCAAACTTAATTGATAAAAATTAAAGTTATCTTAAAACTTGCTCGAAGTAACTACCTTCGGCTCAGGGCAGAAATGTACACACGAAATAAATACTTCTAATATTTTAAGCACTTTATGTACAATCCCTCTAAGCATGGCCCAACTCATCTGTGTTCATATGCAGAAAACTGGCATAAGTCAAGCAATTCAAAGTTTCATAATTAGGTTAATTTTAGTATTCGATAAATGGGACTTTTTTGTCTTACTTGATAGTGTAATAGGAAATTTTCACTAAATAACACTTATAGGACTGGTGGCCAGTATAGAAATTCAAATTTTGTAACTTTTTAAGACATGTTTTTATTGATCCAAACGACTTTTAGAATAATTGTTTACCTCATTTAAAACATTTTTGTAATTTGAACTATATGTCTAAGACTAACGATTTAGAAATTAGCCATTGAATACCGTTGAGAGTAGACACGTTGTATTTATTCTGGTTAATTATTTAATTTACCTTTTACACTTTACATATTCATTGTAAAACAAACTTTTTTTTAGCCCCCGATATGCTATTTCTTTCGGGTAACAATTAAAGTATCGTCTTTTAAAAATAACGTTCCGTTACATAAGTCAGCCGTAAAACAAAGCAGGTGTATCATTGTACGGTTAAATACTGATAATCTCTACTGCAATTTTTTTAACTTCTAAGCATTGTACATTTTCAATTTTTACACTATCGTATAGGAAAAAAGGTTCTTTTAAGTGCAAGTTATTTGAAAACTGCATCTCAATTTATTTTTGAGATATAAAAGTTTTTTGCAGTTTTTAACGCCATTTCTGTAATGATGGCAACTGAAGTACTCCATTTCTGTAGAAAGTAAAGGAAAAATACTTGAAAAATAGTAGATTATTATATCTTTTTATTGCCATTTTCCAATAACAACTGAAAAAAAAATGTAATTAAAGTACGTGCTATTTTGAAAAAATATAAATGAATGATTTCTGATAAAACAGGGAGCTATTATAAACTATATTTAATTTTAAGTATCCATATTAATGTTACAAACAAATGAAGACATGTGAATCATTTGATAGACGATTTTTTATCCGAGTTTCTGGAATAACGACATCGCTTTTAGTTGGACTTGTGTATTATTCTGCGATAGTGACGTCCTATGCATACTTTTCTCTATAAAATATTATAATATTATATATATTTATATTATATATATTTATATTATATATATAATAATATTATATATATTTATAGATGTTGTTTGAGGCTGGATCTTAAATGTGGAATTCTTCAGCGGACGCAAATGACGTCATTTTATATAAATAAAAGCGTGTGTTTTAAGTTTTAAAACTGAAATATGTTTTGCAATATCTATGTTTATAGATATATATGTTGCATTCTAGCAACATTGGATTGGCTTTATCGTTGAAAATGCCGCACTGGCTGTCACGATAGTAGTTTGGATCACATGCAGCGATAATGGCGTAAAAGAAGTGGTCAGAACAGATAATTCGAATCTGTTATGTTAGTAGAACCAATTGCTGAAATGCAGTTGTCGAGTGAAAACAATGGAATGCATCGTTCCGTGAAGTTTCCCCAGAAGAAATTGAAACAACTCATAATAACAGTTAAGCACTTTATTAGAATATCTTGCAAAAAGTGCAGTTTCCACCAAGATAATTAGCCATCGCTCCGTAGTAGTTTTAGGTTTAAACAAAGTTCCAGATAATCGAATAACAGGACGGTGACCAGGGGATGGATGAAAACTGAAAATACGACTCAAATCTGCTGAAACACAGCGAGTATCAACTTTTTGTTCCTCACGTGTAAGGATACAAATATGACGTAGATCGCGCTCTCAACCAATGAATAATTAAGAATGTCACATCATATAAAGAGTGCGGTCAGAACTAGCGGATGAGTTTGGAGGAAAAAAGGATAACATCAGAAATGCGCGGGAAAGTAAAAATGGAAGCTAAAAGAATAATCTCGAAAGAAAAAAGCGTGGGAATGAAACATTTAATTTAAGAATACTAAAAGCGTAATATTTAAGCGATTAAGACAAGTGAGACATTAAATTAAAGGGAATTTAACAGAGTTAACGATAGAGATTATTTAAGGACAAGGATTTAGTGAAAATAAAGTAGTAATTTAGAATAAGATAAGGAAATCGCGGAATTAGATCTAATAATGTAACAAATATATATTGTTTTTTTCATCGGGGCGACACTAAATTCTGAAAAAGTAGAATTCCTGTTTTCTAGTCTTTATTATTTTATTTCTTATATTTTTATACTTTTAGAAAGGTTATCGATTCTCAAAATCCTTATTTATCTGTGCCTGTTGTTAATTAACTGCTACTGCAATAAATTTTATCGTATTCCATTGTCTGACTTTCTAAAATTTCTGTAAATTATCTAAGAAGATATTTAAACCTAGAGGCAATTAAAATTTGTTCAAAAAAGAAAATCTTTTCAGCAAGGTTTGCAAAATAAGTCAAGTTTAACATTAATACATGTATTACATCGCTTTTTATACCAAAATAAATACATGTTTATTTCGATCAAGGTGGGATTTAATACAATAGAAAATCGTCTTTTAAATTTTGGGCTGATTTAAGATAAATAAAAGCATGAATCTTGTTGCAATTCCTCCATTGTATGATTAAGATTATCTAAACGTGTCTCAATAAGCAGGAATGCAATGTACAGGGATAAGAATATTTTAAGCTGTTGTAACGACTTTGGATTGTTTAGAACAGTTCATTTTATTAAATTAAATTAAAACGATTTCAGAACAAAAATTCAATTATAATTTTGTTTAATAGAAGCATTAAGGTAAAACTGCAAATTTAAAATATATAATAAAGATTGTATAATACTCTTTAATGGAATATGTTTACATGTGTACCATTTGTACCATTTGTATAACTTTTCCTATTATTTGAAAATTCTGTATTAGCTTAAGACAATATTAAAAGTGCAGTAATCAACTGACACATTGTTTATTTTAAATGTGAATTTTGTGTTTTTGATAATTTACTGACGATATTTCTTCGGTACAAATTTTATTAGCCCCCATATTTACCAGATCTTGACATTTTGGGCATGTTAAGGATCACTAAAATCAAAAACTGGAAGGAAAAAAACTGCGAGGAGGTCAGATCCAAGACCGTATTTAAGACATGTGCAAGACTTACGTTTTATAATCACTATTTTAGAATAGTTATATTTGCCTTATTTAATTGTAGAATTCTACGATTAAATAAGCCAAAGGTTACTGTTTTAAAATAGAGGTAAAAAAATTCACATGTTGCTCATGTCCTAAATACGGCCTTAGTCACAGCTGTTAGCGAAGTATTTTTTCAGTACAAAATATAGTTTTATACAACAAATCGTTTTGATTATCAGACAAATACGCTACCACAAAGCTATCGAGCCTACGGGAAGCAGCCTGAAATTACCGTTCTGTTTTAAAACCTAAATCGCAAAATTGGTCGGATGTCATTAAATTAATTCATTTCATTAAAATCACATAAGACTTTCTCAAAAAGTTATTATTTGTTGTGTGATCGGAGATATTCAGCTTTAAGTACACAAATTTTCAGGTCCCCATCTTATACAGTTTCTGATAACGAACGCTGTGACGGACAGACAGACAGAGAAGTGACACGAATACGATTTCGTCAGATGAAAGAAACCCTAAAAACAAAACAAATCGTAGTTTTCGGCCTTTCATATCTTGCGAAGCACATACTTTAAAATGACATTTTTCACTGGTGATAAAGTATTTTTTTCATCGATGCCTTTATTCAGTTTAGAAATAAAAGAGTTTGTGAGTTTGGATATAAAAGTGTTTGAGAGTTAAAAACTGAACCTTTTGTGGATAATAGCGATACGAAAACATGCACACATGAATTCTCAAAATAAATTTATTATAAAAATTCTGCTTTATTAACATAAACTCAATTCGTGTATATTTTATCAAAATATACAAACTAATTTTTAAACTTTTTTTTCAAATTTATATTTACAATAAAATTGAAGTTATTTCATATTTATTTTTCTAAAGATTATAAAAGTTGAATTTAAATATACATAAAAAGTTTTGTGGGTGAAACACTAAACAAATTTCTTAAAAGAAAAAATTGCCCTTTTATGCAGTTATACATAAATATATATAACCTTTTTCAAAAAAACTGATTTTTTTTTAAAGATATGACTGTAGTATGATCCCTTAAGAAAACATTGATATCGCGCTGAGACTTATTTGACGAGAAATTATTAGTATATTATTTCAATACAGGGTAGCATTACTTTTTTAATAAACATCTTATACATTATTTAAACACGTTCTTTTACTCATAAAGTTATAACAACATCGGTAAACTGTTAAAATATTTAACAATAATGACGCTATAAAACATTACAGCTTATTAACGTTGTTATACAAAAAAAAATCCACAAAGAAAGAATTTCCTATTTTTCTGGACTCGAAAACTCCCAAAGAATCATAATCTAGCTAACCCTGAGCAAACGCCCCCCCCCCCCCTCCACACACAAACGCACACTGATTATTACTTGTTTACTTGTTTTTGGTGTGTGTGGGGGGGGGGGGGGTAGAATTAGCATGCCCTTCTTTTAAAACTTAATCAGTTTAATTAAAAATCTGCAAACGTGGCTAGTTCCTTTTAACAATGTTTCATGAAACTTTTATTTCTAAAAGTAAAGGAAAATAAATACAAAGTTGGATATTTGATGCAATGTAGATTCTAATTTACTCATTTGCGATAATCCTGTTATTTTCCGAATTTTCAGTTTGAATTTTTTTAAATACTAAACATGAACATTCTTTCAAAGCAGTAAGTGAACAGCACTTCCCTCAACAAAAAAGTCCCAATGTTTCAATCGCCTTTTCTTTTTTTCCCTAAAGAACTTCATTCCATCGTGTCGCCAATGCCTCTAAATCTTGTTTTGCCTTTCGTTGAGTATGTATGCATTCAAACGTGAAGATAACGGTAAGGCCATCGTAGGCTTTTGAAATTCATAATTGTTGATCATTTACATTAGTATCCAAGATCTCAGGCTTTTACGACTATTATTTGAAATATTTACAAAATTAATTAATTCATGCGAAATTATTTTTAAATTAACCCTTAAATGCCGGGTGTTGCCTTTCGGCAACATACCCAATTTAGGCTTATAAATACTATTAGAATAATATTGAAGCTATAATGACTAATGTTGCCAATAAAATACATTCTGAAAATATCGTTTAAATCGATTTTCAACATGTAGATGGAAACACTTGTGCTGTTTAAGAATAAAGATAGATTTATTTTTTCAATTGTTGATACATGTTCTTTTTGTTTTGTTTGGAAGCTTGCGAAATACCCTATTTTGTTATGCAGTGAGCAAGTAAAATTGATTTCCTATCATAGTTCTCAAAATTCTTGTGTGTTTAATATTATAGAATTTTATCAAGGAAAATTATTTTTTCAATTAAACACAAGTATTGCCGCTTAGTAACAAACAGTTTTTTTAGCCGTAAACCATACTTAAAATAAAATATGAATTTTTTAAAGTATTTTTCCATGATTTATTTAAAAAAGAAAGCCGAAAAATATTTTTAAAAGGATTTTTGAAAACTCGGGCATTTAAGGGTTAACTAGGGAATGCAACCCGGCTTTCCTGGGTTACAGAATATAGGTGAAAATCATTTTTAGATGCGTTCGTAATTATATAAATAAGTAGCACCTATAGTCGTCCTTCGGTCCATCTGTTTGTCCGTCCGTTCGCATATAACAGAGCAAAAACTACCCAACCGTATGGTCTAAAATTTTAAATGTATAATTGCCGCGAAACTTTGTCGAGTCATTTCAAATTTTATGAAAATCGGATGTCTAGTTTAATTACAAGGTTAATCACAGTCAAAAGTTTTCCGTTACATTACGGCCAATGGGAAAAAATTATTTCAAGTGCATTTTAATGATGTTATAGCCTTTCGAACAGAATGAAATTGATATGCACTTATGAAGTACACTAAAATATACATTCAGTATAATACGCGGTGCAAAAAATATTTATAAAACTAGTTATAATACGAACGCATCTCATTTGCCATGTTTGACGTGCAATTTCCAACTTGTTTTAATTGTTGAAACTCTAATAGATTTTTTTACTTTTAATATATTATTTTACATTTCACACAAACAATACCAAAAAATCATTTTCTATCAAAAATAGCGATTATGAATTCAAAAATGTTTTGAAAAATTATTAAAAGCGATACTTTCGTATTGCCCTCGTACCTGAAGTTAACAGACGAAGCAATCGCCAAAGATTTCGCTATTTACAAGTATGTAGATCACCGCAATAATGATAATTACAGAGGGGTTAAGAGCGTAGTTCAATCAAATGTCTTAAATTTTTGCTTTATTTATATTGTCTTATTTTATTTATTTATTGATGAAATCTTAATTTCGTTATGGAATATAAGCAGGAAACAAGTGCTGAAATATTTATATGCATTTACATCCAGGGGAATTTATCCTTCGAAATCGTCTGGCCGCGATAGAGATGGATTTTTTTTTTTTTAAACCACGCTTGAAAATTATTTTTAGAATCATAAAAATAGTATAAATCGCGATGCCTGGGGGAGAAATGCTTGACAAAATGTTCTTGAATGTTAAGAATGTAAAGAACATGTTTGAACTCACATTTTTTGGCTGATTTTCTGCCGCGAAGACAATTAGGTTGCCATTATCAAATTAATTAAAAACTAGTATGTTGTGGCCATCACAAAACTTTCTTCTCTATAAATCATATAAATAGCACTAATTAATATCAAGGTACCTGCATCTGAAGTTTGATGAAAATTCCTGCATTGGTTCTTGAGATAGAGCTATAGTGGAAATTCTGAAAAATGCAGTATAGCAGCGCCACCTGTTGAGCGATTTGCACCAAAAATCAAATCAGCACCAATTTATATCAGGGACTAACTGAATATCAATTTTTATTGAATTCCGTGCATTACTTCTTGAGATAGAGCGCCCTCAAAATTTGTGTCGCATGCAGACAGACAGAGTCGCAGACTCACAGACAGACATTTTGTAAAAACATGTTTCGTCTAAATCCGTCGAAAACCGAAAGTCGAGAATTTTCACGAATTCAATATTTTCTTCTTGTAAAGATAGAAGAAAGTAATAATCTACTTAGTATATAAAATCCAACACTAGGATAGTTTAGGTGACCATTCCGGGGCGAATCGTGCTATCTATATATTTAAAACACAAGGCTGTTTTTTATGTTCCCTGTATCTTAAAAAAGATCGAAAGTATCTGTCGCAATGAAAAATGATTACATATACCCGGTGTAAGGCGTGTATTCAATAGCACATACCGGGTATCCAAAAATAACTGATGGATTTTAAAATTCAATAACTTGCAAACGGTGACAGATATTTAAAAAATTCTTGCAGAAGTGTTATGTAAGATGTCAGGAGTTTTTATGCTGCGATTCTCAGTTTTAGTTACAAATAGCATCGATAAATGGTGCTGCAAGCAATAACCTCTCAATCCAGGCTCGATTTTTCGGCCTATCTCTTCTTCATTGCGAAAAAAGGAAATTAAAATGTATGGAATGGATCCCGAAGTACCAAAAATCGAGTCAGGACTGAGTACCTATTGCTCTCAGCGCCATCTGTTGTTTGAAACTCGAACTAAAATCAAGAATCACAGTAAAAAAAAAAAACTCCTGACATATTACATAACAATCCTGCAAGAATTTTTTTTTAATATCTGTCACCGTTTGCAAGTTATTGAATTTTAAAATCCATCAATCATTTTTGGAACACCCGGTATTTATGAAGATATAAACATTACTTTTAAAAATTCAAAAAATAATCCGCATGTTTTTTGCTTATAAACATATAAGATTTTTGATCAAATTTATCACTATTTTCAAAAAATTTGACAAACTGCAGAGAAACATTTTACTGGAAAAGAAAAGATTAAATTAAACGGAGGGTAAAATACGAGCATTTTTGTATCAAATAGCTTTTAACCGTGCATACGCGAATGGTAGGATAAAATGTCATTCATAGTTCAGTAATCAACTATGCAGTACAACTTATATAAATCGGCCAGTGAAATATCTGGTAATTTAGTAAAATTATTTGCGTTGAAGTGAACTGGGCGATTCTCAAAAGGTAGGCACTGGACACACGTCATAACTTTAAGCCTTTCAAACATAACTTTAATTATCATTGACTTTTTTTTTTTTTTTTACACTGAGTTTTTAATTCTATTCAGAGACAGAAAATGACATAATTTATTGTAAAAGTTTTGTATAAATATCTTAAAATTTTATTATTTTATGCTAAAGAGGTCAATTTCGGACATTCATAACGTTAACTGCTCCCATGTACCACCAAACAAAAGAGTTTTAACTTTTTTCCAGGTGGTTCTAATGGTAAACAACGAATGCATAAAGGAAACGGATGATTTTTTGATAATTTCGTTAAGAGATGGCAGGCTGATTTATTGCTTTTTTTGGAGATAGAAGGACTTTTCTATAAAGAATTTTTCTGTATTTTGTTATGTCCGAAAGTAACGTACGTAACAAAGTATTTGATTTTATTATTATTATTACTGGATAACAAAAAGTTAATTATACATATATATATGTATACAGACACATTTACTACATTCTTAGCCTTAAGAATTTTTTAAATACTAAGAGCAACGTCCAAAATCTCTAACGTACGTGCGAAAGAGTGTCCAAAATTTGTAACGTACGTAACTGCTAATTAAATGCTTTAATCATTAATTTTCCAGAATAGTTGCTGTTTTTTAATGTTTGTGTATAATTTTGTAGGCATACTATTATAAAATATTTATATATTATATTTATAGACAAAATACTATACTATTAAAAAAAATTGGCCTTAAATTTGAAATTTTTAAAAATTATATACAGTTAACGTTTAATGATCTCACCTTTTGAGAATCTCCCAACTATATTTCAGATGTTTTATAATTGTAACCTCATGATGAGGAAGTGCTGCAATTCCTATAATATAAAATATTGTAATACATGAAGTGGAATTTAATACAGTATATAGGACGCATTATTTCTTCAATAATGTGTATGTGTATTGAGAGCATTGGCCATTTTTATATAATACATTGTAATTGTAATTATCCTTTGGTTTATGTTAAAAATGACCATTTGTGAAAAATCTCTTATCGTCCAGACATGTGTGATAAATTCCTAAATTTTACAATATTTGATTGGTCGTTTCATATAAATTGCCTATATAGCTAACTAGCGAATTATGAAAGAAAAATTGTTCTAGCATTCGCGCATGCGCAGTTAAAAATTATTTCGTACAAATGCTCCTATTTTATCACATATTCCATATATTCATTTTCCGATTGCAGTAAAATGTTTCTCCCGCATTTTCTTTCGTTTTTAGGGGTCCCAAGACTCTTAAAACTTCAAAAATTTCGAAATTTATTTTATTTATTTATTTATTTTTTTTTTTTTAGATGGTTAAACTGCTATATTTTCTGAAAATTTTGATATAATTGCTTCCTTGAAATCCCCATTAGAACCAAAGTTATGACTTTTAGAGTTATACCAGCTCAATAGCTGAAGCGGCGTTTCCGAAACTTTGAAGTCATTTTTCTCCAAATGACGTTTTTGGGCCCAACGCGCACGATATCTCAAAAACTTCTGAATATTTCTTCATGAAATTTTCAAAACGCGTGTTTCATGTTAGTTTCTTTAAACTTAACCTAAAATTTCTTTTTATTGTTATATATATATATATATATATATATATATATATATATATATATATTAAAGGTGATTATACTGTTGAAATTTTCAAAATTTTGCATTAGCTAAATACAAATTTATATAAAAAATATAAAAATGCTTTAAATACAAATTTATTTAGGTTCAGGACAATTGTTATAATCTGAAGTATAAGTAAGCACCAAAATTTTCATTGTAGTTGCAAAATTTGTTTTGTAATCCTGCACGTGAGCTGTTATACCAATTGTTTGCTTGTCAAATGTCTGATAGTTTGAAGATCTTCATAAATGCTAATTCTGCATCTTGCAATTTTTTAAATACAGGAAATGAAAGAACATACCTATATCTTTCATCCCAATAAAAATTGTGTTTTAAAATCATATACATTTTAAGATATTAAATGTTGAAAATGGACTTCTTTTTTTCTTCTTTTTTTCCCATTTTAAGAGTCCCGAGACCCCTTAATCGGAGATTAAATTTGGTTGAAACCATGTGTGTAATTAACAATGAACATGCAGATCTTTTTTTATTATTATTCTTAAAAGAAACGTTTATATCTGCTTGAATATACGTGTTATTCCTACACAAATGAAAAAACGCGTTGTACAGGGCTTATATAATCCTTTGGCACAGCTACAGGTTATTTCGATCTCTTTAAGGTATAGGGCGATAGCAAATAGTATCATCTTTTTTATTCACTTTGATGTTGATTTCCTAATTACCCTCGGGCCCCACCAGTGGCTGAGAGGTTCTGCTTTCGAAGCTGGTAGACGGGAGGTGCTGGGTTCGAACCCAATCGCGCCCGTCGGCCTAATCGTTCGGAGTTTTCGTGGTTTTCTTCGAGCCATGGATTTCCATGCGTAAATACGGGTAAGGTTCACTTAGAAAGATCCCCACGAAGGGCACTCCCCACTCGGGCCTATATCCTTAGTGTAGATAATCGGCCGTCGAAATACAACCAACCAACCAACCTAATTACCCTCGCGTTTATACATTCATTTAAAAATATGTAATACATCCCCAAAGTTCCAGAAGAATTCGACCAGTATTTCTCTAGCTTTTAGGCAAAACGTTTAAGATTGAACATGTCCAGATACTTTTGACCAGATAGCGTATATTACTAATGTAGATGTCACGACTATTATTTAAAATATTTTCACAAGTAACTATGTGAGGATGATGATATGGCTACGATGAGCTACTGGTCGTTTCCCTACCTGCGCATTTGACTGCATACAAACTCAACGCAATGCAAAACAACATTTACAGGCATCGGCACGGTGGACGTTCAGGGTGAAAGAAAGTTCTTTAGTCCATGCAATTTTTTTTTGAAAATTTAAGACTCGTTTGGTGACGATAGAATTTTGGGTTTTTTTTTTTTTCTTTGGGAGAGGAAGTGGAGTGGCTAGATAGATGTTTATTTCATGCATTTTTATTTTAATTATAGCTCTCTAATTGAAGTTGTCATAACACCCATGCGTGCCTAGCGATGACAAGAATTTATTATCCTTTTGTTTTGTTTTACCCAAAAGTATTGAAACATAATTGTTTATTATAACATGGCCTTGTGATTTTTTTTTCTGCTGATTACACTAGTAATTTCACTTTAGAGTTTTATGAATTTGTTGCATTTTTTTTTCTAAACAGTTTTTGGTCTTATATAATAATCAATAATTTATATACTTTAGAATAGGATGAGATTACAAACAGAAGATAAATTTATCTAAATGTACGCTTATGTGTTTAAGTGTGTATTATAAGACATCAAAAATATTTAAGAGGTCGGGTATCTTTTAAACTGGCAAATTACATGTAAAAGTGATCCTAATATGTATTGCAATAACTCCTCATCTAATTAAATTTTAGATATCAAATTTAAAAAAAAAACACAATTTTTTTATATATAGATGAATTCATCTTATATATTTTGAGCGCAAGATTTATCATAGATGATTATCACAGGGAGCCAAAAAAATTTTTTTTGGAGTAGTGAGTAGAGACATATAATATTTTTTTTAAACCACCTAAACTAAAACAAGTAATATAAAAATTTTGTTTTTAAAGTCAATTCCTACTTAGATCATCAAAGAAAAATTCAATATAATCTCTTAAGCTAATATTAGTTTTTGTTGCATTAAAATATCTCAATTTGTTGATTTTCTATAAGCAAGTAGGTTTACAATGGAAGTCTATGGGAATTTGGCGAAATATTAGAGATATCGCTAAGTTGGCGTCACTTTTGGAATTTGGCGATATATCGCCAAGTTGGCCACAAACTTGGCGGTATTTGGCGACAGAACAGGGTCCCCTCCTATGGTAACCCCCCTTATAGATATGAAGATGCATTAAATGCTTCAATGACCAATGGCCGCCATTTTGTCTCCCATGTAAAACTAAAATTAATTAATTAAAATTTAATTAATGAATTAATATTTGAAAAACTGTATTAACATCAATTGTCATCCAGTACAAGTTTTAAAAAATTTATTTCAACTTGATAGGATGAATAATGAGTATTTTATTAACGTTTGAAAATTTGAACAAGATATATAAATAAATAAATTAATAAATAAATATAGGGAGAGTGTGAACTAATAGTAGGAATTGAAAAAAATAATAATGATTGTTCTTAAGAAGAAAAAAAATTAAAAAACACTCTCAAAATTTCGATTTTTTAAAAATAAAAACAGTCATAAATTTTTAATTTCTTACTTGATGAACATAATAGTAAGTCATTTTGTGTATGAATAAGGTTCATACCATCAGGGAAAATTTCATGAAAATCTACTCAGCTATTTCTTAGAAATCACATTCTCGCTGACGAAAATCCCCGTTTTGAGAAAACTGATTCCCCGATCACTACCCCTCTAAAGTGAATTTTTGCATGCGGTTTCTTTTTAAATGTTCCTAAGGAATCAAATTTTAATACAAACTTTAAAAAATTATTTTTTGACGCTTTAAATCAGAGACCCAGAGAGCCCGGATCCATAGCGCTCCGAAGCTGTTTTTTTCCCTGGAGATGCTGGAGCTGTAGTTCTAAATTTTCCCCTGGTCCAGGGCTCCTTTAGTTTTTTAATATATATATATTTTTTTATCTTTTTCTTTTTTCAGTCTTTTAAATTTCCAGGCTTAAAATATTTTAATTACATCAGTATTTTAATTATATCATTTTTTAGTTTTAAAAAAAAATTAGAGATGGAAAACTTCTCACAAAAACATGGTAACACTACTTCACTTCTACTTTCTACTTAAGTTAAGTGGCAACACTATTTGAAAACAAATATGGCAGCCTGTTGTTTACATGTGTAGTTGTACAATTCGGGTTGTTTGAAAAGTGTAAAAGAATTTTAAGATTTTTGTGTTTAAAATTCCACCAAACTTTCTTTTGGAAAAGTAAAAGCTAAAAGATGTCAGATTTTCTGATCAAGTATTTCAAGTTTGATGAGAAGAAAAATGCATTTTGTCGGATCTTTAATGAAAGTAAAGGAAGAATTTGCGAGCAAAAAATTAACTGTGTAAATTAAAACCTGCAACTCAAAAGCGCGAAGTCGGAGCCGAGGTGGAGCAGTTGCTGGAGCCAGAGACACGCTATTTTATCAGGGAGCGGAGCTGGAGCTGGAGCATCAAAAATTTTTCGGTTCTGGGTCACTGTTTTAACTGGTACCTGATCCGTTAATTTGTTGAGATGGTGGTATAGGGAAGGGAGGAATACCCAAATTTAAAACCTACACTGTTAAAAATTTGCAGCATTCTGGCAGGTCATTTGACCGTTTTTTCCAAAAACGGTTACACAACCGTAATTTTAACACTATTCTGACCATATTATTGGCCATTTTATGGTCAGAATATAGTTAAATTATGGTTATGAAACCGTTTTTTCAAAAAACTGTCGAATGACCTGCCAGAATGCTGCAAAATTTTTAACAGTGTAGGTTTCACTTTGGGCTGATGTAGCAGCATGTCATTTTCAAATTATAAGCTAGGGTAGAAAATATCAATTCAAAACTTTAGTTAGAGACTAAAGAAATATTGAGATAATCCAAATTATTATTACTTTGTTTGATTTTATAATCGTTATGTAGATGTAAAAATTTCTCATCTTGCTTTTATTTTATTCAAACATTTTTAAGAGAAAAAAAATCACAATAATGAATACATTTTTCAGACAAAAATGTAGTTAAATTGAATAACTTGTCCTTTTAATAAATTATTAATAAATAAGATATTTATTACGTATATGCCCCAAATTAAGGATAGAGAAAGCTTTCACAGCGGCAATTTTCCTCTTAATACCGACAGATAGATTAGAAATAGTAATAATAATAATGATAATAATAAATAAATAAATTCAAAAACTTTCATTTATTGAAATTGACTTATTAAAATAGTAGTTTCTTGTTCTTTTGTAAAATAATATTTAAATTAATTAACAAATAATATTGATTTTTGAAATCGAAGAATAAAAGTAGTTATATTGTAACTCTGTTTGTCAGTGAGATATTTACTTGTACGTAAAATTTTCTGCTACACATCTTGAATTAGCATGAAAGCTATCTAATAGGTAAATGGTTGAAAAATTCAGATATTTAAAAATAATTAGCTTCGTAAAATGTTTTTATACTTTATAATTATGGCAAAGTAAAGTATTTCGTGCCAAATAAAATATTTATCTATATCAAAAAGTAAAAAGTATTAGACATTAAGGCTGACGTCATAATGATTGTGGCAATGACTTGCACTATCACTTTTGCATTTATCGTGCATCGCTTCTAAATATCGTATAATTTCCATTATTTTTACACTGTCGAAAAGATAAAAAATGTACTTTCAAATAAAATTTGTTTGAAAATAACTCAATTTACTCATTTTTAGGTAGATTTCGTATGAAATATTACCTATTGGGATCCTTCCTATGTTGGTTGGAATTTCTGAAAAATTTTTGCAGATCTACACCGATCATGACCCCTAGAACCCAAAACCACCCTCAGTAAAAAACTTTATATATCTATCTATCTATCTATATATATATATATATATATATATATCACTTTCTTCTGGACACGATAACTTTCGTAATTCTGCACCAATCTCTTCCAAACTGATACATAAAATCAATGGGCATAAAATCTCTGTCAAGTTCGTTAATGGGCAAAATCGGACCAAGGGGAGGGAAATAGGGAGGGGTTTTGTGAAAACAGAAAACCCCCCATAACTTCTTAATTTTTGTACACATCAAATCAGTTTAAAGTTTTTATTACTTCTAAAAATAGGGCCAAAAATTTATGTATCACAGATTTTTGATAAAGTTAAAAATGGGCTCAAGGGGCGCAAAAAATAGGGTTTTTGGGAGAAAAAAATTCATAACTTCGTCAATTCTCAAGATATCAAATTCAATTAATTTTATTATAAATCTCCTTAACATTATCTAAAACTTTTATATTCACAAGTTTTTGATAGGAGCAATTCGTACCGCAAAAACAAATTAAAAACGAAAACAAAAAGGGCGTTTGAAGAAGAAAAAAATCCATAACTTCGTCAATTCTCAAAATATTAAATCCAATTAATTTTATCATGAATCTCCTTAACATTATCTACAACTTTTATATTCACAAGTTTTTGATAGGACCAATTCGTACCGCAAAAAAAATTAAAAACGAAAACAAAAAGGGGGTTTAAAGAAGAAAAAAATCCATAACTCCGTCAATTCAAAAGATATAAAATCCCCATGAATTTATCATGTATCTTCTTAATATTGTCTACAACATCTATATAGACAAGTTTTGGATAGGACCAATTCTTAGAGCAAAAACAAATTAAAAATACATACCGGTTGAAGTAAAAAATGATCTTAGTAAGGGTGTATTCAAATCCAAACTGCTTATTTTCTGACTCATTTTACAATTCATTTTTGCTCTCAAAGGCTTCCAATTGGTACGTTTTCTTACTCAGAAACTATATAATGTACCGTAATGGTCGATTTTCTGATAGGGGCAGAATATATATTTTTAAATGCTGTTAAAAAGGGCATTTTGAACCGAATTTACCGAAGCGGATTGTGTTGGAAAAATCATTGTATTAAGGATGCACTCAAATCCAAACTGCTTATTTTCTGACTGGTTTTTAAATTCATTTTTGCTCTCAAACGCATTTAATTGGTAGATTCGCTTATTCAGAAACTATATAATGTACCGTAATAATCGATTTTTAGATAGAGGCAGAATATATTTCAAAAAATGATGTCAAAGTGGGCAATTTGAACGGAATTTCCCGAAGCGATTGTGTTACAAACGAAAAATATTGTCCTTCTGAGAAAATAATTGTTTATATATGAAGTTTTAATTAATTGAACAAAAAATAAAAACACAGGTCGCTTATAAATCTCTTCAAAAATCACGTCAGCAAGTTTCATATTTTTTTTTAATTAAAAATGAATCTGGAATTATGCCAGAAAATTTCGAGTTGTTGAGCATGTAAAAGTATTTTTTTGAATACCGCCCTAACATGATTCTGATAAAACCAGCTATTATATGAAAATGAAATAAAAACTCGTCAAGAGCGGCCAGATAAAATTGTTAAAGTGGATTTATCTATAATCATGATTTAGTTTTTGTTTGTGAAAAAAGTATATTTCACTTCGAAATCTACCTCTGCCTGTAAGCCGGGCCGGCAGAAATTTTTTTATATTGTTTAAATAATTGTCATCTAATATATATATATATTTAAATCTGTCTAATAAATAAATAAATAAATTTTATCGTAAAATATGAAACCTGATAATGAAAGCCGATTGAAGTACAGTTCAGTACCTGTTGAAACTTCACGATCGCCTGATTGTTATTAATAGACATATAAATAAATTTTATATCAAGTTTTCTTTAATGATAGTTTAAAATCCCATCATCATAAAGCGTTAATTCAGTATTTAAAGCAATAAAGAATACCCATACATCAACCATAGATCATGGAACACTTTCCAACACTTTCAGAATACTTTAACAAAACTTCGCCGTTTAATAAAGTGAAGAAGATACCTAAATAATCATTGTAGAAATCGCATGACATATTTGAAAACCAGATTTCAGCAATTACATCCCATAGGTGGAAGGATACTCCAATTCTTTTGTGCAGCCCTGTACATGATTTATAGATTTGTATATATTCTACATAGTATGCTAAAATTTAGTTTATCAGGAAAACACATAATAAGTTGAAAATTCATCTTCAGCAATTTCTATTAATAGACGGAAACGCACTTGAATTCTTTTGTAGTTCCCTATAAATTACCTTCCTATTTTTATGAATGTCACATATTAAGCTAAATTTTAATTCAGTCACGAACACGCATACAACTACTGAAATCACACTTCCAGGAATTACTATTCATAGGCGGCCATGTATTCAGTTCTTTGCACAGACATGTATATGATTTCATTTATATTCTACAAATATTCCTTTGTATACTAAATACAGTTGAATTTGAAAATGCATAACCAAAACTGCATATATATTAAGCGTACAATGCTAATGCTGGAATCTGGCGTAAATTGACACAGCTGCGCCATCTTGTGGACGGGGTTGATAATGCAAATACGCGGGTTTTTAGTATGACGTCATATATGACAGAATATCTACTATCTGCGCATCTCTTGCGCATATTTTCTGAATCTTTATTCACTTATCGAAGATGAATCTTGTTTATCAGATTTATTGCAAAATATTTTTGTTACATTTTGTTTTGATAAAATTATGTACATAAAAAAGATAGACACAATATCATTTTAATTTCGGGAGAAAAAGCACTAATGCTACAAAAATATTATTGCCTTTTGCCCTGAAACTAAAATGACATTGCGACTATTTTTTTATGTACATAATTTTATCAAAACAAGCTGTAACAAAAATATTTTGTAATAAATCTGGCAAACAAAATTCATCTCATGTGAGTGAGTAACAATTTAAAATTCGTGATTGAATTTTTAACAGGGCCTCTCGAAATGGCTTTGCGTGTATAAAAAAAAATGTAATATGGCGATTGTAGGAAAATTATTGAAGCTATTGCCTAGAATCGCAAAATGTTTAAACCAATAAATGAGTAATACTTTCTCGTTTAATAGAACAACATTTAATGCATGCATTTTGAATTAAAGTGATTCCGAATATAAAGTGAAATAAGTTTTAAAATAATGAAATACTTGTAAGTCAAAAAACATGAGTGGAATATGACCAGAATATTGGAAACTTATCGTTTGCACTTGATAAATGAAGAAAAAGGACTTAAAATTGAATGCTTTATTTATAATTAAATTCTATACATGTTTTAATCATTCATAAACGTTGTATTCTCATCGGGCATACAACCGTGTATATCATTTTTGTATAACTTTAACACATCAAGAATTGAGGAATTGAGTAAAAAATGAGACTACAAAATTCTGTCTTTACATATTTGCTAATTTTTTTGCGTCATTTTTCATTACATTAAAAAAAAATCATAATTAATCGAGCGTATTCAAATCAGCAACATTTGATAATATATATTGAATAATATTATATCGTCTTTTATAAATTAAAATAAAAACACGTAACTAACTTGTTTCAATCTTTGAAAACGAACAGAGATGAATTCTATCACAAAAAGAATTTTCTTACAATTTCGAAAACTACAGCTATTCCATGGCCAACATTTTGCCATTTTAACAAATAATAGTAGTTTTAAAAAGAACTGTTTTTATGTAAATTATTAACTATAATAAATAAATTAAATAATCACGAATAAAAATTAATAGAATATTCTATACTGTCAGAATATAAATACAACAAACAAATCAAAACACGACGTTTGCACTTGCGCAGTTATTTCATAGGTGTACAAGAAGAAAACAGTTAGGCATATATCTGTAGTTCAACCCCGTCCGCTACGTGGCGTGTGACCTTGATTGATGTGACATCGCCATTACTCTTGCGGTTACTTCTCCGATTTAAGATAGGACGCTTATACCCTGTTCACACTAGAAACTTAAGATATCTTAGATCGCCAGTTTTGAAGTGGTACACTCCCGGAATTGGATGCCTGTTCACATCGAAAAACTTACCTTAAGATATCTCAGTAGCGTCACTGTGTCTGTGATCGGAAGAAAAGTAAAGTATGCGCATGCGCTTAAAATAAAAACGGCCGCAACAGCCAATCAGTAAAAGGGAAGCTTTATAACCAACGAGAGTGAGTGGTCGTTTCTGTATCTAGCCGAAGTAAGTCGAAACTCACTGAGAGAGTTTGTGGAACTTTCTCAGAGAGTTCGGCGGCCTAAGATATCTTAAGTATCGTAGTGTGAACGTAGTATTACGCTTACTTTGTATCCTACTTTAATGCATTACTCAAATAAAAAAAACATCTTTAGGCAATTCACGCTCATCCTCAATAATGCATACGAATTCTTTTCTGTAGCCTTTTTCCTGTATATGATCTATAGAATTTATACACACCGCGTAGTATGCAAAAAGTTAGTTGAAAACACATATCCTGACTGAAAACGTACTTCTAGCAATTCTAATAGACAATATTTCAGATTCAGTATAGTATCCGAAATTTCCATGTGTCTCTGTAAGAGAACGACCTATACACATCATATTATACAGAAAGCATCTTGTAGTAAACCTCACTATTCTATATCAATTTCATTATTTTTTAAATAGTACGACATAACTAAAATACGCTGCAAATAGTTTTCCCCGTAGACCATTATGTAACAGAATTCTTTTGTATGACTCTGTAAATGAACGTTAAATGCTTTGCATCCATATTGTACAGAAAGCATGTTTTAGTGCGCCTCAAATATTCATATTAGTTGCTTTATATTTGTAATAGTGTACCATCATTAAAATACACAGAAAACGATTTTTCCCCATAGACCATAATATAACGAAATTCTTTTGAATGCCCTTGTAAACGAACTATAAAGACTGCACATAACATATTCTATACTAATCATCTTGTACATGCTCTAAAATATGTAATAAATCACATTATGTTTGAAATAGTGCAACACTATTAAAATACACCGCAAATGATTTTCCTCCATCGTCCATAAATGTAGCGGAATACTTTTGAGTGCCCCTGTTAATGGGCTACACAATTCCTTTTCAATACCAAATATGTCATTGTAAACATGAATAAAATATATCAATTACATGACAGTCCGAGTATATTTGCTCGAGTTAGATTATTGACAGACAGACGGACAGACAAACAGAATTCATAAACACCTTTCAACTATGTTGGAAAGTGTTAAAAATATTACGTTTGCAGAAAGTTTTCAAATTTAATCATTTATTCCCAGAAATTATTACAAATATTATTTTTTAAAAAAATACAATTACGCTAGAACAAAAAGTTAAAAAGGCGCGTTGATTAAAATTTCAAAAACAAGTTCTTTTGTATGAAAAAGTTATCTGATAAGTATATTCTGAATATAGCCGCGCAAGTTGAGATGGGAGAAAAAAGGCCATTCTGACGCAGTCATTGTAAAAATAACACATTTATGAATGAGACGGCAACATTTGCCATTGATATTGACGTCATTCTTTGTACGTCAACTGGCTGAGATTCATTCTAAAACACCAATTATTTAGAGCTCAGACAACTGAAATTTTTTCTTCGTTTTTAATAGTCGTCAAAAATAAAGAGATTCTCGATTTTATCGGGATATATCTTTTTTTATGGATGCTTACAACTAAATGTAAAAAAGAGGCCAGATTGAACAGCCTGAAAATCACGTGATTGAAAGTAGAAAATAAAACTCTGTAATTTCAAAAGGAGTGAACTCAATGCAGTGATTTTTTTCCCTCACGCATTTCAATGGTTTGAATATCACATTCAAATACACAGGGTATCCCAAAAGCATTGACCTCGGCTTTTATTCCTTAAATATTGATCATAAACATATATTATATATTACAACATTAAGTTACGTAAATAAAAGGTACAGAATTTCATGAAATCTATTAAAATTTTCAAGGGATTAAATTTGAAGAAATGGAAAATTTAAATTTTTATATGGACGCCGTACAAGAAATTTACCGATTAGTAAAATGAGTCCAATACACTTATAAGGTCATGTACAAAATTTCAGCATTTTGTCATAAAAAAGTCTGAGAGATATGAAAATACATAAATGCTGGCTTAAATTACTTTTCGATGCCTGGATATAAATTTGCAAAGGGAAAGAAATCATGTCGGATGATCACGTTTCAGGGATCGTACACAAATTACGAAAGAAAACAATGATTGCTACTCTAGCTGTAAACATTTATATTTTAATTTATGATTAACCTCTCGTTAACTTTGTTTAAACCTATCTCTGTGACTTTTTATGATAAAATGCAGACCTTATTACTGTATAGGGCATGTTTTATTCATTGGGAAATTTTTTATACGGGGGCCCCGTATATAAATTTACATTTTGTATTTCTGCAAATTTAATCCCCTTAAACTTTTTATCGATTTCATAAAATTATACACCTTTTTTTACGTAACTTTGTAATTTATAATATATGTCTACGATCATTATTTAAGGGATAAAAGCTGATGTCAATGTTTTTGGCACATCCTGTATACACAAGATGCCCCAAAAATGTTGAAATATCCTTTGATTCTTTAGCTATTGGATATAGGTAAGTAATGTAAATTACAAAAATATTGAAAATATAGCCGGAAATATGATTATATTAATGAAATAGTTCTCGCATTTATTTTCAAAATGTTTCACTTTTTAACTTTCTATACGACGTCTCTGAAGAAAATAAAGTCATTACAAACTGTCTCCTTTTATTGCAACAAAATCGTTACAAAACATTTCATATATATATATATATATATATATATATCTTTAAAATTGAAAGATTTATATTTAATTAATAATATATATATTCACAGTTCCATTGTTCAGTTTAAACGCGACCTTTTCTTTGAAATTCTAATTACTTGTTTTTCAATAACAATCCATCACCTAAAAGGAAAGATTTCTAAACTTAGCCGACCATAATCAATTTAATCTAACTGTTAGCTATAAAAAAAATGTCAAAATATTTTCCGGTGTTTGAAAAAAAATGTAAAATTAAATATGAAAAAAATCTAATATTTTACAAAACAAATAGAGCAAAAAAAAAATTTCTTAACAAGACTTATTCCCTGCAGATTTACTGTTTCTGAGAAAATTTGTCAGATAACATATTTCTGTGTGTAAAATCTTTTATTTTATACACAAATTAAATTTATGCATGTTTTATGCAAACAATGTGGCATTATGTAATCTTAATAACAGCTAAATGTTTCGAAATATACACAAAATTAAGAATGAAAAATATTTTTATCTTTGTGAATTATATAAGTTGTTAAAAATACATTAGTGATGGTAAGAGTCCGAATTATATGAATTTGCATTTCCATATTTTAGTTTTTATTTTCCATAAATATGCATAAACGTTTACCACTTTCAATATCAGCGTATATTTTCATTATTTTTCTCTGTGGTTAAATTTGCCCTTTGGCAATGGTATAAAAATGATATAAATAAGAATTTATTTCTTTTTCCTTTATATTATAATAAACTTTAAAACACTTTAGAAACAACTTATGTTAACTTTAAGCTAATGTTAAACCAATAGAGCCACTCTTTACAAATTTCTTGTTTCCATTTCGATATTTTTAAATTATTCTTTTGTTTCCGACATTGAAAGTGTCCTCGGAACGAAACTTCAACCAAAATCAAACAAGTGGTTAAGTGTGATGTAAAATCTCACAGGGGATTTCATTTTATTCCTTTCAAAACACTTTATCCTTTAATTAATAAATCCAAATCGTTAATTAATAAGTAAACTCTTTTTCAATAAGAACATAGATGGCAGCATCATTAAATTTAATTTAAAAATTATTAAAAATCTAAGATTTTCTTTTAAATCAAATTAAAAAATATTCGAGAACTGCTTTTCAGACAATTGTAACAGCATATGTTTGTATATCTGAAAAGCTTATTTAATTACATGATTTAATTTTAGCTAAAAAAAAGTAAACTTTAAAATAACCAAAAAATACGAAAGTTCTTTTAATTAAATTCATTGGACAATGAAATGCAGTCAATTAAAAATTTTGCAGCTTCTTAAAAAAAGAATTTTTGAATTGGAAAAATAATTGATAAAATATTTTACAGCAACTTTTAGCTTTAAAACGGCAAAAAAAATTACAAAAATTCTGTAAAATTGAATCTATTAGATAATGGAATCATTTCCGGTGGGGAAATTTAAAACTCCGACGCCGAGCGTCGAACCGGGAACTTTTTGATTAGCAGGCAAATGCACTACCACAGAGAATCTAGCCAGCGCGAAAAAAACTGAAATTAACGTTCTGTTTTAAAATCTAAATCGCGAAAATGGCCAGATGTCATTAAATTAATTCTGTTAATTAAAATAACATGACTTTTTTCTAAATTTTATGTTTTGTCCTGTGATCGGATGCATTCAGCTATAAGTATACAAAATTTCAAGTCTGTAACTTATACAGTTTCTGAAAACGAACTCTGTGAAAGGCAGACTGAGGAGTGAGACGAATAAGATTTCGTCATATGAACAAAACCTAAAAAATACAAAACTATCACGTTAGGTATCTACCTTAAATATCCTATGAAAAAAGAACCATTTAAAACGTCCTTCCGGCCAGTGCCGGGAGGAAGAGGTAGCTTTCATATTCCTTATTTTTAAAAAGCAAGCTTATATTATTCAAACACACGAATCTCAATTTAATGAAAACCGATTATAGGAGATTCAATACTAATTTTTATCAATACTAAATCATTATAAATGAGAATTTCGCGAAATTAGTCAGCTTTATCCAAACTGCTTTTATTTAAAGTAACTTATATTTGGTTGAAGATTTCGGCGATATCTTGAAGTTCCTGCCACTTTAAGACAACATGGTGGATGAGGCTAACGAGTGAACTTGGTCGAGACCTTAGTAATTCCTGTGCACATGCTCACTCACATCGGAATCGGTTGATATACACAAGGGCTGTCGAAGGTAAAAAATCAGATTTTTCAAAATGTCACCCACATTAGAAATTGAAACTGCTATATCTGAGTCATTTTTTAAGTTAAAGACAAAACAAAAAATGCTCCGGAATCCTTATATCATGGTGAAATACTTAAGAAAGAAACCTTTTTCAATTTCTAATTTTTTTGCACATCATTTTAAATATAATTTTTTATTTAATTTAATGGCCTCCATTTTGAAACAAGATGGCTGATAAAGCTGGCCAGCGAACTTGTTCGAGACATTACGATATACTATCCACACGCCTTCTTATATCGAAATAGGTTAATAAATACGCGTATTATCACATGACAAATATCAGATCGTTTCAAAATGTCAGCCATGCTAGAAATTAAAAGTGCTATAATTCAACCATTTTTTAAGATATATACGAAACAAAAACTGCTCCGGAATCTTTGTATCAAGGCCAAACACATAAAACAAATCTTTTTTATTTTTCAATTTTTTGATAGATCATTTTAAATTTAAAATTTATTTTTTTTAAATGGCAGCCCTTTTGAAACAAGTTGGCGAATGAAGCTGGCCAACGAACTCGGTCGAGACATTGGTATGTACTATGTACACACCAAGTTACATACAAATCGGTTCATAAATACGCCTGTTACCGCGTGACGAAAATCAGATCGTTTCAAAATGTCAGCCACAATAGAAATTCAAAATGCTATAACTCAGCCATTTTTTTAGATATAGACGAAACAAAAACTGTTCCGGAATATTTGTATCTAGGTCAAACACATAAAAAAAATCTTTTTCATTTCTCAATTTTTTGATACCTCATTTTAAATTTAATTTTTTTTTTTAAATGGCAGCCCTTTTGAAACAAGATGGCGAATGAAGCTGACCAACGAACTCGGTCGAGACATTGGTATGTATTATGTACACATCAAGTTACGTCCAAATCGGTTCATAAATACGCCTGTTATCGCGTGACAAAAATCAGGTCGTTTCAAAATATCAGCCACAATAGAAATTCAAAATGCTATAACTCAGCCATTTTTTTAGATATAGACGAAAGAAAAGCTGCTCCGGAATCTTTGTATCAAGGTGAAACACATAAGAAAAAATCTTTTTCATTTTCTAATTTTTTGCTACCTTATTTTAAATTTTAAATTTTTAAAAACTTTTAAATGGCCGCCATTTTTCAACAAGATGGCGGATGAAGCTGGCGAACGAACTCGGTCGAGACATTGGTACTTTTTATGTATACACCAAGGTACATCCAAATCGGTTCATAAATACACCTGTTATCGCGTGACAAAAAGCAGGTCGTTTCAAAATGTCAGCCAAGCTAGAAATTCAAAGTACCAGCCATTTTTTAAGATATAGACGAAACAAAAAATGTTCCGGAATTTTTTTATCAAGGTCAAACACATAAGATAAAAATATTTTTCAATTTTCAATTTTTTGGTACCACATTTCAATTTTTTAATTTTTTAAAAAATTTAAATGGCCGCCATTTTGAAACAAGATCGAAAATCAGACGGATGAAGCTGGCCAACGAAATCGGTCGAGGCATTGGTATGGACTATGTATACACGAAGTTACATCCAAATCGGTTCATAAATACGAGAGTTACAGTGTGACAAAGATCATATATATATATATATATATATATATATATATATATATATATATATATATCAACTTTTGAACAGAGGGTGGTTTGGGGGTCATGATCGATGAAAATATATTTGAAATCGCTTAATTTTTGAAATCGCTTTCCTCCGAACGGCTGCAATAGGTAGCTTTTTGTAATGAAAGCTACCTAAAACAATGAAAAGCAAGCTAGAAATTTGTAAAGAACGTCTCCATTGGTTTAACTTTGGATTGTGAATGTTGTCACGTAACTAGAGTGGGCTGTTGTGTTAACATCTTACCGATTCGAAGCCTACCGATTGGTTACACGTACAATATTTAACTCTGCCTATGGGCATTACCATTCCCACCTAGCGTAAGAGGCCTGTGTTTACATTCGGAAATTCATTTATATTATTTAATTTCATATTGTGTTTTTGTATTATGTCTCGGATTAACTCTGACGCAAATTCTCTATTGTAGAAACAAAAAAATTAATTACTGAATTTGGAGATAAAGTAAAATCACCTTCAAAGTTTCCATAAATAAATAATATAATATATATTATTAATGTATTATTATATATTATTTATTATAATTAATATAATACATATTATATATAAATATATAATATAATATAATATAAGAAATATTTTCAGAACAAAATCGATAAAAAAAATATTTATTTCCAAAAGTATTTCTTTAATCTGTGTAATTATATTGATTCGTTATTTCGGACATTTGTATTATTTTTCAGGATTTCCACAAAACATGGCAGTAATAAATAACATATATCAATTACATGGCAATCCGAGTATATTTGCACGAGTTAGAAGACTGTCAGACAAACAGACGGACAGACAAATCGAATTCATAAACCCTTTTTAACTATGTTAGAAAGTAATTAAACTGTATAAACTATATAGAAATGTAAATAAATAAAGATATTTTTGCCTTTTTAAAATTTATTTTTTATCACTTATACCTACAGCAATTACTGAGTACTTTAATACTTTGTATATTAGAAAGTGTAAAAAAAAAAAAATTACGTGTACACAAATTTTTGAAAAAATAATCATTTATTCCCAAAAATTATTAAAAGTATTATTTTGAAAATGCATATACGCTAAAATAAAAAACTTAAAAGAACAATTTTGTTAAAATTTCAAAAACAAGTTCTTTTGTATGAAAATGTTATCTGATAAGTATATTCTGAATATAGCCGTGCGAGATGAGATGGGGGAAAAAAAGACCATTATGACGCAGTCATTGTAAAAATAACACATTTATGAATGAGGAGCCAACATTTACCATTGATATTGACGTCATTCGTTGTACGTCAGTTGACTGAGAATCTTCGTAAAACCCCAATTATCTAGAGCTCAAATAACTGAAGTTTTTTCTCCATTTCTAGTAGACGTCAAAAGTAAGGAGATTCTTGGTTTTATCGGGATATATCTATTATTTTATTAATGCTTTCAACTAATTGCAAAAAGAGATCAGGTTAAGCAGTCTGAAAATCATGTTATTTATAGTAGAAAGTAAAGCATGGGCCGATGGCCAAACTGGCGGACAGACAAATCGAATGCATGAACACTTTTCAATTATGTTGGGAAATGTTAAAAATGATGATATATATAATTTCTGTTAAAATATTTTAGTCGTGAAGTTATCATCACAATACATATATGTATACAATAATTGGAAAAATACAACATATTAATTTCATATTTTATGCTACGGTAATATTTACATATTTTATAAAAAAATCTTTCTTACATTCACAATCCAAAACGATATACTCACCTTTTTAAATATTAACGCAAATTTTAATTTAAAACGAAATTTTTATTTTCATTTTTCAAATCCTTTATTTATATTCATAAAAGTTAGTTCTATCGTACGCGGCATTAAAATTATCTTTATTCAAAAGGCATTTGATGAATAGCTCTGTTGTTTAATTTATAAATCAGTAGTAATTTATTGACAGGTAAAATAAAATAAATACCTGTTTTTCAGATTATCAAAAATTTGACTTTAAAATGAACAATCCAGTTTATTATTATAATTGTTCAAGATTTCAACAAAGTATAGCAATCATAAAAAAATAAAGATAAATATGCTTTCTGTTAATTCTTTTTAGTTATGAAATTATCTCCACGATATATATATGTGTGTGTGTGTGTGTGTAATAACAATTCGAACAGTACAAGACATGAATTTTACATTTTTTGTTAAGGTAATACTTAAATATTATTTGAAAACTTTGCTGCATTTTCAATTTAAAAAACATTCCTGTTTTTTCAGATTACCAAAAATAAATTTTATTTTTAAGGTGAACAAAGTAGTTTTTTTTTTCTTTTTTTAGATGTATTATTTATATTCAGTTAAGAATGGTCTATCAATCTATCATTTATAACATAAAAATATTTTTTCTTAAAGGAATTTAACAAATAGTTCTGTTATTTAACTTATACGTCAGTAGGATTATTAACATATTACCTGATTTTCAGATTACCAAAAATTTGATTTTAAAACGAACAATCCAGTTTATTATTGCTATAACTATTCAGAATTCCAACAAAGTATAACAACCATAAAAAATAATTATAAATATGTTTTGTGTCAAAGTTTTTTAGTTATGAAATTATCAACACGATATGCATGTATACATATAACAATACGAATAGTACAATACATCAATTTTATATTTTACACTAAGTTAATATTTAAACGCATCTTTAAAAATTTTGATGCATTTTCAATAAAAAAAAAATTCTTATTGTTCAGAATACAGAAAATTTGATTTCAAGATAAACGATCTAGTTTTTTTGTTTGTTTTTTTTTTCTTTTTTTTTTTCTTTTTTTTTTTTTTTTTTTAGGAAGGGAGTTAGATATATTATTTATATTCATTAAAAAAGGTCTATCAGTCTATCATTTGTAGCATAACAATATTTTATTTAAAAGGCATTTAACAAATAGTTCTGTTGTTTAATTCATGTGTCAGTAACAATTTATTGACATATGATGGACCTTAGACGCCCATTATTAATACATTTTAAGGCTTTCTGGGTTATATAAAAGAAATTACCATTATTTAACCGTGCTTAATCAAGGCGATATACTAATTGTTGGCCTTTTACTTCTGACGTCATCAACAAGTCAGAAGACTTTCTACTCTATGTGGCATGTTGCATCATTCAATAAATAGTATGCCCTGTATTCTAGAATTAGATATTAAATGTATTATGCATATAAATGACTTGATTAATTATGTTGATTTTGTAAATGAATAAAATAATAAGGATCGTTTCAAAGTGTCAATTAATGTAGCTTTTAATCAAGTTAAAAAAGGTGTTCAAAAACTTGATTATTGGAAAGCAGACACTGTTCTCTAGATATGCTTGTTACCTATAATATATTTTGAAAACAGAACCAAATGTTTGCTACTTTCTGCTTTCGATGATAGAAGAAAGAGGCTGTACTTATATAATGTTATCAACATTTTGGTAATTTTGGACACCCCTTTCCCCCTAACGGTATCATACGTTATTATCCCTCGAGCCCCCCTCCCCCCGTAATTATATCGTTATCAATGTCTATTTTTTCACTTTCTTCTATCTTTACAAGAAGAAAGTATTGGATTCGTGAAAATTTTCGACTCCCGGTTTTCGACGGATTTACACGTTTTAGAATGCCCAGAACACGATTTGATGGTTTTTAGAAAATGTCTGTCTGTGAGTCTGTCTGTCACTCCGTCACTCTGTCACCTCTGTCTGTGAGTCTGTATGTGACAAAAATTTTGTGGGCGCTCTATCTCAAGAACTAATGCACAGAATTTCACAAAACTTATTATTTAGTTATACCTTGATATAAACTAGACCTTATTAGTTTTTGGTAAAAATCGCCCAACAGGTGGCGCTGCTATGCGGCATTTTTCACGATTTCTGCAATAGCTATATCTCAAGAACTACTGCACGGATTTTCATAAAACTTCAGATTCAATTAGTCCAGGATATAGTTTGGTGCTGATTACTTTTTTGTGAAAATCGCCCAACAGGTGGCGCTGCTATGCTGCATTATTCATGATTATCGCAATAGCTCTAACTCAAGAAAAAATGCACGAATTTTCATCAAACTTCAGATTTCGTTAGTCCTTGATATAAATTAGTGCTGTTTAATTTTTGGTGTAAATCGCCCAACAGGTGGCGCTGCTGTGCTGCATTTTCACGATTTTTGCAAGAGCTGTATCTCAAGAACTATTGCACGGATGTTCATCAAACTTCAGATTTAGTTAGTCCTTGACATGAATTGACGTGTAAATTAGTGCTGTTTAATTTTTGGTGTAAATCGCTCAACAGGTGGCGCTGCTATGCTGTATTTTTTGCGATTTCCGCAATAGTTTTATCTCAAGAACTAACGCTTAGACTTTCAACAAACTTCAGATTCAGGTATACCTTGATATCATTTAGTGCTGTTTATTTTTAGTGTAAATCGCTCAACAGGTGGCGCTGCTATGCTACATTTTTCAGAATTCCCGCTGTAGCTCTATCTCAAGAACTAATGCACGAATTTTCATCAAACTTCAAATTCAGATATACTTTGATATGAATTGGTGCTAAATTCATGTAATTTCTTGTACTATTTAAATGATTTAATTGACGTGATTTATATAGAAGAAAGTTTTGTGATGGCCACAACATACTAGTTTATTATTATTATTATTAACCATTTGGAAAAATGGTTATTGTCCTCGGTCAGGGTAGGAAATCAAAAACATATCTGAAGCGTTTTATTAGTTGAATCCCGCATTTTATTCGTTTTCTGATTGGTCTATACAGTAATCTGTATTTTCCCTTTACTTTCAACAGAGATAGATACTTCTGTTGCCACTATGACAAAAAATTAATAAAAACTACAAAAAAAATTAATAACTCAGAAACAAATTGAGATACAGCTTTCAAACAAATTGCATTTAAAAGTACATTTTTTTCTCTATACGACGGTGTAAAAAGTAATATTGTGAGATGTTTAGGAGTTTAAAAATGAAATTTCATTTAAAATTGGTCCAGGAATATTAATGTTTAATCCATGGCGTACGTAATGTATGACCAGCTCCGTAGAAGTTTAAAAATTTACAGTACCAAAAATTGTAAAACTGAAATTTCTTTTAAAATTTGTTCATGATGGGTCCCCGAATGTTAATGTTTAATCCATGGCATACGTAATGTATGATCAACTCCGTGCGATTTTTTATGTCTTAAATTTTAGTCTTCGGAAAAATCATTTTCCAAATGGTCGTTGTAATTTGTGAAATTGCATTTTTTTTCTCTTTTGTTTGGAATGATATTCAAACATGATTACATTTATTTTTCGCATACTTTGATTGAAAATTAAGAGAAGTCAATAAAATATCACTTTATACATGAAATAACTTTATATCGAACAACACTTAAAAAAAAATTGTTTCTGTTTAAAAGAATTTAATAATAGCTTTTTGTTGCATAATGTATCCAATGGTAATAATGTCTCCTTGCACTTGCCCCCTCACGAGGGGGGGGGGACAGAATTACTTATCAATAAACAGAATTTCGTATCAATAAAACAGGTGACAACATTATTTCTGTTTTATTTTACTAGTAAAACACAAGTATCATTTCAAACATACCCACATATGGTTTCTCCAGCAGCAGATTATATATGCATATACACATAACAGAAGAATAGGAATACTAACCTTGGTGTATTCCATATTTTGAAATTAAATAATTTTATAATCATTTAAAGATTTTAATAATAACTTTGTATTCTCATAAAAATAGATAACATACTATTTTGATGTAAAGACAAGTTAAAAATATAAAAAAAGAAAATTTTGGTTGGATAAAAAATGATAACGACATCAAAAGACAAATCCCCCCTCCCCCTAGCGATATCTTACGATATAATGTGCCAGAACCCCCCCCCCCCCTCTAAAGTGATAACTTTATATATGCACAGCCCCAAAGTATTGTTGTCGAAATTTTTTTCAACCGGTTTTTGGCGGAATTACCCGTTTAAGGGGTCAGAGATTCCGAAAAACATGTTTATACAAAATGTCTGTCTACCCGTCCGTATATCTTGTTTCTCATTCTATAGTCTAAAAGTGTATGAATGTATGCATGGAATTGAACTTAACTTCATATATGTGTTTTTTGATCTGATCAGCAGGTCTCAGTTGAAATTGGGGCTATTCCGCCGAAAGAGGTGCTGTGATAACGATTTTGTGCTGTTTTCTTTATTGTATCATCGGAAAGTAACGAATTTTGCAAGGAATTGAACCAAACTTCATATATTTATTTTTGACTATGGGTGTCAGGTACCAGTTGAATAGGGAAATTCCCCCAAAAAAGGCCGCTGTGGTAGCAATTTTTGTACGATTTTCGCGACTTTTAGCAATTTAAGTGAACAAGTTGTGAATATTTTACGAAACATTTTTATATTTAGATGTAATATCATAGGTTTAAATGTGGATAAAATTTTCGAGAAATTCGTCTTGAAGGTGGCGCTGTGATAGCGAAGTTTTTCAATTTTCGGGACGGGGGAGTGGTAGTTGTTGAAAAAAAAAATCCTATTAAATTGCCTAATTATTCAATCTAGATTTAATTTACATATTTCTAATCAGCAAAAATGTTCACATTTTTTGATACGTTACTTGTTGATTGCACTTCATTACGGAATTTTGTTTGCTCCTCTAGCGCACGGTTAAAAAAAATTATTGACAAAAAACTAAATAAAGTATAATCAAAAGTATAATCAAAAAATAAATAAGAGATATGTTATCTACTTAATTAAAAAAAGAGGGGGGGGGGGGGCTTATCAACCTTTCCAAAATGTAGAATTGAAAAAATTACGCTTTTTAAAATATTAACACGTATGAGATTGGCACATCCAACAAGTTTTTGATTGTAAAACTGAGTTTATGAGTATTTAAATTTATGATGAATTTCAAATTTTTATTTGTTGTTTGTACACAGTGAACTTCGTAAATAAATAACAATTTGAAAATTGAAATGCATAGATGACTCTGCTTAAATCTCATAAATCCCTTCTGAAATTATCTCAGTAAATGTGTGATATAAATAAAATGTGTTTTAAAATTAAATAACTACTAAAAATATCAAATACCGTAATTTCAGGCGTATAATCCGCAGATCAAACAATGATTTTTTGTGCCAGAATTTTTTAAAAATAAAATGTAACTTTCTAGATCGCGGGAAATATTTGGCTTCAATTGCTAAATAAAATTTCTGGGCCCGAACAGAATTGTTTGATCCGCGGATTATACTCCGAAAATTACGGCACAATGAATGATGTAATTTCAGTAATTTTGTATAGATTTTCTAGTAAATAAAGAAAAAATTACAATTACGCGCACTAATACAGTAGAAATCGGATAATAATAAGCGTTTAAATGGATAAACCTGGGAAAAATCGATTTTTTTAACTCCCTGCAAATAACGTTTTCCTTAAGTTTTTTTTTTTTTTTTTTTTTTTTTTTTTTAACCCTTTATCTACTGGCGGTACTTATAAGTACCACGCACTTTAAATTTTCATCCCATAGTGAATATTACTTATATTCTAATGGTACTTAAGCAAAAACACTTTTTTAACTCCACTTTATCCGGATACATGGCAGCAGTAGTTCTAGGTTTGTTATTTTAGCGAGGAAGGAGGCTATCTTTGAAACAGTCGTTGTGTTTTGTGCCGACATTTTGTACAGGTTGTCACGCTCGTCTTTTTATTGCTGCTAACACAGTAAAGTATATAAGTGTTGGATTTTTTTTAATCTGTGCATTATGATCTTAGAATACAATTTGACTAGCTATTTTAGGTGAACGGTGTACGTATTTGATTTAACAGTTGAATTATTCTGTGGTACTTATAAGTACCATCAGTACACTGGGTGTTGGAAAAAAACTTCTTGTTTACTTTTTGTCTGTGTTGTTATCCATCGTTTTCATCTGCTGTAAAATGTAATTACTAAAATGTAGTGTAGTAATAATTTTTCTAGTATTTCTTTTCTGTTTCATTTTTATTTTTTATAGGAAATCGAAAAAATTGTGGCACCAGCTCTTTTTTACTATGCTAGAAATGGCATATGTAAATTCATATATTGAATATTTGGAGATGCGAGAGAACATGTTGTCACTGGAAAATAGACGTCGCATAACTAAAGGACTGCTAACAAGATTGAAACATTAAAAAATATATATATAGTTTTTTTAACCCTTTCAGGGGCAAAGTATTTTCAATGCTAAAGTGTTGAAATAAATTATTGGCACCGGAATTCGCCAAAACATTTATTTGTAAATAAGAAAAATGCTATATTTCACACACTTATTAAATCGAAAATATTTTACCACAATTCTGGTGCTATTTGAAATACCTTGTGGGTTTACTGTTGCGATACCATTTTCGTCATAGTGTACTAACGGTACTTTAAAGTAACACTTTAACTAATTACCTCTAAGGAATTAAATTTCTCACGAGTATTTTCTTTTATATTTGTCCTTTAATTTTCATTGTAGTAACTGAAAAAAAAAAAGTTACATGAAAAAAATTGCAGTAGATCATAATGCAGCAATAAAGGGTTAACCTGACTATAGCAAAACTGCAAAATCAAAGTATCATACACAACGGAGCTTTTTACCAATACTGCAAAATGAAAGTACAGCTTTGGTCAAAAGCGTTGAACACCCTCATATTTTTAATATAACTTTAAAAGTAGCTGTATACAAAATTTAAACTGTATACGATTGTTAATTGTTTTTTTTTGTTGTTGTTGTTGTTGTTTTTTTTTTTTTAGTTATTACTGTTCGTAAAAAATAACAGCGAACGAACAACTCAATTTTTAATTAAACCATTTGTTTTAAAAAATGAGTTTAAAGAAAATACTATACTACTTGGTTTTACTGTAAGTTTGGTTATTCTTTTATGCAGAATAATAGATAATCATAAAAATTAGAACAGTTTTTGCAGAAAATTCCGAAATATGAAGAATTTTGTCTTCATCAACGTAAATGACAAGAATTTTTGTTATGTTAAATACATATATTACATTGAAGAATTTATCTATTTTTTATTATTTAAATTTTTTGTATGCATTAACCCTTTATGTACTGAATTATGAATTCATAAAAATTTTATGTTCTAAAACATTTTTCGTAAATTGTTTAAACTACACTAAAAGATTTACATAATCATTTAAAAATTTAAGAAGGATATTAGAAGGATTGAAGGATTTAGAAGGATTAATTAAATTTGAATTTATAAGGATTTTGTGTAATATTTGTAACCCCACTCAAATCTTTTATTTTAAATATTTTTCTTAGTATTTTGTAGAATTAGGAAATGTACAAATATAATGTTCTTGCAATAGAAATGTTGAAATATTTCCGAATTAAAAAATTCCCAACTCCAAGAAAGCTGAAAAGAAAAAAGAGGAATCATCTTTTTAAAAATATTTTTGTTTTGTGTAACCCATAATGCTTTTGGAACAAGATAAAGTAATACATCAGTGACTCATTCTAAACTGTATTTCGACTAAACTATGTATTAAATGAATTTTATAACAAGTTATTTTAATGGTACTTATAAGCACTATCAGTGGATAAAGGGTTAATAAAAATAACAAAAATATTGCATATTTGGCACTTTTCCGTTACACCAACACCATTTGAAAAAATTTACATTTTCGGAGTGAAAATTATCGTTTAAAAAATATAACACTTGAAAATTACAGACTTTCACGAACTATCTTATTAAATCAATACAAATATATACTTAAATACAAGACCAAATAAAAATTATACGATAAAATAAATAAAATAAAACTCAATTTAAACTGCGGGAATGAAATTGTAAATGTCTCTTAGCATTGCAGTAAATATTTCATTTTTTGAATAAAGACAAAGACGTCACCACATGAACTTTATAAGATGGGGTTGTAAATATAATGATGAACAATGCCACGCTGTCTTTTATTACGCCATTTGGCAAAGACCCATAATCTATCGACAAATTGGGTATAACATCTAGTATTATGGTTAAAAAAAATTATATTTTTTTATTTGTGAAATGTTCGTAGTCGGCATCTTTCAAAAGACTTTATGTATAATTTTATATCCCTGAAATAATTTTATTGCAGCTTTCTCATCATCAAGTATCTGCTAAATTGTAAAATCCATCTTAGAGTCAGTGAAAAATGTAAGTTATAATTTAATAAAAAATATTTTCGATTCGATAAATAGCAATTTAAGATATTATGAGTGGATACGATTAAAGAATAATAATAATAAAATAACCTACTTTCAATATATAGCGAGTCACACTATTTGGCACGGTTTGCAATGAAAACCCTTTACACGGTCAATGTTAATATAAATATAAATGGCGCATTAGCATACATTTTGGCATAGTTTTGGTATAACGGAAAAGTATCACATATTTTTATTTTTATTTTTTAATTGGATTTTTCTAACATAAAAAAATTTTTCTTATTATTTTCGTTGCTGAAAACTAAGTTCTTCATATTTTGGCCTTTTCTGCAAGCAGTATTCGAATTTTCATTATTATCTAATAATCGGCATAACACAACAAGAAAACTTCCAGTAAATAAAAGTAGTTTAATGGTTTAAAACAAATTAATTATTTTTTTTAGAAACTCGTTTTTTAAAGCTAATGGTTTAATTAAAAGGATTAATTAAAAGTGGACGTTCGCATGCCTGTTCGTTATTTTTTATAAATTCAAATAACTTAAAAAAAGAAATTGTAATATATATTATTCACTTTCAATCAGCCACAAGTGAAGAAATACAGGGTGATTTATAAAGTTTGAAACAATAGGCTATTTCCTTAAATATTGCCCCTAGACACATACTTCCAATTGCAAAATTTCATTTAAAAAAAAAAAAAAAAGGTGACAAATTTAATGACATAAGTTGCAACACTATTTGGGGTCTATTTGAGAAAATACAAAAACTAAATTTTTGTACGGTAGAGTAAAATTATAGAGTAAAATTTCCAATTAGGAAATTTTTCCATATTCATTCCTGAATTAAACACAAAAAATTCATCTCGATATCTGCAAAAATCGCAGAGATATTAAAATCCAAAATTCGTGACTTATACCATTTACCCACGAGACCGGAACCGAAAATTTCGCCCGTGCAGACCGAGGAAGAAGGAAGCCAATACCGGTTCGGTATGAAAAAATACGTTAGGCCCGGCCCAGGATAAAAAAAATAAATAAATAAATAAAAATAAAATAACGGCCTCGCCGGAGTGATACAAAACCTGAAGTTTTGATGGCTAAAATTATGAAAAAACTCTTAATTGGCATGTTAGAAAAAAAATGCCTAAATGTCATATTCCAAAACTGGCAAATGGCACCAAGAATATTTTAATAAAATTTTGCTTTTGTAATGAAAGTGCAAATTAGCGGGTTTTTGTTTTCTGAGAAATTCGTTTGAATATTCTGGTGTCAGTCAATTTTTTCATCAGTTTACGAACAGAATTCTTGTGGCCCTGAAAGAGTTAAACGGGCATATCTCTGTGAGTTTTGCAGATATGAAGTTGGAATTTTTTGTGTTTAATTCAGGAATGGATAAGAAAATTTTTTAGTTCGAGATTTTACCCTACGGGGATCGTATAAAAATTTAGTTTCTGTGTTTTCTCAAATAGTCCTCTCATGGAGTTGCAACTTATCTCATGACATTTTGCACCTTTTTGTATGACACTTTGCAATTGGAAGTATGTGTCTAGAAGCAATATGTAAAGAATTGTTTCAATCTTTATGAATCACCCAGTATATATTCTTTATATCGTTGATTGATATGCTGCCACCACCAGTACAGATTCCTGGTGCCGAACACGATGCAAGTTCGAAAATTATTTCACTAAGGCACTTCAAATAAATATTAAATTTAACATTTATTGACGATATAGTTTAACACTTACACAGTTATAGGAAACACTTGATTTTCGTTTGCAAGCCACGATATAGCAAATCCTGCCCTATGTTAAATTACACTTTGTGATACCATACGCACAAAGTTATAGGGGAGAGTTCCATATCCTGTGCTGGTTGGCGCGATTGGAGAAGGAATCCAAAATGGTGCTAAAAAGCCAGAATCCAAAATGGTGCTAAAAAGCCATTTTCGAATCTTATAAAATTTTTCAAGATGGCAGAAAAACATGGTCGTTAAATATTTATAAACATATATATATTTAATAAATGTTATATATGTCACATGTTAAAAAAAATATGATGTTTATACAGATAGTTTTGTTTTTATGTATATATATTACATATAGAGATATACCTTATACATACATAATATATACATCTATAAATAAATATTATGTACTTATATATAATTTTATGTATTTATTATATTTATTATATATGTCAAATTAAAACAAAAGTTATAAATTTTTCCGAAAAAAATATGCTAAATGCAAAAAAATACACAAAAAACATATGAATAAAGTCCATTCCAGAAAAAAAGCAACCCCAAAGGCTGAAGATTGTAACCACATCGATTCATTTAATGCCAAAAAAAGCTCGCCAAAAAAACCAACACAGGATATGCAACTCTTCCCAAGTTATAACACCATAATACACTATCCCCGTCTCTCTTGAACGTTCACAGCAAAGCTTATCCAATATTACGGTTGTACAGGTCTGTCCAAAATCTCGGGACACATTCAGACTTCTCCTATGGGACGCTTCTCAAGAAAACACCCCGCGCTCATGGCACAACTAACAGCTTTTCTCCCCTTATATGATAATCCTTCTCTCGCCCATCTACCTCCCTTAGCCCGCCTTTCTTTTCCAGCCTATGTGGTCTTCTTGTCTATTTTCACGAGAAACCCCACGTATCGCTGTTGACCGCTTGTTCCTTGATAGGTCATCAAATAAGATTATCTTCCACTCATAAACTCTCCCTTCTAGTTCTACATATCTCCATTTTGTATCACCCACATTCCAATAGACAATAACCCCTTTTCTGGAACTTCCTTTTATACTTTTCATTCATTTTAATCTCTTCGATGAGAAAATATGTCTATAACTCAAGTATGTAGATAATAATATACAGATAAATATAATAAAGAAAGAAAATAAAATTAATTAAACAGTAGTTTGCATGAAACCCTAAATACCCGAGTAAGGTCATTAACGTCAGAAACCTGACAGAAATCGAAATTCATAATTGTATACAATTAACCATTTATATCCGACTACAACTTTCAAAGACATAATAAAAATATCGCAGTCTTCAAGACTTTTGACCAAGGCTGCATTCTTAGAAATCTATTCTTAGACAAATAAATCAGTCTTAACTGAAATAGTCGATCAAATAAAAAATAAAACTGCAGTCGAATCAATTGGCAATGAATAAATTATTGTAGAAAAAGAAGTTTTGAATGATATCATGATTGAAAACTTGAATAATTAAAATGACTCTCTCTATATTTTAAGATTAGAAGTATTTTATATCGGGAAATAGTTAAATGAGCCGTTGATTTCGTAAGTGGGTAAGTCCAGTTTCGAAAAAAAAAAATATCTTATTGGAAATTAATATAAAATTTATGTTTTTAATCAATAAATATCTTTTAATATCTGTGTGATTTTGTTACTAGTAAATTATTGGATCAATGACAGTTTAGATGCGTTGATTTTGATCAAGTCTCGTTGAATAGAATTATATTTTATATTGCATTGAATTATACAGGGTGCATAGGAAAGTCCCTTTAACCTGAAAATACTTGCGAACGGAGAGAGCTACAGCTATGTAAGTGAGGTAACTGTATAGTAAAGTGACTATGCCCGACATAATGCAATCGACAGCAGCGCCCCTGGTGGCGAAATTTGGAAGATAGCCATTGCAAATCGAAAACGAAAAGAGATAGAGCAAAATTTCCAATTAGAAAGTTTTAGAGCATCAATTAATTAGTACGAAACAACATTTAGTTTACACGGATACGATAAATTGTCGCCAGTATACCCAAAAATGTCCCAAAATGATATACTCCATTTTGTGTATAATTTTGAAAGGAATAGCCAGAAGTATGAAAAAATAGGCACATTTTATTGTATAAATACGTACTTACGTCAATACATTTTGATAACATCACACAAAAAAGCAATAAAGACAAACTGTCTCACAGTGATAACACTTCTAGTGACTTCAGTATGTTCGAAAAGTTCGCCATTGCTCACTATACACCTTTGTATTCGTGAGAGTAATTCTGCATGCACATTTCTCAGCATGGAAGGTGTCACACTATTGCAAGCATCTTCAATACGACGACGTAGATCCAGCAGACTTGTAGGTGGAGTTGCATAAACCTGATCGTTTATGTAACCCCACTGGAAGAAATCCAATGGAGTGAGGTCCGGCGATCGTGGAGGCCATTCAACACTACCACCATACCCGATAATTTGTTTTCCAAAACAATCTTTGAGAAAACTTCGTACTGCAGCTGGCAGGTGTGCAGGGGCACCACCATGTTGGGACCACAAGTCCCGTAATGCGGAATGGGGAATATCATCTACAAAGTCAGGTATGATATTCTGTAATAGTTGGAGGTACCTCTGTCCGTTTAATGTACCTTCGGAGAACACAGGTCCCAGTAAGCGATCCTTCCAAATACCGTACCATACGTTAATGGACCAGCGCACTCGGTGTCTGATCGATAGTCCCCACGAGGGATTTTCCAGCGCCCAGTAGTGGGCATTGTGTCAGTTTGGTACTCCAGTATGTTAAAACTGTACCTAATCCAACCAAAGAATGTTGGACAAAAAATCTGAGTTACCTTCAACATTAATCGACGACGCCCAGTTGCACCAATCAAATCGACGCTCATTATCCCATGGCAACAGTGCTTGCTGCAGAGTGATATGATAGGGATGTGCATGTTGATCACACAGTATTTGCCATACTCGGCCCCGTGTTAAGCCACAAGCCATACTGATATATCTTGTACTGTTGTATGGATGGATTAGTGCATATGCCAAAATACTCTCTGGCGCAATACGCATACATGCACTCGCTGGTCTGCGAGAACGCGGACGACTCCTAGTGCTTCCTGTCTCTCTGAGACGTTGCACTACATTTGCGATGGGAACTGCACTTGGATGCGGCCCAGCTGGAAAACGAACGGCATACTCCCGTGCAGCATTCGTCGCATTTCGTTGGCATTCGCCGTAAATAAATACCATCTCGCAATATTCGAAATCAGTGAAGTTCGCCATTCTCATACACTTCCAAAATTCTAACTTCAAACTACAAGAAAAGATTATTTTTAATACACTAAGAAATCAGCGTTCGTACGGGTACCGTTATTTTCAAGGCAAAACATCAGTATTTTCTTATAAAAAATAAATGAAGTTCAAATGCGCAAAAATTAGCCTTATTTTAGGAGAGATTGCCTATAACAAAATACTGGTATTGAAGAATTTTCTGATTTGGCAATTCCAGGACCCGCACGAACCCTGGAAATGTACCTTTTGTAGGATCTCATTCATTTAGGATCATTCAGAATTCCAGTCACTTTGTCACTCTCAAAAAAGGACACGTATTTTCAACTCGTCGATAGGCAACGATTAAGATTGTCACAACACAGAAAATAAAAGTTTTTGAATAAAAGCTCTTGCAAATTCGGATTAAAATTATCGTTTGCCATCAATAAGCTTATGCTATGAAATTAGGCTATTTGTATTAAGCGAGTGCCAACTCTTTTTAACACATTAAAGCCGGTTAGCAAGAAAACTTGCAATGTAAGGTGAACAAAACATTTAAATTTGAATACCAGTACTTTAAATTGGAAATTTTCACATTATCTAAGCTCAAATTTTGAGCGATTTAATGTAACAAAATTACAATGTGGAAAAAACTGGTATCGAATAATTAAAAGAAGTGTAAAAGATGCTCATCTTTAATGGGTTAAACTAAAATTTTAAATGCATTGGAAATTTAAATATTACAGACGTTACAGTACCATACAAGGACACAATCTGCGATTGCGCACTGCTAAATTCCGAAATATGAATATGCAGAGTAGAATCGTCGCGTATCGATTTCGGACATTTTTGGGTATACCGGAGATAATTTATCTTATTCGTGTAAACCAAATGTCGTTTCGTACAAATTAATTGATGCTCTAAAACTTTCTAACTGGAAATTTTGCTCTATCTCTTTTCGTTTTCGATTTGCAATGGCTATATTTTTAAATTTCGCCACCAGGGGCGCTGCTGTCGATTGCATTATGTCGGGCATAGTCGATTTACTATACCGTTATCTCACTTACATTGCTGTAGCTCTCTCCGTTCGCAAGTATTTTCAGGTTAAAGGAACTTTCCTATGCACCCTGTATTTTATGTTGCATACTATTAACAAGCACCATCAGAATTTAGCATTTCTACTAATACTTAATTGTAAATTGGTGGTAAATTGGCAACATTGGTAAAATATTATTTATTATAATTATGATGTAAATATCAGTTATACTTTATATGCATGTAATTTATTACTAAATATTTTTTTTTCTTATTTTTTTTCATTTTTTTTCTATAAAATTAAATTTATTTTTTGTTTTATCGTAAATTTTTTAAAGACAAAAAGTGTTTTGAAATAAAATAAATAAGTAAGTAAAATTTTTTTGACCTTTTTTTCTATAAAATCAAATTTATTTTCTGTTTTATTGTAATTTTTCTAAAGAAGAAAAAATATTGAAATAAAATAAATAAGTAAATTAAAATAAAACATTTTTATTGTTTTTGTTATTATAATTATATTCCATTCAAAAAAAATCCATGTTTTCAACAAATCATTGCTTTTGAAAGTAGGGAGGACCATTGGCGCATACCAAAAACCATCTTTTTTTTCCGCTAACACGGATAATCGTTATTGCATATGAAATTTATATGAAATAAGATCACAAAAAATGCTGAGTTTTAATAGCCGATTAAACCGCCAAAGATTTCTCTATTGGCAACAGCCTTTTTAATTCTGCTTATTTCAGTATTCGTAAGCACGTAGTTCGATTACATATCTGTTAAATTTGTATTTAATTATATTATCTTATTTATTTATTTATTTATTTATGAAGTATTAATTCCGACATGGAATACTAGTCAGAAACAAATGCTGAACTATTTATATTGTTTTCAGTGAAAACGGATTAATATTTCGTAATCGCAAATGATAGAGATACATTTTTTTTTTTTTTTTTAATGAATTGAAAATTATTTCAAAACCATTTTTAAAAAAATCAATAAATTAAGATACTCTTTTCAAACAACTTACAATAAAAAAAAATCTAGTTGAAGATGTAAAAATTGAAAATGTGTAATGCTTAGAAGTTAAAAAAAAATTACAGTAAAAGTGAAATTTATTGATCAGGCGTTGCCACCGTCTATGTGACGTCAGCACGGACATGTTTTTGCATTATAATACAGATTCTTCTAGACATAATATATAATGCACGACTAGCATCCATTAACAAAGTTGTATTTAAATTTCTTATTCGATTCGAAGCCAAACAAGAACCTATTATTCAACTTATCTGTTAGCCGTATTCATAACATTCAAATCTCCGTGTTCTCCATGTTCCAGCGTCTGTTATCTTTCAAGGTGAATTGACTTATATTTAAGATTTCATGTAAATTGCATGTGTATAACCAGTTTTACTAATGTGTGAATACATATCTTCGAAGAGATTCGCAGAATTTCTTTAGGATGGAAATAAGGATCCAAGGATCAAATATCGCCAGTGGATGATGAATACACAAATTTGAGAACAACTTAACTGTAGAACTGTAGCAATTAAGATTATCATTTAACTCTTTATGTCCCAAATTATGAATTCATGAAAATTTCAAGCATTTTTCGTGATTTTTTTAAACTACATCAGAAGATTTACACAAGCATGTAATAAATTTTAGAAAGATTTTGCCAATTAAAATTAATTAATTTGAATTTGAATTTATAGGGATTTTGTGCAATATTTATAACTCCACTCAAATCTTTATTTAAAATATTTTTTTTTTCAGTATTTTGTAGAATTAGGAAAAGTACTAATATAATGTTCTTAGAATAGAAATATAGAAATATTTCCGAACTGAAAGCTTTTGATTTAGCGTGATTGGCTGTTCAGAATTTTATTGAACATAAAAATGTTTGCTACAAAATGGATGGCGTCCGGAAAACCGATAGCTCATGTTGATACCGCGTTGAAAAACGAATTAATACCCTGTAAAAACATACTTCAGAACTTTTTCTGAAATTGCGGTCAGTTAAAGAGACTTTTGTTTCAGTAATTCTTCCTTAAATCTCTAAAATCTATTGGTTTCTGATGTTTCTGATGTTTCTAAAGATAATGGACTCTTTTTGGAATCATGGGTAATTCCGAAGAGGTTATATTATATTTTCGTAAATTTTCTTGATAAATCAAGAAACATTTCGATTTTTTAAAAGTATTTATCGTTAATAAGGTCCTTATCTATCAACACAAACAAGGAGAGTTAGTAAACGTCAGTACTTCGACCTTTTTCAAATTTTCTAGGTGCTATCTAGATATAAAAATTACCACATGAAACTTGGACTGATTTAGACCATAATTAAAGAGTTGCGCTTGCTATGGTGTTTCACGTGACACATTGTAACAAAAACTAGAATCTGATTTCAACGCAGAAAAGTACGGCGTACTTACAAAAATACTAAAATACGTAGAATTAAACCAGTTAAAAATTTTTCGTTTATGTATATCAGCCAAATTTTATACGGTTTTTTTTTTACACGTAGGTAGGACTTTCAAACTACAAAAGTTTGAAAAAGACTGGAGTCTACAACTTTACTGATTCTATTTATAAGACGAAAATCATTCAAGACCCTGGAAAAAATTCCCTAATGCCAGTTTTCATAGCTCTCTCGTCTTTTAATAATGATAACAACACAAGCTTTGCAATTATGCCTAAAAATACCTTTTGTAGCAATGCAATATTAGATCAGTACTGTTCGCATTGCACTGAAAAAAATTCTGCCACTGGCATCTAGAAAATAATTTTCCCTCACACAATTGTGCCTCTAGAAAAAAATAGTCCCATGTCATCCTTATAAATTCTAGTTCCCTTTGCTAGAAAGTTCTAGGTATCCCTATTAAAATTCAAGGGCGTTTTCCTATATTATTGTGGTCAAAATTATTTAAAAATGTCTGCAAACAAATGCGAACACAAGAAGTGAGTTTTAGTAACTATAATAATAGTTTATGAATTAATTCTAGAAATCAAGGGATAATTTTTCGCAATTCAAACGATTCACAATATAATGTATCGTTTCATCACCTAGAAAACTATAGGCTAGAAATTCTCGATCATTTCGTTTATTCAGTTTACCTTATTCACGTAATTCGGAAATCTAGATTTCTAGTTTAGGGATTTAGAAAATGATAACAACTCGTTCTATATGAAGGCGCTTTATTTATTTTTTTTTCAGTGTGGATTTATCATTGCCAATATCGTATGATAATTATAGTTTGGCTAACACTGGCAATATTGGCATTTCGTCATTTCACTGCTAATATTTTAAACGTAGTTCCAATATTGGTGTTTCATTGAAAACACGTATTTGAAATGTAAAGTCAATATTTCTATAATATGGTATCCTTGCAAATATTTTCAATATAAAACTGATATTTAACCAATATTAGTATTTCATTGAAAGTATTTCCGAGGAATGCATACCCAGTCCAATGCTTAATAATGCTGGTCGCAAAATGAAAAGGTTGGGACGACGTTCGCTGTTCCGAATTCAATGCGGTCTAGACGACTGTGCCAGGTTTTGAGGGTTTTTCATGTTCAACAAAGATCATTCTAATCACTTTCCTTTCAAAAAACGTCCTTGAAAGCATCTCTCCTGGTGCAACATTTACCCTAACACCCTCTGGTGACTGCAACATTGGTGCGATGTTCCCCAAAATAAAGGATATTGGATCGCTGCTTAGAGGCAGTATGTCCTATAATAGTTGTTCACACCTAATGTATCTTTATTTTCAATCATCATATGAATAAAAAATCAGGACAAGTACGATTAAGATTCGCACCTTGGCTGATAGTTTCATACCGTTATGTTACATTGCTGTTACAAAACATTCAGTTGAAATGCGTTAATTTGGAGTAAGTACAGATTATGGCAATTCATGAGTTTTTCACGTAATAAATTGACATAGATTTATAAATTAATTATTTTGAGGGGTTTTCCTTTGCATGCGGTATAAGATACTTCTTTCGTGCCAAATTTTAAGGTTTTAGATCAATATACGATACCTTGAGTTTTTGAGAGCAAAACCTATAGGGTACTTCCGGTTGACCTAGAACCTTGAAATTTGGCACGAAAGAAGATCTTACAGTACATCTGAAGGGAAATATCCGAAAATCATTAATTTACAATTTAAATCGACATAAATTCTATGTCGATTTATTACGTGATTTTCCATAATCGGGCTTTCCAAAGTTAGACCATAAGAATCAAGGGCGGATCCAGCTCACCATTTACAGAGGGGTCATGCATTTCCTTTTTTTGGGGTGGGAGGGGATCACATCTCTTTATGAGATTTTTTTATATTGAAAGTTATTCCCAAATTCAAACTAACTACTTTTCTGATACTTTCCAAAGTCATTTTCGTTCGTAAATACAAAACATTCGCCTCAATATTCGTAAAAATATAAAATTTACCGATTTTGTTCAGATACCAAGAAATTAAAGAGTTTTCCATTTTCTTATAAAGGTAAAGATTCATTCAGAAAATGCTGTCAAAGTTAGCATTTCTAGTCAAGTTTTACGAGCTGACAGCCACAGAAATGTCGTTGAAAGGGAACAATTAGCTGTCACTTCCGAAAATTCAGTTCAAAAAAGTCTAACAACTGTCAACGATTAAATATGACAAAAATTTGTATTCAATTTTAGAGGTAATAAAACCGTACACATTGACAGCTATGTGATTCTATTGGTGTCATGAAAATTGCAGGTGTAGCCTCTTCTTTCTGTTCAAAGTATTAGATAGTTTTTTTTCAATCGAACTTAAACCTTTGGAATGGATCATTTTCTTCTGATGGACTGATGGCTTCCATTATTATGAAACAGCCATTATAAATGAAGTGTTAGATGAAGATAAAAGAGCAGCCGTAAAAAGTTAGAACTCCGATTTCTTGCTCAGAAGGGGGGGAGGGGGAATGGCCATAATTTCTTTTGAAAATAACTCGTTTAAAGCGGAGACTCGAATAATCGGGACTCTACTGTATATTTAATTTTTTAAATGATCTTTAGAATATTTTTGTTGGTTTTCAGAGGATGGTCATGACCCCCGTGACCTCCCCTTTGGATCCGCCATTGATAAGAATTCCGGTTTTTTTTTTCCTTTTCGGGTGTGGAAGCCTAATAAAAAGCTGAAGATTCTGCTTACACTTTTAACCCCCTCACTGACAAGCCCGTGTTAATACGTTCACTAAGCTTCAGGTTTCACTGCAATACAAGCAATATTTAAAGTAATATAATTCTATTGATTTAATGTATTTTTAATACATTGAACAATGATTTAAAACACTTCCAAGGATTGCATTCATATTCGTTATTAAGTTTTTTTATAAAATGTTCAAAGAATCATTTTTTTAGCATTTAATTAAAATACAGAGAAAACAACATTACAACTTTGCCCGTTTCCAAGACAGTCGGAGGGTTAAACAAAAATACAGGACAGTTTAAGAGCTAGGGTAATTATTTTAAGCAGAACATTTTTGAAGGAACAAATCGACCCATCATTTTCAATTGAACATTCGTTGCAAATTCGAATGTCAAAGGTGCTTCAGACCAGACCTGTCCAAACTTTCAGTATTCAAGAGGCGCATCTCAGCTAATGGAAAAAAAAAAAAAAAAAAAAAAAAATAAGGCCACCATCATTCACATCACTGTGAGCAATAACTACGTTAATCCACTATAGTATAATGATAGTATATGTATATATCCACTATAGTATAATGATAATATGTATCATCATATAGTACCACATATTATCATTATATGGTATTATCATTATATGGTATATATCATTATATGGTATTACCATTATATGGTATCATTTTATGGTATTATCATTATATGGTATATATCATTATATGGTATTACCATTATATGGTATCATTTTATGGTATTATCATTATATGGTATATATCATTATATGGTATTATCATTATATGGTATCATTTTATGGTTTTATCATTATATGGTAGTATAATGATAGCAAAACACGTACGTCTACACGATACACATGGTCTCTTAGTGATGTTTAGGTTTGCAGTCATTCAGGGTAACTTTGAACATGGTGGGGTGTAACTTTGCACCATCTCCTATTTTTCAATATTTTTGACTCCAAAAGACTAAATAAACTCCAGAACTGTGCTCTGTTGGCAAGGTTCTAAACTGGGATTTCTACTCTTTATTTTAGAAAATAAATGAGCAACATTAATTGTATCATCTAACTATTTTTGTGAAGAACTGTTTTCAAGTTAATTTTGAATGCTGTTTTGAAATTGTTGTAATCCAATTAAATTTTCATAGTAAGTAACAATATACTCATTTATAAGATACATTATTGTCTAAATGTTGTAAATGTGTTAATATTTTGTTATTTTTTATTTATTTATAGTTAATAAAATGTAAAATAAGAAGGCACTAACATTTTGCTACATTTTCAGGGTAACTTTGAGCCGGCTCAAAGTTATACTGATGTTTATAATTTACTGATTATAGGTGCTAATGTCGAAAATTCCCCATATTTGCACGTATGTTTTATATAAATGCTGAAAATGTGCATTGGATAAAACATGTAAATATTTTCACAAATATGTGTAAAATACATACAATTCATTTAAAGGCGTTTTTCGGGGCGGAGCTACTCAAATTTGACATTTCATACATTCGACATTTTTTATTCTTGTTTGAATAATTCTAGTACTAGTAGGTATTACTGTAACTATGGATATATTATATTGAGTTAAAATATTGAAAATTGTTTTTAACTGCATTTTTACATTTTATACGAACCATAATCAGTTTTTTTTTATTTCTAAATATTCATGGTTCTCTTCTTCCACTTTTCTTTTGCATAATATTTGTTGTAATATCATAAATTATACAAATCTTATGATGTTGGGAAATGTAAATTCGGAGTCTTTACATATCTGAAAACATTTTTGGGGGTTTAAAGTTGTCCTAACTATAATACTTTTTTTTTATAATGAATTGTTTTAGATAATATTTATCATATGGTGCAAAGTTAACCTAAATGGCTGAGTAACTTTGAACCAGGTTAAAAATTCATTTTTTGTTGCTTTTATCCTTATTATTCCTTAATTTTTGATAGTCAAACAATAATTTAGGATCATTTCTTCTCTTTTAAGCGCCTAGTTGCAACAATATTCTTAAAATAAGAGTGTAGCATATGAAAATAGAGGAAATGCGGATCAAAGTTACCCTGAATGACTGTAAATCTATGTAGGAGCCCTATGATGGAAGCGGGCCACTTATAAAATGACAAAAAAAAACTAGTAAATCACAGTAAATTTGTTGTTATATTTTTCTCGAGTGCCAGAGGGAGGGCTATCTTAAAAATCTTTGCAGAGAAGAAGCCAAAAACTTGAATGATGCCTGTAAACAATAATGATTTTAAAGCAAAATATATTTCAAATTCGATTTTCATAAACACTACTGCCGATTCATTATATCGACTATATATTCATACAAATGCCCATATCTTATCAAATATAATCAATTTTATACTGTAATATAAATTTATACTGCACTTCGTCAATTTTTTGAAAAGTGGTGCTAGATTAGGTTGAAAACTCTGCATTCTATAGACAAAAAAAATAATTTTACAGAATCGTTTATATCTTTAAAAAATATGCGTGCTATTCTTTCACAATTACATACAAAACATGAACAAAACTCCATAGTCTACAGTGACAGATCATTTCATGCATTTTCTATTACAGGATGATCGTAAATATTTTTTAATTCGATTTATTGCTGTCCACCTAATTACCCTCCTGACTAAATCTTCACTGAAAAAACACTTCTTTTACAAGTCAAGAAAAAACAAGTCAAATACCTTTTTTTTTACATACCAGAAGTTTATGTTATAAATAAGAAAAGTACAGAAATACAGATTTTAAATTATTGCTCTTTGTTTTTAAAAAGTCGAACACATTGAAAATGAAAATGTGCAAAAAAAAATTTAAACACTTTACTTATCACTAAAAAATTATTATTATAGCTTATTCAAGAAAAAGCAGTTACAATAATACAACAACAAAAGTTTCAAAACAAAAGAGAAAATTCTCTATGAGCCCTCCAAAATTAATTACGCATCAACTTGTCTAATACAATTTTATCCATAAAAACCGAATGCATAGCGTGTTTGTGAAATAGTGCTTTCTTCCCTTGGGATGAGCACAAAAATAGTCGTATAGATAAATCTTTTTTTTTTTTTTTTTAAGGAAACAATAAATTTTAAGCCACTGAAAATTATATATTTTGATTCTCCTATTTAAAAAACATTTAAGTAATTCTAAACAGTGCATAAAATAAATCACTCTAATCATTAATAAAAATAATTTTTATTGTTGATTAATCATGATTTTTAAAGGTTTTTTTAAACTTTCGCATTTAAATATCTTGCATAGAAAAACTTCGAATTTAAACTACTACATCTCATTTACATACACTGACTTTAAATCGAGCATGTCACATAAACTGAACATATAACGTCTATTGTGTTAATATTTATTATTATTATAATTATTATTGTTATTATTATGTAATCTTAATTGTTTCGTATATTGAATTAAAGGTAATTTAGTAACATTTACAATATCTTGTTTCATTTCAAATTTTTTATTTATTTTAAATAGCACTAAAAAATAGCACACAACTTTACATACAAAAGGTATGAGTCCTTAAAGTAAAAGAAACATTCTTCGTCTTGTTAACAAATTATATCCTCTTTTTACTACACATATAGGTGTGTGTAATACTTATGTTTTACACAATGTAACATTTCATTTAAAAAAAAGGGGGGGTGGGGGTGGGGTGGGGGTTCATATTGCGAACAATTGAAAACATATATTGTATGGCTTACTGTTCGAGAGACCGATTTTTAAGAAGATATGTTAATATATTTTTCATTGAATTTTGTTATTTCTTACACTAAGGTCTCAACAGCAATGTTTATTAGTTTATTTACATCAAGTCTCACATTATGACACATATTAAAATTATTCCGTAGAACATTGTGAAAATATTAAAAAGAAAATGCAATCAAGTTGTATTATGTATTATATTTTAGAAAAAAATTCTACTATTAAAAAAATTTAAATTAAAATTACTCAACAAGGTCTAACTTGAACTTTATGCTTATCTTACGTATTGTTGCATGTGATATGAAATAAAGGGTTTAATCAAAGCTTCTTTATTGAGAATTTTTTTGATAATTTAAAAAAATATTTTTTTTCAATTTATATATATATGTATCTTTTATAACTTATAAAAATTATTCTTGAAATTTAACTGACCTCAATAAACACATTCTTATAGTCACTTTTCTTCTGAAGAGTAAGGAAATTGGAGTTTTCTTATTCCGTATAGCATGCCAGCAGTTTTGGAAATGTATCACCCGTTTAGTCTGACATAATCGATTCTCCAAAAGGTCCCTGAACTGCAATTTACGTCATTGTATTTTCCCAAAAAGTGCGTTTAAAATTGTACAAAAAAATTATATATATTTTTTTTTCTACGCGTATATATATATATATATATATATATATATATATATATATATATATTAGTTCTCGCTCTAAATTCTTGTTAAATATTAAACATATCTATCCGCCGCTCGTATTTATGGATGCTTTAACCCTTTCAGGGGCAGAAAAATTCTATTCGTAAATTGATGAAATAATTGACTTACACCAGAATATTCAAACGAATTTCTTAGAAAATAAAAACCCGCTAATTTGCTGTTTCATTACAAAAGCAAAATTTTACTAAAATATTCTTGGTGCCATTTGTCAGTTTTGTAATTAAATTTAGGTGGCTAGACCGTCTAGCCACCGCCCTTGAAAGGGTTAATTTAGGTTGAAATAAATATTTTAGTATATAACAAGTGTATCTTTCTTTAAAAATAGAACTTAACATTTCAGAGTTTAAAAATATAAATAAGTACACTACACCCAAGTACCATAGAGCTAATAATTTATTTAATCATTAATTATCTTTGAAAAATATTATTTCCTAGTAAATACCAGAAAAATACATTCGCAGTGCTGGCAAGTCTCCGGCTTTTTGGATACCAGTATTTTAATACAGAAAACGTTGTTTTATTTAAGGGTGTATTCCGATCCAAACTGCTTATTTTCTGATTCATTTTAAAATTCATTTTTGCTCTCAAATGCATCAAACTTAGAAATTCTTTTATTTAGAAACTATATAATGTGTAACTAAATAATCTTAATTTTTTGATAAATGCAGAAAATACTGTAAAAAACACTGTCAAAGTTGGCGTTTTGAACCGAATTTTCCGAAGCAGGCGATCTGGGAATGAAAAAAATGGTCATACTGAGAAAATAATTGTTTAAGAATCAAATTCTAATTAATTGAGCTGAAAATGAAATCACACGGCATGTCAAACATGTCTTCAGAAATCACCCCAGCAAGTTTCATATTTTTACTTTTAAAAATGAGTCTGAAAATGTCTCAGAAAATTTCGAGCTGTTGAGGGTGGAAAAATATTTTTTCGAATACACCCTTAATTGGAACATTTGGGCGATTTAAAAGAACATTATTTTCTCCAAGATAATAGTGGTGCGCTAAAAGCCGTAGACTATGCAACTCAGCATAAATACATTATTAGCTTATTGTACAGAATTACAAAACGCAATTCTTTAAAAAAAAATAAAAAAAAAATAAAAAAAAAATAAATAAATAAAACTTTGCGCATTAACATTTCACAGACAACATTCATATTCACATATATTCGAATTTTCTTTTTATATTTGGACTTATAATGCTTTAGTTAAAATATCCTATTACATTTGAAATCCATTTTATATATATATATATAAAGCAAAAATAAGTATAAGTTTGCTTGTTTAAAGCAAATATATATATTAAAAAATTGCTTTGCTAAATAAATTATTTTAGTGCAATTTCCTTCTTTCCCATTTGAGGAAAAGTAATGCAATACTGCATATTTACCAGAATTTTCTCTTGACAAAAATAATGATAGTTTACCAATTCTTTTTTTAAATAAATATACAATTTTATTTGCAGTACTAAGAATATAATGAACTACATGCAATCTAAGTCATAAAAAAAAATCACAGCCATTCATCACAGCCACCCAACCACAATCATACCCATTAAAATTATCACTGTGTTGATTTTCCACATCTTATCTGTTTCTGTTTGTTGTAAAATTTCACGAAATTCTCAAATATTTAAACCGATAGTTTGTTATGTTCACAACACCACATAAATGTTAAGAGAAGAGTTTTATATAAATATGACCATATTTATAAAAGGTAGAACTCTTTCCGTACTAATTGTGCACGAAAATAATGTTTTTCAGGGATGCATTGGAAGCTTTTATTCCTGCAAATCTATTAGAAACATTACCGCATATTTTTAAAGTTTTTTAGATTTATATATTTTACAATTCCGAAATATCAATATTTGAATAAATTTTTTTGCTTGGTGTTACTTACATATTAACGATTACTTTAAAAACACACTTGCGGATTGAAAGCTGAAACAAAAACTGTTTTGGATAGTTAATTATATAGTCTTTGTAATAAAGCAATAAAACTTGCGATTTTTGCCTAAAATTGGCTATGCAAACATAGTGAGACCCTTTAAAGACATTGTTCATTAAAATAGAGAGAGAAAAAAGTTTATATATTATTTTTATGATTCATTTTCCCAGTCAAACTTTAAAGAATTAAAGTAAATGAATTTCTCATTACTATTATTATATTTAATTTCTCTTAATAAAGTAAATTTATTTCCGTACGTCTACCCCTATTTAGAAGCATTGAATAGTTTTTAAATTTTTATGAATTTTTAAATCGTGCACCACATGCGAAACCTGAAAAAAGCGTTTTTTTATGCTTTGTATATATCATCCTTTTTTATGACTAACACGTAGTTTTTATCTCACATCTTTTTGTTATAAATGATAAGTAAATTTAATTTTCTATAGATTTTTCATTTCGATGTTCTGAATTGGGACTTTTTACTGTAAAAAAATATGAAATTTAATACTTTCTTTATACAACTTGTTCTGAATAAAAATACCATGATTTTTTTTAATATTTTTATCAAATTCACTACTGATATTTTGAATATCAGTACGTACGTTATATTTGACGTACATTATATTAATGATGTATATATGTCATTAAAGTAGAGAAATCACCTTAAAACATTTGAAAAAGTAAAAAAAAAAAATATTGTCTATTATGAAAGAATAACATGTTATCAAACTTTAAAAAAGAATTATGATGATACTCCAATTAAAAACGGTTTTATGATAAAATATGTGAAGCGATATCTATTCAAATCAAGGTAAATTTTAACTTTAAAGCCATTTTACTGAAATCAGATATTTTTGACATTGCGCGCATGATATTTCCAAAACTAAGTAACATAAAAACTTAAAATTGTTAATTATATTGTATCTTACATAACTTTATAACCTCTACCTATTTTTATGTAAGTAGCTCTAATATATTTATTTATTTTTATTGAAATTTTATCATAGAATTTGCGTTTTATGCTTTAGTTGCCTGAAAAAAAATATTTTCATTTGTAAACTTCATTATTAATTTAGGTTGAAGTTAAAGTACGATATTTCAAGAATATATATATGTAATATTAAGTGGATATATCGAATGCATTTTTTATGATCCTGCGCACATGTATGTAATTAAAAATCCTTAATTAGTATATCTTAATTAAACTAAATTCTAATTATGTATCATTAAAATTGTATAAAGGAATACGTAAACAAAGATTTGTACAATTTATTCTAAAAAGACTGTTTAATTTGAAGAAATATTTACAGCTCCAAAAATTTTTTTAAATATTGTGTTAAAATCAAGCAATATCGAGCTGCTGGAGATTATCTCCCCCCTTAATATATAAATTATCATATTATAAATTTTTTAGTAATACACTACATTTTTAGAAATGTATATTCTTTTCCTTGCAACAACCTTATGAAATACTTTTTAGTAGTTCTTAAGTCAAAAAATTAATATATTCCAAAACATTTCTGCACACTATTTAATACTTCTCTTCAAGCAAATTTTTTTTTTTATATATATAAATCTATGTTAAACACATTTTAATCTTCTACGTGGCGAACATATTCCATTGAATGTAAGAATGCTATCATTAAAATGTTATTTAAAAAAACCATTATAATTATGATTTATTTTCCCATTTCGGATTATGAAATTTTAACGAATTCCTGCAAGTTCATTCCCTATTAATATTATAACATCCTATGAATTTTGACTGCGTGAAACATTTTTTAAACGTCTGCCGAATTTTAGAGGTATTGCATCGCTTTTTATGTTATATGAGATTTTAAATTGTGCATTGTGAAAATTATCAAAAGGGCTACTTTTAATATTTTCTGTGCATTTTTTACTTTTACGACAGAACCTTAATAGCTATCTCAAAATATTAAGCCATCTTTCAATCACAATGGCTTTTCTTTCCATGTCAATATGAATAAAATTTATTTTTTAATTAATTTTTCATTTTTTGTTCTCAATTGGGAACATCGGCCTATAAAAGGTTAACACGTATATATAAGAAATAGACCTCAGGGGCAGAAGTTTTCATATTTTTTTTCAAACTGCGGATTTAAATAGAAAGAGCCTTCAAGAAAATTTCAAAGGTTCATCGTTTTACTCATCTCTCAATCCCACGCATTATATTACTATGTGCCAAAAGCATTATGACGTCACTGATAAAAGATGAAGGGCTCTTGGCCCCGTATACATGATACACAGACGAGCAAATTGATTCTATCATTTTACAAAGAGGCACTCACCCTGGGTTGAGCGTTCCCCATGTCGTCTGCCCAAGGCGGCATCCCCTTACGTCCCTAGGCGGGGGGGTGCGGCGGAGCACGGCACGTGCAGGTAGCCGACAACATGGCTGCCAAACCTTTCGGTTGCACTTCGAAAACAATAGGAAACGATCGGCTTTAGCTCCTGTTTTCTTGGACAAAAGAGGAAAGGGCAAACAATCCAGCAAGATTATATCCGGACGGTAGAATATCCGGGAGAGCAAGAAGAGGAGAGAAACAGCAGAAAGACCGATAAACTGTAGCTAATGTAGGGATCGTGATTTCCGAGACCCCTGGTGGAGGTTTTCACGGCTGACCCTGGCTGAAAGCAGGTGAACAAAGCGCCGCCTACCGGTGAGGTTGATAACCCAAAAAAGATAGGGAGGGGGGGGGGATGAGAGGTTCAATATTGTAGGGCAGTGGAGAGTAAAAATGAACTAGTAGTGAGAATAAAAGTATTCTCCCAATTTCGAGGGATTTACCTGGAGTAGGGAATAGAAAAAGCATCGATAAATATGCGCATGCCTTGAAATACCGGTCCGATCCGATTGACTCGCTACAGGCGCGGAAGGGGGACAGATGTGAAGTTGATTCTCGGCGTTTTATTTGCTTGATAAATGTTTAAGAGATATTGACATTTATGATAAAAGAAAGATAATTGCTTGCTAACTATATAAAAATATTTCAATGCAGTCAGCAAGCAAGACGAAAGTGAGAGTAGGTTTTCATTACACGTTTGATTTACATTTTTATGCAGTATTCGTATTGACGCAACGGGTTACGCAAAAAGGATATCATCTAATAATAAAATATTACAAATGAATACTCTTGCATTTCAGGTTGTTGGTTTTTTTTTTTATTAAGATAAAACATGTCAAGATTTCATTACATATAAAATAAATAAATTGAAAGCATCACATACGCATAAAATAATAAATATTTTAAATAAAATTGTTGCAATTATAAAAATACTTGCATACATAAAAAGTATTTTAAACAGTAATAATATTATATGTTTCTGAAATATTATATATACATGCATACAGTCGAACCTTGTTAATAAGAATCTCAAGGGAAATCAAAATCTTTTTTTTTTGTCATCAGCACTAAATCTTTGTATTCGATTCGACAGGAATTGTAAAAATAATTCACGTTAAGCGTGTTCACGTTAATGAAGTCCAATTATATGTATCATAACATCTAAAATAGCAATTTATAAATTATAATATATTTTGTGTTATATATATATATATATATATATATATATATATATATATATATATATATATATATATATATATATATATACCGAGTGTCCCAAAAATGACTGATGCATTTTAACATTCAATAATTTGCAAACGGTCACTGATATTTAAAAAATTCTTGCAGGAGGGTTATGTATGATATCAGGAGTTTTTTTACTGTGATTCTTGATTTTAGTTCGAATTTCAAGCAATAGATGGCGCTGAGAGCCATAGGCGCTCAGTCCAGACACGATTTTTGGTCCTTCGGGATCCATTCAATGCAATTTAATCTCCTTTTTTCTCATGGTAGAAGAGAGAGGCCGAAAAATCGAGCAAGAATTTAGCTGTTATTGCTTACAACGCCATCTATCGATGCTATTGGTAACTAAAATTGAGAATCGCAGCATTAAAAATGCCTGACACCTTACATAACCCTCCTGCAAGAATTCTTTTTAATATCTCTCACCGTTTGCAAGTTATTGAATTTTAAAATCCATTAGTCATTTTTGGGACACCCGGTATATATAATTGTGACTTTGTTGTTGTTGTTCAAATTAATTTATTTTTAATCCCTCTTCTCTCTCTACTTTTTTGCTCATTTTATTTTTGGCTCGATCTCTCTGTCTCTCACTTTTTCACTGTGTCTTCATCCCTCAATGAAACAAAAATCTATATAAAACTCCACACCATTTTATTTCATCAAGAAAGCAAAACAAAATTTATAAAGGTAAATAATAATTAATGTTTTAAAATGTTTAATTTTACTATTAAAATTTAAAAACTTCTTTAAAATTTTCATTTTTTTTATTTTGTAGAACAAACACGTTTAAAAAAATTATTTATTGCAAGGAATAAGTAATTGTTGCTGGTCAACTAAAGTTAAGTACTTCAATTAAGTCAGCTAGTTAAACAAAATTGAGGGTAGAACACTATACTATATACAATATAATTTTAGTTAGTTTTATGCGCCATGTATTAATGTTACGTTTTTAATATCCAACAGGTTACACACTGTAAAATTATTTAATTATTGCTGATATTTTGCTATTAACTAATTTGGATACTTCTTAGTTATCCCGTCGACCAAATTACTGTCGCCAAATTGTAAGATTAAATGCCAATAATGGTTGCCATTAATTAATTAATTGTAAGATTAAATGCCAATAATGCCCAATAAAACCATTAATTCGACTTTTTACTTGTATTTTTATTAATGTTTTACTAATTTATTTGTTCTTTCGTTATTTAAAATAAAAATTGTGTCAATGTGTATAATTTGGCGAGTGGTTTGGCGATTTATATAATTTTGCGAAATTGGTCGACGGGATAACTAAGAAGTACCCTAATTTTTAACGTCTTTCTTACTTAATTACTAATTACCGTCTGCTATTTTTTTTTCATATGTTATTTATGTATTTTGTACTGGTGAATGAGAATTCATTATATTACTGGCATCCTCAACGATTAAACTTCAACAATTCTAAGTTTTTAAAGTCTTTCTTACTTAATTATTAATTATCGTCTGCTATTTTTTCGGTATGTAATTTGATTTATGTATTTTGTACAGATAAATGAAAACTCATTATAACTGGTGTCCTCAACAATTAAACTTCAGGCCCTCTTGGACCCCACGTCTTGGTAGCATCTGGTATTACATATATTTCTCTAACTGAAGAAACGCCGTCGCCATGGAAATTGACGAATGTGTTGCCAACCTTCATGCGTTTTTTTCTCAAAGTACCCCAAACAAACTTGCATGACTCGAAACTGCCCTTCAACAGCAAAGAGTAGATAGAACCTGGAGTAAGAAATAAAGGTTCGTGCAGAATAATCTGAGATTCGACTCGAGTTTCAGGGGCTTCTTCAGCACTCAAATTCTGCGAGGCTATCTGTACACAAGAGATTCGCTGTCGACGAAGTTCTGTGCAAGGTTCCCGAATTAAGCGTATGAAACATTCCAACTCTTTCCTGTTGACAGACGAAACGAAAAGAAAACTGTAATGAAACAGCATAAACAAAAAGTTTTAAAATATCATAAACAATCAGCGATTATTTTATTTTTAAATGTAACAAAACCAGGGCTCGCAGCGTTCCTAAAATTTTCGCTCTTTGCTACCACTAAATTAAAATGATAATCTTTGTTGTATGAATCTGTTATAGATGTTAAAGGAATTTACTATGAAGAATTCTTATTTAAAATACTGGTAGCAAAGTGCGAAAATTTTAGGAACGGTGCGAGCCCTGCAAAACTAATATTTAAAAAAAAAATAGTAACATGCCACACACAGTATATCGTTTTTTAAGTAAGAGTTTATGTAGTTCAATTTCTTTTTTTTTAATATATCATTAAATCATTAGAAAGCAACACGGACTACTAAAGTAACAGAAACAGGGATGACTCAACTATTCTTCTTCTATTATAGTACATGCATGTTCCTTGCCCTGTAGGGGAAGTATTCACTCCTGCAAAGACAGTTGCTTTTTGTATGTTTAAAAATGTTACGTTATCATACCACAAAACAGTTTACGACAAAATATATTAATTACAACATTCTAAACCTTCTTAAGTTTAAAAAAAATTAATTCAGTTACGTGCATTTTCTTCGTTTTTAAAAAAAAAATTTAAATTATGCATTTTAGTATTTTGAAAAAAAAATGTTCTTTGATTAACGTAAACGTAAAATAATCACCATTCCATAGCTGCCAACATTTTACGCTTTTCTGTACCACAAAAATTTTATAGTAAATTTTACCCTTTTAAATCGCCGTAATCCGCCGATTAAATAAGGCAAAAATATCTGTTAATTTTTGTGGTACAAAAAAGCGGAAGAGTTGGCAGCTATGCCATTGTAGTTTGGAAAGGAAACAATAAGCGACTAATTCCATTATGTGGATTTATAGCAACATACCTGCCTAGCATACTTGCATAATTTGAACGCGGTTCAGAAATTACACTAAAATTAAGCACTGTAGTTAATTAATAAATTATTCACACCATTCTAAATCTTCTTAAGTTTAAAAAAAATTTTCGATTCAGTTACGTGTATTTTCTTTGCTTTTTAATTTTTTTTTAAATATGCATTCGAGTATTTTGAAAAAAAAAAAAGTGTTCTTTGATTAGCGTAAACGTAAAATAATCACCATTGTAGTTTGGAAAGGAAACAATAAGCGACTAATTTCATTATGTGGATTTATAGCAACATACCTGCCTAGTATACTTGCATCATTTAAACGCGGTTCAGAAATTACACTAAAGATAAGCACTGTAGTTAATTAATAAATTATTCACTTAGGCTTACAACGATGAAAACGTCTCTAAAACGTACCGCTTTTGAATGGAATTAAACGTGAATAAAATTATAGACATAATTGTATAATTTAAAGTACAATTTCAATTATTGCTACTCCTTTACGAGAAATTAGTTCTACTCTAAATAATCCAAACCAGGATATACGAGATGAATTCTTTTCGTAGTGAAAGGAAATAAATGAAGCAATTATTTGTATAATTTTATTCACACTTTATTCCATTAAAATGGGTTCGTTTTAGAGACGTTGTGATCGCTGTAACCCTATGTGAATACTTTATGAATTGACTTCAGTGCTTACGTTTAGTGTAATTATTGTACCGCGTTTAAATCTCATTTTCATCAGTCTTAATTTTTCTCACTTTATGTCCTCCGATTGTGCTTAAAAACATTTACATAAAAAATATTCTTTAATATATATTATTGTATAATATTATAATTCGTTACTATATAATGTTATATAATACACCAAATTTCTGATCCTTTGAAAAGCATCTTTTACCACATAAAACTGCTAATCTTAAAATTATTAATGCACATAAATATTAGTATTAATATTCCACATAATCTTAAATCTAAAATTATAGAATAAATCATTCAAATAATAGGCAACGAGAATGTCAGGACAATCTATTATTATAAACGCGTTTAATAAAACTAAAAGAAAAATAACTTCACTATTAAAAGACTTCCCGTAACAGGTAAAAAGGAATTTTTTATGATTACCAGTCATTTTTGTTTTATTTAAATGTTTATTATTTTAGAACATAAGATAATTTGCCGAATTTTATAAATCATTTGGACAAGCAATAATTAATATTTAGATAAGAATGTTAATTTTAAAACCATGAATATACGTAATTATTAATGTTTCATGTAATATGAATTCTAAAATTATAGAAATCGTTAAAATATTAAATGGTTTTATCAATACAATTATTATTTAGAAACACATTGAAGAAAACTGGAATAAGTAATTTAAATTATAATACAGTGCAACCTCGATCCATCGTTCCCGCATCTATCGTTCAAAAATGTTACAGGTCTTGGAGAAAAATGTTGAAGTCTGTTAGAAAACAAAAAATAAAAGTGATTTTATTCATCGACAACTGTTCAGCACACCCTCCGGATATTTTTTCATTAAAAAATGTGAAAGTTCTTTTTTATCCCGCTAATTGCACTAGTACGGTTCAACCCCTTGATTTGGGTGTTATTCTTAGTTTCAAGTACCATTACAGAAAGAATTTAGTTAAAAAAGCACTAGCTATGATGGATGAAGGAAAATGCAATAGCATCAAAATTGGTGTTTTACAAGCCATTTATTTCGTTGTCTTTGCCTGAGAGGGAGTAACCCAAGAAACTATACAAAATGCTTTTATTAGGGCTATGGAGAATGTCACAGAACTCGAAAATGTAACTGCTGATGCTAACGATGAAAAGGAAAATGATTTATTACAGTTTGGAGCAAATGTCTCGAACATCACCTTTGACGATTATGCATCAATTGATGAAAAGGTTGCGATATGGGGCTTGATTTCTGTTCAAGAAATGATCGCAAAGAAAGAAAAAATGAATGATGATACCGATAAAGACGAAAATGTCAATAGAGCACCAGTTCCAACGTTTATTGAACAATTAGATTTGAAACAATGAGAAACTTTCTTTATTCACATGCATTAAGCGAAAGAGGACAGAGAGATGTAACTAATATCGAAAATTTATTGCTAAGTATGTATTTTTTTCCTTCAAATTTTCTATATTTTAATATAGTAAATTTATTTATGCCATATACTTTTTCACGCGAAAATATTTTATGTTGACCCGCATTAATCGTTTTTTCGTGTCTATCGTTTGAAACGAATGGTCAATTGAGAAACGATCGATCGAGGTTTTACTGTAATAATAAAACCGATTTTAATGGGTTGTTTCGTATCTCAATGTACCAATATTTACTTATTGAACCAACAAGTATTTTAGTGACATGGTTTGCACAGCAGATTTTTTAACCCTTTATTTTCTATCCCCATTAGCTTTAAATCCGATTATTTTCAATATCTCTCATTTTGACGCGCCGTAGATCTTACATTAATTTTTTTTGGCGGGTTCCTATATTTAAAAAAACTACATTCGATACGAAGGCTATTTTAAAAACATAATTTAGTATTGCGCGTCTTTAAAACATATTGGCCAATTTTTAGGAATGTTTTTAGGAAGGCAAATAGAAAAAAAAAAGAAGTAAGCAGAAACACAAACATACCGTATTTGGATACGGATAAAACTTATAATGATACCAACAACAAAACAATTCCTTTAAAGAAAAAACAAGTTGAAAATTGCTCGTCAAACGTAGCAAATGAGGTGCGTTCGTACTATAACTACTTTTATAAATATTTTTTGCACCGCATATTGTACTGAATGTATATTTTAGTGCACTTCATAAGTGCCTATCCATTTCATTCTGTTCGAAAGGCTGTAACATCATTAAAATGTACTTGAAATATGTTTTCCCCATAGGCCGTAATGTAACGGAAGATTTTTGACTCTCCCTGTCATTAAACTATACATCAGATTATCATAAAATTTGAAATGACTCGACAAAATTTTGCAACAATTATATATTTAAAATTTCAGACCATTCGGAAGGCTGTAACACCATTAAAACGCACTTGCAATAATTTATTCCCATTGGTCGTAATGTAACAGAAAACTTTTGACTGCCCCTGTCATTAAACTATACATTTGATTTTGATAATATTTGAAATAACTCGACAAAATTTTGAAAAATTATATATTTAAAATTTCAGACCATTCGGTTGGGTAGTTTTTGCTCTGTTATATGCGCAAAGGCGGACAGACAGACAGACGGACTAAATGATGACTATAGATGCTACGTATTTATATAATTACGAACGCACCTAAAAATCCTCAAAATCAAAGCATCCATTCAAAATTTATACGTATATACATAAAATTAATAAAGAAAGAAAAACCAAACGAATTGCATAATCTTTTATTTATTTATTTATTTATTTTTAATCCCCAAAGTCGATTAAAAATAATTTAAATATTAAGTGGCTACACGGAATTTGTGAAGAGCTATTTTCCTTTTTTATATACATAAAATATTTTGCATTACAATAAGAGGGTCTCAGCTTAGCGAGGAAAATCCCTGCGCTCAAAGATAGCCATTCGCTGTGAAAAGAATCCATCTCGGATATCCTGTTTTGGATTATTTCCTGTAGAACGAGTTTCTCGGCAGCGACTATCATTCTGGGGAGAAGTCAGTTTGTTCGATTCGAGAGGATAATGCAGTCGAGTGCTCGGCTAAATGCAGCACTTGAACGCGGAAGAAAACTAATATACGAAATTTTTATGCGTCATCAGAGTACTTAAATTTCGATGCATATGCTAAATTACCATCTTTTTCTGGTGGTTATTTTAGAATGCTGCATATTAACAGATATATCATGTAAGAAGTTTTAATTTTAATTTTCACTCATAATCTGAAAATATTGTATGCGAATGTGTGTGTACAGTCCTAGGAATAAAAAAACCTTCCTCTCCCCCCCCTTCAAAAAAAAAAAAAAAAAAAAAAAAAAAGATAAATTAGAAAACAGGAATCCTGCTTTTTCAGAATTTAGTGTCTCCCCCGATGAAAATAAAAATATATGTATATATAAATAGTACAAAACATATTTCAATTTTAAGACTTAAAGCACACGCTTTTATTTTATGTAAAATGGCGCCATTCGTATCCTCTTAAGAATTCCACATTTACTATCCACTTTTAAACATCTACAGTAAAGCATACATAGGACGTCACCATCGCAAAATAATACAGAAATGCAGCAGAAAGATGCCGTCATTAAAGAAACTTGACAAAAAAAAGGCTATCTAATGATTCATAGGCCTTCATTTGTTTGCAAACATTAATATAGATACTTAAAATTAAATATAGTTTATAATAGCTCCATGTTTTACCAGAAATCATTTGTTTATATTTTTTTCAAAATAGCACGTATTTTAATTACATTTTCTTTCGGTTGTTATGAGAAAATGGCAACAAAAATATATAATTACTATTTTAGAACTTTTTTTCGCTTTTTTCCTTTACTTTCTACAGAAATGGAGTACTTTCGTTAAAAATATTAAGCAAATGGTTTAAAAAACTACAAAAAAAATTAATATTTCAAAAATAAATGGAGATAAAATTTTCAAACAAATTGCATTTTAAAGTATTTTTTCCCCAATACAACGGTATAAAAATTGAAAATGTGCGATGCTTAGAAGTTTAAAAAATTGCTATAGAGTATTTAATCGTACAATGGTACATCTGCTTTGTTTTACGGCTGGCTTATACAACGTAGCTTTATTTTTTTGGAAACGACACAAAATAAGCAGGGAGAAAGAAATAGCATACCGAGGGCCTAAAAAAAAAACGGAAAAGAAATCTGATGAAAAAGATGCGGCACAAATAGACTGGAAATAACATCTGCTATTAAATGCAGGATTGCCAAAGGCGACTGCATTTTTATTGTTTTGCTCACCACTATTCTAAACAATAATCTTTATGATATATTTCTACCACGAAGTTTATTGTTTAGAAATAGTGTTATATAAAATACTAAAAATATGGCCGCCCCGTTGATTTAAGTACATGATTATACATGATTTAAGTATTGTAGATCGTCTGCATATTAAAATTTGAAAAAAATTTTGGAACTAAAATTACTCAAGATTTTGACTCTCTAATGTTAAATTATTGCCTTCAATATTTTCTAAAGTCAAGCCTTATCTAGCCGATTTTTTTTTTAACTTTACTAATTCTCGTATTTTCATAATACAAATAGGGATTTATGAGAATTATATTCGAAAAAATATGAATTATAACCTATAATTTTTTTTAATGCATTCGATTTATATATACTTCCTACATGCGTGTGCAACATTATAGCTTTTTTATTCATGCAGGTTTTTAGTTATTTTCAAAATCGTCCAAAAATGAAATTAATGGATGATGGAGCGGTTAAAAAATAAAAAACTTTATCCAATTTAATATATCGTTAAATAGAAACAAGACTTCAAGGATCTGGGTACCACCATTTTAGGGACTTCGAAATAACACATTTTATGCATGACGACATGTCAAAAAATTTGCATTCAATTTATATTGCTCCATAAGTTGAACACGTTTAAAAAAAATTTCAGCTTTATAAACTTGTGACCTTTTTAGGCTGTACTTTTTTTAACTTCATAAATTTATTAACTTGATGATACTCAACAAGTTTTTAAATCAGAAAGCTGTGGCCAACTCTCTAAACGTAGTATATCTTATACTTATAAATGTTAGATTTTCCTTTCTGCATACAAATGCAACCAATTTTCAACTATACAAATTTTTATTGTGAGTTTTCACGCAGGAAGGTGGGAGCAGAAACTTTACTAGATGAAACAGACTCAGCCCGGTCTCTTCATACCAATCCCGAGACTCATCCCTGATTTTTATACCAATTTTCGGGCTCAGGCTCAAAGTGAACATTTCATATACTCACAAATTGAAAAAGAGAAAAAACTTACTGTTTCAGGCACAAGAATTTAGTCTAAATCTCTTAAAGTATTTTAGAATCGTTTAAAAATCAGCTTTAAAGGGAATTGAATTGTTATTGATGAGATATAAGAAGAAAATTTCTATCTGATTCTGAAGCCTTGACACGGTCAGTAACACAAAAGAAGTCGTGGGATATCGATTGTCTATTCTCGTTTTCTGTTTGAAGTCCTTTTTCCGAATCGCTGAAAAGCAGAACTCGTATCTTTCTGCCATAGTTGCACAGTGATATTTTAAAAGAACAAGAATTGTAACGTTTGTAGATTTCTGCCAGTGGTTGGGTATACATGGGTGTTCACAGAATTTCAAGACTGATCTGAGAATACAAAATTTATTAAACATTTTTGTACAGCGAACTAAAATTCTTCGAAGTATGACCCTTGGGCATCAACACACCGCTGCCAGCGTTTTTTCCATTATTCATAGGCTCCCTGGAAGTCTTCACACGCAAAGCTGTTAAGGGACCTCGTCGAAGCTGGAATCGTGTCGAATCGCTTCCCTTTCAGGATTTTCTTGATCCGGAAGAACAAAAAAAAGTCACTGGGAGCGAAATCGAGACTGTATGGAGGCTTGTAGCTGTATTGCCACGTTAAACTTGACCAAAACTTTGGCGGCTGAGAGGGCGCATTATCGTGGTGAACAATCCAAACGTCTCTGATGTCTGGACGGATGCGCTGAGTCAGGTACGTTTTACACTGGAATGCACCACCATTTGAAGGATCGAGTCCGGCGTGTCCGTCGAGACATCAGAGACTATTGGATTGTTCACCACGATAATGCGCTTTCTCACACGCCGCTTGCCGCCGCCGAAGATTTGGCTAAGTTTAACGTGGCAATACTTCCACAAGCCCCCTAAAGCCCCGATCTTGCTCCCAGCGACTTTTTTGTTACCCCGGATCAATAAAGACCTGAAAGGGGAACGATTCGACACGATTCCAGCGATCGAGGCAGCTTCGACGAGGTCCCTTTCAGCCTTGCGCAAATACTTCCAGGGAGCTTTTGAATAATAGAAAAAACGCTGGCAGCGGTGTGTTGATGTCCAAGGGTCATATTTAGAAGAATTTTAATTCGCTGTACAAAAATGTTTAATAATTTTTGTATTCTCAGACCAGTCTTGAAACTTTGTGAACACACACTGTTAATAACAAATTTTCTGTTTAAAACAGATTTTCAAGGACATGAAAATCAGAAAACGTTGTCATGAATGAATATTTAGGATTAATACTTATTTCCATGTAAAGAAGCTATTTTTAAATGAGAAAATTAATCGTGAAACAATTTTAAAAAATTCTTAACAAATTTCTAGTGCATACTTTCGGTATCGGTCTTGGGCGGGCTTGGATACAGGCTTGGCTATATTACAAAAATATTTCGGGCTCGGGTTTCAAACCGTCGGGCTTGGGCTCCAAAGAAAGAGCGTAAACTCATCTCTAAGTTGTACCAGAATTAGTATACGATGCAGAGATATTCATGTTAGATTACCTTTCCTTCCATTAAAAAAAAAAAAAAATCTAAATTTTTATTATGAGTTTGCAGACAGGAGCATCAAACTTCATTCTGAGGTTGATCAGACCTTGCATAAAACTTCTTCTGCATTAGCATTAAATGTAATTATCATAACGTTAAAGAATGTAACATTATGAATAATTCAGGTTAAACATCCTATTTCACTTTGGAGAGAATTCTAGAAATGTGGGCTTTTTATCAATTATTACTAAAATTAATCTTAGAAACGTCGTAAAAAATTGTATTCATGCAAATTGGAGGGTGTAGAATCCTTTTATTGTGTCAAAAATGGGTTACTTCTGAGAAATGTTAAAGTTTTCTGTTTTAATTTTAATGTGTAAATAATCACCTAAGAATTTTCTTTTACCTCTTCAGGAACGATTTTTTTATGGTGAGAAAAAAAAATGACACTTTTTTTATGATTTATTCATTTCATATTTATGGGAATTCAAAGAGAAAAGAAAAAACATAGGAAAAACAATAAAAATTCACAAAAAAGTCCACATTTGTGTCTGCTGAGCGTTAATGGTAATTTATGAGTGAAATGATTTCTTATAAAATAAAAAACTAACAGTAAATTTCTTTCTGAAATGTCTGCAAATTATTAAAACTTAATACATTTAATATATATGATATTATTTTTATCAAATATTAACGATTTGTTCAAATAATCCAACAACACTGAATGCCGATAAATGACTTCATGCTTTACCTCTAACTTTACATCGGAAATAACATTATCGATGCAGTCAAATCATAATATTTTTATTTCTCTTGTTGAGGGATTCTGTAGTGAATAGGTTATTATCACATTTTTGTTCTTTTTTATTATTAGCAGTAATTATAAATATAAAAAACTAAACGTTCACGTATGTGGCCAAGGGCGTGAAGCGGTTAAAATATGAATTAAAATTAGATATTATGTCCAACTGACTGCTACCGTTGTAATTTTCTACTATTGTTTGTGACAGAATTGGTAGAAGTATTTTTTCAGGACTGTCCAGACATACATACAGGGTGCCGACTGAAGTCCTGAATACCCATTAACTTCCGAACAGCGACAGCTGTAGTTATGAACGTGGTGTCTAGGCCTCGTAAAATGGCTATGCGCTACGAGATCAGACTGCTTGCAGTGCCACCTTGCGGCAAACTGTGGAATTGACGTTACTAACTCGAAAGCGGTACGAGGTGTGAAAAAATGTAATTATAAAGATGTAAAGAGTCCTCGATTTAGTACGAAATGATGACTTATGTGTAAAAATAACTTTATTAGAAGTCCTGAAATCTAAATTTTATATCTTATCATCAGCGTAAATACGCCATTAAATGCATGCAGAAGTGCCGCATTATAAGGCAGAGGCACACTTACTAATAAAACTAAAACAAGTAAGCAAGGTATAGTTTATTTTAATAAGAAAATCCAATTAAATATGCTTAATCTGTCCATCATCGGAACACATGCAGATTGCATAATACATTGATGCTGATGCTAGATATATTGAGCCTACTTAACTAGATTTTGTAATTAAAATAAACTGTACCTTGCTTACATGTGTGAGTTTTATTAGTAAATGTGTGTCTGATTTATAATGCACTTATGCGTGCAATTAATGACGTATTGAGCTGATGATATGATATAAAAATTAGATTCCAGGGCTTCTATAAAGTTATTTTTACATTAAAACATCATGTCGTATCAAATGGAGGACGCTCTACATCTTTGTAATTGCCCTTTTTTTAATCTTGGTACTTTTTGCGATAGTAACGATAACGCCTCAGTTTGCCGCAAAGTGGCTCTGTAAGAGATCTAATCGCATAGCGTATAGCCACTTAACTATACCAAGGCACCAGGTTAATGACTACAGCTGTTTCCATTCTGCAGTTAATGGGGATGGACAGGACCTTAGTAGACACCCTGGATGTATGTATGTATGCATACAATAATAGTTTCGTATCGCGGATAAAATTTTGATATTAAAAAAAGACGTTTATCATACGTATCATCTGGCTGACAATGTTGTCTAAAACCAGGATCTATTATTTCTTGCAAGCTTATTTAATTAAATTTAAGAAATTAATAATTTAATTATTGCGAAACTATCCAGGTCATGTAAATTGATTATGCTTGCACTTTATGCTTGTCAGTTTGTTTTGCCGGGCGAAGCTCAAAGGCCGCCGCCATTCGCTGTGTGAAGAATCCATCTCGGATATCCTGTTTTAGGTTATTTCCTGTAGAACAAGTTTCTCGGCAGCGACACTCATTCTGAGGAGAACTCGGTCTGTGCTGTGCGATAATGCAGTAGATTGCTCCCCTAAATGCAGCACGCAAACACACAATAAAAAGGAATATATGAAATTATACTCATAGCTAACTATGAAAAATGTTTTGACACACTGAATTGCTGTATTGAATTCGCATATGATTTTGTTTAGTTTATTTCAGAATATTGCTGTACATTATGAATTTTTTTTTTTGTTTTCATACATAATCTGAAAGCATTTTAGTATACTCGCGCGCGTGCATGATGTCTCAAGAAAATTAAAATGCGATTTCATTTTTTACCTGCTGTAGATACGAGGGCAATGTAAACTCCAAAAGCGTTCAAAATAAGGTAGGAATCGGGATCATGCAAGGAAATAGTCATGCCATTAGTTTTTAAAAAGTTACACTTTTGAAATTTAAAATAACAAATTATATTTAGAAACTATTTCTTCGTACTGTAACAAGAACAACAGCAAAAATTCCATTCTTCAAAAGTCACCGAGTTACAATACTTTGAACTTTATAAAATTTCGGCGCTTTCCGGAACTAAAAGCAGAAAAAACACTTTTCACAGACGAAAAGCTCCGAAATGTTATAAAATTCAAAGTATCATAACTCGGTGAATTTTCGTCGTAGAAGAATAGAATTTTTACGGTTGTACTTGTCAGAATTTTTATTTCTATATATATAACTTACTGAACTCAGAAACCGTATAAAGATTTAAAAAGCGTAACTTATTGAAAATTAATGGCAGAACTGTTTCATTAACATAATCTTATTTCATAATTTATTTTGAATAATTTTGCAATTTCCATTGCAAGCAGGTAAAATATTAAAGCGCGTTTTAATCTTTCTGGGATACCTTGATGTATATACCCACGGATTTTAATTCATATGAAACAAGACATACTTATTTTTTCTTTCCTCTTTTTTTCTTTTTTGTGTGATATTGGGATATTAAAATAAACAACTTTCTAATAGTTTTAAAATGTATTAATTATTTATATTTATTAATATTTTATCTTCAGCTTCATTGTTTTACCTTTATGGTCATTCAATATTATGTTAAAATAATTGCAACCTATTAACGTTAACGTATAATCATTCCATGTGTTTCTACAACCTTTGGACAAGTTCATACGGAGATAAAATTATATTGGTAAGAGTGACTTTTCTTTTCTTTCTTAAAATGAATTTATTTTTAATAATTTTTTTACCTTTTCCATTCAGTATGAGATATTTTTTGTTTGTTTGCTTTTCTATTGGTTTTAATTTGGCGTTTTTCTTATCTGGATTTCAGGATTGATTCAATCTTAATTTTCGAATTTTTTCATGTGGTGTCGTACCTGATACACACCCACAACGTGAGTAGACGAAGTCTGTTTCACCGCGTCAATTGTTTTTAAATTCAAATGACGGCACATGGCATTAGTTTTGATAATTAAAGAAAGAAAAATTAAAATATATACGAGGTACAGTCAATAAATTCCCGGAGTAGTCGGATACTTTCACGCAGGCGTTCGTTGGAAGGGAAATATGTTTTTTGGAGGTTGGAAGCACTGATAAGAAAAACACACGGGCATCTGGAATTACCTAGGTGCGGATCATTCCTGACAAAGCGAATTTTTCATTCGTCGGATTTTGAAATGTCGTCTTTAGAGCAGCGTGCAGACATCAAATTCTGCGTTTTGTTCGAGAAATCCCCTTCTGAGACGCCCGGGATGCTGAAGAAAGCATACGGAAGCGATGCCATGAAAAAAAATGACTGTGCACGAGTGGTATCAGCGTTTTCGTGAAGGTCATACAAACATCGATAGACTGGGCGTCCCTCCTCTTCCACCGCAGATGAAAATGTTGAACGTGTTCCAGGGCGTCGAGCGTGTACAAGCACGTCATTCACTGCGAATTTATTCCTGAAGGCCAAACTGTCAATAAAGAACTTTACCTGGAGACCCTTAAACGACTATGAGATGCAATCAGACGAAAACGACCTGGAAAATGGACAACAAACCGATTGGTTTCTTTTACACGACAATGCTTCACCACATCGCGCTCTGGTTGTGAAAAATTTCCTTGCCAGACACAGTGTTACCACTGTGGAACACCCTCCTTATACCTCCCGACCTAGCACCAGTGGATTTTTACCTGTTTCCACAGCTAAAGATGAAATTGAAGGGACACCGTTTTATGAATTCAGATGTGGCGATCGAAAATGCGACAAAGCTACTGAGGAACGTCTCAAAAAATGGATTCAAGGAGTGTTTTGAACAGTTATACGAACGCTGGAAGAAGTGCGTGGATGCAAGCGAAAAGTACTTTGAAGGCCGATAAGGTAAAATTATTGTTCTATTTTTTAATAATTTGTAATTGACTTATTCCAGGAATGTTTTGACAGTACCACTGAGGTGCAAAATGACCGGAACGAATATTTAATTGACTAAATAATAAATACAATTATATTAATCCACATGTAAACCACGTAAATTAATTTTATCAAACTAAATACGAAACATTAATATAAAGAAAACATTGTAAAATAATTGTCATTATTACAATATAATAAATTGCATTTTCGCTGTATATGCAATAGGAGAAAAATTATAAGAACGGAACAGATTTTTCTAAATTATAGAAATATTACATGTCAAATGCGCTTCTTTTCTGTTTAATAATTTCAGTGCAGCGTTGTGACATAGAGTTTACAAAGTTAACATGCCATACCTCACAAAGGACAGATTTTAATTCTGCTTTTGAGCCATACTGGATCAGTTGACCATTTCTCTTGCAAATATTGCTTACTAGGATTTAGGTCCTGAAAATTGGCCGCTCAATCAAGTGTGGGAACCTTTTTATCTTCAAACCATTTCTTTTTGTCTCTTGCAGAGTAAGTTGAGGCCTTTTCTTTTTGAAAAATATAGTTAAAGCCGAAAGTTTTTCACTCTGTTTCAACAAATTATATTCTAACATGGGAATATAGGTACGTCTATTTCGTCGTCACCCCACCAGTAGCCGAGAGGTTCTGCTCTCAAAGCTGGTAGATGGGAGATACTGGGTTCGAGCCCAATCGCGCCCGTCGGCCTAATCGTTCGGAGTTTTCCGTTGTTTTCTTCGAACCTTGGATTTCGTTGCGTAAATAAAGATTAGGTTCCCTTAGAAAGACCCCCACGGAGGGCACCCCTCTTCGGGCCCATATCCGTCGTGCAGATACTTGACCGCCATAAACAACACCAACACCTATTTTGTCGTCCTTCTAGAAAACGAATTCTTAGCTTACGTCTGGAAGAAAAAGCAGCCCAAACCATTAAAGGGAACCTCCACCAAGTTAATGAGTGAAAAAAAATCCACTTTTCCTTTAGAATTTCATGACATTAGGAATGCATGCCATCCACACCATCGAAATTATACTTCTTTTCATCACTGAAAATAATTTTAGACCAATTCGTTTGTTGCTTAAAATGTTTCTCTTCAAATTGAATGCGGGCTTTTTTTATGGCCAGCTTTTAAACGTGGTCACTGATGTGTTTTCACATATTTACGGATTCCTCCCGACCTTTTTATTGTTCTTCTTATAGTGCATACTGATGCTGTCGTCTTTATCTGTCTTCAAATTTCATTTGCTGTCATCTTTTGATTGCAACCTTGCGAACAATCAAAATTTCGGATCGTTTCGAAAGAACCCTCGGCCTTCCTGTATATTTTGCAAAACCATAAGTAGTTGGGTTCTGTGAGAAATTAAAAAATTGAATGTTTAACTTTATCAGCAATTGTTTGAAGTTACATTCCGATATTGTTATAAACTTATAATTTTACCTCTTTCGAAGTCAGAAAGCATTTTTCTTCTCCCCATTGTCAAAAAATTTTGCGATCAAAACGAATGCACTCAGAATTTCTTTTAAATGCTTTGGTAAATGGTACGCGAAAATATTCATCCATCACGAGCTACGGTTTTGAAATAGTTGCAACGTTCTTATCATTTTGTTTCAAAGTAAATATATCAAAACACATATTTTAAAATAGACTTTTAAAATCTTTATAATTTTTTTAAACGGTAGTTTTAACATTATTTTAACACTTTATTGTAAGTATTTAACCCTTTATCTACTGACGGTATTTATAAGATAAAATTCATTCAATACATCGATTAGCTGTAATGCAGTTTAGAATGAGTTATAAGATGCATTACTTTATCTTGTTCAAGAAGCATTATGGGTTGCACGAAACAAAAATATTTTTTAAAGAATGATTATTTTGCCTTTGCATCTTTTCAGCTTTCTTGGCGTCAGAGGGGGGGGGGGGGAGGGATTTTTCAATTCGGAAATATTTCTATTGTAAGAAAATTATATTTGTACATTTCCTAATTCTACATAATACTAAGGAAATTTTTAAAATAAAGGATTTGAGTAGGGTTATAAATATTGCACAAAATCCCTATAAATTCAAATTTAATTCATCCTTCAAAATCCTTCAGTTCTTCTAAAATTCCTGTAAAATGTGTTAAATGATTATATAAATCTTCTAATGTAGTTTCAAAAATTCACGAAAAATGCTTTAGAAGATAAAATTTTCCCGAATTCATAATTCAGTACATAAAAGGTTAACAAGAAGATGACTGAATAACAGTCTGTGAATGAGTGTATTTTTGCTAAATTTCGCATTCTTGTCGTATAAATAAAATTTTATTAAATTTTCTATTCAATCTTCGAATATTAAAGGGGATAATTATTAAAATAGAAGTTATTTTTAATATTTTTTCTTCTTTAATAATTAGATAACAAGTTAAATAGAACTATCAAGCATTAAAAATGAATTATCAAAGCCCAAGTAAAATTACAATAGTATGAAATAGTAATATAATAGTAACTGCTATTGATTACTTCTTGTTGTAATATCATCCCTTCCCTATCCATTGTTTCGCTTAAGCTATAAAATATTCCCGTTTTTCTTTCCTGGAACTTCGTTCTTTATTGTTTTGATACGGCCGTGTAAACATCGCATAACTTTGTCGGCGTTATTAATATTCAAGTACTCTGTATCCTTCCAGCGGTTACATAAGTGAATGACTGCCTTAATGTAAGGAATTATTTTCCTGTAGAACAGTTTTCTCTCCACGGATAATAGTGCCCGATAGACGATTGCCCGCAGCGATTGTCAGCATATGATTGTTCGATATAGTTAAGTATTAATAAAACGATACAGTATTAGAGAAAATACAGTGTTGCAATTTCCCGCTACTGTAGAAAGAGGCAACTGTATTTTGCGCTTCTGAAATATATTATTATGGGCGCCTTTGAATCTTTCAATTTCTTTTTGTTGTTGTTTTCCCGGGCGCGCACTTTCCACAAGCTATGTTTATTAACACTTTGAGGTGTAAGCCCGAGTATCACTCGGGTTGCCGTTTTCGGTGAAATGAACTAATCCCGAGAGTCTCTCGGGGTCAACTTTTAACTCTCTGAGCTATAAAGTTACCGACTATACAGAGTGGTCATAAAAAACTTCCCCGATATATGTAACTGTAACCCTAGCGACCTAACCGCTCAACCAATCGAAAGGAAATTTCAGATTTCGTTATTTGAAGGTATGCGCTGGAGGTCGTGATGATTTAAAACAATAGAGCTCTCACGGTTACGGTTACAGTGAAAACATTTCGAAATTTTCGAATGGCAACACCCCTTTTTTCCTGCGCAAATTGATCAGCGCATTGAAAAACCATGAATGGCGTTGGAACGATACACGTATGACTAAAACTGCCGGTGTAATATCGTGGCACTCAATCCTAATCAGTTCCAATGTAACGTAATATTCTGCACCCTAAAACAAATGATTACATTTTTATTTTCACTATGTGTACACAAATATAACTCAAAAACACATTTTAAAACAAATCTTACAACACTACTCAGTTCACAAGTGAAAAAAAAGAATCGGCTACTGAAAAACATGTCCTGTAGCCACTCCTTCGTTCCTCACAATGGTCTTTTTGCAAGCGTTCTACGCCGGCAATTTTCATTGTACGTGTATCATTCCAACGCCATTTATGGTTTTTCAATGTGCTGATAAATTTGCGCATGAAAAAAATGGGTGTTGCCATTTGAAAATTTCGAATTTTTTTCACTGTAACCGTAACCGTGAGAGCTCTGTTACTTTAAATCATCACGATCTCGAGCGCATACCTTCAAATGAGTATATCTAAAATTTCTTTTCGATTGGTTGAGCGGTTAGGCCGCTAGGGGTTCATTATGTCGGGGAAGTTTTTTTTTTTTTTTACCACCCTCTATTTGTTGATAGCCTTTTCAGATATTATCTACGATCCTTTTATTTTGAAAAATATATATAAATGTCAGCACTAAGCAGAAGTAAGTATATGAAAATATCTAGAATCAGAACTTAACTCGAACTTATTGTGAACCTTGTGATGTTGCTCTTTGTGAAAATTCGTGATTTAAAATGTACCACACAAAAGCAAATTTTATTAAATAATGCTCATATGCAAATAAAACCTATTTTTAGATATTTTTACAACATTTGGGTAAGTTTTTATTCAAGTCTATGTAAACTTTTATGTTAAAAATTATGTTTTCTTATGCGGGACTTTTTTAAAATATATAAAACATGCTTTTTTCAGTAATTTCTCATTAAATATTAATTTTTAGTACATTTAAATAGTTTCTTCATTATTATTAAGAGCAGTTTGAAGTTTATGATAAAAAAAAATTATTAAAATACCTATTTTGCAAGTATTTTTAAAAAAAATCATGAAAAATACCAAATACCCTCAGTCCAGAGGAAGATATATGCAGTTGAAATAGCTCAAACCTCAAAGTGTTAACGTAAGTTTAGGCTCATAGAGATTGCAGAAAAAGTTTAGATGCATCAAAAAATACCACTCTTTCTACCTAGATATTTAAATATTGATGTTTTATGATGGTGTAAACTTTTATTCGTGTGTTTCAAGAGCTGGCTGGTTTTTTTTTTTCCTTTTGTAAGATAAAAGCATGAATTGAAAAATTCAAAGGACAAAACTGTTTCATGGCAGGTACATGGAAGTTTCATGAACACGTGAAAACTTTTTACAGTTGAACAATCATTTAACGAACGAAATGATAGGATAATAGCTGTTGTCGAAATGGCTACACTTTTCAGTGATGTTTTGGATTCGAGTAGTGTCAAATGCAAAACCTCTACCTGTTTTTGTAAAAAAAGCTTGTTTTGTGAGAAAGGACTTGGAAAAAGCATGAATTGAAAAATTCAAAAAACAAAATTGTCTCATGGCACGTACATGAACGTTTTATGCAATCGTTATTATCGTTTAAAACTAATAATCACACGTATTTATTGATTATTAGCTATGCTTCTATCCATACAGCAAACTTTTTGCACGGGATCTAAATTAGAGATAAGGTTGAGGCAGATTGGACTGTGTAAAATGTTCACAAGCAATGTTCGAGAAGACTGCGTTCATCAACAAACCCTGTAATTGGAAAAAAAGCTGGTAGATCGATTTACGATTCCATTGTTTTACGTTATCAGCAGTTCATACACCAGAACGGCCATCAGTTTGAATGCAGACGTTAATTTTATAAAACGTTCATATACCGGAAGGAGGCATTACAAACAATCACCTTATCGACTTCACGGCTGAAATTTCAGAATTAGCTATAACTCGATTCGCGTATTAAAACGCAATCGGTCTGCCAGGTGATGTCTTGCCAGGGAGGTGGTGTCTCCCTGCACCCAAAGGTATGAAAACAGGAAGGACTGGGTGCAGGAAAATACAATTCTAAACCTACTAATCAACCGCTAAAATCGGGTTTTCAGGTGTTTTCCACCAAGATATGACTTGGCAGACCGATTGCGTTTTAATATGCGAATCGAGTTTTAACTTCTGGAATTTCAGCCTTGAACTCGTGAGGTGATTATCTGTGCTTCTGCCGTTTGGTTTATTATTCTTGCAGTTCCATTTCACAATTCGAAATTAAGTGTGTGTTGATGAAAACTTACGTTCTATTCATTTAAATTGTGTATATAGTTTACTATCAAGAAATATTATTTGCTGTACTTTACATAAGAGTATGCCAAATAATCTTTAAAAAGCTAATCATAAATATTATTTACTTTCTTAGGCTAAATTTAGGGAACGATACTTTCTAGTTCATTAAAATGCATGAATACATTTGGTGAATGTAACTTTTGTTAGAAATATAAAGCACTATTTTCTTCTTCCTCATGCTGGAACATTCACAAATCATATTGAGTATGATTTGTCAATGTTGTTGTCACAATTGTAATCCAGTTGTAAACAATTCAATAACCAAGTTATAAACAATTGTAATCAAGTTGATTACAAATTGTGATTAAAATATTGTAATTAAAATAATATTGTAATTAAAATATTATTGTAATATAATTGTAATTAAAATATTATTTGCTATATTTTACATAAGAGTATGTCAAATAATCTTTAAAAAGCTAATCATAAATATTATTTACTTTCTTAGGCTAAATTTAGGGAACGATACTTTCTAGTTCATTAAAATGCATGAATACATTTAGCAAATATAACTTTTGTTAGAAATATAAAGCACTATTTTTTTCTTCCTCATGCTGAAAACATTGACAAATCATATTGAGTATGATTTGTCAATGTTGTTGTCACAATTGTAATCCAGTTGCAAACAATTCAATAACCAAGTTGTAAACAATTGTAATCAAGTTGATTACAAATTGTGATTAAAATATTGTAATTAAAATATTATTGTAATATAATTGTAATTAAAATATTATTGTAATATAATTGTAATTAAAATATTATTTGCTATACTTTACATAAGAGTATGTCAAATAATCTTTAAAAAGCTAATCATAAATATTATTTATTTTCTTAGGCTAAATTTAGGGAACGATACTTTCTAGTTCATTAAAATGCATGAATACATTTGGTGAATGTAACTTTTGTTAGAAATATAAAGCACTATTTTCTTCTTCCTCATGCTGGAACATTGACAAATCATATTGAGTATGATTTGTCAATATTGTTGTCACAATTGTAATCCCGTTGTAAACAATTCAATAACCAAGTTGTAAACAATTGCAATCAAGTTCATTACAAATTGTAATCAACTTGACTACTAAATAGAAACAAAAAGGTATTTTTAGCGAAAATTGTATTGCTAGTATCTGCAGTTTGATCACGATGCATAATGCTTTATAATAATGTAATAAAAATCAATGGAAATATTTAAAAAATTCCAAATTTAAAAAAACGTGAATTTAAAAGATTTTTTTGTCATTCAGATCCTGTAGGAATTCTATCAATATATTTTAGTCATGCGTATCTTATTTTGACTTTTATTATTACAAATAATGAAGAGTTGTTATTATTGATCGCGTTTTATTATCTCATATACCGTTCAAATAATCGATCAATGATAGCGTGAACTAAAGGCATTCGAAGGCATTATGGATAATTCTTCAGGCACGCCCTTACGAGACCCAACAGCGGTTTCGTTCAGCTGTTGTTGTTGTTGCTTTTTCCTGAAACCAAATATCCACTGAAACTCAGATCTTGGACAGAAACTTTCCGAAAACGGTGTCGAACATACACTAATAAAAATGTTTAGAGATAATATGGCTGTTGAGAATTCACTGAAACAAGGACTGTATATTGCTAGTTCTTGAATAACACTAATTAATGACAATCGTTGTGCTGTTTTCCATTTAATATTACAACCTTGATTTGAATATTTCACACATTTTTTGTCGGACACACATACATATCCGAACGAAAGTTTCACACACACTCGAAGGGAATTTTTTCCCTGCTCACAAGGATAAATTTCGAGGCGACGCAGCGCCCTCTCTATATTACATTGGTAACTAAATTAATATTTTAAGAATATAAGGATTAAACATATCGCCCCCCTTGAAGCCTCAAGGAGGGTTCAAAAAACACTAAATAATAACATGCACAATAATAATTACATTGAGAGTAAATACACCTTATTCATACTTCTCTTTACGTCTCCATATTTAGTCTTTATTGTCACAACACGAACTTTTTTGTAAAGTCCAGGAAAAAGCTCGGTAATACGTCCAAGTGTCCACTGCAGTGGTGCCGAATTGTTCATGTGCACAAGTACCAAATCTCCAATCTTGAGATTAGGTATCGATTTCCACCACTTGGAACGCGGTTGCAATTGATGTAAATACTCTTTGGACCAACGGTCCGAGAATTGTTGACGAAGTTTTTGAATGAGACGCCACCTTTCACTAAGACACAAGTTTTTCGTTGGTTGCACTGGTTCAGGAAATTGGTGAATAGGACCGCCAACCAGGAAATGCGCTGGCGTCAACGCGTTCAAATCACTGGGATCAGACGATAATGCAGTGAGAGGTCTGGAATTTAAACAAGCCTCTATTTGAAGAAGAAGGATGTAAACCTCTTCGAAACTAAGGAGTGCAGAGTTAGATACTTTCGTTAGCATTTGTTTAGCACTTTTAACTGCTGCTTCCCACAAACCTCCAAAATGTGGTGTATATGGAGGAATGAAGGACCACTCAATGCCCTTCATAGAGCAGAAATCCTGTACCTTTTCTTCTTGACACAATAGAGCTAGTTCCTTAAGGTGCCTGGCAGCTCCCTTAAAATTAGAACCGTTATCGGAGATTATCTTACTCGGACAGCCTCTTCGAGAAATTAATCAGCGTAATGCAGCAAGGAAACATGCAGTAGAAAGCTCAGACACCAATTCAAGGTGTATGGCCTTTGTAGCTGTGCAGATGAAGAGGCAAATATACGACTTGAATTTGGCGACCGATCTTTTATGAGCACATTTAGTATAGATAGGACCGGCATAATCCAATCCTACGATGTCAAAAACACGAATCTGCATAATCCGAGTAGATGGTAGATCTCCCATTAATTGAGGAGAAGCCCTTAAATTACATTGAAGGCATTTTATGAAATTTCTAATTTGCTTGCGAACTGTAGAACCACCATCTACGAACCAAAACTTTTGTCGTATTAGTGACAGTGTAAGCTGTGGACCAGCATGAAGGTTAGTGACATGATAATATAATATGAGCTTAGTTGTAAATTCGTGGTTGTTTGGCAACAGCATGGGATGCTTTTGGTCATAGTTTAAATTTGAATGATTTGCTAGTCTGCCTCCTACACGAATTATGCCATTGCTATCCAAAAACACATTCAAAGGTAGCAATTTGCTCTCCCTAGGTAATGGTTTTTCTTCAACTAGGTAATTCAATTCCGATGAAAACTCAAACCTTTGGATTAAATTCACTATACGGATAATTGCTCTATCAAGCTCTTTTGATGTTAACCAACCTGAAATTCTTGACGCACCTGGACGGCTATTGCTTAGAAATCGTAAAATCCAAGCACACACACACGGATTAATTTTGAAAAAGAAGATATTTTAGCTATAAATTCAGGCAATGACACCATTTTTGTAGCACATGTAGTTGCAGTAAATTTCCTTTCTTCCTTTCAGAAATTATCTGATTGTGATGAGGCATCATTTATGTCAGACTCGGCTTGTTCCTTTAAGGGCTGACTTAACCAATCAGGAGCATGGAGCCACAAGTCATTATTTACAAGTTGAGATGGTAATAGACCCCTTGTCCCAAGATCGGCTGGATTGCAAGTTCCAGGAACGTGATACCATTTCACTGAGGGGATGGTTGTTTGTATTTTAGACACCCTGTTAGCCACAAATGGTTGCCATCGATACGGTTCGGTTAACAACCACGCTAACGTTATAGTGGAATCTGTCCAAGCCAGAGTATTTTGGATTGGTAAATGGATATCTCTCAAAACCACTTGCAAAACATCAGCAAGTAATAATGCTGCACATAACTCCAGACGAGGCAAGGATTGTGTCTTCAAGGGAGCAACTCTCGTTTTGGAGGTAAGTAACGAAACACAAATGTCTGAATTAGACAGAATACAACGCACGTAAACTACAGCACAATATGCCTTTTCAGAGGCATCGCAGAATGCGTGCAATTCGATATTAACGCACATAGGATTTAGGACACATCTTGGTATTTTGATTTGGTTGATAAGGTGAAGCTCTTTTCTAAATGAGATCCACAACTTGTTCAGATCTTCCGGGATTGGCTCATCCCATGTAAGCTTGTGCTTCCATAATTCTTGAAGTAATATTTTCATAAATACTACGCATGGAGATATCAATCCCAATGGATCAAACATACGAGAAACTTCAGATAATATCTCTCTTTTGCTATTCTCTTTTTTCTCTTTCATTGGTAATACTGAGAAACTAAAGCTATCTATTTTTGGATTCCAACTGATACCTAGAACCTTCACATCATCGTCAGAATCGACAGGGATCATTTGTTGTTCATCTGATAATTCTTCAACAATTCTAGAAATATTCGACCTCCATTTTCTCAAATTAAATCCTCCTTTTTTCTCATTTTCTTAAGTTGTTCAACAAGCTCAACTGCTTCTTCTTCTGATGCAGCTACAGGTAAAAGATCATCAACGTAGAAGTCATTCAAAGTAGCATGAGAGGCTAACGGATAATTACTTTTCTCGTCTAACACCAGCTGTTGCATAGCCCTTGTAGAGAGAAATGGAGCGCAAGCTGTTCCATAAGTGACTGTGAGCAGTTTGAATTCAAGTACTGGATCTTCAGGAGCGTTTCTCCAGAGAATTCGCTGCCAATCTATATCATCTCGGTGTACCTTAACTTGGCGAAACATTTTCTCTACGTCAGCACATACTGCAACTAGAAAAGTTCTAAATCGAATAAGGATTGGATATAAATCTTGCTGTACTCGTGGGCCTATCATCAGTAAATCGTTGAGAGAAATTCCAGAGGATGAAGGACATGACGCGTCAAAAACGACACGTAGTTTTGTAGTGCTACTAGATTTTCTCAAAACAGCGTGATGTGGTAAGTAGTAAGCATCCCTTTTAGCGTAGTCTGATTGAGGAACAAGTTCCATATGTCCCAATTCTAGATAGTCCTTCATAAATTTTCTATACTGTTCATATTTCACGGGCTTAGAAGCTAATGATTTTTCAAAATAATTTAATCTACGAAGGTCTGACTGTCTAGAATCACCTAATTGGGATTGTGAGGAATGGAAAGGCAATTTCACAATGTACCTTCCAGTTTCATCTCTGGTGTGAGTTTTAACGAAGTGTTCCTCACATGCCTTTTCGGCAGTTGTTAGTAAATTTACGGCAGGAACGGTGTCCAGCTCCCAAAATTTCTGTATTATCTGATCATTCACTAATTGAATATTATTTACATTGATTACAGGTTCTTCCTCGGGTGCATTAGCATTTCCCGCGATGATCCACCCAAGGTCTGAACGAACGGCAAAGGGTTTCCCTTCACCAGAAGAAAGCATCTGACCCTTCAACATTGGTAAGGCAATATTTACACCAAGCAAAATGTCAACAGCAGCACTTTTATAAAAAGTAGGATCAGCTAATTTTAAATCGCTAAACGGTTCAGACCAAGAAGAATCTAAACTAACATGAGGAAGTTTACCAACAATTTTATGAACAACATAAACAGATGTAGAAAAATAGGAATTGGATGGAAAATGAGGAGAAAAGGTAATTTGTGAAACACCATTTGTATAGGTGTCCGCAGAACCTAAACAAGAAATTAGAACATTTGCTCTCTTTTTTGGTAGTCCAAGCCTTTTAAGACAATCATTTGTGATTAAACAGGCTTGACTTTCAGGATCTAGAAGAGCCCGGCAAAATTGAACTTTTCCTTTAGAATCATTCACGCTTACGATTGCTGTACAGAGCAGCACTTGGGCATCCGAGCTAAAATCAGAACAACATGAAGTAATACTAGAGTTTTTGCCAACTTCACTAACTGAATTAGAATCTCTATTAGAACTAAGCGAAACAGCAGGTTGAAAAACCTTAGCTACAGCAGATAAACTAGCATTAGCTGAATTTGTCACTAATTGATCACGATCAGATCTTGACTCAACATTATTATCAAAATGTAGTAAAGTATGATGAGATTGTTTTCATTTCTGACACCTAGCCGTACTTTTACAGTTTGATTTACGATGAAATGGAGTTAAACAATTAAAACAAACATTATTAGACCTCACAAAATTCACACGTTTATTTACAGATAACTTTAAGAATGAATCGCATTTATTTAGTGTATGAGCTCCCTTGCAAAAAATACATTGAGTTTGAAATCCTGAAGCCAACAATGTCACATTTTTAGAAAAATTCTTTTTTACTCCCTGATTACCTGAAACAATCGATCTAGCATGATTTGAAAGAAATTCTAGCAATTCGTTTAACTTTGGAATTTGATCATTCTTTAAGGGTCTTTCCCACCAACTTCTAGTAGCTGGATCTAACTTAAATTACATAATAAATAAAAGAATCGTGTCTGCTGTCTCGTCTATTTTTAAATCCAAAGTTTCGAGTAATCTAACATATTCTTTAGTAGAATCAACTAAATTCAAAATTTGAGAATGCGACTCATTATTTAACTGGGGCATATTTAACAGTTTTTTCATCAAGGAACCCAAAATTTCACGTTTATGAAAATATCTTTCTGTTAAAAGGTCCCAAGCTATTTTGAAATTATCATCGGTGATCGAAAGGGATTGCACTATTTTTTGTGCATCATTCTTTAAAACTCCCTTAAGATATTGCAGTTTCTGAGACCCTGATAGTTTTTGATTGTCTATAACAGCAGCTTTAAACAAATCCGAAAATGCTAACCACTCATCTACAGTACCCGAAAAAATCGGAAGGGATAAAGTAGGTAGTTTAATCTCATTATAATTAGAATTAGAAGTGACATTATTTATTTCATCCTTTTTTTCATTTCCCTTCATGTTTATTCTATCAATAGTAGACAACATTTCATCTAAAGTTTCAAAAAGCTCTTCGCGTTCATTACTATATTTTTCAATCTCATCATCTTTACATAAACCGGAAATATTACTAAAAATAGCTTTTAATTTCTCTCCAATATCGCTAAATCTGTTTCGAATTAGGTTTAATTTAGCTGAATCTAAACTATCTAATTCGTCTGTAGTTTTATTTTTTAATCGGGTTAGAGCCGTTTTGGCAACCTTTTTTTGATTTAAATATGCCTTTATATCCATTATGAAAAACAAATAAGATACAAATATACAGTTATAACTCCAGAAATGAAAATCAAAGTATATTCCCTAACTGAACTCATGAATAAACAATGAAAACACAATATGATTCTGATAAAAAACAATAACAAAATTGTAATATATCAGCATGTATATATTTCGTATGTGAACTGTAACCGAGAACTAAATAATTAACTCTATGTATTTTGTATTTATAACTGTAACCGGGAGTTAACGGTAGACAACATCAGACGAGATGTAGCTTGAACGTGTGTGTCGGTGAGCTGCTTTTAATAAAGATTTTTGTACTTATAAAATGTCCCATTAATTGGGTTATTTAAACTAATATGCATTACAGCATAAAGAATAATAGTAGAGCTTAAGCTCTACCAAAGATCCGAAGCTTATATGGTGTCAGGAAGAAGATGTTGAAAGATAGAACCAACATGCTCTAAGATGGAATGTTTAAAGCCGCCAGCAGAGTTTAACTTCACGTGTGGGAATGTTGCCGAAAACTGGAAAAAGTGGAGACAAAAGTTCGAGAACTTTATGATAGCCACCGAGAAGAATGAGAAACCAGAGAAAAATAAAATAGCGATCCTTCTGAACCTGCTGGGTGATGACGGCGTAAATGTGTTCAACATGTTCAAATTCGAAGCGACCGAAAGAGAGTCATACGCTACTGTGATCAACAAATTTGATCAATACTGCACGCCGCGACGGAGCGTGGTATTTGAAAGATACAAATTTTTCTCAGCAGTCCAACAAGAAAGCCAATCAGTGGACAATTATATTACCGTTTTGAAAACGCTAGCGGCCTCGTGTGAATTTGGAGACCAAGAAGAAAGCTTAATCCGTGATCGCGTTGTCTTGGGAATCCGCGATGTTTCATTACAAGAGAGACTACTCCGGGAATCGGATTTGACTCTACAAAAAGCTGCCGAGTTTGTCAGAACGACGGAAATAAGCAAAGAACACTTAAAATCTATTAATGGACCAAACGCTTCTAGTGCTTCTGTGGACATTGTTCGAAGAAACCAAACCGGGACTGATTATTCTAAATTAAAAAACTCTAGAACTGGAAAGAAAGTGAACACTAAAAATGAAACATTTGACTGTTTTAAGTGTGGTAGAAAACACAGGAAAGCAGAATGCCCTGCTTATGGAAGAACATGTAAAATATGCAAAAAGCTTAATCATTTTGCCAAAGGATGTAAGTTTAATAAGGAAAAACATGTTTATGAAATTTCAAATGATAATTTATTTGTTGAAGCAGTGGAAATTGACAGTGTGGTAAGTACTTCATTCAATTCATGGGTAAAGAACATTGAAATAAATAATGTTAATGTTAATTTTAAATTGGATACAGGGGCAGAGACAAATGTCCTACCCTTATCCACTCTCAAAATGTTGAATGTAAATGTAGAAGTAGAACAAACTCATACTGTACTTTTATCATTTGGTAATTTTAAAATTAAACCTGTTGGTAAAGTAACGTTAAAGTGTAATATTAATAATCATGTTGATATACCCATTGAATTTATTATTGTTGATAAAATATGTAAACCTATTCTTGGATTAAAAACATGTAGTCACTTAGGTCTAATACAAAGAGTTGATTGTGTAAAAGCTGAAAAGCAAAATATCTTGGATACATATAAGGATGTATTTAATGGTTTAGGTACATTTCCAGGTGATCCTTATAAAATAGTTTTGAAAGAAAATGCTAGTCCTGTTGTGCACCCACCTAGGAGAATTCCTCAGTCAATCATTCAAAAATTGAAACTTACCCTAAAATTGCTAGAAAAAAGGGGGATAATTTCAAAAGTAAACAAACCAACAGATTGGGTCCAAAGCCTAGTTGTGGTTGAAAAACCAAATGGTGACTTGAGAGTATGTTTAGATCCTCGAGATTTAAATAAGGTGCTAAAAAGAGAGCACCATGTAATACCGTCACCTGAGGATATCATTAGTCGGCTAGAGGGGAAAAAGATATTTTCAGTTTTAGATCTCAAGGATGGATTTTGGCAAATACCTCTTGATGAAAATAGTTCAGATATTTGCACATTCAATTCACCCTTTGGGAGATTTAAGTTCAATAGAATGCCATTCGGAGTCGCCTCAGCTCCAGAGGTCTTTATGAAAAGAAATCAGCAATTATTTGGAGACATAGAAGGGGTCGAAATTTATGTAGATGATATTATAGTGTCAGGTAAAGATGAAAAAGAACATGATGAAATATTACATAAGATATTGGAAAGGGCTCGAGAAAACAATGTTAAGTTAAACAAAGATAAATTTCAATTTAAAACAACTGAAGTCAAATATTTAGGATATATTATTTCCAATGGGGGCATCAAAGCTGACCCATCGCTTGTTAAAGCAATTGTAGAAATGCCTAGTCCCCAAAATAAAAAGGATGTTAGGAGGTTGTTGGGAATGCTAAATTATGTTTCAAAATTTATTCCAAAACTTTCAGAATTAACCGTTTCCCTAAGGGAGTTGTTAAAACTCAGTGCAGAATTTATTTGGTCAGACAAACAGGAAAATGCCTTTATAAAAATAAAAGAAACTTTAAGTAAAAGTCCTGTCTTGAAAGTGTTTAATCCTAAAGAGGAAATAGTATTACAATGCGATAGCTCCAAAGATGGTCTGGGAACATGTTTGGTTCAGAAAGGACAACCAGTTTCTTTCGCATCCAGGAGTTTGACTGAGAATGAGAAAAACTACGCTCAGATAGAAAAAGAATTACTAGCTATCACATATGCCTTTGAAAAATATCATAACTTTGTCTATGGTCATAAGGTAACTGTACAGACAGATCATAAACCATTAGTGTCAATTATAAACAAACCTTTAGCTAAAATTACTGCAAGAATGCAAAAAATGGTGTTAAAATTGGTAAAATATGACTTTACAATCAATTATGTTCCAGGTAGTCAATTATATTTGGCCGACACACTTTCTAGAGCATATTTGAAAAATAATAACAAAGATGATCCAGAAATGTTAAATGTGATTCACAGTATTACAAAGGCTCTGCCTTTAAGTGAAAAAAGACTTTCAAATGGAAACTAAGAATGATGAGGATCTTGCTAAAATAATGGAATTTTGTAAAACTTCTTGGCCTAAGAATAACAAAATTTTGTCTGCTAATCTTAAACAATATTATAAATTAAAAGATGTCATATATGTAAATGAAGGGTTAGTGTTTACTAATAATAAATTAATTGTTCCAAAAAGTTTAAGGCAAAATATGTTAGGTTTAATACATGAAGCCCATTTTGGAATGGAGAAGTGTAAAAGTAGAGCACGAGAAATCTTTTACTGGCCAGGTATCTCTACTGATATTGAGGAAGTAGTTTCAAAATGCCAAATATGTGAAAAATTTAGAAAACAAAATGCAAAGGAACCACTAATGCCCCATGAAATACCAAATAAGCCTTTTGAAAAGACTGCAACTGATATATTTCAATTTGCTAATCAAAATTATTTAGTTATAGTTGATTATTTTTCTAAGTGGATAGAATGTGCTACTCTAAAAGATAAAACAGCTAATGAAATAATTCCAAAATTAAAAGATGTCTTTGCTAGATATGGTATACCAAATGAAGTTGTGTGCGATAACAATCCCTTTAACAGTTATTCATTTAAGAAATTTGCAGAGGACTGGGATTTTGAACTAAATTTTAGTAGCCCCAGATTTCCCCAGAGTAATGGAATGGCTGAAAGGGCGGTAGGAATAGTTAAAAATATTTTCCGAAAAGTACAGGATATAAATGTAGGCTTAATGGAATATCGTAACACACCCATTAGTGGATTGGATCTATCCTTAGCACAACTTTTATTTAATAGGAGGTTAAGGACAAAGTTGCCTATCAGTAATATATTGCTAAAATTTGAAATAAGCGACCCTGAGTTTAAACTTCGTACACGCCAGAGTAGACAGAAATTCTATTATGATAGGACAGCACAATCATTAAAAGAGCTAAGACCTGGTGATAACATAGTATTATTTAATTTTAGGTCTGGGCAATGGGATAAAGGACAAATTATTTCTAAGCATAAAGCTCCTAGATCTTATATTGTAAAAAATGCAAATGGGGAAATACTCCGCAGAAATAGACGGCATATCAGGTTATCAAAAACTCCTTTAGAAAATCATCCTGTGTATGATGATGTAATTATTGGAGATAAGACTGACAGGTCACAGAACTGTACAGCCCCTGTTGTAAACAATTATGATCAACAAAGTATGCCTAGTACTACAATTACAAGAAGGGGACGAGTAATTAAACAACCTTCAAGGTTCAAAGACTTTTGTATGAAATAACTATCTTGTGTACTGCATATGTAAATATATTTTAGTGTCATATTTCATGTATTTGTTATATTTATCATAAATGGTCATTTCTTGTATGGGGCCGTTCAAATATTACGTAAGCACCTAAGGGGGGGGGAGGGGGTTAGCGATTTGCTTATTTTTGCTGACAAGGGGGGAGGGGGAGTTTGAATGATGCTTACGTAAGACATTTTCAAAATCTCTTAACTTGTAAAAAAAAAAAAAAAAAAAAGAAAAAGAAAAAAACTATTAAAAATTTCAAATTGAAAAAAAGAAATAGCAAAAGAATACTTATCTTGAAGTTCTGATGTCAGTTATTTTGACCGCACAAGGAAAACATAAACTAAACAATCTCTTTTATCTAGAGGTGACTGTTCATGTTTGATGCATGAGCAGGGCTTAATTTCTAACAAAAAAGTACCGGAGCCCTACTATTCTGCGGTACCGGTACTAACAGCCATACCGTCCCCCTCCCCTCCTGCTACTGCAATCTGCATATTTATATTTCATACATTATTTGCCAAAATGTAAAGTATTTTTTTCTATAGAAAAATAAAAAAATTAAATGTATCTATCAGCATATACTTAGTTGTGAACTACTCTACTTTTTAGCTATCACTCCTTCCGAATAGAATTCTTTGCCTAATTTTAATGTTGTTAATTGCAGAATTCTGCGATTAAATGTGGTAAGGATTATGATTCGGAAATAGTGTTAACACCAAAAAGGAATAGTTCCCAGCTATGCATTTTTATGAAAAAATGAATCAAATTTACAGAGATTTATATTTATATGCTGAAGAATGGAACATTTTTCAATTTCCTATAAATGGTGCATATCTTAAACTACAATCGATTCTTTCCGTATAACGATCTTTTGTGGTGAGCCCCCGAAAATCAGATTAAATTAAAAATTTAACACCGTTATTGGAACGATTCGATGCTTTTATAGAAAAAGGGGAAACCCTGCTCGAATGCTTTCTAGCCAAGACCACAAACTGATATAAAAATTGAATCCGTTTCATCTCCATCTCCTACGTGTGCGACACATTACGTCACATATAATTGTTTTGGTAAAAAAGAATGCAAAACTTGGAGATGGGAAGGAATGAAAGGGTAATTTAGGCTTCGTTTTTTCGGAAGCGTTGCTACACTGGGCTCCGGAGCCTGTATTCATGAGCTCGGCTGAATTCCGATCAATATTTAAATATTTACTAAGAACGGAGAAGTACCGGAGCTGAGCTCCGATCGGCTTACTTAATTTTGTACCTTACTAAAAATGAAATGTAATCCAATTGAATTGAAAGCAGTGTATCTCAAATTCAAAAACAGATAAATAATGTTTCCAGTGATCTAAAAAAAAGAAAAACAATCCTTAAAAAGGAAACGACAAAATGATGAATACCAAAGAAAACATCGAACCACCAAACGAACAAAGCTTGAAGAAATCTGCCATGATAATCCAGACATTAAAAAAAATTAGCTTTGAGGGAATCAGTAGGAAGACCAAGTTTAAATGTAGATCAACCATTATTGCTTAAGGCAATAGCAGACATAGCTATTATTGGAAGCGCTGCAAATGCAAAAAGAAGAAGCGAGTCAATACGAAGTGTCAAAACTCTCGATAACTTGACTGTAGAACTGAAAAAGGTTGGTTTTGCAATAAGCATGAGTGGAACATATCTTCGTTTGCTTCCAAAAAATTCCTCAACCATCGAGGGTCGAAGACATGTCACCACAGTGCCGATAAAACTTTCTTGGGTTCAGACTGAGTATTACCGATCTCACATTGATACCCAATTTGTAGTAACATCCATCCGCTATTTAGAAACTTTAGCTTCAATTCTTGGACCCATGCAAGTGTTGCTTCTTTCACAGGATGACATAGTGCGTGTACCTTTGGGAATTACAGCAGCCAATAAACAGTCCCCGATACTGATGCATATGAAGTATCGTGTATCCTTACCCGACCACGAGTGGGTCATCGCTGAACGCCACAAACTTATACCATCTATTTACGCTGGTATTGTGATTGCTCCTGGCATGGCAGGTCAAAGTATATAAAAAGCCATAGGTTATTCTGGTCCAAAGTTTATTGCTATAAGAAGTGGGAAACGCAGTTCTTCCACAGCAAATACTCATGCTCAGGATTTTGAAACTCTATTAATACTCAAAGAATTTGAAAAATTAGTGAAAACAGAAGAGGGTTTCATCAAACCTGTAATCATAGTTACGGTTGATGGAGCTCCAAACGAGAATCCCCGCTACCAGAAAGTTATATCGTTTGCTATTAACCATTTCAAAAAGCATGATTTGGATGGAAATTTCATTGCGTGCAATGCTCCTGAAAGAAGTGCATATAACTGAGTAGAAAGGCGAATGGCACCACTCAGTCGAGAACTGTCTGGTCTTATACACCCTTATTACCATTATGGTTCCCATCTCGATGAGAACGGTAGCACTATTGATGAAGAAATAGAGCAAAATAACTTTGCATATGCTGGTAAAACTCTCGCAGATATCTGGAACTCATTAAACATTGACGGTTATCCTGTTACGGCCACATATGTTGAACGCTCTTGGTTATGACTTGGATTGGTATTCGAAGCACTTACAAGAAAATCAATACTTGCTGCAAACTATAAAATGCGAAGAAAAGAATTGTTGCTCTCCTGCACGTAGTGAATTATTTTGTATATTAAAAGGACTATTCATTCCTCCTCCAATTAAAATGATACAATCGTCAAATGACATCATTACAAGTGAGGAGAGGGAATTTATAGATTTAAGTCTCCGTCTGGCCTTAAATCTCAATATTACAGGGATTTTTAAAGATGCTGAATGATTATTTTTGCCCTTCCATAAAATTGCAATTATCCCCAAGAACTTGTGGAAGTTATGGCCAATACCATGCATCTCAGAAGTCAGCAAACAGACACAAAAAAATTCAGCACAGTGAAAAAAGCGAGAAGACCTGCCTTATACGACCATTGAAAATTGCTGCTCGTCGAGCAAATGAACTTATGTGCTTCGTAAAATTCGTGAAAGATACAGAAGATGTTGAGTGTATCAAGGAAGATGAAGTTGATCAAGATTGTATCCGAAAAGAAAGCGATGAAGATAATCAAGTAAAACTGGAAACCAATATCATAACAGATATGGAAAAATGGCTTGAGCAGCCGTGGTCAGCATCGGAATAGATATTGGCATGTTCAAATTTAAATTTTTCAAATAGCTAAGTTCTTCTAAAATTGTGATCTAAGAAAATTTCTTAAATAGAATTGTAAAGAAATAAAACAAGCATTTATTTATTTTTTTTTTTTTTAAGTCGAGTAGAGGTTTTTTTTTTTTTTTTTTTTTTTTTTTTGTATTGTGTCCTAATTTTTTTTTAAAGTGGAGGGGGGGGGGTTGCAATTTTCTTACGTAATTATTAAGGGGGGGTTTGCGATTTGCTTATTTTTGCTGACAAGGGGGGAGGGGGGGTCAAAAATTGTCAAAAACATGCTTACGTAATATTTGAACAGCCCCTATAATGTGAATTTGGGGCCGTTCAAATATTACGTAAGCACCTAAGGGGGGAGGAGGGGGTTAGCGATTTGCTTATTTTTGCTGACAAGGGGGGAGGGGGAGTTTGAATGATGCTTACGTAAGACATTTTCAAAATCTCTTAACTTGTAAAAAGAAAAAAAAAAAAAAAAAAACTATTAAAAATTTCAAATTGAAAAAAAGAAATAGCAAAAGAATACTTAACTTGAAGTTCTGATGTCAGCTATTTTGACCGCACAAGGAAAACATGAACAATCTCTTTTATCTGGAGGTGACTGTTCATGTTTGATTCATGAGCAGGGCTTAATTTCTAACAAAAAAAGTACCGGAGCCCTAATATTCTGCGGTACCGGTACTAACAGCCATACCGTCCCCTCCGCTCCTGCCACTGCAATCTGCATATTTATATTTTATACATTATTTGCCAAAATGTATTTTTTTCTATAGAAAAATAAAAAATTTAAATGTATCTATCAGCATATAGTACTTAGTTGTGAACTATTCCGCTTTTTAGCTATCACTCCTTCAGAATAGAATTCTTTGCCTAATTTTAATGTTGTTAATTGCAGAATTTTGTGATTAAATGTGGTAAGGATTATGATTCGGAAATAGTGTTAACACCAAAAAGGAATAGTTCGCAGCTATGCATTTTTATAAAAAAATGAATCAAATTTACAGAGATTTATATTTATATGCTGAAGAATGGAACAACTTTTTTCAATTTCCTATAAAATGCTTTTATAGAAAAAGGGGAAACCCTGCTCGACTGCTTTCTAGCCAAGACCACAAACTGATATAAAAATTGAATCCGTTTCATCTCCATCTCCTACGTGTGCGACACATTACGTCACATATAATTGTTTTGGTAAAAAAGAATGCAAAACTTGGAGATGGGAAGGAATGAAAGGGTAATTTAGGCTTCGTTTTTTCGGAAGCGTTGCTACACTGGGCTCCGGAGCCCTGTATTTATGAGCTCCGCTGAATTCCGACCAATATTTAAATATTTACTAAGAACGGAGAAGTACCAGAGCTGAGCTCCGGTCGGCTCCGGTGCAAATTAAGCCCTGTGCATGAGGGCTTATTATCTCTGAGAACTTACTATTATTTCCAATTGTGAGAATAGAATAGAATAGAATTGAATAGACCGATGCGATATGTTGTATTGTGACAATATGCGTCTTCTGGGAAAGCTTCCAAAACGTAAGTAAAATTCCATCTTTTTTGTTTCCACCCCTCCTGTGTCAAGTGGTTGAACCCCATAACCATAATGACCGACTGCTCTACTGTCTGGTGTCTCTTGAGTTTTGAAAACCTCTCAGTACTGTAGTGTAGTGGTGTTTAAAATAAATAAAATCTGAAATATGTCTTCATTTCGAGAAATCTTGTGTAAAAAACTTTTTGAAAGTTTCAAAAAGTCTGCATCAGATAAACCTTTGAAGGATATCCAATGTAAAACTAATGTGTGGCGGCAGTACAAAAAGTCTTCTAAAACTGACAAAGAGTTAGAGGTATTGGTGCTAAAAATAATTGAGGTCGAACTGCGTAAGGTAACCAAAAAGAAATCAGTCTTTCGGTGCTTTTCGGTTAGCCGGGCGCCAGTGTTATATATACATATTTATATACCTACATATATGCAAATATACATATTTATACATATACATATATTGTATATATATACACACACATATATATGTATATATACATATATGTATGTATATAAATATGTATATATAACACTGGCGCCCGGCTAACCGAAAAGTACCAGTCTTTCTTGATTATTTTATAATGGTAATTATAATCAATTTATTCTTAAAATTTTAAATATATTTTATCATAACTTTTAGTTTACATGATTACTTGTAAAAATTGGAAAAAAGATAGATAAGATAAAATGACCGTGTAGCCTTGTCGAAACATGGTTAGAATGGGAATAAATAAAGACTAAAGAAATGTCAAAAAATGAGTTAGTACTTTTTAAATATGGCGTAGCCAAGCTAAACCTTATTTTTTCTTTTCAAATAACTCGAAAATTAATGTATCCATGGGGGAAAAAATTAAAAAATATGTAAGTTTTGTTGCAGATAATCTTCTGATTTCAAATTTTGTACCTTACTAAAAATGAAATGTAATCCAATTGAATTGAAACCAGTGTATCTGAAATTCAAAAACAGATAAATGAGGTTTCCAGTGATCTAAAAGAGAAAAACAGTCCTTAAAAAGGAAGTGATAAAATGAAGAATACTAAAGAAATCATCGAACCACCAAACGAACAAAGCTTGAAGATATCTGCATGATAATCCAGACATAAAAAAAAAAAATAGCTTTGAGGGAATCAGTAGGAAGACCAAGTTCAAATGTAGATCAACCATTATTGTTTAAGGCAATAGCAGACATAGCTATTATTGGAAGCGCTGCAGATGCAAAAAGAAGAAGCGAGTCAATACGAAGTCAAAACTCTCGATAACTTGACTGTAGAACAGAAAAAGGTTGGTTTTGCAATAAGCATGAGTGGAACATATCTTCGTTTGCTTCCAAAAAATTCCTCAACCATCGAGGGTCGAAAACATGTCACCACAGTGCCGATAAAATTTTCTAGGGTTCAGACTGATTATTACCGATCTCACATTGATACCCAATTTGCAGTAACATCCATCCGCTATTTAGAAACTTTAGCTTCAATTCTTGGACCCATGCAAGTGTTTCTTCTTTCACAGGATGACCTAGTGCGTGTACCTTTGGGAATTACAGCAGCCAATAAAGAGTCCCCGATACTGATGCATATGGAGTATCGTGTATCCTTACCCGACCACGAGTGGGTCATCGCTGAACGCCACAAACTTATCCCATCTATTTATGCTGGTATTGTGATTGCTCCTGGCCTGGCAGGTCAAAGTAAAGCCATTGGTAATTCTGGTCCAACATTTATTGCTATAAGAAGTGGGAAACACAGTTCTTCCACAGCAAATACTCATGCTCAGGATTTTGAAACTCTATTAATACTCAAAGACTTTGAAAAATTAGTGAAAACAGAAGAGGGTTTCATCAAACCTGTAATCATAGTTACGGTTGATGGAGCTCCAGACGAGAATTCCCGCTACCAGAAAGTTATATCGTTTGCTATTAACCATTTCAAAAAGCATGATTTGGATGGAAATTTCATTGCGTGCAATGCTCCTGGAAGAAGTGCATATAACTGAGTAGAAAGGCGAATGGCACCACTCAGTCGAGAACTGTCTGGTCTTATACACCCTTATAACCATTATGGTTCCCATCTTGATGAGAATAGCACTATTGATGAAGAAATAGAGCAAAATAACTTTGCATATGCTGGTAAAACTCTCGCAGATATCTGGAACTCATTAAACATTGACTGTTATCCTGTTACTGCCACATATGTTGATTCAGGCGAACCAGACTCTCTTGGTTATGACTTGGATTGGTATTCGAAGCACTTACAAGAAAATCAATACTTGCTGCAAATTATAAAATGCGAAGAAAAGAATTGTTGCTCTCCTACACGTAGTGGATAATTTCGTATATTAAAAGGACGATTCATTCCTCCTCCAATTAAAATGATGCAATCGTCAAATGACATCATTACAAGTGAGGAGGGGGAATTTATAGATTTAAATCTCAATATTACAGCAAAGGGATTTTTAAAGATGCTGTATGATTATTTTTTCCCTTCCATAAAATTGCAATTATCCCCAAGAACTTGTGAAAGTTGTGACCAATATCATGCATCTCAGAAGTCAGCAAACAGACACAAAAAAATTCAGCACAGTGAAAAAAGCGAGAAGACCTGCCTTATACGACCATTGAAAATTGCTGCTCGTCGAGCAAATGAACTCATGTGCTTCGTGAAAGATACAGAAGATGTTGGGTGTATCAAGGAAGATGAAGTTGATCAAGATTGCATCCGAAAAGAAAGCGATGAAGATAATCAAGTAAAACTGGAAACCAATATCATAACAGGTATGGAAAAATGGCTTGAGCAGCCGTGGTCAGTATCGGAATAGATATGGGCATGTTCAAATTTTAATTTTTCAAATGGCTAAGTTCTTCTAAAATTGTGATCTAAGAAATTTTCTTAAATAGAATTGTAAGGAAATAAAACAAGCATTTATTATTATTTTTTTAAAGTCGAGTAGAGTTTTTTTTTTATTTGTATTGTGTCTGTTTGTAAGTGGAGGGGGGGGGGGTTGCAATTTTCTTACGTAATTATTAAGGGGGGGTTTGCGATTTGCTTATTTTTGCTGACAAGGGGGGAGGGGGCGTCAAAAATTGTCAAAAACATGCTTACGTAATATTTGAACAGCCCCTTTATGGGTATTTAAAGATATGTAATTGTACTTGTTCTTTAACTGGAAGAAAGGATGTAATATATCGTAGACAACATCAGACGAGATGTAGCTTGAACGTGTGTGTCGGTGAGCTGCTTTTAATAAAGATTTTTGTACTTATAAAATGTCCCATTAATTGGGTTATTTAAACTAATATGCATTACAGCATAAAGAATAATAGCAGAGCTTAAGCTCTACCAAAGATCCGAAGCTTATAAAAATAAAGAATCGAAACCACTCACTTAGTTATTTTGAAGTACTATCCAAGAGAAGAAAAATAAATTTTTCGAGCAGCAAAAGGAAATTATGTACTTCTTTTCACAACAACAAACGCATATTGTGTAATCAGTAGAATATCACAGAACGATTTCACAAAGCATTCGAAACGAAACTAAACTAATTTCCAAACTCCGTATCGTCGGACCATTTTATTTATGTTGAGAATTCACTGAAACAAGCACTGTATATTGCTGGTTCTTGAATAACACTAATTAATGACAATCGTTGTGCTGTTTTCCATTTAATATTACAACCTCGATTTGAATATTTCGCACATTTTTTGTCGGACACACATATCCGAACGAAAGTTTCACACACACTCGAAGGGAATTTTTTCCCTGCTCACAAGGATAAATTTCGAGGCGACGTAGCGCCCTCTCTATATTACATTGGTAACTAAATTAATATTTTAAGAATATAAGGATTAAACAATGGCTTTTCTTTAATATAATGAATATAAATTCGATTTTTTTACACATTAACCTCTTGATTGCCAGGTCCTACGTCCTCTCATTTCAGTAATCAATGACCATTACCCCGTACGTTGTTCCTTACACAGTAATGGTGGCATATTTGAACCGGATATGGGTCTGTTATATGCAACTGATATTACAAGGTACTGGTCGAAGGTGAGTAGTAGTAATTTACACCTCATAGCCTGGTATATGGCCCTTCACCGGCGAAATTAAGCCTAGCAGTCACGGGGTTAAGGTGCACTTTTGCCTTAACCCGGGAGAACTCGCTGCATGAGATTTTCTCTCACAGTCGTACTTTTTTAAGACTCTTATTTAAATCATTTTTCATTTTAATTAAAATTTCAAAATGTTTTTCAATTATTTTACCTATTTTGTGAATAAAAGTACTAAGCCAACCAAAAAAAGTTGATATTATATGAATGTAAAGTAAAAGAAAAGCAATTGGGCATTCTCACTAGCGAGTTCTCCCGGGTTAAGGCAGTTCTCAAAAAAATATTTTTCCCTGCTCAAGGACGCAAAACTTTCTTACACATTTTCTGGCTCATTTTTAAACTTAAAAGCATAAAACTTTCAGGTATTATTATTGAAGTGTTTTGTGATCGAGCAGTTGTTTTCATTTTTCGATAAATGAATTATATCTTGAGTTCTGAGTGATTGTCCTATAAAATGGCAGTTTTATTCCTTTCCCACGCTGCCGCGTTCGGAAATTCGGTTTAAAACGTCAACTTTCACAGCCTTTTCTGAGGGATTTTCTTCCTTTACCAAAAAGTGGGGAAAGCTGTTTAATTACATAGTTTCTGAATAAAATTTCGTGCGTTTGAGTTCAAAAATGATTTTAAAAATGTATCAGCGAGTAGCCAAAGTTCGGATTTAAAAAAAGCCTTAATACATGCAAGCGTAAGATAAATTAATTTTAAAACTCTACCTTTAATAATTAATCAAATAAATTTGCGATTAACTACCTATTCATTATCAACTAATTCTAGAAACAAACTTACAAAATATCAAACATTAATGCTAAGCAAAAGCTGATTAATCTTCAAATTTCTTTATGACGTTCACCATGATAAGCGTACGACCTCGTCATTTTAAAATATATTTATATTTATTAAACCACGAACACAATGCATTTTTTTAAATATCTCAGGGAAATATCATTCAGTTACAAAATTGATATCGAAACCGGCATGTTTTATAATTCTAGATTTCCATTCTTGTGGAAATAAATGCATGTAATGTTATGTGACGTAACTTATACGATGCAATGTGTTCCTAGAAGTTTATCAGCTCATATCTATATATTACGTTTAGATAAAAGATACTTTATCATTTTTTTAATCACACAAAGATTTAAATAAACAAATAAATGATTGTTAAATGTATAACAAAATAAAATATTACATAAAATATTATGTTAAAAGTATTCTTTGTTTACATTTGAGAAAATATTACAACTATTTATTAACAACATCCTGAATAACGTTACGAGATAATTTCGATTAAAATAATGATTGGACACTTTTGAGTGTGTAATTTTTTTGTACGAGTGAAGTTATACTCAACACAAAATCGTAAATTTTATTTAAGGAGGTTCTCAAATGCTCCGCTCAACAACACGAAACTTTCTGACACATTTCCTGACTCACTTTTATACTTGAAGTTCATACAAATGGCAGACTTGACTGTTGAAGAGATTTGGAAGCGAAATGCGTTTTCCAATTTTTTATAAATAAATTACTTTTCGAGTTATAAGCAATTGTGTCACGTCACGACCTGTTTTTTCCTTTCTCGCGGTGTCGTGTCCGGAAATTCCGTTCAAAACGCCCACTTTGACAGCATTTTTTGAAAGATCTTTTGTCTTTACCAAAAAAAGGGAAAACATCTTTCGAAAACAAAATTTTTTAGTAAGAACAGGAAGATTTCATGCGTTTCCGAATAAAAATTAATTTAAAGATGTGTGAGAAAGTAGCTCCTTTAGATTTCAGAACAGACTTAAGGCAAACGTGCAAGTCTATTCAAACTTGCAATAATAGTTTTCACCTGTTGTTTCCACAATACTTAAGCCAAACGCGCAACGCATCTGGAATGAAACACGCAGTATAAGAAAATTAATATTGATACATTTCTACCGAGAGAAATTCTCAAGACTTGCCATCCAACCAGCTTGAACTATTTATGAAAAGGAAATTCATATTTCTATGACAAATATTTATATCTACTTATCTCTCAGTTCTGTTTGTCATCCATATAAAATGCAATGCTACTCAATATTAACACAGACATACGCATGTATTTGTACTTTCTCATATATATACATGCATAAAAATGCAATTTTAAAACTTCTCGAAAAAGTATCTAAGACCGGGAATCAAAACCCAGAACCTTTGGGTTAAATTGCTAATGTTCTTCCAATCGAGTTAGCTAGAACGAAAACCGGCCAACACAATTCACTCAGACAAACCTTTGGTAATAGCATCTGGCCTGCCATGTAGACAGTTCATCAGAATAAGCTGCAGGTGAAGGAACTCCATTAAAGGGTGGAAACGTATATGCACTTTAATATTTTAACATAATCATAATAATTGGTAACGATATCATACAAACTGAAATTTTTTCCTACTTCAATTACTGATATATAGTTCCAGTTAGATCAATTGGAAGAGCATTAGAAATTTAAGCCAAGGGTTCGATTCCCGCCCGGGACATTTTTTTATTCCATTAAGAATTTTTCAATTTGTATGATAACTTTACCAATCAGTATTAATTATGTTAAAATATTAAAACAAATGCGCATGTTTGAATGCATAGACACGCACATATGTGTGTGTGTCACATAACGTTGCACTGAAATAACTGAATGTTAAATTCGTATAGACTGAGCTTTTCTTAACGATGGTTTTAACACAAAACGTATTCCCCGAAGCACGAAAAATGTAGTGTCTGTTTTATCAGATTTTGTTTTCCATACTCTGAGAGATTAGCATTTACTATATCCCTTCTTTTCTGTGCCAGTAATTCAGTAAATGAACATTTTTTTCTAATGAACATATGGAAATGTGTACTCACTTTTTAAAAATAACCATTTCGAGATCCAGCCCCACTAAAAGAACATCTTTCTCCACAGAGAACTGAATGCAGAGGGAGCCTTCGTCGTTGCATGCCTTCGGCTGTACGGTGTCCACCCACATGGGGCACGGCCTCACGGTACTTGAATGCTCTAAGATATCGTTTGGGCATTTGTAGCGGCATCGACACGGTTTGCATCTGCTGAAACTAGCGAATATTTGCGGGGGTATGCCGTCAGCAATCCGGACTGATGCTTTTCTGAAATAAAGAAAAAATTATGTTTTGTTACATTGTAAAAAATTTCAAAAATTTCCCTAATATCACAAAAATCTTTGCGAAAATTCGGTGTAATCGCTCCGTTATCTAAGATCCCAGAAACCTTTCAGTTATTTTCAGAAACTATTTTTAAAGAAATCGATCATAAACTCGAAAGAAAAAACAGCAAGGTGGAAACATTTCTTAATTTAAAAAAAAAAAAATGTTTGTTGTCCGTAAATTGAGGAAAATATGTTTCTGTTACTGTTAAAACCTTTTGAGCTTCTGAGTTTTCTACTAGAAGTTTCTGAAGATAAGGGGGAATTTTCCTCTGTCGTGGGTAACTACAAAATTACTATGAATTTTCACAAACATTTGTTTTTATCAGGAGACGTTATACCATAAATTTTTCGTTTGCAATGTAGATAATGTGATTAAATTTATGTTACATCAGGCAAAAATTGCAAAATATTCGGTAGATTTCTTAGACATGTATTAAAATGAAAACCTCTCTGTTCACTTTTTGATAATTCATAATTTTAAGAAAGTAGTCTATGGTCCAGTGAGTTTAGAGATTTTGCATGCGATCGTGGTGTCCTGAATTCTAATATTTGTGCGTGAATGAGCCCCTATTCTGTTATTTCTTTAATTTTCGCAAGTTAAAATCTCCAGGAATCAGATTTTCACGGTTATTTTGTGCAATGATATAATAATTAGGTATATGCAGGGGTGTAGTGGAGGGTATACGCGGGTATACGCCGTATACCTTCTGGATTTTTTAAGAAGCACCGTATACCCTCTGTTTCTCAAATAAAGCTATAGCGTATGACGCATGACGTTCATGACTTTAGCGTATACCCTCTGCCTACAGCGTATACCCTCTGGTTTTTTTACGACTACATCACTGGGTATATGTGATTGCGTATCTGTTATATATATATATATATATATATATATATATATATATATATACTGCATATCTCGTCCATAGTGGTCATTTAGTCTGGATTTTTACCGCTTCCTGATTTGGACGTTGAAGTTTACACGTGCTGAGTTGCCCCTGAAGTTCCCATTTTAATATTTAGCTTTTTGGGGGGGAGGTGTTTCTAAGACTGTGAATACGCCAACGTGGTAAGCAGTTAAGATTCAATATTTTTAACAATACTCTTTTATTCAAAATATTGAATCTTAACTTGAAATCCACGCGATTCCTTTGATAGTTATATTGCAGTGTTCAAAGTGACATTTTATAGCGTTAATTACACTGTTTCTAGTGACAGTTTAGCGTGAGCTAAAGTTGCTTTATTCTTCGGTTTCTACAGAACTATGAGCAAAGTCATTTGCTTTGGACTAAGCGTTTGGATTTAGTGAGTATATTGATAAAGTATTCCCCCCTCGCTGTCTTTTCTATGTTTTGAACAGAATTTTGATCCTCTTTAGTTTAATTCTGCCCAATCCACTACCAGTCACCCTTATTAATGCTTTTAAATAAAACGTTATTGTTGTTAATCTCATGTCATGGCTACTTTTCAAAGTGCACTGCCCAGCAGTGGTGTAGTCGTACAAAAAAAACAGAGGATATACACTGTAAGCAGAGGGTATACGCTCAAAGCAGAGGGTATACCCTCCACTAAATCCCTGCTGCCCAGTAGTGTACATCACAAAGTTTCCTTATTAAATATTTTTTATTTAAAAGATTACCATTTTAATCACACATTCTTTTCTTTGAAAGATCAATACATTGCATCATAATTTGAAAATAATTTTATGCATATGCCATTATATGTATATCTCTAAATGATTTGCCGTCTAAACATCTAAATTTTTGCCATTCCTTGCAGTATTTTATGGAAAAAACTAAGAATGTTTGCTGTCAAGGCATCAATTGCTGCTGGTTTATTAGTATAAATCACTTACTTCATGCCAAAAAGTTATTAGAAGGTGTTAAATCCTACAAACTTGGAATTCAATTCAACAGGTCCATCTCTCGATATCAATTTATTTACAAATTTTTATTTCAATAAGTTTATGGTTAAGGTCACTTTATGGTACGTACTTCCATCTTGATGTCTGAAATCTTGTTCAGATGATAATTTCTTTGATTTTTCAAATTTAAAAATAAGTTGTTTGGTTTAAATTTAATCTTTTGTTCCATCTTTAATAACTTTAAATTATATCGTGCTTTAAAAAAAACTTTTACATCGTTATAACATGGCTGAGCAAAACGATACGACAAACCATACAACTTTTTTTTTTTTTTACACCCTTTTATTTAACTCAACCTGGCTTTTGTATGTAAAGATAGAATTTTACAATAGATTTTTAACCTACTTTCTGATAGGATAGAATTTAAAAAAAATAATGCACAAAGGCGTGTATCTGATGACAATACAACATTTTTACAACTTAAAGGGGTAGGATACCTTTAAACCTACAAAATTTTCGAATTTTTTTTAAATAAATATTTTGATTCCGTAATCATTTCTGAACAATATGCAAAAAACAGCATTAAAAAAATCCCATTAGTTTACTAATTATGGCAGTTTTATTTAGAATTTATGTTAAGACTACATCGGATAATTAAACTTTTCGTTGCGTTTATTCAAAATGATGAATTTTGATACTGATATCAGTGTTACTAAAAAACTATGCATGGCAATCAAAAGAAATTTTCAAAACATATTCATTTCTGCATAAAGTGAAAATTTTTAATTTTCTGTTAATTTTTTTTTATTTAGTCAATATATTTTTCAAATATTCTGGTTTTAGTATAAAGGTATGTATTTATCTTATTATGTATATATATTATGTATTTATTTTCACCAACATTTCCTCTTTATATGCATATTTTCAGATTTTATCATGCGCGCAAGATTTTTTTTCTGTTATTATATATTTTTAATCTTATCATTTCAATATTTATTTATGAATTTACAAGTATATATATTTCCTTAAATATAAATTTAAATATGAGCTTATATTTAAATGAAGTTTGATTTTTATTTTTGACTTATTACACAAGTTTTGAAGCTTGGAACATAGTGATGTTTTTTAATTTTTTGACGTGTTCAAAGGTATCCTACCCCCTTAATTATAAATTAATACATTAATTTTAATAGAGTTTTCATTTAACCCGCCACAGGTGATAAATAGCCAAACATTCTCTGTAACGCGTACTACGCCTACCAGGTTCATAATTGTAAGGAAGGTAAAAAAACAATGGATTTAATGATACGCCCATAAATGCTCGCCAAAATAGGACAACGCGATTTACGATTATACGTTGAGAATTCAATTTAGAAATCTCAAAAAGATTGCTTAAATAATGTTTCACTTTTCATTTCCCGTTCCCTTCTTAAAAAATATACGGAGGAAAAATTATGTATTTTTTAATAAATTCACTTGCTTCACCTTTCTACCAGGCGTAAAAAAAGAAGTGGATTTTTCAGAATCGAGTTCGTTGCCCACACCAAATTAATACATTGGAACGGGAATTTTTGGAGAAAAAAAACGTGAATTGCAGTCAAAAAACTGGGCGATATATTTAAGATGACCATTGAACGCTTATAAAAGAGTATTCTAGTTTTACTTTTTTACTTATTTTCTTTTGGATACACAGTAGTTATTCCCCACAGAATAAAAGCATTTTGAAGTCATCGCATTTCAAACTTACCTAACGTGACAGATTAAGTCACCGATATAGGCTGCAACATCTTCATCTTTCAGCGATCGTTCATTCATGCTGCTCTCTCTTCTGCCCCACCTCCATATACCCCAGAACAAGTAGGCTTCATCAGGAACGTTCAGATGATCTGAAGCTAAAAGTAAAGTCAGTGTCGATCTGCTCAAATGAAATATCATGTCAGTTGCAAACACTGTGAAAGCATGCCGTTCCATTAGTTTGAAACAGATGTCTTTGATAGGAGATTTCGCGGGATGCCGTAAATGTAATTCTTCAAAAATTTGACACGCTTGGAGAAGAGTCATGTCTTCTGTCAGACGGTCTAGAAGATGATCCTCCAAACCTTGTAAGTTGCACTTCTGGGCAGCAAGGATTAAATCAGCGGTGATATCTGCAGGGTATTCATTCTCATAAATGTACCTGTAAAAGTTAAACAAGTATGAACAAGAAACGAAAATTCATGCGTCACACAATTTAGAGAACGCATAACACAGTTGAACATCCAATTTCAACAATTAGAGCCCATAGTCTATAAGATATTCAAATTCTTTTGAGCACCCTTATAGACAGGGAGCCAGCCGGTAGCACAGACAGTCACCTCATCGAGTTCACGGCTGAAATTCCAAAATTAGTAAAAACTCGATTCGCATATTAAAACGCAATCGGTCCGCCAAATCATATCTTGGTGGAAAACACCTGAAAACCCGATTTCAGCGGCTGGCTCGTAGGTTTATCATTTTTCCAGGTCCCAGTCTTCCATGTTTTCATACCTTTGGGTGTAGAGAAACATAATGGTAAACCTACGTGTTAAGCAATAAAATCGGGTTTTGAGGTGTTTTCCACTAAAATATGACTTGGCAGGCCTATTGCGTTTTAATATGCAAATCGAGTTTAACTAAATCTGGAATTTCAGCTGTGAACTCGATGAGTTGATTGTCTGTGCTGCCAACTCCGGTCTATTGTGTATGATTTATATGCACCACATGGTTTTCTAAAATTTAGTTCAGTTTTAAAAATCATAACACATTTGAAAATGGATTTTCAGCATTTGCCACCCATAGAAGATAAATTGAAATTTTTCGTGCAGCCCTGTATATGGTCTACAGATCTTTATACATACCATATATTAAGCTAAAATTTAATTCAGCTAGGGAACGCATAACACAACTAAAATCGCACATCCAGAAATCATACCATCCACATAGACGACAATATATTCAGTTTTTGCGTAGCCCTGTGTAAGGATCCATTTATATACTACAAACATAGCTTAGTATACTAAATATAATTAAGCTGTAACATGCACAATTAAAGAGCCCCTCTAAGCAATTCACACCATAGATCACGCCCATGCTTACGAATTTTTTTGCGCAGCCCTCTATATAAGTTTATTCACACCACATAATGTACTAAAATTTATGTATGCTTAAAAACGCATTCAGCATTTGAAAAAGCCTTTCTATAGTAATTGTATTCTATACTAAGCATCTTGTAGCACACCTCATCAATAAACATTAATTTCATTCTGTTGAAATAGTAACATCTTTAAAATACACTGCAAATAATTTTCCCCATAGGCCGTAATGTAACGGAACTTTTTGGTGTATCCCTGTAAATAAATGATAAATGCTACATATTCCCAATTCCATAGAAAGAATGTTGTCTTGCACCTCAATAATATATATCAATTTTATTATATTTGAAATAGTGTAACTTTATTAAAATGCACTGTAAACGATTTTTCTTCATAGATCATAATGTAACGGAATTCTATTGTGTGTCCCTATAAACGAACTATAAATACTAGACACTTTAATTTTAATAGGGAATGTCCTATGATAAACCTGAATTAGATATACCAAGTTCATTGTAATCCAAGTAGATTTGCACGATTTAAAGTACAGCCAGACAGACAAACCGATGTCATAACACTTTTCAAGTATGTTGGGAAATGATAAAAAATATTTATTTATACCAACTGAGACAGTTCAGTTCAAATTTCAAAACCTAATGTGGCAATTCTATGGCATATAAGATTTAACATAATAGAGAAGCTACATTGAAGACAATGTGTGTGTTACTAGTAATCGCTTTATTGATTTAAGCGAATTTCGGTAACTGAACAACAGATGATATGGGTATATCATCCGACAACCCGATTAATCGCACTGCAACTGTTTTAATAAATGTAAAGTCCATTATATGAAAAATAGCAAACTTTATGGCATACCTTTAATATTTCAAATTGCTAGATTCCGAAAATCTGGAAGAAAATTAACACAAAAGTTCTTAGTGTTAAACTATTACCATATTATCATTTTGTCTGTTCCGTAAATGACATATATTATTTGTTTTGTCGACAAAGTTCTTAAAAAATTCGATAAACCTAATCTAATCATTCAGTATAGCTTCTGACTACTGCACTATTTGAAATAATCCCTAAATAATTGTGGGTGGAAATGGAGAAGTGGCTGAACCAAATAATCAGGGAAAATTCCCTTCGCATTTTCAAAAACGGTGAGTGGACTCAAGTATAAAGACTTACCTAAGTTGTGTCCCATTATACTCTTAATTTGAAATTTTAGTAAAAGAACTAACAAGTGTTTTTTTTTTGTTGTTGTTGTTTGTTTGTTTGTTTGTTTTTGTGGGGGGAGGGGGGGTTCTTTTGTGAAAATACTTTTCATCAATCGCGTCTTTTAGAGTTTTAGATTTCCCACTTCGATGTCGATACTCCAATAACTGCCACATATGTATTCAGCAGAGCTTCGACTGATCAATTGAAAAAAATACTGGCGTTTTTAATTTTTTTTTTCTTTTGAATAAAATAAGAAAATTGTGGCATTTTCAATATTGACTAGTACACAGTCAGACTAAAGCATAAACATTTTTCTTTGTTCCTTTCCTTATAGATTTTCGTTTCACAAGGTTCTAACTGATAAATTCAGCTAAAATGAGATTATGCTATTTACTATATGTCCTTAATCTTGTCTATTATTGAATTTGAATATAACATGACTTGAGTTGATATAAGGAAAAGTAGGGTAAGCCGCATATCCTATTAAGGCTACACAGTAACCTTTTTCAAAAAAAATTTTGGAGACAGTTACTTTTAAAATATTAATGACTTTGTTTGAGATTATAAAATTAAACTGATTGTGGTAAAAAAAAATCATTTTAGCAATCACCATTTTTTTTATTTAAAATTTTTTGAAAAATTTTAAGTATTTTAAAACTTTTATAACATTTTTAATTTTTAATAGCTTTTGGTTATTTTAAGTGACTTTTATTCATTGAAATTATTGGGAACAAAAGTTAGTATGGGATTAAAGATGTAACTTTTATTTAAACTAAAAAAAAAAAATGAAGCGCGAAACCTGAAAAAAACACGAAAAATTTGGAAATATTAACTTTGACATTTAAAAAAAAAATAACTATAACCCTCAGACCTAAATCCATACTAATTATTGTGGTACATGTATGCCGGATGTCCTAAAAAGGACTAACTGATTTTAAAATTCAATAACTTCCAAACGGTGACAGATATTTAAAAAATTCTTGCAGGAAGGTTATGCATGAGGTCAAAAGTTTTTTTACAGTGATTTTCTATTTTAGTTCGAATTACAAAAAATAGATGGCGCTGTAAGCAATAGGCGCTAAATACAGGCTCAGTTTTTTGGCCTTTCTCTTCTTCCATGGAAAAAGGAGATTAAAATGCATTGAGTGGGTCCCGAAGTGCCAAAAATCGAGCCTGAATTTAGCGTCTATTGATCACAGTGGCATCTATTTTATGTAATTCGAACTAAAATCGAAAATCACTGTAAAAAAACTTTTAACATCATGCATAACCCTCCTGCAAGAATTTTTTAAATATCTTTCACCGTTTGAAAGTTATTGAATTTTAAAATCAGTCAGTCCTCCTTAGGATACCCGGTATATAAGTGTCTACAAAAAATTTCAAGACTCTATAAGCAATAGAAAAAAGACTTAAGGAATAGCAAACACTAGCATCGACAAAAATAAAGGTATGAGAAAAATGCATTTAAAGTTTTTAAAGGAACACTCAGAGCACTCTGAAGATACAAAGAAAAGTTCAAATATCTTTCGAACTATTGGGATTTCAGATCTACAATTTGGAGTCGTGATTCACAACCGTATGGACCACTGAAAAATTCAATTAAAAAATATTCGATATTTTTGTCATTTTTAGGGTACTGTGTAGCCTTAATAGTTTCTTTTTGAAGCCAGAACCTCCAACAGAATTTAATATAACTTTGCGTAAAATACTCTGCACTTATTCCTTTTAGCATAATACTATTTTAAATATAGGACTGGTTCAGTTTTATTACTTACACAGAACATTATAAATGATTATTTATAAAAAGTCAAATCAACCCGCCTTAGCGCACCGATGTGATAAAATCGTATGGAGATGTTACTCTTAAAGGAAATGAAATGTTTAGCCTCTCTTTAAAAAAGAGAGCAATATATTTTATTTTACAACTTTAATTAAGGAAATAAACTGATAATATTTTAAATATAAGTCTAATGATTTAGTTATTTTCTTAGATTGTTATAAACAATCTCCAATACGATTTGAAAAATTGCAAGAGAAATTCATCTCTTTTTCAAGCTTATCTGGATTTTCCTCTTTAGCAATTTAAAGTAGGTTTTACAACTAATAATGCATCTTCTTCAAAAGTGTGATATATTACAGAAAACTAACCAACTTGTTGAAAACTAACCAATCTCTGGAACTTAATATTAGGCTTAATTTGCTTAGATTGTTCATGTCCTTAATTTATAATGCTTAAGTAACAGCTTCACTGCAGATTTTAAATTTATTGCAGTTTTCTAAAAGGTTAACAATACGACCGCTAACAGTAAATTTGGCAAGGAATGAAATACTTATTCGATGATGGTACTAATAAAAATATTAAATAAGCAAAACAAAGGGCAGTTTAAAAGCATTTCGTAGTTAAATCTTGGAAATAGTCTCAAAGAAAGTTAGAACTAATGGGGTATTTTTAGAAAATTGGAAATAAAGGTAGCGTTATATCATCAAAGGTTACAATTACAAGCTTATTAAAGAGCTCTTTATCATATATTTATTATATTTTAAAAGGATAGTTTAAAGTTAATTATAATGATTTATTGAATTATTATTATTCACCTCAAAAAGATCAGTTTTCTAGCTACTTCGAATTTTTCCATGAAAAACTAATATCAATAACGGAAGAAAATAATTCACGTATTTTCACTCCTTTCTCTATTGTTATAAAAGAAATGGCAAAAAAAGAGCTAAAAATACAGTATATAATAAAACATGGTAAGGCGAAATTACAATGAACCAAATGCAAAATTTATTTTTCAGGTTTCTTAGAAAATAAACGGTCTGATGCGATTATTTTGTATCCTTTTCGCTAGAACTATGAAATTTTTACGATTTAGACAGGATTTCATTATTGACTTATTCCGTTTTCACAAGTTTTACAGATATATAAAATAAAAATATTCTTCTCCAAAAAACTCTCTTTAAAATGACATGATACATCGTAATATGAAAATACTAATGTTACTTTAAAGTACAGTCGGAAATGGGGAAAAAATATTGCACAAAAAAAGAGACAGTATATATATTTTTTTTTTTCAACTTCTGACTATAGCACAAATTCTGACTATAAGTAACATTAATATTCTCATATTCCTATATATCATTTCATCTTAAAGAGCTTCTTGAGCGGCGCCTCTTCTTTCAAAGGCTATTTTTAATCATAAGCGCCTTGAATTAAGATACTCTTTATGTTCAATCGCCACTCACTTGAGCACGGCCATGGCGGTTTCTATCCTCATGCCGATCATTGTAAGGGGCGTTGGCTTTTCAACGTTCGATCTCTCATCTAGCATCTCTTGAAAATAGCTAGACTTGTTGACAAGAAGCAGTGAATGAGCTGGAATTCTCCAAGAAGAGCCACCTTGCCGAACTTTCAAGATCACGTCGTTCAGACGTTCCTGGAGGAGAAGATCCCTGGTCATCTTTCTTAGCTGTTATGAACACTTGATTCGTGAATAAACGGATATATTTATCCGGCTTAAAAATCTGAAAGCAGAATTTAGATGAATATTTATTAGTAGCATGTAAATTTTAGATGGTTATTAAATTTGATTGATTACACAGTTACAGTTAAGTAATAGTAACTTTGCTAACAAAAAGCAATATTGAAAATACAAGGAAATACGATCGCTTTGATCTGAAATACAACCAAGCCTTCGTCAGATTGATAATAACACACTATGAGTCTTTTTGCCAACGAATGAGTGTCATTGCACGTCGTGTTATTGTCATTGTTGAAACAAAGATTTAATATCATAATTCAAGAGATATATTCAAATATTTAAGTAGAGAGGATGTTGGAGGGAAGACTCCTCTCCAACATTTTTAAATGGGGGAGATCACATTATAGGAAGGGGGTGGGGATAGCAGCACACTCTCAGAAATACTTTCTTCAATTCACGGAAATTTTCCTGGCATCAGTGCTACCAGGATTTTTCCATTAATAGACGAATATCCGTTTCTTTCTTTGTCCATTACAGGAGGTAAAATATACGTCAATTCAAGAAAATGGGGATAAAATCAAAGTTTCTGACCTTGGGTATCGAACCAGCTACTTTAGTGTTACGAGACCAGTACTCTAACTACTCGGCTGCAGTTGTACAGTAGTGAAACAGTTTGAAGTAAATATGTTTGCCTCAGATGGGTTGATTAATTTCTTTAAAAAAGCTTTGAATTTTGAAGTTAATTTCGTGAAAATTTCATCTTTAATGAGATTGTAGCTGGGGTTTTAATACTGTAGTATTAAAATAAGCTAAAAATATGAATTATAAATATTTTTTATGAATATTATATTTTTATGAGAGAAATTTTTTTTAACGTATAACCGATTTTTTTCCATTTAATATTTTAATTAAAATATTTGTTTTAAATGTGTTCATTTAAAATATATTATATATGCGACTATTTTTTTTTATAACTTTAAAAAATAAGTTGTGACTACTTTTAAGTGAATGAGAAAATTAATTGTTATTTATTTTTAAATTCGAAAACGTTTCTTTTCATTGTTGTTGGTTTAGTTTTTTTTTAATTTATTTGTTTTAATTAAATTAGAAATCTTAATTTATAAAATTTTTCGTTTTTAAAATGAATTCGAATTTAAGTATTAATAGAGCCAATACGCATGAATGCTAGGGATGAACGGAATTTCTCCCTCTTTTTCAAATTTTCGTGAAGAATTCACGGATAAAACATGTTTTCTAGGAGTACGGAAATTATTTTTCACAAAATGACAAATACGTTAGTGTATATATAGACGAATTTTTCGGACCATGCACAATTTGATTACCGTATTATTTGATTTCCGCACTATTTGATTACCGTAATTTTTTATAATTTGTATAACTACTTTGGGCCCCTTTTTTCCTAGTTCCACTCTCACTTCCATTATTAAAAAATATTATATGTGATTTTTCAACGTCGAAATGGAATTGTAAACAATTAACAGGAAACAATGAAGCAAACTGTATGGTTTTAAAGAAGAAATTTTTTATTTTTTAACTGTTTTTAAAGTTTTGGAACAAAATAGCCCCTGCTCGGGTCTTCTTTGGTCCATTCACTTAGTTTCTTATAAAATGAATACATTTTATACGTAAATGAATACATTTTTATTGAAACCCCCCTTGCAATAGCATTTGCTAATAAATTAACACTGCAAACTCGATAAACAATTTTTTTTTTTTTTTTTTTTTTTTTTTTTTTTTTTTTTACTTTTAAACACAATAAACAAATTGTTAATATTAAAGAAATGAGAAACAGTTTTCGTCATGTTATTCTCAGCAACTGGAACAAAAACAATTAATGAAAAATTTTGCTATAATAACATTTGAAAAAAATGTTATTTAAAACATGTTTTAAGAGATTTGGTTGCATTAAAGGCATTTCTAAGTAATTGGGCTATTTTCGGACCAAAAAAGGCCTGGCACAAAATAGCCCCGAAATACTAGTTTTCATGTTAGCTTTATGAAAACGTAAAAATTTTCTGTCAAAATAAAAAGTTAAAGGAAAAACCAGGATCACACATGAGTTACAAGTTACTAAAGGCAATATTTTGATACTTATCATATTTGTAGCTCTTATCCAGATTGTTTTGCTATAAAAAGTTTGGAGAGTTAAAATTTGCATACGAAAACAGTTGTTTAGAAACACATACAGTGTTGCCACTAAAAAAATTAAATTACCCCCAAACTATTCAAATACCCTTTAGTAGGATATAAAATATTTTTCAAGGGCAAAGACTCCAAATTATCTTGTATTGTTTGTTCAATACAAAGAATAAAAACTTTTTTTATGGGATGGACCAAAGTAAATGTCGAAAACTTTTTTTTTTCATTGTTGTTGGTTTAGCTTTTTTTTATTTATTTGTTTTAATTAAATCAGAAATCTTAATTTATAGAATTTTTCCATTTTAACATGAATTCGGATTTAAGTATTAATAGAGCCAATACGCATGAATACTATGGCATTCTATGGCATAAGAAATATTATAATATAATATTATAATTTGGTCCCGCAAGGACCAAAAGGTTGACGGTACCTCGGCCTTTTTCGCACTTGCTGTGCACGAAAGTAATAAATAAGAATTATTGAATTTTAAAAAGCAAAAAGTCCCTTTAAATCGGTATTAAAAATAAATTTCAAGGGAAATATAATTAATTTTTTACGGCGATTGAAAGCTATTTTACGTTTTAAAAGAAATCTAGTTCAAGGACTTTAGAACTTCTTAACGATCTTTGAATTGTTATGAAAGCTTAAAAATAAAGACTGTATAACTAAGCTAATTGAAATCATTAAACTTTTCAACTAGCTTAAAACTGTAAAAGCAATACATTTTTTTTTTCAAAAATTAAGAAGGTTTAAAACGCGCAATCATGCTTATATATTTAAAACTATAATGTTATAATTCCCTACACTTTTAATGCTGTCATGCTTCATGTATCATGTATGAAAATATATGCTAATTTAATAAAAAAAAACATGTTTTTTTTAATGCAAAGCATTTTATTTTAGTTAAGTGAAAAAAAGCACAAGAAATTCAGTGACGATTTCGACCATCCATTTTTTATGACAAAACAGAAGTTTATAAAATAAATATACTGCAGTTTTATTTACTTTTTAGGTTTCTGATTTTAATGACATACTTTTAACATATATGGGGCATTCTCACAATCTTTTGACTTTCATGTCCCTGAATAATAATTTTTTATTTAATACACTTTTTTGTGTTTTTTTTTTTTTATTTCATATACTGGGGAACATCCCATTGCATGACATCACAACAATATTAACGAGATAAATAAGTTTTGAACGATGTTGGGGGTCCAAACACCTGGAAACTCCTATACCGTCCCGTGTCCCTGATGCTGATTTTTAAGTTTGGAGCTGTCTGGATAAAATTGTTTCAATAAAAATAATTCGATGTAATTTTTTTCTGAAATTGGAACTATTGTTTTATATAAATATGTAGCTAAAAATTAACCTGCACACATTTTTACGTTTGATATTATTTTTTAAACTCTGTCCCTGGGTTTTAGATTCCTTACCATCCCTCTTCTAAAATTATACAGAAAATCATTTCAGATGCAGCCACAGAATTTTTTTCAAGTTTTATCTCATGCAGAAGTATGCTAGAGAAATAATGTCTAAAATTCTTTGGTAGAAAATTTACTGTAGAATTTAAATCAGCATTTAAATACAGTGAAACCTCCCTATGCGACCACCTCTCTGAAAGGCCATTTTTTCATGAAAAGAAATTTATTCCCATAGGCTCAATACTAATTTTACCTCCACTCAGAGACCATCCCAGTTGAACTACCTCCATGAGCGACCAATTTCTTTGAAAAAAATTCCGTTTTTTCCTGGCCACGTGAAGAACGTTCTATTAGAAAAATAATTCCGGAGAGCGCATTATTCATCAAACTTCTAAACTAAGTTTAGATTTATTTTTTTTATCCCAGTAACTTTTAAGTGTAAACCCCTTTTGGTCTTTTTAGGCAATGAATTTAACTCTGATGACAAATTAAGAATGACGGTCAGTAAACTCCTCTGCCCTATTCTGTCGGGAAACTCTCAAAGAAATAGATACATTAATAAAATCGTCATTACTTGTTCCCGCCCCCCAAAAAAATTGCATTTATTTACTGTACTTTGAAAGGACTAGGAAATAAAAGTTATAAAAGATAAAACCGTAAAATCAAAGCAAACGTCAATGTATTCATTTTTTAAACTCTGCAGTAATTAACTTATGTAATTAACTTTTGTTTTGATACTTAAATTTTTATATTTTTTCCTAATGTGAAAAATAAATTTTAATAACATTAATTGTTACCTTTTTTCAACAATTAAAATCTAGATTTAAACATGATCTCCTTTAAGAGACCACCTCTCGAAGCGACCAATTTTTATTGGAACAGAACGTGGTCGCTTTAGGGAGGTTTTACTGTATCTATTTCAAGCATCGTGGCTTTATTGGTAGTCACACCGTCTCCAAGGTTTATTCCTGCACTTTTCGAGGTAAGTTTAAAAAAATAATACTAATTTAATCCAATGTTAACAACTGTTTCTAAAAATCAATGAACATTGTGGCTATCACTTAGTCTTAACATGATTTTCCTAAAAATAGGTGGCAATTTTCGTTACCGTTCCATCCTTACCGTCCCTTTTTTCCAATACCATCCTCCTTTTTTACCCTACCGTCCCTTCTTTAACACCCCTTTAAGACAATGTTATACAAAAATTCTTTATTAAAAGTACTACATTGTTATAATTTCTTATTTGAATGTCTTTTGGGTACTGTGCAAATTCATTATAAGTAAAAGTTAGAAGAAAATAAAAAGTTATAAGGGTAAAATGGTAAGGAAAATTAAACTCGCAAGTTTAACTTAAACCTCAGTTAAATAAAACATTTTTCGCTGCTGACCATTTTTTCTTTATTTTGAATCAATAAGGCATTCGTCTATCAGATTAAAATGTTATTTTATCAAGTTTAATTTTGTCAGATTTTTTTTCCCCAAAAGTCAAAAGATTGTGAGAATGCCCCATATACTGACAATGCTACATTTTGATCCATATGCCAAAATTCGCTATACATTTTTTTTTACATGTGACCGAATAACTTACGAAATTCGCATTTTCTTGCCAGATCACTCAAATTTGACACTTTTTTTCATAATTTTCGTGACCATTAGTTAAACTTCCACCCTCGGAAGTTCTAAAAAAGTTTTGAAATCTCCCGCTCTAACATTTTCCGATGAGAAGATTTGAAATTTTCGGCAGGAATCTCATTATCCCGCCTTGAATTTCAGCCCCTGATTTTTTGCTTATTATTAAATATAAAATCAGCAAACCTCCGTTAAAGCAATGCTTCATTATATCGGCCATTCAGACATTCCTATCTTTTTTCCTTGTTTCCCGAAAAAAAGTAAGTTATATCTAAATCATACTTATTGAGTAACTCCACCTATGCGTTCGGTCCGGTGCAAAGAAGTCCAGTCCAAAAGCTGCTTTCAGAACAAGTCGGAAACTGTACGTCAAAAGTGGCAAATGAGGTGCGTTCGTACGATAACTAGTTTTATAAATATTCTTATCTTGGTGCAACAGTTGTTGCACTCTTATGCAAAAATGCATAAATACAAAATTTATTACGATTATATGTATTAAATTCAGTAATACGGAAATAACAGGACTCCGTCTTAAATAGGACATAATCACCATGGCAACCTAGAATCATTACTTATCATGGATATCATTTAATTCATTAAATATGATAGGATTTAACAGAATGAAGAATAGTTTTTTTAATATCTTTTTAAGTTTTGACTCGATTTTCAAAATTTTAAAATGACTCGACAAAAATCTGCAACGATTATAAATATTAAATTTCAAACCATTAGGTTGGGTAGTTTTTGCGCTGTTATATGCGATAGACAGACGGTCGGATCAGACGACGACTATATTCAAGTAATTATTATATATTCATATCGATTATATTCAATTATTTCAGTACCAGAATTAAATGGCAATCTATGCCCATCATGAGGATTCTAAGGATATGAAATTCCGTGCATTAGTTCTTGAGATATCACTGTCACTAAAATCGTGTAAATCCTGCAAAATGCAGAATAGCAGCGCCACCTGTTGTGTGATGTACACCTAAACCTAATCCACAACTTCTTATGTCAACGCCTGACTCTCTGAAGTTTGATGAAAATTCGTGCATTAGTATTTGAGATAGAGCTACTGCAAAAATCGTGAAAAATCCAGCATAGCAGTGCCATCTACTGGTCGATTAACACCAAAACCTACTCATCAACAACTTGTGTCAACGTCTAACCGAATCTGAAGTTAGATGAAAATTCATGCATTAGTTCTTGAGACAGAGCTATTGCAAAAATCGTGAAAATGATACTTGCAGGCATGATTATTGGACTGATTTTCCATCTAACCTTTTCTTTCGATAAATCAATTACATCTTTAGTTATAAGCGATTATTTTCTTAGGATGACAATTTTATTTCCTTTGCTGTCCTGGCGTGTCCGGAAATTTTGTTCGAAATGCCAATTTTGACAGCATAGTCTGAAAAATCTTTTGCATTTAACAAAAAACGGAAAAAACAGTTCGATTACAATGTTTCTTTATAAAAGTACTTGCCAATTTGATACGATTTCAAACAAAAATTAATTTCAAAATGTGTCAGAAAGTAACGAATTTGGATTTAACATTATAGAAAAATCAATTTCTTACGAAAAATTAATTGTAAAAAAATAAATAAATAATACTGAACGAAAGAAATATTTTCATTCATTTTAAGAAAGATAAAAAAGGCACTTAAAAATTCCGAAATTTAGGATAGACATGGGACTACTGGAAGACATGTTTTACATTTCACACCGTTAAAAGTGCAATTTATAAAATTCCCAGATTACTTTTTGGCAGAAAATTACTTTAAACAGTTTTCTATTAATAAATAAAAGATTTTAGTCATAGCTTAATTAGACAAATAATCTTAATTTGTGAAATGAAATTGTGTTCCTTTACACCCAGGGACTTGCCATGGGCCTAAAAGAAAACATTACTAAAGAAACATAAATAAGGGTTTCCTAAATAGGCGAATTCAAGAGTTTCATCAGGACTGTTATAAGTTCAATGTACAAAATCTTACTTTTAAAATTAAATTTTCTTTCTAATTTTATAAAACTTACTAAAGAAAAATGGACTGAGGTTTTTTTACGTTGTGCTTTTATCGAAAGTTAATTATGTAAAATGAAATTAATTTTAACAGATATAAAAGAATAAGGCAAATTAAGTTTTTTTGTACACAAAATGTATCCATTAGGTCCTCCAATTTGACATTTCTCATTAGTCTCCACACTGTCAGAAAAATTCGTCTTTATACACCGTTATTTTTAAACAAATAATTTCCGTACTCCTAGAAAACGTGCTTTTTCCGTTAATTCTTCCCGGAAGTCTGAAAAAGAGTGAAAAATTCCGTTTATTCCTTGCACGCATGCGTATTGACTGTATTAATACCACAGTTCGAATTTATTTTTTAAATGAAAAACCGAGAATTCAATAAGTCAAAACTTATTTAAAAACAAACAAACAAAAATAATGCTTTCGGATTTACTTATTTATAATTTATTTCTTAGAGTATTAACCCTTAATTTCATGAATTATTCTTTTAGAGTTGTGTTTTTTATTTTTATATTAAGGATTAGACACCAGAAATCTTAAGACAGATTTTTAACTTTATTTAGTAGCATATTTTTGTAATTTTTAGAGGATTAATATTTCTATATAAATATAGTGGTTGTAAGAACTTACTTAATGTATTAAAAATTAAATAAAAAGGTGATGGAAATTTACATCACTATGCAATTAAGGGTTAAAAAACATATATGCGTGTAAAATATATTCTAAAAGAACACATTTAAAAAATGTATATAACATCAATGAAGTTAAAAAAATCGATATTATTCAAAAGTGTAAACATTTCTTCTCGAATTGAATTAAAAATATAATATTCATATTTTACATCTAACAATCAAATTATGTCTTATTAAAAATATGTCTAATCTATACTAATATTATAAAGAAGTAAAACTTGTTTGTTTGTTAGAGGTAATCTCTGGAGCTACCGAACCGATTTCAAAAGTAATGGTATCAAAATTATGGTTTCAGTCCAACTTAGAACATAGGCTATATTTTATGCCGGTGCCACTACCCCAAAAAAGGGTGCAGGAGCAAAAAACGTTCTAAAAATGCGATTTTTGCGTTGCTGAAGGGCCTAGAATCATGAAATTTGGAATATTAGTTGCTTATTAGATATAAAGGATTTCTAAGAACAGTTCTTAAACAATTCGAAATTTAAAAGGGTGAAAATGCGCGAAAAGCGTTCTAAAAAACATTCTAAATGGTGGTTTCCTCACAATCTCAGGAAATACCAAACCGATTTAAAAAATAATGGTGTCAAAATGATGGTGACAAATTTGCTTCACGTTACGCTATATTTTATGTCGGTGCCACTACCCCAAAGGGGGTGCGGGAGCAAAAAAGTTCTAAAAATGCGATTTATACGTTACTGAAGGGCCTAGAAATATGAAATTTGAAATATTAGTTACTTATTATATTTAAAGGATTTCTAAGAACAGTTCTTAAAAAATTCGAAATTTAAAAGGGATGAAAATGCGCGAAAAGCGTTCTAAAAAACGTTCTAAATGGTGGTTTCTACACAATCTTAGGAAATACCAAACCGATTTAAAAAATAATGGTGTCAAAATGATGGTGACAACCCTTGCTCTAACATAGGCTATGTCTTATGTCAGTGCCACTACCCAAAGGGGGTGCAGGAGCAAAAAACGTTCTAAAAATGCACGTTCTAAAAATGCGATTTTTGCGTTACTGAAGGGCCTAGAAATATGAAATTTGAAATATTAGTTACTTATTACATATAAAGAATTTCGAAGAACATTTCCTAAACAATTTGAAATTTAAATGGGGTGAAAATGCGCGAAAAGCGTTCTAAAAAACGTTCTAAATAATGGTTTCTACACAATCTCAGGAAATACCAAACCGATTTAGAAAATAATGGTGTCAAAATGATGGTGACAACCCTTGCTCTAACATAGGCTATGTTTTATGTCAGTGCCACTACCCCAAAGGGGGTGCAGGAGCAAAAAACGTTCTAAAAATGCGATTTTTGCGTTACTGAAGGGCCTAGAAATATGAAATTTGAAATATTAGTTACTTATTACATATAAAGAATTTCGAAGAACATTTCCTAAACAATTTTAAATTTAAATGGGGTGAAAATGCGCGAAAAGCGTTCTAAAAAAACGTTCTAAATGATGGTTTCTACACAATCTCAGGAAATACCAAACCGATTTAGAAAATAATGGTGTCAAAATGATGGTGACAACCCTTGCTTCACATTACGCTATATTTTATGTCGGTGCCACTACCCCAAAGGGGGTGCGGGAGCAAAAAAAGTTCTAAAAATGCGATTTATACGTTACTGAAGGGCCTAGAAATATGAAATTTGAAATATTAGTTATTATATTTAAAGGATGTCTAAGAACAGTTCTTAAAAAATTCGATATTTAAAAGGGGTGAAAATGCGCGAAAAGTGTTCTAAAAAACGTTCTAAATGGTGGTTTCTACACAATCTTAGGAAATATCAAACCGATTTAAAAAATAATTGTATCAAAATGATGGTGACAACCCTTGCTCCAAGATAGGCTATATTTTATGTCAGTGTCACTACCCCAAAGAAGGCGCAGGAGCAAAAAACGTTCTAAAAATGCGATTTTTGCGTTACTGAAGGGCCTAGAATCATGAAATTTGGAATGGTAGTTACTTATAAGATATCAATGATCTCTAAAAACATTTCCTAAAAAAATCGAAATTTAAAAAGGGTGAAAATGTGCCAAAAGCGTTGTAAAAAACTTTCTAAATTGCGATTTCATGCAATCTCAGGAAGTACTGAACCGATTTCAAATATAATGGTGTAAAAATGATGGTGACAGCTCTTGTTCCAAGATAGGCTATATTTTATGTATGTTTCCACTACGCCAGAGGAGATGCAGGAGCAAAAAACGTTCTAAAATATGCGATTTTTGAATTATGGAAGGACCTAGATTCATGAAATTTTGCATGGTATATATTTATCTACTAAAAAACAACTTTTCAAAAGTAAAAAAAAGCCAAGCAAAAAAAAAAAGAAAAGAAAAAAGGGGAAAGTTGTGGCTAAAAAATAGTGTGATATCAAATTTCCAAGCTAATATTATGGTACTTATTTAACATTTTTTATTAAAAATTTACCATATGTAAGTCGAGTACCTAAGTATGCGTTGATAGAAAACCTTTTCTCCTTTACTAAATACATCATAACGTGTTTCTGAAAATTAATTTTTTTTAATTATGCATGATGGGCTTGGCGGCCATCTTTCCATATTTTACACAATTTTCTAAGCACACAAGTACATTGTTAAGATCGGAAATTCGAAATTGTTGCTAAAGCAAACATTTTATGCTTTTAATTTATGGAAATGAGTGCCTAGAAATTTGTGTCTTAAAATAAAGCTGAAGTAACTTCAGGTTTTATCTTATGATTCTCTTTTTTCGGAGGGGGTTAATTAATTAGTTAAAGCAGTAAAAATCAATTTGTTTTTTTTTCTTCAAAATAAAAGACTTTCTTAATTTATCTGTCTGTAGCCAAAACTAGAAGTTCAAAATTCTTAATAATGCAAACATATTACGAGCTTGTCTGCTTAGAAATTTGTGTAAAATATGGAAAGATGGCCGCCAAGCCCATCATGCATAATTAAAAAAAATTAATTTTCAGAAACACGTTATGATGTATTTAGTAAAGGAGAAAAGGTTTTCTATCAACGCATACTTAGGTACTCGACTTACATATGGTAAATTTTTAATAAAAAATGTTAAATAAGTACCATAATATTAGCTTGGAAATTTGATATCACACTATTTTTTAGCCACAACTTTCCCCTTTTTTCTTTTCTTTTTTTTTTTTTTTTGCTTGGCTTTTTTTTACTTTTGAAAAGTTGTTTTTTAGTAGATATCAGCTCTTTTTTTTAAACAGATTATATATAATTGAAATAATTCTACTCGCTAAAATTAGTCCTTGTATAGCCTTTATAAGTAGGGAACAAACACAATAGTATACACTTTGTTTACCTATCATTCATTTTTTAGAGTAATTAATAATTTAAAAGTAAGGAAAGTCAATTTCTTCTTTCAAAGTATCAGTCTTTCTCAATTTATATCGCCTTAAAATTTTCTATGAAGGATGAAAATTTAGTAAAAATCAAATAGAGTCAAAATAAAATATATATTTACAGTTAGTCTGCCAGTTAATTGTTTGTTCTAACTTTTTTTTGCTGACGGTTTTGCAAAATAAATTTATCTTTAAAAATACCTACGGAAAATCCGAGAATGAAGCCCCGCAGGCATCTAAAGAATCGAAGATCTGTCTAAAGAAGTAAATCTAGCAATTCTAGACATGATGATGAAACATTTTTGATAAAAAAAATCTAAAAATTTAAAGATATAAACTGTACATATAACTTCATCTTCATTTAGATCGTGTTATAGAGAAGAAAGAATAAATATGTAATTTTACTCAAGTCTGTTTATCCATACCTATTTGCATAAATGTGAGAATATAATTTCGTATAAAAATTCCCGTAAATTGATTATATTTCATAGTCTATTATTAAAGCCGCATAAACATTAGAATAAAATTTTTTTGCAGTTAAAAATTGCCTGAAATCTATAGTCTTATCGTTCGTCAAATTTGTTATATGTTTTTTTTAATACCCAGACATCTTTTCTAAACTCTGACCAAAGATCACAGAAATACTGAAATTATCCAAATACTTATACCTTTCTATCGTATTTCTTTTTTTGAGTGGGGGGAGGGGTGAGGAAGGGCGCTTAAGAACTTCATTTTGTTCTTAGAATTCTGAATTAATCATTGAAAAGATCTGCCTACATAAGTCTTGTTGCAGAATTTTCATTAGGTAAGAGTTGCATCAACTTATACATCATGTGAATATATTAAATTACTTTTGTAAAATACTAGATGGGAGCCATTGATATTTTCAGAGCATTTGCCTACATTTTAAACTTAAATTATTTACAACTATTCATTAATTTTCTATACGAATTAAAGAAGTCGTTGTTTCCATGGCAACTGTACCTTTCACTATTGCTTGTTTGTTTGTTTGTTTTATTGAACACATATATATCAGATCACGTGAGGATCACGGCGGGATTTGAACCCGCCCCCACCTACGTTCTCAAGCGATTAGCGGCGTGGTGTCTTATCCACTCAGCCACGGTGGGCCACTATTGCTTTATCTAATATCCAAATACTCAAATTTAACCAGCTGCGCTTAGAATTATGCTCATAACAGAGTACATTTATATGTAAGAGTGGTGACACATATGCACAAGTCGTGTACTCATATTCAAGTTTTTGTCCAAAGTACAGTAACTCAGTTTTCATTAATAGACGTGGAAGATTTCGATTAAACTAACCAAAAAAGTTTAAAAACATTGGCCTTCTGATTTGATTTTATTCAAAATCGTCTTAACCAACCAAAGTTAATGTCCGGGATCCAGAGTGTTTACTGCAAACATAAAAAAAGTTTTCAAAAATGCAGGCTTCTGATTGATCAATCTCATCGCGCTAATAGCGTGAAATCTATCTTGATCCCGGTCTATTCAACGTCCTTTAAATATTCGAGAAAGCCTTGACAAGTCAGGAAAATATCACACAAAGCAGGCAAAACAAAGAAGAAAAATCATTCATTGGCTCGTTCATATCCACGAGCCAATGAATGATTTTGTTCCTTTGCTTTGCCTGCTTTGTGTGATGTTTTTGTGATGCGTGTCAAGACTTTCTCAAATATTTAAGGGGCGTTTGTTTATTTCACCACCATGAAGCTATGAAAGGAGAGGAGCAGACATGTCAATCTTCCCGTGTGAAAAACTACATAAAGAAAACGAGTTCTTTCCCCCTCTTCTGCCCTTTTCTCTCTTGATTTTGACCGATAGCAGCCCATTTAGCAGTCTCCATAGCAAGATGCAGCTATATATGGCGGACGCAAGGGGGAGGGTGTTAGCGTGACCAATGACATAATAGGCCAGTTTATGACGTTTAAAAGTCACACGGAGTTGGATCATCTTTACACGATGATTAGTACAAAGCGGTGCGCCGATTTTTTTTGTGTCCATTGCCGTGTACAGATAATCAACTCCACACTTAGGAACAGCTTCAAATGACGTCATCTACTTCGAGGCAAACGAAAAAGGACAGGCTACCGCGGCGCTACAGTGTCTAGAATATATAGTGTGGAAATCCAATTAGTCGATCACAGCGATATCTGCAGGATATTTCCCAAAACTCCAAGACAATTTGGTCTAGACGCTGTAACATTTTTTAAACGTTTTATTAACTTACATTTGACCTGTGTGCTTGGCGTCAAACCCGCTGTAATAATACGATGTTTACTTTGAAATTTGAAAATATATAGCAGATGTCGCTGCGATAATCTCCCTGGATTTCAGCGTCAGTGCACATTTAAGGGATACACTTTTTAGCGGTTCTTGGATAGCAAATTTCCACATTACGTATTCTAGACGCTGTAGCGGTGCATTACACATGTCTCTTTCTTCTTTAAAAAATATCCTGCAGATGTCGATGCAAATGACTGTTTGGAATTCGACATCGTTGTACATTTAAGGGATTCAATACTTTCGCGCTTTTTTAAGTATTGCTGGGATAGTCGATTTCTACAACATATAATCTAGACGCTATAACGGAGCTATAGTTTCTAGAAGATATAGTTTAAAAATCGGCTTATTAAAAAAGTGCTAAAAATTGTATCCCATAAATGTTGAACGAGGCTGAACGACAAATGTCGATTACAGCGACATATGGTAATTCCGACATAACTATTTCAAAAGAAAATGTTTCGCTCAGAGAAGATCTAGAAAATGTTGCTCCTATCGACATTTGTCATTCAGTATTTTTCAATATTTATGGGATTCAATTTTTAGCACTTTTTAAAGAATTACTGGAATAGCCGGTTTCCACACTGTGACCGTGATCTAGGTAGATTTTTCTGTGTTATCGTAACGAGATTGACCAATCAGAAGCCAGAATTTTTGCTTACTGTTTGCAAAATTGTACCTGGATACCGGCCTATATTTCTAGACGCTATAACTGAGCTCAGGAATAGTACAGAAAGCAAACTCTGTATTTTGATACATTAAGGCCGGGATCTAATAGACGCTTTCAGTCGTGATGTCAGATATGACGTTTTGCTTGGATACTGACTCCAAACAAACCGTTGCTATGCTGTGTTTTCTATTTTTATTGTATTTTATAGCTATATTTTGCAGCTATATCTCATAGATATATGTTTTAATACATTATATGCAGTGGTAACATTTTCTACAATTAAAATTTAATAAGAAATGAAACATAGCAACCATTTGTTTGGAGTCAGTTTCCAAGCAAAACGTCATGATTGACGTCACACTGGAAGCGTCTATTAGGAACAAGTGTGTCTCTATAACGAAGTAGCGACATACGGCCAATAAATGTTTATTGGTAAAAGTGATAAAAACAAATCGTTAAAGTTCTTTACGAGCATGCCATTATCGCCAGGTTAATGCATGCTGAATTATTTCCCTAGTCTAATAGAGATCGTCCATGCGCGTATCTTCTAATGGAGGATATTCCAAATATGGGTTCGAGGCTGAAAAAGTCACGTGGTACCGGTAATTTACCCAAAGAATTTCTAACTGATAGAAGGGAAACAGGAAACTACACTGTTAAAAATATCGTGAAAAATTACCTCGGTTCTTACAGGTTCTCTATTTTCTGACCAATGAGAACGCTACATAAACGCCTATGAAGCGTTCTCATTGGTCAGAATACAGATAGCCTTTAAAAACAGAGGTAATTTTTCACGATATTTTTAACAGTGTACTACTGCTTTCTCCCATGAACTGTTTCCTTGGCTAGCGGGGATTTACATTACGTAGACGGAGCCTTCCCTTCTTTACGCTAGACGTTCTTGCCTTGACCATGTGATCATAACGTAGATTGAATATCCTCTATTCAAGAAAGCGGACTGCCGTACTTTCGACAAAAGCTTGAAATGAGCATGTCTCCTGTGCATATATCACCACTCTTATGTATAAAGGCTCTCTGTTATGGTGTTGTTTCTGATACAGCGCCTAGAATACCTAGTGTGGAAATATGCTATCCAAACAGTTCTAAAAATTTGTATCCCTTAAATATGCGACGATACTGCTAAAATTTCAAGTGTCGATCGCAGCGACATCTGTGGGATTTTCGTATTACTATTATTACATTGTATAGACTAGCAATTTCTTGCAGTTGTAGAAAATATCCTGCAGATGCCGCTGCGATCTGCATATTACAGCAGTATCATTGCACATTTAAGGGATACAATATTTTAGCGCTTTTTAAAGTATTACAGGGTTAGCCGATTTCAACACTATATATTCTAGGCGCTATAGTTTCTGAGCGCTGTTGGTTAAATTTCGATATTCGTGTTTTAGAGTGAACAATAGAGAAAAGTACTAAAACTATTGAAACAACAACTTCTTTAATATTGAAATGCATAGCAAAGGAGTTCAGAATCAATGCCTTAAATAGTTTCGAATACGCACTGTTGTTATGACATCAATACCCTTCCTGGATGTGGAAATGCAAAATTGTGTTCAACATAATTGGCCGCAATCTAGATAGATTTTTCGCTGTTAGCGAAACGAGATTCATTAATCAGAAGCTTGCACTTTTGCGAACTTTTTGCTGTTTGCAGCAATGCAGGCTATTGATTGGTGAATCTCGTTTCGATAACAGCGAAAAATCCATCTGGATCCCAACCTAAATTTCTGTAAACATTGCACTTCATCCATGGCCCTAAGAAAAAGACTCAAAACTTTTATGACATAGGCCGGGATCGAGAAGCAGCAAAAATTCTCAAACATTCTGGCTTCTGATTGGTCAAACTCATTTCGCTAACAGCGAAAAATCTATCTGGATCTCGGCCATAGTTTTCTTCGATGAAATCAATGCAAAAGGATAATATAAAAAATTTTAAAAGACTTCTAAAATGATTTGGCGGGTTTATCGCTGTTTGGCATAATTTATAAACTTTAAAATTAATTAACAGTTTTTCGCTAATTAAGAATAGAAAATTTGTGTTTTTAAAGCTGAATTTTACAAAAGCACGTAGATTGAGTAAATATCTGTCCAAAAATGCAATCCTTACTTTTTTATGTCCATTATTTAAGTCTCTACCTTGATTGAACCATAAATTGTGACGAAGAAAATAAATCGATCATTTTCAGTATCTCGACGTTATTTTAAAAAATCTATATCTCTGTTTATAATTAATTTATGAGGATGCATTTGGTCTCAAATTGAAGATATTTTCCATTAGGTCCTTCTGGTTTTGGTTTTATTTTTCTGCGATGATTCGTTCTTTTGATATGGGAAATTTTACGCTGGCATGTTTGGTTGATTTTACATGGAGAAGTTGTCATCAGTATAATAAGCAGTTACGGTGTCTTGCGTTTTATTCTTGGCGTTTGTTTGTTTGGCGAGGTTAGCATTTTTTTTTCAGCTTGGCTTGGCAGAACGACCGTCCTGCTTGATTAGATATAAATGATCTCTAAGAACATTTCTTTAAAAAATTGAAATTTAAAAGGGGTGAAAATGCGCGAAAAACGTTCTAAATGCCGATTTGTGAGCAATCTCAGGAAGAATCAAACTGATTTCAAAAATAATGGTAGGAAATTGATGCTGACAGCCTCTGCTCTAACACAGACGCTATTTCATGTTGATGTCACTATCACCTGGAGGTTGCAGGAGCAAAAAACATTCTAAATTTCGATTTTTGTGATCGGTAGGGGTAAGCAACTTGAAATTAGGCAAGGTATATATTTCTTAGATATAAATGATCTTTAAGAACAGTTTCGAAAAAAATAGAAATTTAAAAGGGGTGAAAATGCGCGAAAAGCGTTCTAAAAACGTTCTAAATTGCGATTTCTACTCAAACTCAGGAAATACCAAACCTATTTCAAAAGTAATGGTTGCAAATTTATGGTGACAGTCCCTGCTCCAACATAGGCTATATTTTATGTTGCTGTTACTGCCATCCGGGGGTTGCAAGAGCAAAACATGTTCTAATTTGCGTTTTTTGCACAACTGAGGGGTCTAACATTTTGAAATATGGCATGGTATGTACTTACAAGATGCAACTGCTTTTTAAGAACAGTCGAAAGGAAATTCCAAATTTAAAAGGATGAAGTGAGCGAAAAGCATTCTAAAAACTTTCTAAATTACAATTTTTATGCAATCTTATCAAATACCAAATCGATTTAAAAAATAAAGTGACAAATTGTTGGTGATAGAGCCTGCTCAAACATAAGCTATATTTTATATCTGTACCACTACCACCAGAGTAGTGGTACAGATACAGGAGCAAAAAACTTTCTAAATTGCGATTTCTGCGACACTGAAAACCTAGAAACTTTAAATATGTCATGGTAGTTACTTATAAAATATAAATGCCCTCGAAGGACTGTCGAAAATAAATTCGAATTAAAAAGGGGTGAAGCGAAGGGGAGGAGTTAAAAGCGCTCTAAAAAAGTCCTAAATTACGATTTCTATGCAATTTCAGGGAATATATACCGATTATAAAAGTAATAGTTGCGAATCAATGGTAACAGTCTCTGATCCTACACAGGCTATATTTTTCTACCACCAGGGGTTCACAGGAACAACAAACGCTCTAAAAAAGGTCCTTAAAAGCTTTCTAAATTACGTTTCTGTGGAATATTAGCAAATAACAAACCGATTTAAAAATTAATGTTGACAAATCAATGGTGACAGTTCCTATTTCAACATAGCCCTTTATGTTGAGAGAGGTGGCAGGACTTGGAATTTGACATGATGGTTAATTTTAAGATGTAAGAAGATGGTTTCCAAAAAATTCAAAACTCCAAATGAATACTGAAATGGTCGTATTAATTGAGCATAAAAGTTTCAAATATTTTCTAAATTATCATTTATTTAGTTTTATTTCTTTTTATTAATTTAAGTCTCATTTCTGCCTAATGCAGTGTAATAATGAAGTTTAGTCAAACTGTGTTTTATATAGTAATTTTTGAATTATTCCTAAAAGTATAATAATCATATAAATATAAATATAAATATCATATATTTATATAAAAATATCACATATGAATATTACTTGGCATATTTCAAATATTACGCGATCAAAGCCGCGGGGTTTGCTAGTAGGTAATAATTTTTATCCTCTATTATTCTATAAGTGTTTCATAACGATGAAATGTCCCAGAAATTAAGTTTAAATTTCCGAACTTTCTGAACAAGAAATTTAATAAGCCTTACCAATCCCCCATTTATAAAAAATAAAAAAAAACCCGTATCTTCATTTTAAACTCGTCTTCTAACAAGTGTTCGCTGACCGAGTGGTTAAGGCGTTCGTTTCGAAACGCGCGGTACCAGGTTTAAAACCAAGTGGATCCATGGAAGAAAAAAAAAGCTTTTTTAATTTAAAAAAAAAAAAAAAACTCCTTTTATCAGATTACGGAAATTTTTTCTGTCCTAGAACGGAAAAAAATAACAGAAATTTCTTCAATTATCGGATATATGCCGGTAGCAGTGCTGCTAGGATTATTTCCGTGAATTGAAGAAATTTTTTTTTTTTTTGCGAGTGCGTACCATTTTGAACTTCATTTAAATTTATTGTAAATTAACTATTTATCACTAACATGAAACGAAGATTTCTAATGAACAGCATTGATTTAAAAGCTTCATAATTACATATAATATGATCAAAAACAGAGTTATCACTTTATCAAAGCCAGTATTTATTAAACAGTAAAAAAAAAAAAAAAAAAAAAAAACCTCACAGTTAGGCATAGGAATGTTGTGCCTTTTACTTTACGACCAGCAAGTGGGACGGGGGGGGGGGGGGGTTGTACAATACATGTGCTTGTGTAATGCTTGTACAACTATCTATTGACAAAAGCTTGAAGATTTAATTGATTTATTTTACGAAAAAATCAGCATGTTTCATTAGCCCCCAGTCTTCCTTAAATCATTTAAATCATTTTGAAAAGGTTAGGAGACATTATTTTTCTTTTCTATTCTTTAAGATAAGCATAATATTGCGACTCTTTATGTTTTGATGAAACAAACAAAATCAATTCTATTCCAAAATAAACAGCTCCTTCTTGAAAGTGGTATTATCGCCTCTTATCTTTACTCCGATGCCTCGGGGAGTCGATAGCTCTTTGATGGCATCGCATTTTCATAACCAAAAAGTAAACAAAGCATAGATGAAAAGCATAAAATTGTTATAAGGTGATTTAAACGATAAAAGGTAGGATACACAAATAATTTGTTTTAGAGGGGGTGTATGCAGGGATTGATTATCTATAAAGCACCGTGTATCCAAATCTAATTTAAAAGGGCCTCGGTACTTTTTATTTTGCAAAAAATGACAAAATATCAATTTTTTCAACTTTTTTCTTAAAATTAATTTAGACATCTGTAGTATATTCTCAGGAGTGCCGTAAAGAGCCATAATTAAAAACAATTAAGTTCAATAATTAAAAATTGGCGAAAAAGCATTTTTACTACTCGTTTTAAATGATTCAGAGTTGCACTCTTTAAATTATTTTTCTCTTATATATATATATATATATATATATATACGTAGATATGATCACATTTCAACTGGTTAGTTATTTTTTATGGAAGATCCTTAAGCCTGCTCGTCAACCAGTTTCCGAATTCCCCTCGGTAATGTTAAGTCTATGGGCGTTTGACGCATTCTTCTATTTAAAATATCTCCTCAGGATATTAATATTTTTTACTTCTGTTTTCTGTGCTCTCTTCCTAACGGATGTCCCTTTTTTTCGTAGTTGTCAAAATATTTCTAAAATCTATGCTTAAGGGTGTATTCGAAAAAATATTTTCCATCTTCAATAGCTCGAAATTTTCTGAGACATTTTCAGACTCATTTTTAAAAGTAAAAACATAAAACTTGCTGAGGTGATTTTTAAAGAGATGATAAGAAGAGAGATTTGAAGAGAGAGTGTGATTTCATTTTTCGCTCAATTAATTAGAATTTGATTTATAAACAGCTATTCTCTCAGTATGACCATTTTTTTCATCCCCAGATCTCCCCCCGCTTCGGAAAATTCGGTTCAAAACGTCATCTTTGACAGCATTTTTTGCAATATTTTCTGCATTTATCAAAACATCGACAAGCACGGCACATTATGTAGTTTCTAAATAAAAGAATTTGTCACTTTGATGCATTTGAGAGCAAAAATGAATTTAAAAATAAATCAGAAAATAAGCATTTTGGATTGGAATACACCCTTAATATAATATTTTATGTGTTAAAAGCGGGCGAACTGGGTGTAAAATTTTAACACTTCCTATAAAATTAAGCACAGATTTTAGAAATATTTTGAGAACTAAGGAAAAAAAAAAAGAGAAACATACTTTAAGAAGAGTACACAGAAAAAAAAAAAAGTTAAAACTATTAATTTCCCCGGGGAGATATTTTAAATATAAGAATGCATCAAATGCCCATAGACTTAACATTACCGAGGGGAATTCGGAAACTGGTTGACGAGGCCTTAAGGTTGCATTTCATAAAATTAAAGATCGGATTTTCCGTCATTTTTACGATTTTGTTCATTTGACGAAACCCTATTCGTCTCACTCCTCTATCTGTCTGTCCGTCACAGAGCTCGTCTTCGGAAACTGTATAAGTTGGAGACTTGAAATTTTGCCTACTTATAGCTGAATACCTCCGATCACACGACAAATCATAAAATTTTCAGAAAGGTCTTACATTCTTTTAATTAAATGAATTAATTTAATGACATTTGGCCATTTTTGCGATTTAGATTTTAAAATAGAACCTTAATTTCAATCTCTTTCGTGTCGCCTTGATGGCTCAGTGGTAAAGTATTTGCCGCTAATCAAAAGGTTCCCGGATCAAACGACGGCGTCGGAGATTGAAAATTTTTAAAAGGAATAGTGTTCGTTATCTGATAGATACAATATTACAGAATTACCTTTTTTTTCTTTTTTGGCCATTTTAAGGCCAAAAGTTGTCGTAAAATATATTATAATTTTTTTTAATTTTTTTTTTTTTTCTTTTCTTTTGAGAAATTGTAAAATTTTAAATTGACTGCATTTCATTGTTCGATGGATTTAATTAGAAGAACTTCCGTATTTTTGGTCATTTTAAGGGTTGCTTTTTTGTTTTAGCTAAAATTAAATCATATAAATAAATAAGCATTTCAGAAATACAAACATATGCTGTTACAATTGTCTGAAAAACAGCTCTTGAATATTTTTAATTTGATTAAAAAAAAAAACAGCTTCCAATTTTAAATTAAATTTAACAGTGCTGCCATCTATGTTTTTATTGAAAAAGGATTGTAAATTAACGATTTGGATTTCTTCAAAAGGATAAGGCACTTTGAAAGGAATATTAAACGAAACCCTCTGTGCAATCTTCGATCACTCGTACCTACTTGTTTATTATATTTTTACATATTTCACGACTTATTTATTTATTTTTACTCTACAGTTATAGAGCACATTGTATAAGAAAATTATGCAAAAAATGCTTCAAAAAGTTCCAAATTGTAAAAGAAGTAAAAAATCTTAAATCTTCTTAATTAATTTTTTCAAATTTTACGACAATAATTGCATTTTTTCTTGAGTAAATCATTCTTCTGCGAAAACCATTCAATAATATATCAAAAAGTTACTATACAATACTCAAATAACCAAGTTGCAAATTACACGTCAAACGTGACAAATGAGGTGCGTTCGTACTATAGCTAGTCTTATAAATATTTTTTGCACCGTATATTGTACTGAATGTATATTTTAGTACGCTTCATAACTGCATATCCATTTCATTCTGTTCGAAAGGCTGTAACATCATTAAAATGCACTTGAAATCATTTTTTCCTATTGACCGTCATGTAACGGAAAACTTTTGCCTGTAACTGTCATTAAACTATACATCCGATTTTCAAGAAATTTGAAGTGACTCGACAAAATTTTGCAACAATTATATATTTAAATTTTCAGATCATTCGGTCAGTAGATTTTGCTCTGTTATCTGTCCGTCTCGGACAGACCGACCAACACGACTATAAGCGCTACATATTTATATAATTACGAACGCACCTAAAAATAGTTCAAAGGGTACCACGTCTTCTTAAATTGTACATTTTAACATATAACGAAGACACTAGATTAGATATTAAATACAACAAACAATTTTCGTTAGCTTCTGTTTGAGGTTAATAGCCTACAGCAGGCCTGTCCAATCTTTTCGTAAATAGGGGTGCACCTCAGCTCTTGACATTCAATGAAGGCCGCCATTATTCACATGACTGAAAACGTGTGGCAATATTATCGCACAGTATTAGTCTATACACGCACGTCTCAACATAATGGAAATGAATATTCCAAGCGGTATAGAGCGGGCGGCGGCAACACAAATGACTACGTCATTGAGTTACGGGATGAAATCATGATGCAGGACAAGACTTTTAGGAGTAGATTAAGGAATGACCGTGATAGTGACGCCAAAATGAAGAGTGGCGCCCGCTGCTGCGCCTATCGTACCAAGAAATGTCGAGGCAGACCAGTCATTCCTTAATCTATTCCTAAAATTCTTGTCCTGCATCATGATTTCATCCCGTAACTCGATGACGTAGTCATTCCTATCGCCGCCGCCCGGTCTAGTAGGCAAAAGACCTCTACGGTAGAGATCTGCACGGGCCGGCCGGTATCCCGAAGCCCGAGACCGGCCCGGACCGCGGGCAGGGCTCTTTCCTATTTTCACTCACGGCACTTGGGCGGGGCCCGGACCATACTTTTTTCTGAAGGCTCGAGCCGGGCCTAGTGACTGCTGATTACGGGCCGGGCCGGGTTCGGGCCTTACTTTTTTTCTGAAGGATCGGGCCAGTCCGGGCCTAACTTATTTTTTCTGTACAGAGCCGGGACTAGTTTCATTCATAATCTTCACGGCCCAAAGTTTTCAGTCTTAGTTTTGACCGAGCCCGTATGAAAATCGTTGTCTCGACGTGACCTGGTCTGTTCAAAGGTCGGTTAAATTCGGCCTGGCCCACAAATTTTTACAAAAAATGCATACATTTTTAAATCGCCATTATTAACTAAACATTAAAATTTATTCATTTTAAAGAATGGTAGATTTCTACGCTTATTAAAATATAGCTAAATTAAAATATAGTAAAACATGTGGAAAAGAACCTGCCAATGATGGATTCCTGATTTAAACTGAAAAACGTGTTAATCCATGCAAAATGAATATACTAATACGTAAGAAAATAATATATCATATAATACATTTACACTTGCTAAGAAGGGAACTTATCTATAACGCATTTTTTTTTTTCTTTTCTATACAATTCCGTCTTGGAAGATTTTACTGCATAGCATTTTTCAGATTTTTAACACTTCAATGCAGGTAATATGGATTAACAGTATTAACGATAACTGAAACATGACACTGAATTAATGACATATTAATGAAAACTGAAACATACAAGAAATAGAGATTCATAAATATATATATATATATATATATATACAGGGTGATTCATAAATATCGAAACAATAGGCTATCTCCTTAATTAATGCCTCTAGGCACATACTTCCAATCCCAAATTTTCATTAAAAAAAATGGAAAATTTGATGAGATAAGTTACAACTCCATGGGAGGTCTATTTGAGAAAGTACGAAAATTAAATTTTTATACGGTCACCGTATGATAAAATTTCCAATTAGGAATTTTTTTCTTATCCATTCCTGAATTAAACACAAAAAGCTCCATCTTCATATCGGCAAAACTCATGGAGTTATGCCTGTTTAAATAATTCGTCAGGTTTTAAGGTATTAGACACAAATTGAAATGCTTATTGAAATTGTTATTCAAGAAATAATGTTACTTTAAAAGTTTCAGGATACATGTAAAAAATATATTTATTGAGTTAGAATTATATTTTTCTATTTTTGTGATGATTAAGCATAGAATTTGCGAAGAAAATCACATCCTAAAATTTCTCAGAAAGTTTAAAAATTTAAAAATTATTATTTTTTTTTTAATTCGGGTAATTTAAAATTGTTATAACTCGAAATATTATCGTCGAATTTCAAACTTTTTTTTTATTTAGTTAAAGAGGAAAATATAATTTAAATTTTGTTTCAGGATTTTTTTAAATATTAATATTAAAAATATTAAAAACACAAAAAATGATGTAACTTATTTTTAAAAAAATCATATTTTCAAGAATAAATATATTTTCAAATTTGACGAAACAAAATTAGTGTAAAATAATCAAAAAGGTCATGTTCCGAGTTTGTACTTTTTTTTTTAACAATTCTTGACTTAAAAATGTAAATTAATAATTTAAATTAAATTAATTTTAATTTTAATTACACATTTAAATTAATAAATTTAAATTAATTATTTTTAACATTTGAAATTAATAATTTAAAACACATTTAAAGTTTTAAAAAAAGATTGTCTACTAATAAAATGTTCAAATGCTTTTTTAAAAATTGCAGGTGAGTATGTAACTCTTTCCTGTAGCTTAAACTTCCGATTCAGTTTAACTTTTGCCCTTTCCACCGTCTTTCTATACTATTTAAAACAAGGTTTTTTCTAACATACCGATTAAGAGTGTTTTCATAATTTTAACCCTCACAACTTCAGGTTTTGTATCGTCCCGGCGAGCGGTTAAAAAAAGTCTGTATTCTGCGGCCGGACCAGTCTCGACCAGGCCTGATGGATTTTTCATACCGAATCGGGACTGGCTTCCTTTCTTCCTAGGTCTGCACGGGGCGAAATTTTCAGTCCCGGTCTCGTCTCAACCCGTATTAAAATCATTCTATCTGACTCACCTAATCCGTGCTAAAATCAGTAATGTTTGGCTCAACCCAAAAAATTTACAAACAATGCATATATTTTTAAATCGTCATTACAATTAAAACATATTGCCATTTACAATTAAACTTTAAAAATCGTTTTTAAAGAATAGTAGATTTAAACGTAAAAAAAAAAAAAAGAAGTGAAAAAGAACCTGCCTATTACGGAATCCTGTCTAAAACGGAATAATTTTTAATCCAGAATTTTAATGCAGAATTTAATAAGATTATTCAATGATTTCTTTTAACCGTTTATCTACTGACGGTACTTTATAAGTACCACTAAAATAACTTGTTATAAAATTCATTTAATACATCGATTAGTTGTAATACAGTTTAGAATGAGTTTTAGATACATTACTTTATCTTGTTCCAAAAACATTATGGGTTACACAAAACAAAAATATTTTTAAAAGGATGATTTCTTTTGCCTTTGCATCTTTTCAGCTTTCTTGGCGTTGAAGGGGGGGGGGGGGGGTTCAATTCGGAAATATTAATATTGTAAGAAAATTATATTTGTACATTTCCTAATTCTACATAATACTAAGAAAAATATTTAAAATAAAAGATTTGAGTGGGGTTATAAATGTTGCACAAAATCCCTATAAATTCAAATTTAATGAATCCTTCTATAATCCTTCTAAAATTTTTTAAATGATTATGTAAATCTTCTAATGTAGTTTAAACAATTCACGAAAAATGCTTTAGAAGATAAAAAATTTCATGAATTCATAATTCAGTACATAAAGGGTTAAAGAAAATGTGATAACTCACTTATGAACATTTTAGGAACACTAAATACGGTTTCACCAACATAACAGTCATGAATGCAGCCTATATACACACATTTTACAAAAATAATTTCATTTTTCTTTTACATATTCATACATAAATCCGCATATCAAAATGCAGGTTGAATGCACACACTATGCGAATATTGTATTGATACCAATATTACAGAAAAAAATTGTAATAAAAACATTATTAAATTAAATTCATACCTTCATAAACTTCCAGAGAATTCAAAAAACTTTCGAACTTTCAGCAAAAAGTTTGATCAATGAAATGAATAACACTAGAAATAGTTCACCGTGAGCTTATTGAAAAATGAAAGTGAAAGGGGGGGGGGGGAGGGAGTGCATAGATTACTGAAGATAAAGCAAAGGATCACTATCTCATGATCAGGCATCTGTAAATAGGTAGATTAGATAATTCAGATGTCATGAGATACATGGAAAATACAAACGAACAGATCAGAATAGAGGGGTAAAAATTAGAATTGAGTCATTAACTATCTATAAACGTAGTCTCATTAATTAGAAATATAAATCGAATAAATTTGTATATATTTCTGTTAACCCTTTACGTACTGAATTATGAATTCATGAAAATTTTATCTTCTAAAGCATTTTTCGTGAATTGTTTAAACTACGTTAGAAGATTTACATAATCATTAAATAAATTTTAGAAGTATTAAAGTATTTAGAAGGATTAATTCAATTTGAATTTATAGGGCTTTTGTGCAAAATATTTATAACCCCACTCAAATCTTTGTTTTTTTTTATATATTTTCTTAGTATTTTGCAGAATTAGGAAATGTACAAATATAATGGTCTTACAATAGAAATATAGAAATATTTCCTAATTAAAAATACCCCCCCCCCCCAACACCAAGAAAGCTGAAAAGATGCAAAGACAAACGATATCATCCTTTTAAAAGCATTTTTGTTTTGTGTGACCGTCAGTAGATAAAGGGTTAATTCGTTTCTTTAAAAAAAAAAAAACGTGATCGTACACTACAAAAAACAAGTCGGAAATTGTACGTAAAAACGTGGCAAATGAGGTGCATTCGTACTATAGCTAGTTTTATAAATATTTAGATCTTGGTGCAATAGCTGTTGCAGTTGCACTCTTATGCAAAAATTCATGAATGGAAAATTCTATTACGATTATATATATTAAATTCAATAAAATACGGAAGTAACAAGACCCCATCTTAAATAGGACGCAATCACCATGGCAACCCAGAATCATTACTTATCATGATATATCATTGAATTAATGGCGTATGATAAGATTTAATAGATGAAGAAAACTTTTATTAATATCTTTTTAAGTTCTGATTCGATTTTCATAAAATTTGAAACGACTCGACAAAATTCTGCAACGATTATATACAATTAAATTTCAAACCATTGGGTAGATTTTGCGCTGTTATATAAGGACAAATGGACGGATCAGATAATATTCGAAAAAGCAATATTTTGGGTTGAGAAAACTGATTAATACACGGTAAAAGCTATTCGGGAACGTTTCCGGAAATTACGGACAATAAAAGAAACTTTTGTTTCAGAAATGCTTCTTTAAATCTAGGAAATTTATTTCTTTCTGGGGATAACGAAACGCATTTCGGAATCATGGGTAAGTCGGAAGAGATTATATTTCATTTTCGAAAACAGCATTAATTTTAATATTATTTCCGGAAACATCTGTCTTTTTCAATAATGTATTTAATCATTCAGCCACAACTGCAATACCAGATACAGGGCGTTCCTATTATAGTTATCCAACAGCTCTAAACCGTTAAGGATACAATCCCAATTTTAAAAACCAGGGCTTACAAAACATAGGTGAATACATTTGTTTATTTTCTAACTCTAATAGATTTTTCATATTTAATATATTTTTTAGATAGTCCATTAATAACGCCAAAAAACCTTTTTTATATCAAAAATTTCATAATGTATTCAAATAAAACTTTGAAATTTATTAAAAGCTATACTTTCGTATTAACCATTTCAGCGGTTTAAGTACGGAGTTCGATTACATGTCTGTTAAAAATTTGTGTTTTATTTGTATTAACTTATTATTTTTATTTATTGATGAAGTTTTAATTTCATTTTGGAATATCAGCCGGTAACAAATGCTGAACTTTTTATATTAATTTAACTTCAAACGGATTTATCTTTCGTACCTTTTCCTTCTACACGCGATAGACAAAGATTTTAAAAAATTCACTCTTAAAAATTATTTTAAAAACAATAAAAATTGAGTAAATTGCGATACGGTTTTTAAACAAAATGCGATACAGTTTTCAAACAAATTGCATTTGAATGTACAAGATATATTTTTCCCTGTTTGACGGTGTAAAAATTGAAACTGTGCGATGTTTAGAAATTAAAAAAATTGCAGTAAATGTTAAATTTAATCGCCTGGTGTTTCCACAGTCAAAAGTTACGGAGGACACGTTTTTCCTTTATAATATAGATGTTCAAATGTTGTTCATCAAATAAAAATGCATTTACATCAAACTAGTAATTTTTCAAGAAGTTGCGAAATTTAAATTTTGATACGATCCCTGTTTCCTGTAACTTATTTTTAGAAAGACTCTCCATACAAGTAAAACGAAACAAAATACTATTCCTCTGCGACCAAAACTTAAAGAGTTATGATATTTTTAACTTTACGTATATGTAGCGTTTTCTGGTGCTAAAAAATCTTTTTTTTTTCCATTTTTAGTGTCAGGAAAAGCAGATTTTATTTTATTTTATTTATTTATTTGTTTATTTATTTATTTACCTTTTAATAATTTCCCCTCTCTACTTATGCCTGCAAGTCATTATTTACGGAAATGAGTAATAAATAATGTGAAAAAGTCGAGAATAAACTGCTTGTCATATTACTGCAGCTGAGCTTGCAATCTGTTAAAAATAACTGTGTACCTGATATTAATTATTTGGCATCCGATATGCAACAACAGAAATTACATTATTTACCCTTATTGTTTTCATAAAAATAATACCTTCATGTATGTTATCCAATTTTTACTTCCTTCTATCTTTACAAGAAGAAAGTATTGGATTCGTGAAATGTTTCGAATTTTGGTTTTCGACAGATTTACACGTTTTAGGGGTCAGAGAACCCGAAAAACATTTTTTTACAAAATGTCTGTCTGTGAGTCTGTCTGTCAGTCCGTCTGTCTATCTGTGGCACACATTTTGTGGACGCCCTATCTCAAGAACTAATGCACGGAAATTTAATAAAAAAATATATTTAGTTAGTCCCTGATATAAATTGGTGCTGATTAGTTTTTCGTGCAAATCGCTCAACAGGTGGCGCTCTTGTGCTGCATTTTTTGACGATTTCCGCAACGACTCTATCTCAATAACTAATGCTGGGCACTTTTATGAAACTTCAGATTTAGTAAGTCCTTGACATGAGTTGATACTTACTTATTAGAGTTGCAAAAAACCCGCAGATTTTGAGGAGCGGGAATAAACCCGGGAATTTTGGGGAATAAACCCGGAATTTTTGGGGAATATTGGAAATTTTGAAGGTTGGTTGGTTGTATGATGTTACAAAATCCCTTAAGGGACATGCTGCGCCCAAAAAGAATAGACTAAAAACATAAAAAATTAAAGAGCAATTAGAAAAGCAATCTGGATGGGGGGAAATTTTGAAGGCGTTTTGAGAGTAAACAAAACCAATCATTTTTTTCAATTTGAAATTTTTATTTTTAAGAAATTTCAGTTACTGTTCTGAGAAGTTTGACAGCTTTTTCATTATTAATTCACGAAACATGATCTTGAGCTCTAAGTTTTATAATTACTTAAAACTGATTTTCTTTACATTAATAGCGGCTGAAAATTGGTGCTGATTGGAATGTTTCTTTAAAAATTAAAATTATTTAATTTCTTTTTGCTGGCATATCTATTATTCAGCCATATTCTGTATTTGTTTTCTTGTGAGTTACATTGTATTTTTTAATTTATTTCTCTCACCTTTGTTTATTTTATTTTTATTTATTTTTATTTTTTTTGTTTACATTGGATAATTTGGCGAAATGCTTATTTTCATATCAGGCAAGATGAATTTGCCATCTAGCTCTCTCATTTTCTACTTATCAACTATTAAAATATTAAATTGCTTAAGTATTTTAATAACTCTTACTTAATATTGTAGCTATAAGTTTTTGTTTATTATTTAAGTTTCATTAGTTTTCGTGTAAACTGTGCTATTTTTCTATAGCTGTTTTATTGGTTTTATTTGCATTTCTAAAAAGAAATATTTTGCTTCCATTGAAAAAATTCAAATCATTAAAAAAGTTAAAAATAATAAATAAAAAAATTCCATGCCTAAAATTTTCTGAAAACTCCCGGAATTTTCAAAATTTCCCTCCCAAAAAACCCGGTTTTTTCCACCCTTTGCAGCTCTATACTTACTACGTTTTGATGTAAATCGCCCAACAGATGGCGCTGCTATACAGCATTTTTCACGATTTCCGCAATGGCTCTATCTCAAGAACTAATGCATGGATTTTCATCAAACTGCAGATTCAGTTAGTCCTTGATACGAGTTGATGTTTACTACGTTTTGGTGTAAATCGCCCAACAGATGGCGCTGCTATACAGCATTTTTCACGATTCCCGCAATGGCTCTATCTCAAGAAATAATGGGTTGATATTCATCAAGCTTCAGATTCAGTTAGTACTTGATATGAGTTAGCGCTGACTACGTTTTCGTGTAAATTGACCAACAGGTGGCGCTGCTATGCTGCATTTTTCTTGATTCTCGCAATAGTTGTATCTCAAGAAGTAATGCACGGATTTTAATCAAACTTCAGATTCAGTTACCAAGTTGACTTAAGTTGTTGCTTATTAGGTTTTGGTATATATCGTCCAACAGGTGGTGCTGCTATGCAGAATTTTTTACGATTTCCGCCATAGCTCTACTCAAAAAATAATACACGGATTTTCACGAAATTTCAGATTCAGTTAGAAGTTGGCATAAGTTTGTTGCTGATAAGATTTTGGTGTAAATCCTCTAACCGCCTGCATTTTTCAGGAAGTATTAACATGTATGAGATAGAAGAAAGCTTTGGGATTGCCACATCCGACTAGTTCTTCATCGTAATAACAAAATTTTGAGTACTTTTAATTTTGATTCATTCTTATTTGATCGACCAAATGTTTTTGTTTTTGACACGTCATGGTGACGCAAAGTTTTTTTTTTTTTTTTTTTTTTTTTTTTTTAAACATATGACACACGGATCTGAAAAGGTCCGACTCGCCAAGCCTGCTCAATGGTAAGGAGCTGCCCACTTTACAAAACTAAAACAACCACCAAGAATTATTTTTCGGAGAGAGGATTAATTAATTTGAATGTGATTATATCCAGAAAAATGTTATAATTTTACAAATTTAATAAATATAAGAGTAACAAGTCGGAAATTATACCTCAAACGTGGCAAATGATACGTTCGTACTATAACTAGTTTTATAAATATTCAGATCTTGGTGCAATAGTTATTGCACCAAGATCTGAATGCAATAGTTATTGCACTTTTATGCAAAAATGCAAGAATACAAAGTTTATTACGATTATATGTATTAAATTCAGTAATACGGAAGTAATAGGACTTCATCTTAAATAGGACGTCATCACCATGGTAACTTAGAATCATGACCTATCATGAAATATCATTGAATTAATTATGCATGATAGGATTTAATAGAATGGAAAAAAACTTTTATTAAGGCTGTTCTCAAATCCTAAAGAGCAGCTTTCTGACATAAGTTTTAATTTATTTTTGTTGGGAAATGCATGAAACTAGCAGGTGTTGTTGTTCAGAAACTATGTAATCGAACTGTTTTTACCATTTTTTTTGCAAATACAATAGATTTTTCAGAAAGTAATGCTAAAGTGGGCGTTTTGAACCGAATTTACGCGCGAAGGAAGAATAAACGGTCAAGATTAGGTGAAAAACGGGTTTGTCACGTGATCAAAATCGCTTATAACTCAACAGGTAATTTATGGATCAAAAAATGGAAAACACAGTTCGATTCGAAATCACTTCCATGGTCAGGATTTCCAATTTTATATCTTTCCTTTAAAAAATGAATTTGTAAATGTATTAAAACATTTTGCGCTTGTTGCACAGAGCAGTTAAGAACAGCCTTAATATTTTTTAAAGTTTTGATTCGATTTTCATAAAATTTGAAAGGACTTGACAAAATTCGGCAACGAATGTATGAAATTTCAAACCATTATGTTGGGTAGTTTTTGCGCTGTTGTATGCAGACAGACCAGACGAAGACTATAGGTGCTACGTTACTTATATAATTACGTAATCACTAATTATTATATAATCTATATAACTATTATATAACTATTATATCTATATAACTATCTATATAACTATAATAATCTATATAACTATTATTATATAATTATTACATAATCACTTAAAAATAAAGAAATTGATAAGAGTTGATATGCAGAATTTTTAATTATCTCTGATATCACTGATACAGATATACAGACTTTTATGGATTTAAACTGATGTATCATTTGGTAGGTTTCTTGGTTTTTACGTTTTGTAAATTATACTGTAAACTTATTTGTTTAAAGATGAAATATGGACATATTGTAGAATAATATCATAAGTTTATGGCGTAATTAATGTTTTCATTATTTTTATCTACCACGTGAAGTTGAAAAATAAAAATGTCAAATACCAAAATTTGACATATTTCACATGTTGCAGAAATTTTTAGATCATACAATAATCTTTCCTATTACAAATGTCAGAGTTATATTTTCACTACTGTGTTGATGATGAACAATTTAAATTTACTCATTCTTTCCTGTCAGAAAAGAAATAAAAATAAAATTTCATTGCGTCTTGTTCCACCTTGGTGCACTCAGTTGAGCTAGCGGAAGATCTAATCAATTATTATTAGAAACTATACCCTATTAAATTCATAAGCAAATTACGGATACATAATTTTCTTTAAAGTTAAATGAAGAAAGTTCATTTAAGATTAAGATAAAATTTTAGAAATTTAGAACTGAAAACCAAAAAAGAATTTAACATTAAACACATTTCCAACACTAAATATTAAGATAAAATTTAGAACACTACTCAAAATCAAAAACGAATTTATCATTAAACACATTTTTAACACTAAAGATTAAGATAAAATTTAGAACACAACTTAAAATTAAAAACGAATTTATCATTAAACATATTTTTAACACTAAAGACCAAGATAAAATTTAGAACACTACTCAAAATTAAAACGAATTTATCATTAAACCCATTTTTAACACTTTCCAACATAGTAGTTGAAAAGTGTTTATGCATTGGGTTTGTCTGTCTGCCTGTCTACTGGTGCTCAAACTCGCGTAAATACACTCGGATTGCGATTCATATAGGTTAATGAGATTTATTTTAGCATGATTCATATTGAAAATAAAATGTGTATAGCATTTAAGATTCATTTGCAAGGATACACAAAATAATTCCGTTACATTTCGGTCTATGTGGAAAATCGTTTGCGGTGTATTTTAATGATGTTTCACTATTTAAAACATATTTAAATTGATATATAGCATTGAGGGGCACTACAAGATATTGTATAACATGATGTGCATAGCCTTCATCGTTCATTTACAGGGACACACTAAAGAATTCGGCTACAGTACTGCTTTTTAACAATGATTACTCGAAGTGCGTTTTAAGTTGTGATACCCATTTTTAAATTAAATTAATTTTTACTTTCTTCTATCTTTACAAGAAGAAAGTATTGGATTCGTGAAAATTTTCGACTTCCAGTTTTCGACGGATATAGACGTTTTAGGAGTCAGAGATTCCGAAAAACATGTTTTTACAAAATGTCTGTCTGTGACTCTGTCTGTCTGTCTGTATGAGACACAAATTTTGTGGGCGCTCTATCTCAAAAACTAATGCACGGAATTTATTAAAAAATTATATTCAGGTAGTCCCTGATATAAATTGGTGCTGATCAGTTTTTGGTGTAAATCGCCCAACAGGTGGCGATGCCATGCTGCATTTTTTACGATTTCCGCAATAGCTGTATCTCAAGAACTAATTCACGGATTTTCATAAACTTCAGATTCAGTTCGTCCTTGATATGAACTGGTGCTGATTACGTGTTGGTGTAAATCGTCCAATAGGTGGCGCTGCTATGCTGCATTTTGCACGATTTTCTCAATAGCTCTATCTCAAGAACTAATGCACGAATTTTCATCAAACTTCAAATTCAAGTATACCTTGGTTAATATTGCTGCTGATTATGCTTTGGTGTAAATCGCTCAACAAGTGTCGCTGCTATGCTGCATTTGTCATGATTTCCGTAATAGCTGTATCTCAAGAACTAATGCACGGATTTTCATAAACTTCAGATTCAGTTAGTCCTTGATATGAACTGGTGCTGATTACATGTTGGTGTAAATCGTCCAATAGGTGGCGCTGCTATGCTGCATTTTGCACGATTTTCTCAATAGCTCTATCTCAAGAACTAATGCACGAATTTTCATCAAACTTCAAATTCAAGTATACCTTGATTAATATTGCTGCTGATTATGCTTTGGTGTAAATCGCTCAACAAGTGTCGCTGCTAAGCTGCATTTGTCATGATTTCCGTAATAGCTCTATCTCCAGGGGCGAAGCTACTGGGGGGGCGTAGGGGGGCGTCTCGCCCCCCCAATGTCGGCAACTTGGATCACAGTCGGCAAATTCTAGGTAGTCAATATCGATCGATACAACCCTGAAACAATCGATTTTTTCCCCAATTTTCTACGTTTTTTCTTAAAACATACACTAAAAAACACCAGTCTTTAGCATTTGTCTTAATTTATTTCAAAAATCCGAAGTTTGCCTCTCCTTTCTTCGACTTCGCGTGACTGATGAAAATAAACTGAGAAGAAACCAGGAGACGCTAGTTTCTCAATATTCAAAGGAGCATGTCTGAGAGTCCACAGCGGATTAGTAGTGTTCCGAACATCTAGATGATGACTAGCACTGAAGATGATGACGACTTTGGTGAAGGCATTCATATTATTCGTGGTGTATTGAAATGTGCAATCGAGTCATTTAGTTGATTGTTTAAATGATTGTAAGCCGATTATTGAAAAATTTACCCCATCCGATGAATTAAGTGTTTTCTTGTTACTTAAGGAAACCATAGGTATTGACAGGGAAAATTAAAATTATTCGTCTGTGTCAAATATTTAGAGTAAGATCGTGAAAGAAATGGAGAAAACCGTCGAGAGGTTAGCATTACGGAAAGTGGGAACGATCCCATTATTGAACATGACCCAGGAAAAAGGTCTAAAATGAAATCAGACAATAAAAGACATATTTAATCAGTTTAGGTCCATATGAGCCAAAACGCAGCGTATATCCGATAAATGGTTCCATCCCGCAAGATAGACTACGACATTTCAACGGCGCTTGGTACATAAGAGCATCCGTTTTTGGAATATATAGCACAGAACTTAATGCTAATTCTTTTTGCGTGTTTCATGAAGGACCTGGGAGAGAAAAAATACAAAATTCTTCAGTTGAGAGTGGTGTAAACAAAGGACACAAAATGAAGAGCTTAAGGAAAAGAAAAGAACAGAAAGTCCGCACATTTCTCTTCCAACTTGCACAAAATTTGCTGTTTCCTGTTTTGCCAGTTCACGATGACACATAATCACACTTACTCGACGAGAGCAAGCGCAAACAGATTTTTCTGGAGGAGCGACAGCAACATCTTGCATTCAATAAAGAAACTGTAGCAATCTTAATGAACATTACTCGAATTCTGAGTAGACAAGGTCTGGTTTGTAGAAGTGACAAAGACGAAAATGGAAACTTTTGAAAAATTGTGAAATTAATTTCCAGACATAATCCACAACTGAGGACATGTTTAAAGACACACGTTTCAGCCCACCATATAACTTACCTTTCCGCTTCATCCCAAAACGAGATGATTGAATTTTTTGCTACAGCAGTGCGTAAAACGATAGTCAGGGATATTCAAGAAGCATAATTTTATGGACTTATGGCAGATACGACACCAGATGCTTCGCACCATGATCGATCAGCTGATGGGCTGAAATATGTCAACAAAGATGGAAAACCTCCGATCGGCTTTTGGAAGTTTTAAAAGAAGTCGTCAAAACCAACATCGACCTTGCATGCTAGATATCGCACATCCTTACAAAGAATGAGCTCGAAATAGAACAGGTCATACGATTCATTTCAGGTCATACGATTTTACGAGCAGTATGTCTGGAGAATTCAGCCGCACTTAGGAAACGTTTTCAGAAATCGTGGGTTGAATTGTACCATATATTCCTTGTCAATGTCACGGACTCAACATCACTTTCGTTTCGCATATCTGCAATGCGAGCAATGCTATAGGCGATGTGTTCTTCGAGCTGGAAGATGTTTGTGTTTTTCACAGCAAGTACTAAACGAAAGAAGCTATTAGTAGACAAGGTCGAAGAAATAGAAAATGCTCTTCTGCTGCAGAATCTTTCTAAGGCGAGATGGACTGCTCGAACGGAATCATTGAAAGCAGTTTGGATCTAATATGAATGCACAAATTCTGAAAAAGTTGATTTTTCTACTTCTGTTAGCAAAACAATGATCAAGGCACGACGTTTAAGAAAGAAAATGTTATCTATCGACTTCATTGCTTCACTATGATGTTTCTCAAGAACGTTTAGTACAAGTGCAAGTTAGTTACTGAAGAAAATAAAGTCGAAGACTTTTAAAATAGATGCTACGAAAATACTGAAGACTTGTATCAAATCATTGGAAACAATCAACAATGACAATGAAAATGTGAATAGGGAAATATAGAGTGCAGTTCTCTTTTAAATCAAGTAAGTTAAATGAATTTGCTATGCAATATCGAAGAAGATTGGCACCAAAGAAGTTAAACGTTAATTGAAACAATTTGTTTGCTACCGAACATCTAATGTTCTAACGCATGGAGTTTCAGAAGGTACTGGATACTCTTACAATGGTGATAGCTGAAAGTCTTAATTCTTGCATCAGACAACTGGATAGAATAATGTATCCTCCCATTACAAGTAAGAAATAAACACTAAATCTGGTTAAGAAAGCGGTACCGAAATGTTTCATAAAAGCGATCTTTCGTGAAATATTGGCAATTCCTGATATAGAAGCATTAGACACACATTGAAAGGTTTGTCAGACTTCTGCGCAGAGGTTGAAAGAATGGACGATATTTACATGAAAATAGAACCTTTGAGATACATTCTGTCACTTGCGAACCATGTCAGTCGTCTGCCTCTAACTTCTCCAATCACAGTTGTCTCGAATGCAAGAACATTGTAAATTAAAAATTGTGAAAAAGTATCTTAAAGTACTATTACATGAGAGATAAAAATCACTTCAAATTCCAAGCGTCTCCATGTTATCTTATGGCCCCAGTGCAGTCGCTTCGAAGGCAAGCAACTTTCTTCTGTCGGCGTGTCTTTGACGCCTGAAACGAAGCGAGTCGCCAGTAACAGCCAATAAATGCTTGGAAATCTGACGATGGAAAAGCCTTTTCCCGAACAGCCAATGAAATGTTTTAAAAACGAAAAAAAATGGCTTTCAAAAGCGGGAAATAGGATGAGTGCCAGGCGATTTTTGTCGCTTGGAATTTTTACGTGAAATAACACTATAAGAACAACAATGAACTATCCACGTTTGAATACACTCATGATGTTTCCATTTGAGAAGGATATTTTGAAATACCTAGATTTGGGCGCTGTCGTGAATAGATGGGCTCGTCTAAAAAAATGGTGGGTTAAAATGCATGTTATGCAATGAATGAACAAAGATGTAATTAAAATAAGTCTTGATTTAATCCTTTTTAATGTAAATATAAATAAGCTGGTTCTGTATAAGTTCCAAGTAACATCTTACCAAAAACTTCAACTAGTTTAATTAATCCGAATTGCAGATTTCCATCTGCACATTCAGCAAAAAATATCAAAACACTTTAATGGAACATTTACAACGACGTAACGTAAGTGAAGGTGTATAGTGTATTCAGGGTTCTCGCTGCCGCTCGCCATTGCACCAAATCGCGACAAAATGCTTCCTTTGGTGAGTAAGCGAACAATCAGACTCGCCAAATTGCGAGTGCTCAGTTTATGCTCTTTGTTTTTGTGTATGTGTGCGTTTTCCAATACCGTCGAGATTCTTTGAACGATTCTTGTCGCTTTAAATGTTCAATCGTACCGTGCATTTACATCGCTCTATTTATAGAGATGCTGCCTCAGCGCCAACTCAATTTAGCAACAGCCAAAGACACAGAAAAGAGTATGCAATAGGTATTTCTCTGTTCTCAGTTAATCGCTATCTATGTGCCTGCGTCGCATAAAAACATAATTACTCGCATCAAAGGCCAAGTAAAGAAAAGTTTTGCTGGAATGCAGTGTTGAAATTAGTCATTTGCCATTGTATTTGTTAGTTGCATGTTGTATTCAAAGTATCATTTGCCGGTCATTTTTTTCTATCGGATAGAGTCGAAATATCATAGCAATTTTTAATGCATATTTTTACAATGATAAATCAAAGATAGCTGTTTTGAATTTTTATTTAGACTGCTAAAAGAATATCTGAAATATTTACACATTTAGAAAACATTTAGAATACACTATATGTTCTGCAGTAAATAGTCGAATATCTATTTTATAAGCACTTACAAAAATATAGGTTATTTTAGAACATATTGAACAAAAAAGGGATTCAATAAGGGGTTAAAGATATATTTTTCAGTATTTCACGCCAAATCTATTTTGCTAACATTTTTTTTTCATTTGGCTACTGTTTTTTATTTCTTATACCTGGTGTCCTAAAATGAATTAACTGATTTTAAAATTCAATAACTTTCAAATGGTGGCAACTATTTAAAATTTCTTGCAGGAGGGTTATATAAGACGTCAGGAGTTTTTTTTTTACAGCTATTCTGGATTTTAGTTTAAAATAGCAGCGATACACTGCTAGTGCTAAATTGGGGCCTGATTTTTTGTTTCTCTTCTCTATCAGTATTGATGTGAAAGAAGGAGATTAAATATATGCAATGGTTCTCAGTCGCCAATGCAGTTTTGTTCTTAGGGCCCCGCAGCATATATTTAATCTTCTTCTTTCGCATCAATATTGAGAAAAGAGAGAGGCCGAAAATCGGACCCTGATTTAGCGCCTATTGCAAGTAGCGCCATCCACCACCAATACTTTAAACTAAAATCGATAATCAGAGTAAAAAAATTCCTGATATCTTACATAACACTCCTGCAAGAATTTAATTTTATAACAGTCACCATTTGCAAGTTATTGAATTTTAAAATTAGTCAGTCTATTTTGGACTCCGGGTAGATGCATATACACAGACAAAGAAACGTACTTTTAATGATATATATATATATATCTGTATATTTAAGTTAGTCGGCAAAATCGTCATATACGCCCCCCTAATGAATTCTGCTTAAATACGCCCCTGTCTATCTCAAGAACTAATGCATGAAATTTCACCTAACTTCAGCTTCAGTTAGGCGTTGACACAAGTTGTTGCTATGTAGGTTTTGCTGCCAATCGCGCAATAGGTGACACTGCTATGCTGTTTTTTTAAAGATTTTCACAATAGCTCTATCTGAAAGCTAATTCACGGATTTTTTCCAAATTTCACATCATGGGTGTAGCCACAGATATTTTTTCGGGGGGGAGAATTCGAAAATTTCCCAACTTGAAACAAATTGCTCCAATTTTCGACTAAAATGATATGCACAACGTGTGTAATAATTATGATACTTTTGCATAAAAAATTCCTTTCCAAAGAAAAATTCTGAAACTGAAAACATAAAAATTCTAATTATGGGTTTGTTTACTAAAAAAATAAATACGCTTTTTACTTTCTTCTATCTTTACAAGAAGAAAGTATTGGATTCGTGAAAAAATTCGACTTCCGGTTTTAGACTGATTTATACGTTTTAGTAAGTCCTGAACACGATTCGACTGTTTTTAGAAAATATCTGTCTGTCTATATGTGATACAAATTTTGTGGGCGCTCTAACAGAAGAACTAATGCACGAAATTTAATAAAACTTTAGAGATTCACTTATACAGTCGAACCTCGTTAACGCGAACACTCAAGGGGAAACTTTTTTTATTCGTATTAAAAGTAGTTCGTGTTATCGGAACTTAACTACATTACATACAACTGGACGAGGCAATTGGAAACAGTTCGTGTTAACGAGGTTTGACTGTACCTTCATAAAAATTGGTGCTGATTTGTTTTTGGTGTAAATCGTCCAACAGGTGGCAGTGTTATGCGGCATTTTTCACGATTTACATGATTTTAGCGATAATTATATCTCAAAAACTATTGCACGGAATTTGATCAAACGTCATATTCTGTTAAACCTTGACATAATTTGATGCAGATTAGCTTTTTATGTATATCATATAGCAGGTGATGCTGCTATGCAACATTTTTCACGATTTTGCGATAGCTGTATCTCAAAAACTAATGCACGGAATTTAGTCAAACTTCATATTCCACATAAGTAGCACTTCCACATAAATAGATCCTTATTAGGCTTGGGTCTATACTGTCCAAAGCTATCGCTTTTGTGCACTTTGAGTAAGGAATTTTGGTTGCAGACATCTAAGAGGCTGGGTGACAAAATTCAATGATTTGTTTGAAAAATGCTATGTTTATATCTCCTTTTTAAATGCACACAATTCAAGAAATCTATACCTTTAGAGTTTATTATTATAGGCAAAGAATTGTCATTTAATTTTGGTACTGCGGTTGCAAATTTTGAGACATTAACATGTATGGAGTAGAAGAAAATTTTGGGATTGGCACATCCGACTAGTTTTCACTTAATATTAATTCTTGTGGTCTTCAAAGAAGCCCACCTGGTTATAATATCGCTTAGTTTAATAAAATTCCCTATTTCACTTTCATATTTTAAAAGCATTAGTCTGTCAAGTCTGTCATCCCTCATTGTAGCTTGCAATATATATTTTTTAAATTTTTATTTGACTAAAGATTCTTTCATTAGATGCAACGCCATAAAGATAAGCTGCTGTGAATGTTAAGGTACGAGTATATAATTTGACGGCGTGACCTAAATAGTCTTTAAATCTCATAGCATGATTAAAAGGTTTGTTAAGTGAGTTGGGATTTGGTTTATTTCTATTTGACTCTGCAAGTCATGTACATCTGGTTTCTCATATCCAGGTGGAAACATTATTAACTTTTTCCTTGCACAATTGTAATTTAAACATGGAATGCATTGCTGCAATATCTCTTGATATAGGAAACATTGTCATTTAAGCCCATTACTAAATTCCCGAAATTTTCTTGTATTTATTATAATTCTTTACTGTAAAACTTATGTGCATCAATGTCCATTGCTGTGCTATTATTTTTATTTATTACCTTTGGTGAAACCGTTTTCCTACGGTGCTTTCGGAACTCAGCTTCTCCAGTCACATCCTAATATTCATAATTGTTTGTGAGCTTGTCTGTAAGGAAATCTTTATTAATTCAAAAGTTTATTCAAGTGTAACGTGTCAGTGTTACAGTGCATGTCGATTTTTTCTTCAGTTGATGGACTGCTTTCATAGTCATATTTCTGTTCCAAATTAAAATCGTCCATTTTTTAACTTTTTCATCCTCGAATGGATTTTTAGATGCTCCAAAATCTTGCACGAAAACTCTTTTCCTATTATGAAGGGTTTCTTCGTGCTGAGATTTATAGTAACTTTTTAGAACAGCTTTAAACACAAAACACTGGACTTTTGCTTTAAAATTTTATAAACACATATAAATATAAACGAACAGGACTGATATATATTTCCGCACACAAATAAAAGTAAAATGTGACAAATTTATCTAAACTAACGACTTCTTATATCCGCATTTGCTCATATAACGCTTTTTACTTGACAGCGAAGGGTTAACTAATTTTTGCAGCAAAAAAAATCACGAGAATGGGTAAAATATTGTCCAAAAATCGCAAAATTAGTCAAAAAAGTTGTGAAAGCTCATCAAATCTTCTTGCCCATAGCTGTGTTTCAAGTAGGTTACTACATTCCTTTCTGTTGTGCTACAAGTGATCTCCAATTTTCAAAAGAAGCTGCAATCCCTTTGGATTAAAATAGCTGGATTCTCTTTTGGGAGGAGAAGGGGAGGTAGGGTGAAATTTTTGAGAAAGGAACAAAGTTTTGGAGGAAATAAAGGAACTGGTTAGTCAGTTATTGATGGGCAGGAGTAGAGAGATTTAGGTCTGGTAGATGTACAATATTTTTGTAGAACTGAAAAATACAATGATAGATTGAGTGTGGCTGATTTCTTTTGATAATTTAACTTGTTTACTGTTGCAGTACTAAAAACAATCACCAAAACAATACAAATTTCGTAATTCTTTTACTATTACTTTTAAAAAAGAAAATGTCTCAAAAATCTAGAATTTCCCAACTCTAAGCTCAAATTTCCCATCTTCACATATATTGGGGAGGGAGGCTCCCCCCCCCCATACCGCCCATGGCGACGCCCCTGCTTCACATTCAGTTAGACATTGGCATAAATTGATAATTAGGTTCTGGTGTAAATAACCCAGTAGGTGGCGTTGCTATGCTGTATTTTGCTGGATTTACAGGATTTCATCGATAGTCATATCTCACGAACTAATTCACGGAATTTCATCTTTTTAGAATCCTCATGATGGGAATAGATTGTCATTTAATTTTGGCACTGTGATATTTGCACTGCGAATTTTGAAGTATTTACATGAATGAGATAGAAGAAAGTTTTAGGATTGGTACATCCCTTTAGTTTGTCTATCACTTGGTGTGAATTAATTCTATAGATCATATTATGTTAGTATTTTTGTCATTGCGAATTTTGAAGTATTAACATGTATGAGATAGAAGAAAGTTTTAGGATTGGTACATCCCATTAGTTTGTCTATCATTTGGTGTGAATTAATTCTATAGATCATATAAAAGGCAGCACAAAAGATCTCGAGTACATTTCTGTTTATTGACTAGGGCAATTTACAACCATGGGTGCAAGTTTGAAATTTGGCCAAGCCTGAAAATATTTTGAATCTCCCCCCCTATCCCCCACTGAATGAGCACATATGCACGTGCCGACGCACCACCTAGACAAAACCCAACACGTTAAATATTATATGCAGTAAAATTCAACTATCTTCAAACGAATTTTTAAAAAAATAAGTGCAAATCGCAAGGATGATTCTGAGTCAAAGAAAATTCTGAAATTCACAGCAAATTTTCTGAAAAGTTACAGCAGAGGGGGGGGGGGGGGGGAATCCACACATGGCACTAATTATGCATTATTTCTGCGATCGTTTGGCGAAATTTGCGGTTTTATCGCGATCTTTTGGCGAAATTTGTAGGTTTTTTTCACGATCTTTTAACGAAGTGTGCGGTTTTTCGCGATCTTTTGGCGAAATTTGAGGTTTTTTCGCAATTTTTTGACGAAATTTATGGGGTTTTTTTCGCGATCTTTTGACGAAGTTTGCGGTTTTTCGCGATCTTTTGACGAAATTTGAGGGTTTTTTCGCGATTTTTTGACGAAATTTGAGGGTTTTTTCGCGATCTTTTGACGTAATTTGCGGTTTTTTCGCGATCTTTTGACGTATTTTGAGGGTTTTTTCGCGATCTTTTGACGTATTTTGCGGGTTTTTTTCGCGATCTCTTGACGTAATTTGCGGTTTTTTTCACGATCTTTTGACAAATTTTGTGATTTTTCGCGATTTTTGGACGAAATTTGCGTTATTTCCGCGATTCTTTGACGAAATTTGCGTTTTTTCGGCGACCCTTTGTCGAAATTCGCGATATTTTCTATGTCCGAATTTTCGGATTGATGACCGGTTTTTTAAAATTTTCGGAAATGAATGCCTTAAATTTTCGGAACAGAATCCCCCCTATGCAAATGCATGTAATGTAAAACATTCATATTCATGTAAACAGTATTTGAAAAGTTTAATTCATACAGGTTACAGCTAAAAACAATAAAGTTGACATGCTATGACACATAAAATTGTGAAATACTCAAGAATGTGCATGGGCTCACTTATATACAATGTTTTTGTAATTTTAAAAATATCTTCCCATAAATGACATTAAAAAAGTACCTTAAAAGAAAGTTTTAAAAAATTTAAAGAATACTAAAATACAAATTATACTGATGATAGAATTATAAATTACAGCACATGAAATTATTCCAGTTTTATCATATTTTTATTTTATCTCTGCTAGCATATTAACAATTTTTTTGCAAGTGGAATTACCACCAATTTAACAAAATTCGCCAGATTTATAAAAGAATTAAATCAATTTATATCGTCTTTCTATAAAAGTAGGAAACATTCATTTGTGTTTTTCCATGACCAATTAAACGAAAATCGCATTTTTCTGAGATCCTTTAAATGAAATTTGCGTTTTTCACCTCGATCCTTTGACAAAAGTCTTTTTACGATCATTTCAATGAAACTCGTGTTTTCCCCGCTATTCTTCAACGAAATTCGCATTTTTACCTCGGTCCTTTGACGAAATTTGCGTTTTTTCCCACGATTTTTAGACGGAATTCGCGTTTTTTTCTACATCTTTAGATGAAATTCGCGCTTTCCCTACGATCTTTAGATGAAATTCGCATTTTCCCACGATCTTTAGCCGAAATTTGCGTTTTTTTCACAACTTTTAGACGAATTTTGCGGGGGTTTTTTCCATGATCTTTAGACGAAATTTGCGTTTTTTCCACGATTTTCGACGAAATTCATACATTTTATACGATTTTTCGACGAAATCCACTTTTTTTACATGAAATTCGCATTTTCCGCCATCTTTTGAGGGAATTCGCGTTTTTTCCGCAATCCTTTGACGAAGATCGTGTTTTTTTTTGTGGTCCATTAACGGAAATCGCGTCTATTTCGTGATTCTTTGACGGAGATTTCGTCCTTTTTGTGATCGTCTGACAGAGACCGCGTGTTTTTCGCGATCTTTGGCGGAAATCGCGTCTTTTCCGCGATCCTTTGACTAAGGTAGCATCTTTTCCGCGATCCTTTGACGGAAATAGCGTCTTTTCCGCGATCCTTTGACGGAAGCGTCTTTTCCGCGATCCTTTGACAGAAATATAGTTTTTTCCGCAATCTTTTGACGGAAATAACGTTCTTTCCGCGATCATTTGACGAAAATCATATTTTTCCCGCAATTCTTTGGCGAAAATAGTGGTTTTTTTTTGCGATCCAGTAGTGAAAATCGCGTCTTTTTCGCGATCCTTTGACAGAAAGCGTTTTTTCCGTGATCCTTTGACAAAAATGCGTTTTTTCCGTGATCCTTTGACAAAAATCCGCAATAATTTAAAGGAAATCGCATCTTTTTCGCGATCCTTTGACAGAAATTGCGTTTTTTCCGCGATCATTTGACGAAAATCACGATTTTTTCGCAATCCTTCGACAAAAATCGTTTTTTTTTTGCGATCCTGTAACAAAAATCGCATCTTTTTCGCAATCCTTCGACGAAAATCGCGTCTTTTTCGCGATCCTTGGACGGAGATCGTGTCTTTTTCACGATCCTTTGGCGGAAATCGCATCTTTTTCGCGATCCTTTGACAGAAATAGCGTTTTTTCCGCGATCATTTGACGAAAATAACGATTTTTTCGCAATCCTTCGGCAAAAATCGTTTTTTTTTTTTTTTTTGCGATCCTGTAACGAAAATCGCATGTTTTTCGCAATCTTTCGACGAAAATCGCGTCTTTTTCGCGATCCTTGGATGGAGATAGTGTCTTTTTCACGATCCTTTGGCGGAGATCGCGTCTTTTTCGCAATTTTTTTGACGGAGATCGCGTCTTTTTCGCGATCAGAAACAGAAAGCGTTTTTTCCGCGATCCTTAGACAGAAATCGCGTTGTTTACGCGGAAAAGGAAGATTGTCTGAAAAAAATATAAGCTGGGATTTTTAAGATTCTAACCAAAATTTTAAACGCGATGGTCAAAAAGTAGAGTTATTTTAAGACCGATTTTTAAACATTTTGCACGAATCTTGAGAAATCTGAAAACGGATTTTTTTTTTCGTCCACGGAGATTTTCCGGCCCGCTTCCGACCTCGGGAATTTTCAAAAGCCGGAATTCCGGCCTGTGGCCGGAAAACTTGCACCCATGTTTACAACTGTGCTATGTATTTCCTAACTCATCTCAATTTTAGCTTACTATGTAGTGTAGTATAATACAAATCTATAAATCATATATAGGGCTGCACAAACGAATTCTAATGTTTTCCGACTATTGATTGTAATTCCTGAAATTGGATTTTCAAATGTGTCACGCCTTTTTCGAAATTGTTTACTTAGGCATCATCTTTCATTTTATTAAACTGGTAGAGTTACTTACCAGAATACTTTGTTGAAGTGTTTTGATAGGATTGGAAAGTGTTTCATGATGTATGCTTGACGCATGATTTTTCATTTCTGTTTATTTTAACTTCAATTAAAAGTTAAATCATTTTGTTCATCATTAATTTATTTTCCCAAGAGTCGTAGACAAATTAAGAATAAACTATACTTCGATTTACGCACACATATTAAAATGTGACATAAAATTATAATCCATTGAGAAATACAGGTAAAGGTTTACCGTCTAATTATGTTATTAATCAGACAACATCCAGTCTAAAATTCGTCACTAACCGGTTTTTTTTTTTTTTTTTTTTTTTTAAACGATAAAACCTTTGATAAAGTTACATTGTGACAATACAGTTTACACTCTGATAATAACTGGGACTTATCCCGAGCTGAGCAGATTATCTCTATTGGAATATTAAACTCGTAACTGAAATTCCATTTGTAGTACAGTGCGTGTAAAAACTATAAGAACAGCAAAAAATTGTAAAAATTTTGATAAATTGAAAATGCGACAAGTGAAATTGAAAGGGTAATGTAACGTTGATCAAAAAGTAGAAATACTACTATAAAAGTCAACAGAATGTATCTGTGTCCTTTTTATTGCGAAAAAATCATAATTATGCAAAAAAAACGCTATTTTTGACTGTGTACAAACTTTAAGGACACCTGTATTTTTTTTATAGAAATGGTATATATAATTATTATTAAGGATCGACCGAAACAGGTTTTTAATGCCGAAACCGAAACCGAATTTCGGAGATCTTCCTATTTTCGGCCGAAAACGAAAATTTTCAAAAACTTTTTTAAAGTAATTAAATTGTATGTATTATAGTAATTAATAAATACATAAATATATTATTAATTAATTATACGTATTTATTAAATATGCATAATAATTAATGAATTATGCGTATTTTTGAAATATGCACAATTATTAATTAATTATACGTGTGGCTTAAATTGTCTCTCTGTGCCTTAGATCCAAAATCTGAGTTTCGCCGAAAACGAAACTCAGATTTTGGACCGAAAATATCAGTATTCCGAAAATCTCGTTTCTTCCGTCGGAAAATTTTAACATTTCTCATCGATTTAAGCATTATCGGCCGGCTCAAAATGAGGCTATTTATTGCTACGAGCTTCGTTGTTTTTAATTATCAGTCATGACTGACTCAAAACTTGAATGCAAATTATAAAGCAAGCAATGTATATGTAACTAAACTTTTTCACGTGCTCATTAAAATCTGCAGACATAAAAGTAATGGAAAATTTTCAGTTTAAAACTGCAGAAGAGTTTCGAATACTCTTTGAGAAAGTTCAAGTATAACAGATGATCATTTGCAGAAATCATTATAAAAGATAAATTGAGGTGTGTATACATAAAACTAAACTATTTTTTTATTAAATGAAATTCGTATAATTAGAAAATCTTTTTGTGTCGTTGATGAATTAATTACGTTTTATTTTATATGAAAAAAAAAAGTTTTGAATCTAAGGCACAGAGACTTGGGCCACACGTATAATTAATTAATAATTATGTATATTTCATAAATACGCATAATTAATTAATTATTATGCATATTTAATAAGTACGTGTAATTAATTAATAATATATTTGTCGGAGTTTCCTCTTAGTCCGCACAACTTTGAAGAAATTCCGTGCTATTTATATGTTGCCACCACCGATATGATTACGTGATATCGGTCACGCACTGAGAGGATTGTTTAAATGAGAACCAAAACGCTTTCAATTAACTAAATGAACAGTTTATTTACACATTATTTACACAACACAAAACACTATTTACACTTAAAACTCGGATGTAGGTGATCCGGTTCAACATTAAATTAAATACAGTAAATGCTGGCTGTGTACTGTTAAAACTACGTTATATCACTCTCACTCTATACAGGTTAAATTAGCTTTACCGGAGATTAATCTCAATCTCCCAACACATGGGCTCTAAGCTCTGCGAGCTTCACTCAACCCTACGATACAGTAAACTTCCTCAAATCTGCACAGCGGTTGTGCAGATTTTAGAATTTTGGAGATTTCTGGTCATTGCTTTGTTTACATTTTTTTAAAAGTAATTTGAATGTAATAATGCGATTGAAATTATAATGAATGCTTCCAATATAGTAAAATAATTAAGTCAAGTGATAATCTAACATAATAAAAAGTAAGATAACTTTAAAATTGATTAAATTATTAAAAGTAAAGGTCAAGTAAATAATTAATGTACAATTAAATATGCATAATAAAGATGAGGTACATTTTTCTTGAATTATTCAATGAAACTTTCTTCTTAAAATTACCATATTATATTACATCAAAATCATAAAGTAAAGAAGTTTTATTTCAGGTTTAGCCAGTCTTAATGACCAAAAAAATATTGATTAATACATAAATATATTTGGTAAAAAGATTGCGATTACCAGTAATTTAAGCAATATCTTGATTTTTTTTTAAGAAAATAAATTTATATTTCCTTCATGAAAAAACATGAGTTTAGTCATATTATTGAGAATTACGTATTAAAATACGCACAGAATGATATAAAACTAAAAAATTATGTAATTTTGTCATTACATATAAGCTGAAAGTTTCATTGTTTACATCTGTGATGATGTGCGTATTTCAGGTGTTTGCGGATTTGAGGGAATTTAGTGTATTATTATTTGACCATTAGGGAAAATTATTATATCTTTTGCGCTTTCATTATGAATCTATTTTAAAATAAGATCATATTAATTTAAGTTTTTTGATATCTAAGACAATTATTATTATTATTATTATTATTATTTTCGCCTGAACTCTCACACCGCATGAGCTGCGAGTGCGCTTTTATCTGTCTTTATTTTTAATATATATTTTTCAGGATTTGCAGAATAAACGCTGAAATTGGGTTTTTAGAGCTCAGAGAAAGATTTTCTTTTGTGTGGTCTATTAGCTGTGATATCTATCTTCCCTATATATATAAAATCCTAATAAAACGAATTTATGAAACGGCTGAAATGAAACGAATTTATAAAACGATTCTATGAAACGGCTGATTAAACAACTGATTATGTTTCACTGTGAATTCTCCTAAAATATAGAATACTTTGCAATGAAATTAACACCAAATATCCTTATTGATCCGCAGATCTCAAAACTGGTATGAGAATTTTTAAATTCGAATTAGTTTTCAAAATATTAATTTTTTTCTAGTTTTAAATAATTTTCTCTAATGACGGCAGCTCAAATTTTAATCATAACAGATTTTTTTTTTCATATTTTAGAAAAGGTTATTATTTTAAACTAATTTAGCGACCAGTTTGGCCTCCCTTAAATGTAAACTAAGAAATGTATCATATTACTTTTATTCATAATTCAATTTGTATTTCATTATCATTTTATTTAATACAATACTTTCATTTAAAACTGAAACATTTAAAATAAATGGCTTTCACTTCTTTCTTTGTTTTAAACGAAACGAAAAGAAAAATATTAGGCACCGATGACATATACGCAACAGGGTACCTAATTGGCGCCAAAATGGCGTTATTTTGCCTGACATGGTAACCCAGCTATTGTTGCTTATATTTATCAATAAATGTTTATTTGAATTTATTTCCTTTTTATTTACAAAAAATGTTCTAAATTGTTTTGTTCTATAGTTATTAATTGAACTTTTTTTTTATTCATTGTTATTTCATTTTATAAATAATAGAAAATAATTTAAAAATAAATAACTGGTATTCGAAAACTAGGTTTTCGCCAAATTGTCGTAAAAAAAAATTGCGACAAACCCGGTGCGTATATGACAATGCAACAAATCATGACATTTAATTTCAACTTCAAAGTAATGTTTTAATGGTACTACTTCTCCCGTCGACCAATTCAGCCAAATTTTATAAATCACCAAACCACTCGCTAAATTATACAAATTGACAGAATTTTTTATTTTAAATAACGAAAGAACAAATAAATTAGTATAATATTAATAAAAATACAAATAAAACATCGAAATAAAAATCACTTGATGGCGTAAACATGTGTAACTTCCTTAAAATCAAGTGAATGTGACATTTACGATCAACCATTATTACCATTTAATCTTTTATAGTTTGGCGACAGATTTTTGGTCATGGGATAACCAAGTAGCACCGTTTTAATTTGCCACTCGAAAAATAAAAAAATGCTAACTGGCGAATTAAAAAAAAGCTATTGGCGAGATTTGCACCCGGCTAACATAAAAGTACCGGGAATTCTTTGCCACCATGGCAACTTTTATGTAGTTTTATTCGAAAAAATAATTTTGATTCTTTAATCAAAATGGAAACCTTTCTTATGAAAAGCGAAGTGATCAGCCCATAATTATTTATGGCAGTTACATTACTTAGACAATATAAGTGAAATAATGGAGATATAATATTTGGCGACTTATCACACCTGTATCTGGCTAACATTAAAGTACTAAAATGGCAGCCTGGAATATAAAAAGCGAAGGGATCCACCCGGAACTGTTGATGATAGTCGCATGACTTAGGCTACTATTATAGAGATTGTTTTCAATTCTAAAAACAGCGCAAATACTAATTTTTCCTAAAGATTAAAAATTTATTTACACATGACTATTAAAAACAGCAAAAAAACTTTAAAATTACTATCAAATGATTGCGTGTTAAAAGCAAGAAAATATTGAAAATAGTATGTACACGTGAATATTAAAGAGAAAGGAAACTTTAAAAATAAATACATTAATATGCGTTTAACCCTTTCAGGTGCAAGGTACTTCTATTCGTAAAATCTTGAAATCAGTGAATGGCACCAGAATTTTCAAACAAATTTCGAAATACAAAAATGATTTTGTTCTCTTACTTGATCACTCTACCAGGGAGCCAACCAAATAATGGCAAAGGCCCTGAATCCCTGGCAGAAAAACGTCCTCCACCATCTAACTCAACCCCAGCCGCCGAAACAGACCCGGAAACAGCGACAAATAATAAAACTAAAAAGTCACAAAAATATGGCACACTCTGCCTAGAAAATAAAATACAAAAATTAAAGTCATGTACAAGTTTTAACATATGACTGTAACCCTAGTTACTATAAAATAAAAATAAAGCTAAAACTAAAACTAAGACTGAGTGAAACTGAAAAACAAAATTTTAAGTTATTTTCAGTTACAAATGACTGTATAAAAGTACGATTTACACTAATAATCAAGACAAGATAAAACATTAAGCCAATAACACATTTTAGGTCAATTCAAGTTACAAAAGACCATCAGACCCTGAAAGTCCAGAAACAACTCAAAAATGCGTGAAGGCAGAAAGATTAGCAAAGCACTATGTGGCTAACAGACCGGCAAAAGTCCACCAAAAATTCTTTAATTACACCAAAATAATCAAAATTTGTACTTTATGAATGAATACAATTTATTCAGTTCATTATAAATAACAGTCAGTTTATAATAATTCGATCTCAGCAAGAGAACATTTTGCAAATTCCAAGACAGAGTTCTATTTCGCACAAAGTTAAAGAACAGAGGCATCAGAGGACACTTGCCGAAAATAAAATGCTTAACGTCACCGACGTTACCGCAATCACACTTATCTGTTGGTCGCTTGCCAATCTTAAATAAATACACTGGAAAAGCACCATGCGAAGAAATGAAATAGGCTACTACCCTTGAATAACACAAATAAGAAACGTCCGGTGAACGCAAGATGAGGAAGGTATCCTTACCCTTTTCACTAATTTTCCAATCATTAGTCCACCTCGTGATAATGTTACTGTTATAAAAACGTTTGACGAAGGAAACAGGCATTGGAATATCCAACCTCTCATCAAACTCATCATCCAGAATGCCAGATAGTCAGCCCTTTCGTTACCAGCAAGGGCAATATGAGATTTAATCCAACCCATAAAAATAATTTTACCACTCAACAGTCTCAAGTTAGAATATATGTTATACAAAATCTTATCAGTTGGAAATAAGTTCTGCAAGGCTTGTATTGAAGAAAAACTATCAGTGTAGATGTGGAATTCTCTGAAATCAGCCCTGCAACACCAGTCGATTGCCTTGTCAATGGCTGATAATTCAGCCTGATAAACAGTATTATAAGCGTAAAGTTTAAAACGGTTTTCTAAAATGATCTTTCCATCATTATAAACAACAAAAGCGGAACCAACTGTGTTGTTCATCTTGGAGCCGTCTGTGTAAATTACAGGGTGGTTAAAAATAGGTACTACAGAAGTGACTGACTTTACAAACTGTATATGATGAGTTGACACAAAATAAGGATAATCAAATGTATGTAAATGTGGCATAATATTTTCCTTAGTTACACAAATATCCTTTATCCATACTAGATCTTCATGATGCACCGTGTTATAGTGACCAGACATCTGTTCCAACTCCAGCTCCAGGGGAGGTATACCCGAAATTACGCAAAGAGCTTCCGTAGATACAGATCTGTAAACTCTGATTATTGATAATAAACAAAGACGCTGGCATGAAGACAAGCGTCTAATTCCATGGTATCTCAAGTCCCGGTACCAAATTTCATATCCATATGATATCTGCTTCTTAATTACCGAATGATACCAAGTTTTCATATAGTGCAAGGGAAGACCCTTATCTCTAATACGGGTTTTGCGCATGGAGCACGAAAAGTCTATAACTTTGTCACGAACAAGATCCAAATGATCAAGCCAACGGAAACGGCTATCCAGAAAAAATCCCAGGTATAGTACATTGTCCTTGACCGAAATGCTGGTATTCCTAAGCTTAAAAATCAGACGGCGTTTGTTCAAAGTATATTTACCGAAAAGCATTGCTGATGATTTCTGAGCGCTGATTGTCAAGCCAAACTCTTCACATGCGTTCATAAAATATTCGATACATCTGTTAACTCTATCTTCCAGCGCTGCACGAGTATCGGCCCCTTCCACAATAGCTGAATCATCAGCGTATGAAATGATTTTTCTAAAACGACGCTTATAATATTTTAATATTTTATCAGCAACCAGAGTCCACAACAAGGGACCCAAACAGAACCCCTGTGGACAACCTCGAAAAGCATGAAACCAGCGAATCCCTCTCATAAACTTGAATCCTATCAATCTATGACTTATGTAGTTCTTCAAGATCTCTTTTAAATAATCCTGTATAGGAAGGTCATCTATAATACCAGCAAGTATTCGCCAATCGATTACGTCGAAAGCACTAACGATATCGAAACTAATTAATGCACAATATTTAAAATCATTCAAAGTCTCCCTAACAAAATTCTTTACAGCAGCCATTGCCGTTATAGTGCTCTTAGACTCTCTAAATTCATGTTGACCTTCGTCCAGATATGCAGAAGATTCCAGAACTGTAATTATTCGCATTTTCACTATTCTCTCCAAAATCTTGGCAATAATCGGCAGCAATGTAATTGGTCGGTAAGACTTAGGCAACTCAGGTGGTCGGTTGCGCTTACGAAAAAACAAAACAAGACCCTTTTTCCAACACATTGGAAAATGAGCAAAACGAAGACAAGTATTAAAAAGCTTAAGAACAAAAGGCGTGAAACTTTTACAAAGATTTTTTACTACCAAGGCATCTATCTCATCAAATCCTGGAGCCTTATTGTTACCCTGCTGGCGCATAACATAAAACAATTCTCTTTTTGTAATGGGATAGAAATCCTCCTGATTAGTATAATAATTTGTACTGGTAAATTCATGCGGATCTGTAAAATTAGCATTAGCATCAAAGTGATGATTCATTAGATCTTCGGCCACGTCGTCATAGCTCGCAAACACATGAGAATTTTCTAAAGTAGTAAATATTAAATCTTCATGTGACAATTTCTTCTTAGAAATAAATTTATATAAGGATCCGTATGCATTATTTGTTGAATCGCAGAACTTAAGCCAAGCATTTCGCTTCGCCTTGCGAAGGTTCTTCTTATACTCACGTCGAGCTATGTTATAGCTTTCTTTATACGTAATAACATCTAAGTTTTTTAAATATCTCTTATGCAAGGCACTGACTCTGTTTCGTTCCCTTCGAAGATCTTCATCGTACCAAGTAATAGTTGGACAATGACGTAGGCGACCTCTACGAAAACACTGATTCATGATATCCTGTAGTAAAGCGGAAAACTCCTCAGTCCAAGTATCTAATGCACTTTGATTAGGAATTCCGTCCAGAGTAGCATTTAGACGAAGCAAGTGTTGTGAGAACAAAGCATTGAATTTACACATCTTTTTATTCTTAGTCTTAAATCTTGTATAGAAATGTTGGACTGGAGACAGACTCAGGGTAAAACAGATATATCGATGATCACTATGCGAGTAATGATCTATATCAACTTTCCAATCTTGTAATTGTTCTCTTACTTAATAAAAGAAAAATTTTCATCCCAATATTCTGGTGCCAATGTGGCATTTAAGAATTAAAATTAAGTGGTTCAAAAATGAACCACCGCCCTTTAAGAGGTTAAAGCAGTAACTTTTAGTAATTGTAGTAAATTGTATTATGCCAATCGTTTTATAACGCTGTTAAAAAATACCGGTAGGCAAAGACTCTGTTTACTTAATTCATTTTATTTCAGGTTTTTTTCAAATGTTTAACTGATCTTCTTTAACCAAACACGAAAACAACCATTGGATGTCTTAACAGCAACTGATTCTGCCTTAAATTTTTGCAATCAAAGGGAATTGAATGGAAATCCGTTTACAGGGAGATCGCTACAGGTTTTTCAGTATAATTCAATCTTCTCTAATCTTTTTCAAACCGATCAGATTAGCCTGCTTTTAGATTCTACAGTGTCTGAACAGGGGCTGGCGTGCGTAGCTTGCAGGGGGCAGAGCCCCCTAGTTTTTAACATAAAAAATAAAAGAGAAAACAGCTTTTTAATAGAAAAAAGAGACTTTAATTGACTATTACAGAAAATGATTATATTTTTGTGTATTTATTATGGATCTATTTAAAATAAATTGATTTTTTTCACTTTCTTAATCAAAGATGTTTTATTTGTTCGTTATTCTTTTGATCAGAATAACCGGATTATCGCCCAACTGTTTCATTAAGATTAAACCTGTCTATAACGGAAAACAACATAAAATTAAATAAGATTATCGTAGAGTGGAGCTTTGACCATCCAAAGCTTATTTTTATGTGAAACTATGCGATTGACGGGCGAAACCCGGTTATACGCTGCCGAATGCAGGGGGTCTCCGAACCGATCATCTAGGCCAGCATGACCCGGCTAGATATAAATAAACGTAAAACCTTCCAAAACGGAACCTGTCTATAAAAGACTTATGTTTTAAGACATCTCACTGCGTTTAACATCCATTTTTTAAAATAATACAAATATAAGTATAATGCTGATTGTTTCAAATTAGTTTATAAAAAAAAAAAATTGGATTCATGAATTTTTTTTATTTTTTTATGAAAAAATAATGCAATATTTTATATTTACCAAAAATGCCCTCACGATAAAAAATAATAATAGTATCATACTATTTTTTTGTTTTTTGTTTTTTGTTTTTTGTTTTTTGTTTTCGGTGTTGAATAGTGAAATGTACTACATACTATGACATAAAATAAAAACTTCCAGAGATATACTCATCCAAATTATCATTTTAGTAAATTTTCATAGATTTTCTGTATGTTAATTTATAAAAATAGCATAACTTCGGAAATATGAGATCATGATACTATCTAGTACACAACAGTATAGCTAGTCAGGAAATTTTTCCGGTATCCATTACGCTTAAATGTCCAATTTTCGGCAAACATAGCAGAATTATTTTATTGATTTATTTGAAAGATTGTACTCTTAGCTACCCAAAACTTCTTTTTTTTAACACTTTCGAACATAGTTGAAAAGTGTTTATGATTATTTGGATTTTTCTACCCGTCTGTCTGTCATTCCGAGCTGTAACTCGCGTAAATATGCTCTGATTGTCATATAATTGATATACCAGTTATTGAGGTTCACCATGGCATATTCGGTATCGAAAATGAAGTATGTGGTATACTGGTATTCATAGTTCATTGACAGGGGCACTCAAAAGTATTCCGTTACATTATGATCTATGGTGAAAAGTCATTTGCGGTGTATTTTAATAGCATTACAATATTTTAAACATAATGAAATTTATATACATTATTGAGGTACACTAGAAGATGGTTACTATAGAATATGTTATGTGTAGCACTTACAGTACGCAAAGTATTCCGTACTCGTATTATGATCCATGAAAAAAAGTCGTTTGCGCAGGGGCGCCATTTGAGGGGGGCTGGGGGGGCAATAGCCCCCCCCCAAGGAATTTGATATTTCAGAAAATTTATCAACCATCAAATGTAGGGATGCACCGAATAGTGATTTTGGCTGAATACCGAATGCCGAATATTTGGCCTGCAGGTAAACCGAATACCGAATATTCGGCCAGCCGAATAGTAGCTGTTAAGCTGAATACCGAATATTAGGCCAGCCGAATAGTATCTATTCGGCCGAATACCGAATATTCGGCTGGCCAAATACTTTTATATCTCAGTGTTTAACGTTAAAAAGTTAAATTTTAAACAATTTTTTATAATATTTAGCACAGATACTTCCATTTTGACAAACAAGACTATTTTTATAAGTAAATTTTGTACTAAAAAAAGTATGTTTTGAGTTATTATTTAAGAAGTGGATGGTTTAAAAAATTTTTAAATAACAAAATTTAAATTCCATGACTTCAGTTAATTCAAACAAATGAAAGAATTCTCTCTTATTGAACAAGAAGCAACATATCATTCCATTTCTTTCATCAAAAATAAAAGGTGTATAAGCCATAGCAGAATTTTCATTTATAACTGTATAAAAATGAAGATGTTTTAGCGAAATTTGCATCACATTAATTTGCTTGTACAGAATGTGCTGATATACTTGGGAAAGACTGGATTTTGGCCAGTGGTACTAGCTGCATTTTTAATAAAATAATGTCTAGCTAAGTGCTGTTTAGATATTAATGGTTGCTATTTCCAGCACCTCCCGTCATGTTATCATATTTCACAGAAATTAAAGTAACTCTGTTGACAATATAGTTACAATACCTTCATTATTGTTACAGTAACAAAAGAAAATTAAAGTTTGACTTGGGATACACTGTATTTCTGACTGAATAAGTAAATTGCGATCCTGATTTACTGGACAAAAAATTGCCTGTTTTGATGCTTATTATTACCCCTGAAATTTTCTTCCGTTTTGTTTAGAAACACCCTGTTTGCGAAAAAGCAAGAAATGGATTATTTACCAGACAATGCTCAGTAACTTGCATTTCCACATTTATTAATTCCCATGAACAAATGACATGTCATTAATGGTTAATTTTTTTTTTTTTTTTTTTTTTTTTTTTTTTTTTTTTTGTGACATTTTTAAAACAACAAATAAATAATATAAAATCATTCTCTTTTATTTAAATATTATAATTATTCTGAATATCTTTATTAATTGACAGTTAAAAATAGAAGTTGTGTAATGTTTTTAAGAGTTTTTTTAAGTATTCGGCAAACCAAATAGTTTGATTTTCGGTAGTAGGGCCGAATAGGCCGAACATCGAATAGATACCGAATATTCGGTGCATCCCTAATCAAATATCAGACTCAAACAAATATTAGAAAATTGCTCAAACTCTAAAATAACTTATCAGATTTTATTGCAATAAAAAACATATCCATTAAATAAATGCTTATGCATAGACATTAATAATAATACAAAAAAAGCCTTACTATTCGAACTCCCTCAAGGTGAGACATATATCATTAATGAGTACTTTGATTAATTTTAAAAATACATGTGAGATTTTTTTTTATCGGTTGCTTCTCGGCTGTGTGCAAATTGATCATGGGAAAACTCGTCAAAATCATTGACACAACAATCACAACGATTTTCTTCTAGCAAATTCTCGAATAAGCGCAAAGAAAATAATAACATTTAAATTTCACTGATGACAGTCTTGTGATGACTGAAAACGTTCTGGGTTTTTCTAATGTATTTTAAATAATCTTAAATTATATGTATGCACATGAAAGTAATTCTTGTGCATTTATTTGTGCTTTTTATATGAATATTAATTATAAAATTTACCTTTTCTGTAGAAAAATGAAGATATATACATAGTATTCATTAATGTTCAAATATGTAGTTTTTTTATCTGAAAAATATTCAGAATTTCTTTGAAAAATCGGATTAACGTGAAATCATCTCATAAAAGTGAAAACGCAATCCGAAAAAATTAATGCTTTACCTTCACTTGCAGAAAATTACTAAAAACTTTTTTCCTATACTTACAGATCACTAAATTTGCACATTTCGTGACCTATTCATGGCGTTAGTTGGCTGATTATCTAATGACTGATTGAGTTTCATCATTTTTTTTCGCGATTATCTGCCGAAATTTGCAATTTTTTCCGCGATCGATTCATGGAATTCACGATTTTTTTCTTGAAAACGTTATACGAAATAGATTTTTAACGTGCGAGCACTTGCCGAAATTCACAATATTTTTCCGTGACCAACTGACGAAATTCGATATTTGTTTTCGTGATACTTTTGACAAAATTCACGATTCCTTATCACTACCATTTATTGAAATTAGTGATTTTGTTTCTGCCACCGACTAATAATATTTGTGTTTTTTTTTTTTTTTTTGCGCGAGAGTTAGACAAAATTTTGGACCTTATTACGCGATCGTTTGACGAATTTCTCCTCGATCTTATTACGCGATTGTTCGACTAAATTTTCGTGATTTTTTTGTGCAATCTTTTGACGAAATTCGCGTTTTTTCGCAATCCTTTTACGAAATTCAAGATTTCTGTTTCTGTGATCATTTGACGAAATCTGTATTTCTTTTCGCGATTTCTGATTAAATTAGCGATACTTTCCACGGTCGTTTGAAGAAATTAACTATTTTTTAAGCGACCATTTTGAGAATTTTTTTTCAAAATTTCCAAGATTAGCGATTTTTTTCTGCGGCCCATTGACGAATTGATTTTGCGGATTTTGAACGAAAAAAAAATCGCGGACTTTCACGAAAATTAAAAAAAAAATTGTGGGATAATCACATGCTTGTAAAAGAAGTTATGGAGACAAAATCACGTAGAGCATGTTTTATTGTGTGGGATTTTTTTTCTGTTTGATTTGTGCAGTTCTGCAAGTTGTGCAATTTTCAACGTTCCCTGTTCCTCAAAGAAAAATTTTCCTTGTCCTTCGTCAGGAAACTCATGAAATGGCGCCCCTTTCAGTAAAACTTCGAAAGGCACTAGAAAAAAGCTCCATTTAAATAGGTTTCCGTCTTAGCAAATATAATTGCATGATGTTTTTTCAACGAAAATTGACTTTTTCCCCTTCTAGAAAGAAATCTGTTATAAACAGGTTTCGTTTTCACAAGTTTTACTATAATACATCTCTTTTCAGAGCTATACTATAGAGCTGATGGTTTAACAATCAGTGAGGATACCTGTAAAAATGAAACCTGACTATAATAGAATCCTGTCTAAAAAGAAAAATAAATCATATCCAATATATTAAAATTTTACCTTCTGAGACGGAAACCTGTCTAAAACGAAATATTTCATCGGTTCTGAGTTTCCGTATTCGAAGTTTTTACTGTTATTGTAAGCATATGTCGTTTCTCATACGGGGAGGGAGGGGAGTTAGACCCCCTGGATCCTACCTTTAGCTATATAGCATCCCTCAAAAAATGTTTGCCCCCCCCCCCCCCAAGAAAGTTCTGAAATGGCGCCCCTGCGTTTGCGTTGTTCGTATGTCTGGTCGAAAATTTGGCAGTTACTGCCACATTTGAATTCATACAGCAAATGGAGGAAGATAGGACAGAGGAAGAGGAAATAGATAATAGAATCACCCAAAATTTCCAATATTAACACATATACCGAAGATTGGAAGAACCTTCGTAAAATCCAGAATTTCTCCTTAAATCATAATGATGATGAGTTGTATAGCAAATCAAGTCAATGAGGATTAATTAAAATGAGTGTGTATTTCTATTTAAATTTATGTAATTTTGGTTTTTTTTAAATGAAACCTCTGAATAACACCCACCTCTGAAGAGCGGTCACTTTTCCCCGGTCCCACGGTTAATCTTTATTCAGAGGTTACACTGTATTTAGATTTTTATTGAGCATTCTGTTAGGTGTTTTCCTATATTTCTGTACATTATTGAATAATAAGCTTCAAACTTCCTCATTTTGATTACTAGATACTATAAAATCCTCTCGCAGCCTGTGACCCCTTTTTTAATATCTACTTTATTTTGAAACACTTGTTTTGGTCCCATCGTTAAAAAATTATGCAGCTTACTGTCTATGTTATTATTGGTAAGATGAACATATGGCACTGGTTTTTGCTGTAGCTCTTCATAAGATTTCTTACTTTCTAGTCTGTTGATCTTTCCGTAAATTATCCTTTCTTCTTGTTTCCCTTGAATTTCCCGGTAAATATTTATCAAGCATAAAAAATCATCAAAAACTTCATTATCCAAAGTCTGTGCCAACTCATAATATAAGCTCATAAGTGCCCTTGTTAAATGATCAATTACTTTAAATTTGTTCCTATGCTTTCAAAGCCATATTGTCTAATTTGTGTCTGATCTTTGGAATTTCTTCATTGATTAATTTATTCTGATTCTTCAAAAATATCGGAATGATATTATTTTCTTTACATAACTGTAAAAATCTTATTAGCCCCCGGTATGGTATGCTATTTCTTTCTCCCAACTTATTTTGTGTTGTCTCCAAAAAATAACGTTACCTTACAGAAGCCAGCCGTAAAACAAAGCAGTACGATTAAATACTCTATAGCAATTTTTTAAACTTCTAAGGCTCGCACGTTTTCAATTTTTATACCGTCGTATTGGGAAAAAAAAGTACTTTTAAATGCAATTTGTTTGAAAAATGCATCTCCATTTATTTTTGAAATATTAATTTTTTTGTAGTTTTTGGAGCCATTTGCTTAATATTGGCAACGGAAGTACTCCATTGCTGTAGAAAGTAAAGGAAAAATAGTTGCAAAATATTAATTATATATTTTTGTTGCCATTTTTTCTTAAAAACTGATAGAAAATGTAATTAAAATATGTGCTGTTTTGAAAAAATATAAACGAATGATTTCTGTTAAAACATGGAGCTATTATAAACTATATTTAATTTTAAGTATCTATATTAATATTACAAACAAATGAAGGAAAGCCTATGAATCATTAGACAGACGTTTTTTTTTTTTTTTTTGGTCGAGTTTCTTTAATGACGGCATCTTTTTGCTGCATTTGTGTATTATTTCGCAATAGTGACGTACTATGCCTACTTTACTGTAGATGTTTAAGAGTGGATCGTAAATGTGGAATTCTTAAGCGGGTGCGAATGACGTCATTTTACATAAAATAAAAGCGTTTGCTGTAAGTCTTAAAATTGAAATATGTTTTGTACTATTTATATATACATATATTTTTTTTCATCGGGGGCGACACTAAATTCTGAAAAAGCAGAATTCCCTGTTTTCTAGTATAGATAATTTCTCTGCCCAGTCTCATTCTTTCAGTTTTAAACTTCTTCATTAAGATAGATCAGTTTTACATTTTTTGTGCTCGTATTGTATTTTTATAAAATTGTACATTTTGTGTGAAACATCCATATTTAATTACTTTATTATAGTGAATATTTTCTTTTATCTTTATCACTTTAGAGATGTATTATATTTTTAATTCTTATTTAATCCTATTCCTGTTCTCGTCAGATTATTTGGTGGTTGGTGAGCGTAGCTCGTAAGTGGTAGAGCCCCCTAATATTTTAAATAATTGCAACTTGGTTTTGGGGGAAATTTATTATTGGTTTTATATACTTTATCATTCCAGATATATAGACATGCATAGGAAAAGACAATCAGCACCACAAAATTTATTATAAAACGTCTACTCATTTCAATTTCATAATTATGAAAGTGTTATTTAAAAGTAAATTAATGATTATCAAATTTAATTTTTTAATGATGGATATTTTTAAGTAATTATTAAAGTCAATAGTGTTATCTTAGTAAGTACCGTTTTCAATGTTTTCCCCTCAAGCGCTCTGTAAGCATCGATGCAAGCCCCCCCCCCCCGTAAGCATCGATGCAAGCCCCCCCCCCCCCCCCCCCAATTTGTAAATCGATCCCTGCCCTTGTAATTTTGACGACGCGGTCAAGCATAGGCCCTAACAAATCAGTTCCGCGAAGCTATCACATGGACTGCAACCTATGGATAAGTTACAGGAACAGAAGAAAGAAACTTGCACGTTCATACTTACAAGGAAGGTCTCTTTACCGGGCATACTCAGAATATTTTGAAAAAATACTAATTAAACTACTTATGTATGTAATAAAGGATCAGTCAAATTTAGTGGCGGAATTACAGTAGTAAGTCTGTAAAATAAAAAAATACTTTCGAGTATTTGGCGCGAGAAGACGAAAGCGTCGCGCGATTTGGCAAGCAACACTTTTTCTCGCCAAAAGAAAACGATTTTAATGCATCTGGAAATTACTTGTTAATTGATTTTTAGAATGCGTGTAAATAGTATTTAATGAATTTAAACTTAAACAATGAGAGAGTTTAATAAATACATTTTTTGTATTACATATTTATGTTGCTTGTTATCCAATTTTATTACTTTAAAAACAATTTCATGTATAAAAAATATTTTCATATGTTTAAGCGTATTCCAAAATAGAGGCTAGATGAAGAATGCTGCAGTTATTAATTTCATTATCAAAGAAGTCCTTGTTTCCACAGCAACAAAATTGAATCAACAGTGCTCAATTGGACATAAGAGAATGAAAGAATGAGAATGAAACAATTTTAATTAATTTAAATTTTGATTTAATTCATAAAATTTGATAGTTAATTTTCACTAAATCAAATTAAAACTGACAAAACTAAAGTTATTTACATTAAATTTATTTAAACAAGTTCAATATGAAACATTTTTATCTTAAAGAGTTTTTGACATAAAAAAAAGTATTTTTTGAAATTTTATTCCATCGTCAACAGGTGACAAATCGTCAAATATCGAAATGTTCATTATTTTTTACGGATGCTCTATCGAGTTTCCGCCGAAATTTTTTTATAAACATATCTATCCTCGTGAGTAGAACATTCTATAATTTTTTCGGATATTTCAGAGTATGCCCATATGGAGACCATATGTTAGCATAAAACAGCTATTTATCTACATCGAGTAGCAAAATTTACGAGCGTTTAGTGATCTACGGCATTTTGATAATTTTATATTGTTTTAAGCCTAATAAAATTCGTATTTTCTATTTTAAAAATATAAACGAATAATATTAATAAGGGTTGCGCAGCATTCATCACTTCTTTACAGAGACATACCAAACAATCTGTATACTAAGGTCTATTGACTATAATTATTTGAAGTTAGCTTTAACGTTATTATTCTATTTCAAACTGAATTACATTGATATGCGTTACTGAGGTTCACTGTAGCAAGTACACTATGGAAAAGATGTGATAGAAATATTTATACTTATTTTAAAAGGCCACACAAAAAAGGTGTTCGGATACGTTACCTTTTATTGCAGCAATTGTTAGAAGCGGGTTTTCAATTATGTTATGCGTAGGTGTCAGGTTTTTGACGTTAATGAGCGTTTGACAAGATTACAATTATTTTATTTGTTGTATATTGTATGTAAATCACTTTCTACGTACTTGAGTGAGAGAGATGCTTTTTCGTAATATTTGGGATTGGAACAAGCTATTATATTCATGTCTTATTGCATGCAAAGCCCCATTGTGTAAACGACATACAAGCATTCCTTTTGTGTGCTAGAATGTGGACAACAAAGAGACCAGATAAAGTGAACAAAAGAAAGTCCTTGGGAACCCCTAGTGAATGACTGAGAGAGAAAGCGAAGTGCAGTGAGAGATAAGGTGATTTCTTGATTTTACCGAGGAAGAATCTACGTGGTTTTCTCTCAAAGTAGAAGCTGAGAGAGGATGTTTGGGAGTCTTGGCTGAAATCTCGTGGGTAGAGGCTGGAGATTTTAGCCGTGCATTGCCGGTGAAAGTGTTCCTGAGAAAAGATTGACTCATGTGGGGAGAAACGTGCATACGAGGGAGATACTGTCTGGTTCAGACAAGGAAAACACTGAGTAGATTTCCTGCTTTCGGAGGTTCTAAAACTTGAAGGGAAGGAACTTCATCTGTAAGAGGGGAAGTGCAAAAAATGCTACGGTAATTCTCGAAATGACCAATTGAAAGAAAGAAAGGGAAATGCTTGACTTCCCTAAAATAATGTCGACCGACCAGTTACCCTGACAACAGGACCGAGCCAAGACCAGTTCCAGGGTTTTTCTTGTCTGAGCCAGACAGTACCTGTGGGGTTCTGAAAAAAGCCTTGCTGAATAAAGCAAAGTGAGAAGGGAATAGCATAGTTTAATAATATTACCCAGTACGTAGACATTATTTCAACGTATAACTTAGTGTTGGGCAGGATCTGCTATAGCCGAACCTATAATTTTAAATAATGTTTTATTATGTAAATAATTTGTAAATAAATTATTCTTTAATGCTAACTGAATAAGTTAGTATTTAATTATTATCCACATTGTGTCCGATATAACACATTTACATCAGTGGTGGCAGCCTATCAACAAAACAGCGGTTATTCGAAGTCTTTACGAGTTGTTGATTAGAGTGTGTGAAAATCATCATCATGTATGAACAACAAAAAAGCGTAACAGTAGGGTTGAACGTTTGTCGCGGGAAAACACGCTAAAAGTCACAGTATTTTTTTTTTTAATTTTCGCAAGAAATTAGTAAAAGTTTATAACATCTAGTTTCACTTGTTGTAAGCTTGTACAGTCGGGCAAAAAGAAAACTAGTCGGATATGGCAATCCCAAAACTTTATCTCATACATGCTAATATTTCCTGAAAAATGAAACATATCAGTACCACAGGTTAGGTGATTTACACCAAAATTTAATCAGCAACAACTTATGTCAAGTTGCAGCTGCATCTGAAGTTTGATAAAAATAACTGCATTAGTTTTTGAGGTAGAACTGCGGAAATCGTAAAACAAAAAATTACATAGCAGCGTCACCTGTTGGTCGATTTACTCCAAAAACTAATCAGAACTAATTTATATCAGGGATTAACTGAATCTGAAGTTTGATGAAAATTCATGCATTAGTTCTTGAGATACAGTTATTGCGGAAATCGTGATAAATGAAGCCTAGCAGCGCCACCTGTTGAGCAATTTACACTAAAAACTAAGCAGCACTAATTTATATCAAGGACTAACGTAATCTAAAGCTTTATAAAAATCCATGCATTAGTCCTTGAGATATAGCTATTGCGGAAATCGTGAAAAATGCAGCATAGCAGTGCCACCTGTTGGGCGATTTACACCAAAAAGTAATCAGCACTAGTTTATATTAGGAACTAACTGCATCTAAAGCTTTGTTAAATTCCGTTCATTAGTTCTTGAGATAGAGCGCCCACAAACTTTGTGTCACATACCTACACACAGACAGACATTTTGTAAAAACATGTTTTTCGAGTTCTCTGACCCCTAAAACGTGTAAATCCGTCGAAAACCGGAATTGGAAAATTTTCATGAATCCAATACTTTCTTCTTTTAAAGATAGAAGAAAGTAAAAAGAGAACAGCCTATACATTTAAATCAGTAAATTGTCCTACAGAAAAACAGAAATAATCATTCGTTTGGAAATTATGTCTCCTTTCAATTTATGTTTTTAAAAGATCAGCTTAGCGGTTCGTTTCATTACTAAAATTGTAAAAAATAAAAAAATTAAAATTAAAAGAAAACTCCGAAATTTTTAATACGAACGACTCATTGTGACATTCATTTTTATTTATTCTTCGGTAAATTTTACCTTAGGATGCTATATGGTATGTAATTCGGGGGAAAAGTTTAGGGATTGTGCCGATTTAAAATTTTGAACTCAAATGTTAAATTCATTACCAATAGTTGCAAAATAAATTTCAATCAGTGAAGTTTTTTAAGCATAACTCAAAAATTACTGGGCAGTAAAAGATAATATTTTATACACATGCTTCAAATTCGTACAAATCACTTTCTATTAACAATCTTATAGGTTACAATGCATTTATTTAATATTTTTTAATTAATATTCGAAAAAAGCTTGAAAAAAAAAATTTCTACCGCTTTTTATTCTTTATGTATTTTAAATGAAGAATTGGAACAACATTTTATTTATTTACTTTCATCAGATGGACTCCGCCTCCCTGTCTCCCCCCCCCCCCCCTCCGTTTAAAATAATTTTTTAACGCATGAACGTAAAAAGTTAAGTAAATTAAAAATTGCCTTGCACGGGAGTTCATGGAGGCAGAGCTAAAAGATAATATATATATATATATATATATATATATATATATATATATATTATTTTTATTATTATTATTATTAATATACGAATTTTTTAACAGAAAGCTTCAAATAGTCGAATCCAATATTACAGCTCATTACACCAAACAGTTTTTTTAACCATGCTTAAAAAACTACCTGCATTGAAATCTGTTTTACAGCGATAAAAAATAAAATTAACATTAGGAGTTCAAAATTTTATATCTGTATAACTACTTGACAGAATTACTTCCCGTTTGGTATCCATAATTAAAATTTTCTAAGGAATTCACATACGATGTCAAAATTAGGCATTAGTATCGAACATTTTTTTTTTTTTTTTTTTTTTTTTACAATTTTACTATGTAGATGACCCTTGAAGAATAATTTAAGTATCAAAAAATCGATTCATATCAGTCACAAACGATGGCTTTGCGGCAAAACTAATAAAGAAAAGGGGTGTCTCTTTTTTTTTTTTTTTTTTTTTTTTTTGGTCTCTTTGACAGTACAAACTTAGAGTTTAAGAAATATAACGTTTTCAAAAGAAACCATCAGAATACTAACTACAAAACAGAATTTCAGCGTTGCCGGTGTACAATTCCAATACGGCAGTTGCACATTTTATGTACAAATTCCAAACTACTTCCTCAAAAGTAAGTTGCCGAATGTATTTCTGTTTTAAATTTACATCAACCCTGTATAATATGAATTAAATTTAACCTTAACAACCACATAAGACAATTTATAACAAATCCATAATTTAAATTTGAAGTAATTACATATATTGTAGTTGAGTTATTTTGTTTTAAATTTCTCTAAAATATTTCCAATTAGCAAAATCCGCGGCTTTGCACGCAGTTATTGAAATATGCCACGTGGTATTCATGTCCCTTTAAACGAACGTGGAATTTATTAAATAACAAATATTATGTAAAATTCCATAGAAATCGTATTAGGACGTTTTCCGCTTACATGACCTTATTAGTGTACGGGGCACATTTTCCTCAGTGGGAATTTTTTTGTATTGGGCTGTATAAAAATTTAAATTTTACATTTCTTCAAATTTTATCCCCTGAAAATTTTAATCGATCTCATAAATTTCTGTACCTTTTTTACTTAACTTTGTAATTTATAACATATGTCTATGATCAATATATAAGGAGTAAAAGCAGAGTTCAATGTTTTTTGGATACCCTGTATATCTTTTAAGGTTTAAATGTAATTGATGGTAGTCGATGAAAATAAATAAATAGAAGAACGCTTCTTGCAAGCCCTTTTTACTTAGATTTTCGTTTAAAAAGATAAAATCATTCAACCCTTATTTTAGATATACTGTAGAGTAGGGATGCACAACCTGTGGCCCGCGGGATAAAAGTGGCCCGCGATGGGTTAACGTGTGGCCCGAGAATTTGGTCAATTTATAACTGGAAAAAATTGCACTTTTTGTCAATAGGTCGCAGGAAAAAGCGTGAATTTCGTCAATTTGCCACGGGAAAAATTGAAAATTTCGTCAGTCATTTAAGAATCGGGAATTTTGTCGATCAGGCGCGGAAAATCGCAAATTTCGTTGATTGGGCGCGGAAAAATCGCTAATTTTGTTGATGAGGGGCGAAAAAAATCGCAAATTTCGCCGATCGGCCACGGAAAAATCGTCAGTTTTGTCGATCAGGATTGGAAAAATCGCGAATTTCGTTAGTCGGTCCCAGAAAACTCACGAATTTTGCCGATGATGCGCGGAAAAATTGAGAATTTCATTGACCGGCAGCTGAAAAATCGTGAATTTCTCAGTTTATTGGGATTTTTAAAAAACGCGAATTCTGTCAATTTGCCGTGGGAAAAAATTGCAAATTTCGTCAGAGTCAGTTAAGAATCGCGAATTTCATCAGAGTTAAGAATCGCGAATTTCGTCGGAGTTAAGAATCGCGAATTTCGTCGGAGTTAAAAATCGCGAATTTCGTCAGAATTAAGAATTACGAACTGCGTTGATTGGGCGCGGAAAAATCGCAAATTTCGTCGATCGGGAACGGAAAAATCGCGAGTTTTATCGATCGGGCTCAGAAAAATTGCGAATTTCATTGGTCGGGCACGGAAAATTCGCGAATTTGTCTACGATGCGCGGAAAAAGGGAAAATTTTGTTGACCAGCAGCGGAAAATCGGGAATTTCGTCGATCAGGGGCGAAAAAATCGCAAATTTTGACGATCGGGCACGGAAAAATCACGAGTTTTGTCGATCGGGCTCCGAAAAATTGCGAATTCCGTTGATCGAGCACGAAAAAATCGCAAATTTTGTCAATCAGACGCGGAAGAATCGAAAATTCCGTCCACCGGGCGCAGGAAAAATAGCGAGTTTCATCGATTAGGCGCGGAAAAAAAGCGAACGTTGATCGTGTGTGGAAAAATTGCTAATTTTGTCGATCAGCTTCTGAAAAATTGCGAATTTTGTCGATCAGACGCGAAAAAAATCGCGAATTTCATTGATCAGGCGTGGAAAAATCTCAAATTTCTTTGATTGGCTCCTTCTCTCCTCTTCCTTCATAAAGTTCACATTTTTCTTTCGGCACTAGCCACTTTCATGCTTATGTTTGTTTTTCAGCACTTATAACAAAATTTACTCCCCAGAATAAAGTCAAGGAATATTATCACTCTTTGAAAACAATCCTTGCTATATCTGTGTTATATATACAAACGTAAACTGTTGATATATTCTTGCCAAATGAATTGAATAAGTTGGTTGGGTAGGAGAACCTAGAAGTGTAACCCCCCCCCCCCCCCCTGAAACCATATTTTTTATCTGATATAGGCCACAGAGGACCTCCCGAAATAGAATTCTCTCCGTGTTACTGATACTGATGTGGCCCTCGACAGCCCAGATATTTTTGCAAGTGGCCCTTCTCCAAAAAAAGTTGTGCACCCTTACGTAGAGTATCTGAAAAAGAGAGCAAATCTTGGGGTGATAGAACGCAGCTATACGAGCAAATTTCGTCATAGAAAATGTATGGCCGGAACGCAAGCGGTGAGAAATTAAAAGGTAGTTCTCCACTGTCGCAATTAAAGAATTAACACAAGAATGAGAGGAGATACTTCAGAAAACATTTTATTAACATGAATGTAATTAATGTACATGCTCAAAGAAATTGCTCAAAAGATATTCCGCCAGCTGTAATGCATGCTTCACACCTGCGAGATAGGGACTGACGCACATTTGCGAAGTCACCAGGCATTTCCCGAATATCGCCGGCAACAACGGCAATCCTGGAGACTAGATCCATATCGATTTCAATGGGGCCCACGTAGATTAGGCTTTTCATATGGTCACAGGAAAAAGTCCAAACACGAGAGATCCAGCGATCTTGGTGGCCAAACTATGGGACCACCTTGACCAATCCATCGCCCTGGGATAGTGGAAAACTACTTTTTAACTTCTTACAGCTTGCGTTCCGACCATGCATTCTATAACGAAATTTGCTCGTATAGACTAAATAAAAAAGAGTGAATAGTCACTCTATCGCAGAGTCAAAATATGCCCAACATCTTTAGAATGACTATTCACTCTGAGCAAAAGCGAAAATTTTGACTCTCTGAAAGAGTGAATAGTCACTCCTGGGAAGTGAATATTCACTCTAAACAGGGGTGGATAATCACTCTTTCGAAGTAGTGACTATTCACTCTTGCTAAAGGGGTGCGTTTTTTCACTCCTGGTAGGAGTGATTAGTCACTCTTTCACAAGAGTGTATGTTCATTTTTTATGGAGTCAATTCTTTTATTTTGCTTTTATGGGCATTTTAAAAGAATCAAATCTTTTGCAGCAAGCAATGAAAATAGATACAAGCGTGGTAAAGATTGGAATAAAATACCTTATTAGCAATATTTATTTAATTCATAATTTGTAGCATGAACTTTTAAGGAAAAATTCAGTTAAAGTTACATATGAATTAGATTAGTGACAGAAAAAAACTAAAATATTTTATTACAATCTTATCCCTTGTGTTTGTTTTCATTGCATGCCCTAATAAATATATGATAATTTTAAAATGCCCATAAGGGCAAGTAATTAACTGAAATCTTAATCAGTTAATGTTATTTTTTTCTTTTCAGATACCCATTTAGTATTTTAATAATTCCCGTAGTGTACGTTATGTTCTTTTTTTTCATGTGCTCAAATTTGAAATATTTAGTTCTCAGAATCATTGCTAATGAATTTAAATCTGATCAAACGTTACTGTTTACTGAATTTTAGTTACTTTTAAAGTTTTGTTAAAAACTGTATAATAGGTGAATGTTATATGGTTAACAACGTGTGATTTCATTTTAATTTTTGTTTTAAATATAAAATCTTATATTTTTAGCGCTATTTTGCAGAACCCTCTTGTTCTAAAATATTTTTAATTTTTCCACTAAAAACACAATGCTTATTAACTCACATCTTTTTTTTAAATAAGTTCTAAGCTTGATCTAAATATTAAAAACGTTGTGGCGATAATAAATGTGTTGTGATCGTAAAAGGGTTAAAGTACACGTTGTGAAGTTCTTTTAATAAATTACTATTGATTGTTAAAGAAATAATAAAACTGGAAAGTTCTTACTTGAAATGTAGACAATGAAGAGGCAAAGTGATGAAAACAAATATTCTTTATTTCTTACGTAGTAGCAGTAGAAGGTTATGAAAATACTTGCTTCTGGACACCATTTTAAAATAGAAGAACTAATCTTTTAAGAAGAAAAATAGCAGCCAACACGGAATAAATCCATGGGATTCCTTTTAATGAGAGCAGCACAACTTTAAAGGATTATACTTTGAGAAAGAACATATCCACTTAAATAAAATATCAAACTCATTCGGCCAAAAAAACGGCACGGCATTCGAACGGCCGGCCAGCGGGCTGGCGCTCCGCTAAAACTACGTTAAAAGACTACATCTTTTTCAGACAACATCAAACCAAATTCTGAATTTAAAATTAACGAGTTTAGTATTTAAATGATGAATACGGGGTTGACAAAGTAATTAAAAGGCAGACTTTAAATTGATTAGCTAAATTAACATTTACGGAAAATTAATGAGAAACGAATTACAAGCTACAGAATTAAAAATGTTTTCACCGATTGGAAAACGAAACCAAACGATATTCTCCTGTCAGCGATCAGCGTCAAAAGAGGGCGGCGCATAATTCAATGATGTCATCATAATCAAATCGACTCCGACGAAACGAGAGCTCCAAGATATGCTCCTAAAATAGCGGAGTGCGCATGCGCAAGCTGCCGATCCGCTCCCAAAGCAGATATGAATATCGGCGGTGAAAAATGAACTTGCTTTACGGTGAGAGATAAAAGCGTCAACATCGCGGCGTAAAGATTGAGTTTAAATAGACATCGATGCAAAAAAAAAGGCTGAAAGGGAATAAAATTAAACCAAATTTAAATGCTGTGAGAAGTATTCTCACATTACCTCCCTTCACCGAGAAAATTTTGTAAGACCAGGAGATGTAAAAGGCAAAATTGATCAAAAACCTTTTACAGAAAATGGGATGACAAAATTTTGAACTGCCAAAGCGAGAAAAAAAAATCATTAAAGTCGAACAATAAAATTTAAAGTTAAGGTGCTGGAAAAAAAAATGGTGATTTAAAAGTTGAAAAAAATATTGGTGATTTAACAGTTGAAAAAAATATTGGTGCTGGAAAAAAATTGGTGCTGGAAAAAAAATATTGGTGACCAAAAGTAAGAGAGAGAAAAAGAATATACATTGCATAAAGTACATTCATAATCCAAAAGTATACAATACATCAAGTATACAATAAAAATGCCAAAAATACAGTAACATTGGCAAAAACCTTCTATTTGATCTCATAAAATTATCCTAAAAATGTTAACATATTCTGAGTTAACAAAATTGAGATCATTGACTAGTCATAACAAATTTTGCTATCTTGGTACCAAATAAAAACAGAATTAATTTCTGATAAAAGTTGCAAATACAAAAGCAACAAAAAAGTCAGGAAACATTTTGTAGTTTGACTTTTATAACATGCCTAGGACTTTTTAATTTTAGAATTATATCTAAAAAAATAAAGAGTTTTCTTTATTACTCTTAACATGAAAGGAAATGAAATGGCCATATATAAATAAACTTTCATAAAACTTAATGATATCATTTTAGTATATCAAACTTTATAATTTCATTCAAAATAAAACAGACAACCAATTGTATGTGATACCAATTGTGTAATTGAGTCGTGCACTACTCAATCACCCAAACAAAGTATCCCATAAAAACAAGATGCTATTTCAATCAAAAGACATGTCATAATTAAGTGTCATAAATCCCATCTTAGACACAAATTCTTTGAACTTTATACTTTACTAAATAAAAATTTCAATGTATTAGTCATAAGAATTCTTAATATATATATATGAGACTCAAAAGATTAGATAAATATACATATACCATGGTTTTTCTTTAAAATGTGATAGACTGGTGATCACCAAAAAAAATTTAAGTACTTCCATATAGAATGAAAGAAAAAAATTGACAAAATCATGAGTTTATAAAACTAAAATACCATGTACCAGGAATATAATTTTAAAATAATCATTTAAAATATAATATAGAAATAAAATTATTACAATTCAATGTTAAGCTCACAATGATGATAATGACAAAGATAAATCATCAGCAACACCGTAAACAAACAAAAAAAAAATTAGATATATATATGTAAATACTGAAGTCCACAACCATGCCGATGACCATCATGCCCTAGCCACCAGCATATCTATGAACAAAAATAAACACATATAAGAACTCCTACGTAAAATTTTAGGTGGCTTGGATCTCCTAACAAGGCTCCTAACATCTTAAGTAAAAGAAAATTTTAATTATAATAACACTGTAACTACAGGTGGGTAAAGGCAATGTTTTTGGATTCAAACCAATGTTCATTGAGTCCAGAGCCATATGGAACAAGACTATTAAAGATCACTTGATGTCACTGAAAGTTTAGCAACACAACATGAAGTGGTACACTGGTACTAGTATTTCATCTGAATGTTGTACACAAGCACTAAAATAGATTATTGCATACACCAAAACAGATGCTGTCGAAAAAAAACTGGAACATTCACATAATAATCATCAAAATAGATGATCTTTGCATGATGACATCAGAAAAATTTAAATATGACACAATATGAGAATGCATTGCATTCTTTTTTGAAGCACTAACTGACGACATCGTACTCATTACTGCAGAGCAATCATACTTCTGCGACACATACATGAATCACTTTTGCAGAGATTAACAAGGACGAGAAGTCGGTGGTGCACTTATGATGAAATGTTATGATAGGACATAATCGGTATTTGAGGTCAAGAAGCACTTAAAAAAAAATTCCACTAGATGATTTATAGAAAAAAAATTCTATATATATATAAATGCGCTGGTAAAAAAATTTCCATCTAGACTTGTGCTTTTCTGTAATCTTCTTGTATTATTTGTAGGTATGAAGAGAAGACATTAATAAATTTCACTTTCTTCATAAAACATTGAAAACTTCAAAATGAAGATCATTTTTACTATTCAATTCTTCATAAAACAAAAAAAATCTTCAAAATGAACGAATCTTTTTTTTTTTTTTTAATCAATGAGGCAAATGGCAAAATAAAAACTTAGAGGCTTTGGGTATGAAATAAGATTAAAGTAAAAGGCACTATGCACATAATAAATAAATAAATATGGGAACTTTTCAAAATAACTTGATCTTGCATAAACACTGTAACAAATATTCACAACCTCCTTATATTAATTGAGAATTTACACTTGATTATCAATGAGCAAAAATTTTGCAATGTGAGGATGAATTTCTACACACAAGCAAAAATTAACTCTGAATACTTTTAATTGCACCTGCTAGAATATTTGGAGAAAATGCAGCATAAAATTATGTTATTGAAGGTAAAACACATCAGTAATTTTCAGGTAATTCAAACGTACTTGTTTGAGAAGACTTAGAATAATATGATGTGAGTAACTGAGTTCTAGCAGCATACAAGTCAACAATTTCACTTGATGAGGATATTTACTCTCACATGAGAAACGTTAACTGACACACTATCATAATCAGTAATGAAAGTTATTTACTTTATTTATTTTTTACTTATTTTTTTAAGAGAATTAAGTAGTAAACACTATTTGTAGCTTCACAAACCAAAGAACTCTAATGAAGTGGTTTCATAAATGGATATTTGCCTATAAATGAACAACATCTTCACCAGGCATCTTATGGCTGGATACGAAACATACACACAAAAAATTAAACTATTGTAGATGTAGGAAACTTTTGAAGTAGGTAGGTAATTTTATAATTTTTAGCTTCCATGATAACATGTGCAACAACAGAGAAGAGACCAGAAGAAATGGATGTCACACAAAACCACTGACCACCTTCATCAGGTAAGCAACAGATGAATGGAAGAAAAGTCTGAAGAATGTCATTACAGGTAATTAAAAAAATTTTCTAGCAGCATATACAGGAACAGTCATCATCAAATATGGCAAAAAGCACATCACTTGATAGTTAATATATATATAAAAGTAATCTTCACTATTGGCAAAGAAAAAAATATTTTTCTTATGGTGAATGGAATTTTTAAGTAGAACTGTTACAGGATTGAAGAAGCCCCATTTCATTTTAAATGAAAAAAAAATAATGTTGCTCTTTTTATTTTTATAAAGCAACATGAGAATAAGGTATGATGATGTCGATGTGGATATGTCATGCATAGACTTATAAATTTGTGAAAGAATTGAATTTGCCAAAGAGAATTGAAGCAATGGAAATTTTGAATATTTTCAATTTGTTAGCTGAGAGTTCTATAACAACATCAACAGGTAAATTTAAAAACAGGAACAGTTCTTTAAATATTAGAGATGAAATCAGACTAGTCCACAAGACAACATGCTAACCATACATACAGCATATTTCACAAATCATCTAAGGAGCAAGTCTAAGAACTTTTCAAAGGGGATAACTGTCCATAAATTTTCACATTTTATTTTGTTATACAGAGAAGCAGGCAATACTTCAAAATAATCATACAGGATAATTACTACTATAAATTACTTGAAGAATACCAAACTTCAGTTGGGGAAAATAGGCATAATGAGATGAGAACAGCTTTAAGTGAAGAACAAAATTTCTCAGCAACAAGAATTAAAAATAATACTTCAATAAAATTTCAATTTTTTTTTAAAATAAATATATTGAAATTCAAATTTATAATTCATTTAAAGTGCCATTAATAAGTAGAAAATTTAAAAAAAATAACCCAAAAGCCATGCCTCCTAAAATATCACATTATGTTCTTGAGAACAATTTTTGCCAAACTTCAAATTCATCGAAATTATTTGAGAACATAAATTCATTTATACAAATATTTCAATTTCAATAATTATTCTTCAAAATTATTTTCAATTCCAAAATTTTCAATTAATTAAAAAAATGTAACTGCCTCAGAATTTTATTCATAAAAATAGAATATTGCTATTATTTGCAACAACATAAAATTCATTTTCAATATTGTAATTATATAAATTCATTTCTTGATTTGAATAATAATATATTCTACAAAATATAGTAAAATTTAAATATGAATTCTTTAGAATATTGTAAAAAAAAATTGTAACTACGTAACAAAAAAAATGGCATAACTCAAGAATTTTTCAGAATGAGAACATCAAATATTTTAAAAAAATTTTCATAAATTATATCCAATAAATCTTGAATTAAACTAACCATTTTCTTTTTTTTAACTAATGAGAACAATTCTTCAAAAAAATTTTACTTGACTTTCTTGAATAACGATCTTAATTTTTTTTTTAAATTAGAACAAGTTTCATGAAAATGTAGCTTCTATTAAAATATTTCAACCAAAACTCTCATAATTCTTAAAAAAAGAACAAAAAGTTCTAAAAATTTATCTTCAAGAATCAGCATTTTTAAAATTGCAATAATCCCAAAGCAACATCGTTGCAATTCGAAAGGTACTACGGCGCCAAATGTGGCGATAATAAATGTGTTGTGATCGTAAAAGGGTTAAAGTACACGTTGTGAAGTTCTTTTAATAAATTACTATTGATTGTTAAAGAAATAATAAAACTGGAAAGTTCTTACTTGAAATGTAGACAATGAAGAGGCAAAGTGATGAAAACAAATATTCTTTATTTCTTACGTAGTAGCAGTAGAAGGTTATGAAAATACTTGCTTCTGGACACCATTTTAAAATAGAAGAACTAATCTTTTAAGAAGAAAAATAGCAGCCAACACGGAATAAATCCATGGGATTCCTTTTAATGAGAGCAGCACAACTTTAAAGGATTATACTTTGAGAAAGAACATATCCACTTAAATAAAATATCAAACTCATTCGGCCAAAAAAACGGCACGGCATTCGAACGGCCGGCCAGCGGGCTGGCGCTCCGCTAAAACTACGTTAAAAGACTACATCTTTTTCAGACAACATCAAACCAAATTCTGAATTTAAAATTAACGAGTTTAGTATTTAAATGATGAATACGGGGTTGACAAAGTAATTAAAAGGCAGACTTTAAATTGATTAGCTAAATTAACATTTACGGAAAATTAATGAGAAACGAATTACAAGCTACAGAATTAAAAATGTTTTCACCGATTGGAAAACGAAACCAAACGATATTCTCCTGTCAGCGATCAGCGTCAAAAGAGGGCGGCGCATAATTCAATGATGTCATCATAATCAAATCGACTCCGACGAAACGAGAGCTCCAAGATATGCTCCTAAAATAGCGGAGTGCGCATGCGCAAGCTGCCGATCCGCTCCCAAAGCAGATGCGAAATTTGACTTTCCATAAGACTTTTAGCATTAGTGTGAAATCCTGCAATTTCATTGGCTGACGCTTCACCGATAGCCAATGAAATTGAACGGGACTTCTTTCCCTGAAAGGACAAGTGTAAGAGTAAAATACTGTGTAAAGCCGGCCGAGGCCGGCATATGGTATTTTGGTATTTCAAATGTATGAATGATCTAGCCCAGTGGTCAAGACTAGGGCTGGTTAAGGTTTTGTATTTGTAATACTAAAGTTGCGTGTTCTGTCCTTTCGCTGGCGTTTTCACTTTTTTAGAGTTTTGTTTTGATTTTTATTAAGTCAGTTAGTTAAAAGCAGTCGATCTTTATTACCAGTTCTTTTGTAATTTTTTTTAGCAATTAGATTTTTTAAAATAAATTAAATAATTAAATTAAAAAAATCAGTTAATCTATTTTTTAATAATTAAAGTAAACATTTATTACAATGCAATAATAAATTTCCTAGGCTTACATTAAAAGTATTTTCATGTTAGAACTTTATAAAGTTCTGATCATTTCAAATTTGTCTGTTACTATAGTAACAGATAAATGCGAAATTATCAGAATTAATATATTAAAGGTTTTTATTTTAAAATTAACCTTGAGACATAAAAATCTTTATTAATTTATGATAGGTTACTTTATAATTTTTTATGTTAAATATTACACAAATATTTAAATTAAATTTTAAAATTCATAGGACTTATAGGGTATTTTTCTAATAAAGAAATTCTTTAATAATTAAAGTGTAAAAATAATATTTTCTTAAGTCAGTTAGTTAAAATCAGTTGATCTTTATTACGAGTACCGTTGTATTTTTTTTTAAAATAAATTTAAATAATTAAATTAAAAATCATTTAATCTATTTTTTAATAATTAAAGTAAACATTTATTAAAATGCAATAATAAATCTCCTTGTTAGAACTTAATAGAGTTCTGATCATTTAAAATTTAAATAATTAAATTAAAAATCATTTAATCTATTTTTTAATAATTAAAGTAAACATTTATTAAAATGCAATAATAAATCTCCTTGTTAGAACTTAATAGAGTTCTGATCATTTAAAATTTATCTGTTACTTAGGTTGCTTTGAAATTTTTTTATCGTAAATATTATACAGATAATTAAATTTTTAAATTCATATGACTTATAGGGTATTTTTCTAATAAATAAATTTCTTTAATAATTAAAGCGTAATAATAATATTTTCTTAAGTTAGTTAGTTAAAATCAGTTGATCTTTATTACGAGCTCCGTTAGATTTTTTTAAATAAATTTAAATAATTAAATTAAAAAATTCATTTAATCTATTTTTTAATAATTAAAGTAAGCATTTATTAAAATGCAATAATAAATCTCCTAGGCTTACATTAAAAGTATTTTCAAGTTAGAATTTTATAAAGTTCTGATCATTTTAAATTTCTGTTATTTAGATTACTATTTTTTTTTAAATTGTAAATGTTATACAGATAATTGAATTAAATTTTAAAATTCATATGACTTATACGGTATTTTTCTAATAAATAAATTTCTTTAATAATTAAAGAGTAATAATAATATTTTCTTAAGGCTGTTCTTAACTGCTCGGCTCAACAAGCGCAAAACATTTTGACACACTTACAAATTCATTTTTTAATGAAAAGGTATAAAATTGGAAAGCCTAGCCATGGAAGCGATTTGGAATTGAACTGTTTTTCCATAAAATTGAGTTATAAGCGATTTTGATCGCGTGACAAACACGTTTTTCGCCCGCTCTTCAGTGCTCTTCCTTCCTTCGCGCGGAAATTCGGTTCAAAACGTCCACTTTGACACTATTTTCTGAAAGATCTATTGCGTTTGCAAAAAAAAAAAAAAAAATTGAAAAAACAGCTCAATTACATAGTTTCTGAGCAACAACACCAGCTACTTTCATGCATTTTCGAACACAAATAAATTAAAACTTATGTCAAAAAGTTGCCTTTTTGAATTTGAGAACACCCTTAAGTCAGTTAGTTAAAATCAGTTGATCTTTATCCCCAGTTCCTTTGAAGAAAAAAAAATTGTCAATTAGATTTTTTTAAATAAATTTAAATAATTAAATATCTTTATTTATTAATTTATTATCAGTAGCTTTACAATTTTTATTCGAAATATATTATTGTGATTAAATTTTACTACATAATACCACTTAGGAGCGAATGTTATATAGTTAAAATAAAACATCTATTTAAATGTAATAATAGTATCTTTTAAACTAACATAGAAAAATATTTTTATATAGCTAGATGGAACTTCAATTACTTATTTTTAGTTAAGCTGCTAGAACTTTAATACTGATTGCAAACATCTGGGTAAAAAAAAAAAAAAAGTTCTAAGCAGCTTATTATAACAATCTCATTATTTTATCATAATTTAACTAAGTCAATGTTGTTTTAGAATTGTTAATAATTTTCTTACTAGAAAATTATATCAAATTGAATAATTAATTATATATTATGTTATTAACTGTATAATAATTGATTCTGTGCTCAGTATGAGACATACATAAGCTTTTTTTAATGCATCAAGCTATTATTATCAAGAAATACATTTGGTGAAATGAGTAGTAGCGCTGTTTCGTAAAATGGATTTCTTCCTTACAGGGAAAGAAGTTCGGTTCACCGACAGCCAATGAAATTGTCGGATTTCGAACTAATGCTAAAAGTCTTATGGAAAGTCAAATTTCGCAAAGCAGATATGAATATCGGCGGTGAAAAATGAACTTGCTTTACGGTGAGAGATAAAAGCGTCAACATCGCGGCGTAAAGATTGAGTTTAAATAGACATCGATGCAAAAAAAAAAAGGCTGAAAGGGAATAAAATTAAACCAAATTTAAATACTGTGAGAAGTATTCTCACAAACGTGTAAGATTTCTTTTTATGTGTTCTGATCTGTCATTGTTTTATTAAATATGAACATGGAGTCTAGATTTTTATGTTCTATGGAATATGTTTATATTTTTCTTTTAAACATATTCCTTAACTTAATCATGAAAATTACATGATAAGCCATATTTAATTTTAAAATTTTTTTCCTGTATATATATTGTATTTTGGGAATATGATCTAAATAGATTTCGTATGTTTTATAGGAAAAAATGGATCTCGGAAATAGAAAAAAGAAAGAAATATAAAAAGAAAAGAAATGACTGCATATGTATTGTTCATATAGTTTGAAAAACATTTTTAATGTAAAAAGTAGTTATTTATCTCTTTAAAATACAATATTCAATCTTATAGTATATGTGATACTATGAACATTAAAAAATATATACTAAAGCAGTTTTATCTATAAACTTCATATCAGGCATAAAAACTCTTTATTTCAATGCTTACATATCATGTTTTATTTTTTAATGCCAATAATTATGTGTATCATAGCTATTTAACTCATAATCCTAACATACAAATTCTACCAGGAATAAAAGGTTAAAATTAAATAAGACTTACATTTACAATAATATCCATATGTTTTAATCCAAAAAATGATGGACGCCTTTCTCTTATCTTAAAAAAAGCGTTGAAGACTTTTGCTTCTCAGATTAGCTGATGAGTAATACAAATACATACAGAGATCCACAGAAAATTCGATTTCCTTTTCGTCCCAAATTCCCAAATTTTCAATATTACCCTTTGATTTGAGCTGTATTGGCTCAAATGAGACACTCTTTATTTAATACTTTGAACTCCACTGTGTAGAACTGTGAAGACTCTCTGTGTACACACTTCACAGACTGGAGAGGGGAATAAAAATAATATTGCAAGCAATGCATATATGAGTCAACTTTGAAGATAGTTTTTCGCGTGCTCTGCAGATAGCAGTAATGAAGTTTGAAACCGGAAAACTCTCTTTGAGAATGTTCTTCTGTATCCTTTATGAACTAATTACATTTAATTTTATATGAAGATAAAAAGTTCCCTAAATAATTGTTCTAATAATATCCGTATATTTTTATTCTAAAATGGCGGACGTCTTTCTCATATCTTAAAAAAGCGTCGTAGACAAGACTGTTCTGATTGGCTGATTATTAATACCCATACAATGCTCACTCTTACTTAGAGTGAATAGTCACTCTTTCAGAGGAGTGACTATTCACTTTGCCAGGCTTTCACTCCTCAGCGGAGAGAGATATTTCACTCTCGACAATGGAGTGACATATTTCACTCTCGACAATGGAGTGAAATATCTCACACATTTCTAGGGAGTAGAAAATTTCACTCTTTCAGGAGTGTATTTTTATAAAATTCACTCCATAAATAGTGAAAATGCCAGTCACTCTTTCAAAGAGTGAACTTTTCACCCCTCCCAATTTTAGAATGTAGCTGCGTTCTATCACCCCGTAAAGTTTTACCCACTTTTTCAGAAACACCAGTATGTAAGGCTTTATCACGAGCTCGAGCAATGACGGGCAGGTTAGGTAGTAAAACAAATGAAAAGAAATTAAATAAGTCAGCAAGTTTTACCTTATATTTAGCTATCTACCTTCTTAGAAGGAGACTCAAGTTTGACTGCTTTTGATTTGGCTTAGGCTTTGTTTATTGATTTAAGTTCCTAAATACTCAGGGGCACCATTTCAGAACTTTCTTGGGAGGGGGGGGGGGGGGGGGTGCAGAGGTGCAAAGTTTTCTTGAAGGAAGAGGTATATCCACTTCCCCCCTCCTTAATCATGGTTACAAATACAGTAAATACTTCGAATGCAGAAACTCAAGAACCGATAAAATATCCGTTTTAAACAAGTTTCCGTCTTAGCAGGTAAAATTTCAAAATATTGAATATGAAATTTTTTCGTTTAAGGCAGGATTTTATTATACACGTTCCTTTTTTACAGGTATTCTCAAAGACTGTTAAACCATCAACTCTATAGTTTATCTCTGAAAAGCATAGATGTATTACATTAAAACTTGTGAAAATGAAGCCTGTTATAATTCTTTCTCAATAGGTAAAAAAAAAAATCAAATTTTGATGCAAAAACATCATACAATTATACTTGTTAAGATGGAGACCTGTGAAAAATGGAACTATTTTCTAGTACCTTTGACTCCTTCTTTGCAGGTTTTACTGACAAAGGATAGGGCAAAATTTGCTTTGAGGAACAGAAATTGAAATAGTGTGCAGAATTGCACAAATCACACACAAAAGGGAAAAATCTGGCACAATAAAAAATGCACTGTGGGATTTTGTCTCCTTAACTTCTTTCACAGGCATGTGATTCTTCCACGAGTATTTTTAATTTTCGTGAAAGTCTGCAATTTTTTTTTTTTCCCGAATTCCTCAAAATCAATTTGTCAATCGGTCCCGGGAAAAAAATTCCCCAACTGGTCGTGGAAAAAATCGCTAATTTCTTCAAACGACCATGGAAAAATATCATTAATTTCGTCAAAGATCATGGAAAGAAATGCAGATTTTGGTTTGCAGATTTCATATATATTAAAACACACATACATACACACATAAATAACTTTCGTTTATCGCTGTTTATTTATATATGTATGTGTGTTTTAACATATTGTAGATCGATGGAATAATAAAATCAATTCATCGTTGTCCCGTCATCCAAGGCTGTCTGATAGATGGCTGGTGACTTTCCCAACATGATTTATTAATAGAGTGTAAAAAAATCAGGATTTTTTTTAACTTTTCGCCGGGCGCACACATTTTCATCACATGAGCGGGCGCGCGTTGTAAATTGTACAACAGGGGGAAAACATTCAATTATTGCTGCTTTATTTTAATTTTACAAATAATTTAACATACAACTATCATATAAGTTATCTCTGATCACAATTTATGAGAGCATTCCACAATACACTTAGATTTATTTTGTTATAATATATTAAAGCAGAAGTTTAAATGTATAAAAATCTATTTAATACTACAAAGTATAAAAACTAATAATGAGTTGCTAAACAATAATTAAGTAATTTCAGACTTACATAATTAGTCATATATTTCATCTATACTATTCGCTTCACATGGCAGGCATAGAGTTTGTTTTTTTGAATGCTGCTTAGAGATAAACCTTATGCATTTGTTGCACTTCATTGTGAAGGAGAATTTTTTTTCGGCCGCACATGTAACACGAACCTCTCTTTTGTGAAGAGATAAACTTAATTGAAGTTTCCTCTTCCGAATTTTCTGTTGAACGATATATATCAAGGAAAACTGGCACATCTCGATGAGACAGAATTTGAGCTGTGGATATGAGATGCTCTTTCATAAGGGATTTATTTCATAAGGGACGTTATTCAGTAGAAGTAATACACGTGAATTTATCCCTGCAATGTTCATCATAGTATAAAATATGACAAGAGGCCACCTTCTAGTTATTTGAGATGCAGAATAAGCCGCCACATTTTATCACAGGTGTCAACACCTCCCTTAGTCATATTGTAATCAAGAATTAGTTCTGGTTTCCCACTCTCTGCACCAATTTCAGCTTTATCATGAAGGCTAGGTACTAATACCATTGCTTTGTTCTTTTTTGATACATATGAAACCAGTGTTTTATTTTTCTGAAAACCAAAGATAGAAGTACTCTGTCTTCCTGGAAAAAATTTTGAAGGAATTTCTTTTTTATTTTTCTTTACTGTACCAATGAATGTGATTTTCTTCTCTAATAAGTAATCAACTAATGGAAAGCTAGAGTACCAGTTATCGGTTATAAGCTTTTTATTAGAGTTTCGATAGGCGTTACTAAACGCTTGACAATATCTAATGGTCTGTTCTCTACAGTGAAAAGTCCATGAGGCTATTTACCGACGTAAATTTCCATGTTGCTGCAGTAAAATATTTTAGCATCACATAATGCGAATATTTTTATGTCATACTTAGCAGGTATGCTTGGGAAGTATTGAATCCAAGAGCAACGTCCTCTAAAAGGATGTAACAACTCATCAATTGTTATAAATTCGCTTGTATTATAAGATTACAAACAATTTTGAACAAATGAATCCCAAATGGAACGAATGGCAGCTAGTTTATCTGATTTCCTCCTTTCAAATCTAATACCTATATCATTGAAACAAAGGCAGCGAAGTAAAAACAAAAATCACTTATAATTCATAGCTGCTCTCAGTATTTGTATTCAAGTCCCATAGGCAGCCCAGTTCTTCTGAACATTTCTATGTTGGCTTTTCATTGTGCCTATAAAATAAAGCAGTCCCATCAAAGCCATAAACTCAACTCTAGTCGTCTGTTTACAATCCCGTTCCTGATTATACTTAGCATTTATTCTTTCTATATATTTATTAGTGCAATCAATTATTTCATCAATCATCTTCAGATCAAACAATTTTAGAAAAGCGTCGATTTCAGAAGCAGTTCCTTTTGCATATGCAGTTGGTCCTGGCATTTTCTTTATAATACTTTTGTTCTTGGTTTTGGAGGTTTTTACGATTTCTTCTTTTTTCCATTTTGTGACTTTTTCTTTTCCCGTATAAAAATTTTCTTCATTATCATTTTCTGCAATCTCATCATCTGATGCATTTATTTCAGAGTCACTACTATGATTTTCCTCTTCTAAATTTTCATCACTCAAATCTTCGTCACATTCAGGAAATTGCAGATCTTGTTCAATATCAATATCATCACTATCACTGCCTTCAATCCAAATTTTTGCTAGGTAATCCACCATTTCTTTATGATCTTTAAAATACCGTTTTCGTTTAGACATTATTTTAGCTGAAATCCCAATAAAACAACTTAAAAAGAATTTCACCGAGAAAGATTCTACTGAGAGAGAATTTCACAAGCAGGCGCGCGTTGCATAAAGTACAACACCGCAGATGTTCACAGATTAAATGGACAGGTGCAGCTAATTGCGAAATTTGAAATGCAAAAAGCTTTCAGGAAGTGGGAAAAAGAGATCCAATAGACGAATACAAATGGTTATTAGCGCCCTCTACCTCATTAATTTGTTTTTAAAGAAAAAAGAAAGCGAATGTTGTACTTTTTACAACGGCGCGCCCAACGGAAGGTTAAAATCAAAAATATCGGATTTTTAAAATTTAAATCAGGTTTTTTTTTAATTTAAATCAGGTTTTTTTTTAAATTTAAATCAGGTTTTTTTTTTTATTTAAATCGTATATCTATGATTTGTTTCCCCAGCGTTCAAATGCTGAATAGCTACCAAGAGTTTTAGGTCTCCAAAAAACCTCTAATTGCAAACATAATCTGTGTTTTTACACTTTAATTAATAAAATTATAATTATTAGTTAGTAATTATATAAATTATAAAAACTTCAAATTAGTAGTTTCATTAGTTAGTAATATACAATGTTATACACTTACATTAATATTTTGTAATAATTATGTAAAACAATATTAAATACTGGTGATATTTACACTTATTAAAATTATTAAACAACTCACTCAGTAATTAGGAACATAATATACATTTTTTTGCTTTAATTACTAAAAGGATAATTAATAATTTAGTACTCATTCTAGAAAGAAAAAGGGGCAGGATGCTAAATCTATATAAGAGAAAAAAAAAAGTATATAGTTTCTCAGTATGGTAAATAAAGTGTCATTAATTTTAATAATTTTTTTAATTACAAATTGAAAAATACAATTAAATAACAATATGTTTTAATTTTTTTCTAAGGAAATAAAGTTCTATCATTTTTGCAAGGTCTTGGGCACATAGATTTAGAAATACTGTGGAATGTTTGGGAGTTTTTTACAAGAAATCTCTGTCTACAACTACAGATGAATTTCCTCATTTTTTTAAAGGGCAGGGTGCATTTTGCCAATTTCAAAAGGGGCAGGTTGTGTTGTGATGCCCTAAAAAATTACCTACAGGAAACAGTAAGTAATCACAGAATTAATAAAAACTGCAAATAAGTAATTTCATTAGTTAGTAAGAAGCATAAATAACAAAACTAACAAATATTATTTGCAGCTCATTTTGCATTTGTACTGTTAATCGCCTAAATCTAAATTTACCCACATGTATGCATATGCATTTGCTAACCGCACCCCCCCCCCCCAAAAAAAAAAATATATATATATATATGAAAATGCTTTAACCCATTCATACACACATACAGAGTAAATATAAGGAACAGCCAGTTATATCTGAAATCCTCAAAACATTAAACAGCAGCATTATTATCACTCAGTGGGAATCCTCAGCCTTCAGTATTTCAAATAGTTTTGGCGCCTTTTTAATCCCCAACAATTTTTATTTGGTGTATATGAGTTCAAAAATTAAAATACAAAACATTTATTAAGCCTTTACTGAAGAAGCTCTTGCTGTGCTTAACATTTTATGCCAATTGGTTCCTTTTCTCTTATACATTCTTTTACAATAGCAGTTCGGTAGATATGATTCTTTAACTCCAGTATGTACTAGAAATTTATTATTGAAAAGTAGAATGAGAAAATAAGATTCTGGCTATTTCCAGGGGTTCAGAAAATGTTTCTACTCCCAACATTTCCCCCAATCCATATGAAAATTTCCCCAAAATTTTACGTTATGTTATAGGTAAGTGCTGTATTACCGTAGGTATAGAAAATTTATTTTTCAAATTTTTCTCAACTTATGCACGAGTATATATGGCAGGGGTGATTCTGAGTAAAAAAAAAATTCCTAAAATTCACAGCAAATTTTCTGAAAGGTTACAGCAGAGTGGGGGAAATCCACTCCCAACACTATGTATTTTTCATGGATCTTTTGACGCAATTCGCGCTTTTTCGCTATCTTTAGACGAAATTCGAAGTTGTTTTGCCATCACTTGATGAAATTCACGGTTGTTTTGCGATCGTTTGGCGAAATTTGCGGTTCTTTCGTGATCTTTTGACAAAATTTGCAGTTTTTTGCGATCTTTTAACGAAATTTGCGGTTCTTTCGTGATCTTTTGGCGAAAGTTGCAGTTTTTTGCGATCTTTTAACGAAATTTGCGATTCTTTCGTGATCTTTTGGCGAAATTTGCGATTCTTTCGTGATCTTTTGACGAAATTTGCAGATTTTTTGCGATCTTTTAACGAAATTTGCGGTTATTTCGCCCCTTTTGCCAAAATGCGCGATTGTTTCGCAATCTTTTGACAAAATTTGCATTTATTTCGCGACCTTTTAAGTAAATTTACGTTCATTTCGCGATCTTTTGACGAAATTTGCGGTTTTTTTCGCTTTTCTTTGACGAAATAGAAGGTTGTTCGCCCTGTTTTGACGAAAATCGCGGTTGTTTTGCGATCTTTTCACGAAATTCGAGGTTGTTTTGTCATCTTTTGACGAAATTCGAGGTTGATTTGTGATCTTTTGACGAAATTTGCGATTGTTTCGCGATCTTTTGACGAAATTTGCGATTGTTTCGCGATCTTTTGACGAAATTTGCGATTGTTTCGCGATCTTTTGGCGAAATGTGCATTTATTTTGCGTTCATTTCACGATCTTTTGACGAAACCTGCGGTTCATTCGCGATCTTTTGACGAAATTTGCGGTTCTTTCTCGATCTTCTGACGAAATGTCCGGTTATTTTGCGATCATGTGACGAAATTCGCGTTTTTTCCGTAATTCTTCGCGAAAATTCACGGTATTTTTATGTCCGAATTTTCAGATGGCCGATTTTTTTTTCGGAACCGAATGTTTTAAACTTTTGGAAAATTCAGAACATAATCACCCCTGATATATGGTACATATTATTCTGAGATCGATTTTGTGAAGGTCGCCATATGGATATTTTTATTTGTACTGAAATTGTTCTATTTCAGGGAATTATGGAATTCGTTGATAAAATCGAAATCAATTGTATATGTTTCTGAAAAATTTCCCCCGATCCTAGATCGCCGGATCGGACATATTCTACACTCCTGGCTATTTCATTCTTTTACTTGCAGAAATTTATTATACTTGCTATGCTTATTTTATATAAGAGAATGGATAATTTGATTACTAAAAGGAAATTATGACATTGAAAGTTATATTAGATTTAAATATTTTTAAATCCTTTTAATGTTATGTTAGATAAAAACTAGGCTTTTTACAAACTTACTGTACTTAAGCTTTTTACACTAGTCAGGAATTAAGCTTAGAAACAACTATTTAAAGATTTTTCGTGTATTCATAAGTCAAAATACCTGTAGAAACTTTCTAAATTACGTTCATCTTAGATTTTAATACTTTTTATGTCATTTTAAACATTTAGAAAATTTATGATTTTAATCAATAATTTTTTTTAAAAAATCAGTTGATTATAATCATGATTTGATTGCTAATTTAAATCAACTGATTAAAATCGTTGACACCCTATTTATTAGTGAAAAATTGCAGACCTAGGTATAGGCTAGAGTGACTCAGTGGTTAGAGCAGCAGCCTAGTATTCTGTGGTCCCAGGTTTGATTCCTGGCTCTGGCTAATTTTTCACTCCAGTCGGGTTTATTGTATTTACTGTACATATGTCTCTAAAAGGGTTGTGTATACTTTCATAAATTGAATGCAGACGTTATAACTTATGTGTGTTTTAAGTGAAAGTTAAATGAATGAAAATGTGTGTTTTCTTTTTTAAAATGACATTGTTTTCACCAAAAGAAGCCCCTCGTCTTTTTTGTGATTAGGACCCGATCGTTGTAGACTAGAGGAAATCAATTACTAAGGACCCTTTTGAAAGATTTTTGAAAAGATTACATCTTGATGCTACAGATATGAAAAGTCAGTAAAAATTACATCTATTTGATGCAATAGTATTAAAACAGGATAAAAATGCAGGATGAAATTCAGGATGAAAATGCATTTTCTTACCATACCTTTAGAAAATAACACCACATTCACATGTCAATGTGAAAATATTCCATCCTTTGAAGATTTTGCACTTAAATTTGGAACTGATGCAGTTAAAAGTCTATGAAAATGTCATTATAAAAAATTCAATTATAGAAAAATATTTCATAAAAATGAATTGTAATATGTGCTTCTATTTTTAAAAACATCCCAAGTTTAGAAATGTAGAGAGCAATCTAAAAGCCAAAAGATTATGTGGCTCTATTTGAATAAATGTAAATTTTTCTACATGTATATATGAATAAATGTAGACTGCTGTAAAAAAAGAATAAATATACAATGTTATGTATGATAAATATATGAAATACCCTGAAAATTAGGCCTAATGTATCTCTTGCAGCAAAACTTAATATAAGATCCAGTCTTAGTTCTGGGAGAAGCACGGCATATTACTGTTTTAAATGGGTAAACTACACATTGTCCCTTTCATATCTCAATGGATTGAATTCAAAATTTCAACTAAGTTAAAATAAAGTTATTATTTTTATTCTTTTTTTCTTTTTACAACACTAACATAATACCATTTTCTTTTATCATAATTAAAATAAAATGGAGGATCATACAGTAAAAGATTAGTACAAATGACATCAAACAGTAACAGGAAAAATTGTAATGAAACATGGAAACAAAAATAAACAAATGAAAACTTTTTATTTGTTTACAAATATAAACAGCAATTCACAAAAAGCAAATTAAAATCAATATTATGTAATTGCACACTCTCTCAGAGAATAAAAATTTAAACAGGAGATGTTTAATTATTAAATATAGTTAGATATTTTAACAAAAAACTAATGACTTTTTTACTAAGTTGTTTCAGACAAAAATTCCATAAATATATAGATAAGTTCGGATTATTTATATAAACTCCTTTTATCTTTATTTTGAAAACAAGAAATATTTAATAAAAATGTTATCACAATATTTAAAATATTAAATTTTATCAGATCATTTTTCCGACATTGCAAGAAGAGAACTAATCGCTTGTTCTTTGTTCCTCCCACTGTTCTCTAATACACCAATAATCACTTCTTTGTCAAATGATGGGAACATTTCCTGCAACTATTAAAAAATAAACAATGAACAAAATGAAGCAGTTTAATTTTTTATAACTATATTTATGTATAAAAATCTAATGAAAATAAGTAAAAATTTAATCTAAAAAATCAAAAAACCCGACTGCGTAAAAAGCGAACTAATTAATTATTTCTCATCAATGTGAAGCTATTTTTTATGTTACTTACCTATTTTTTTATTTACTTGTATTGATGACTTCTAAGTTGTGTTTAATTGTTAGTTCCCATCTATAAACACTGTTTTGATGAGGACTATAGATGTCTATGAAGGTTAGAGTTGCAGTAAAGCTAGAGATCCTACTTACACAACTTCCAGGTTGTGTAATATTTAAATGGAGCTTCTGACTGTAAAATAGTCAATGGAACATCATCTTCATTTTGAAAGACCTATCCAATGATATGTCACTCAATAGGGTGCGTAAAAAAAATTTTACGTCTCTACCGCCATTTTTTATTTTATGGCCACCATTTTGAATTTATAAAAACAAAACTTAGCCTATAACCATCGGACGGTCAAGACGAATCGATAGAGACCTCATTCATTAAAATCCATCCAGCTGTTGGGCTATTTCGAGGGTATAAAGAAATCCACATACCCAGATACGCATGAAACACATAACCTTCTTGGCAGTCGGGTAAAAAGAGACCATGCTTTATTAAAATCTAGAATGATTAATCTGAAATGTTCTTCTGTATCATAAGGGCACCATTCAAATTTATATCTAAAGCAGTGTTTTTCCACCTTTTTGTCACAGAACACACTTCAACATACAATTAACTTTTTATAGTACAGTTACATTATACTTTTGGAGAGGGGGGGGGGAGGAGAGATTAAGTAAAAAAATGTTTTTATGATTTTCTATGTATTAATAAAATGAACATCACCATAAAAAAAATCACATCAAATATTATAATTTGCTATAAAGAAGATACGAATAAAAATTTCAAAACTTGTCAGCATTATTTTTCTTTTTACTACATCTTAATATTTAATTAAATAGATAAGTTATGAATGAAATAAAAAAATTTACTTAAGATTAAAATTTTAAATCTTTCTTACACAGTTGACTTTTAGACCAACATACCCTTAAACACTCTTGCAACCAGGGGCTGAACTAGGCAAAATTTGGGACCTATTTAGGGCCCTTTCACAAAAATACATTTAATCAAACAGGCCCCTTAACAAAATTCCTCCTAATAAGACAGGCCCCTTCACAAAATTCCTCTTTATAAAATAGGCCCCTTCACAAAATCCAATTCCATAAAGACACACTCTTTATTCATTACTTTTTATTTCGTTAGGTTTTAAAATGTGTAATTCACAAAGAAAACAAATTCACGAAAAAAAAAAACTAGCAAAAGAACTTAAAGAAGTTATTATTCATAAATGCTTGGCTCGAATTTCAGAAACAAGATTTCATCTTCCATTAAAAAATGTTATTTTTCACAAAAATATAGAAAATTTGGCAAAAGAACTTTAATTTTCCCAAAATGGGACCCAAGAAAAGAAATCTTTTATCGAACCCTGGCAATAATTCTAGCCATGATTGATTATTATTTTGGATAGTTTTGTTGCAGAAAATTTTGCATTACACAACATAATGTTGAAAATAAAACAAATACTTCCTATAACTTTTATTTTATTTATTTATTCAGAACATTAGGAAATTTATTTTTGAAAAATAACTAAAAGTTAATAAATTTGTTTTTAAAATTTTCACAACCCATCAGTATACTGAATGAAAACCTCTGATCCAGAAGTGTATAACATACTATATATATACATTGTATATACATAAACATAGTCAAAACTCAATGTAGGAATATAATGATAAACGACACCCACTTATAGTACCAAGCTTTATAATTACCCACTAAATTCCAACTACAGTAGAACCTCAATAAGTGACCACCCGAACGGATAAACAAATCATGTTGACCTAAGCAGATTTTGGGTTAGCAAGGTTCTACATAATTCATAGTTAAAAATTTATTTTAAAGATAATTTATTTAATATGATTTAAAATTATAAAATATATGCTACAAGAAAATAAACATATAATAAAGTTATACATTACAACCTCAATCCATCGCTCCCGCATCTTTCGTTTTTCTGTATTATTGCCTTGCTTTAGCGGCGCTGTCATGAATGCTATTTAAATAATGTACCATAATTTCCGGCCTATAATCCATGGATTATCTGTTAAAAAACCTCAAAATTTTTAAGCGCGGATTATCTGCTGAATTTTTTTTTAAGCAGAAGTTCACGTCAGACATAGTTTCTACCGCGCGATTGTCTGCTATCGATCGTTCGCGGAGTTGCTCGTGACTGGTTCAGATATGACGTAAACATGCTAGTGGGAGTGGCTTCCGATTTTTATGTTATTTTTTTAGCACTTTGGCAACATGTTTCTATGATGAACAAAGTGTTACTCAACTCATCACTTTCAAAAATTTCAATCTCAATAATTTATGAAATAGTGTATTATAACGTTGAAAGTTATAATAATGTCTAAGAGAAAACATGTTATTTAACACTACTGAGTTTAAACTGAACGTTATAAAAAAAAATCCCTGCCGGCCCGCGCCTACAGCCAGAGGTAGATAATGAAGTTAAGTACTAAATTCCCTAACAAAACTTAAATAAGATTAGAGATAAACCCAGTTCCTTCACTAAGAATGAGCTCTAGGGAGCTAAACATTTTGTGAAAATTCTAATATACACAAGCATGTATATGGAATAGGTTTAAAAAATACCTAAAGCAAATTCAGATAACCTCAAAGTGTTAATATAAGTTAATATTTCCATAGTCGGGTTTTTATCATGTTTTAATACGTTTCTTCAAACTCACATCACGTTACATATTCACCTGCTGAGGTCCATTTTATTTCCAATATGACGCAATATTTTGATTTGTTTTTAATTCGTCAAACTATTTATTTCATTTTGAGTTTCCATGCGGAAATCTTGCTCTAGAAAACTTATGACGTAATATTCAATTTGTTTTCAATTCGTCAAACTATTTATTTAACATAATTGTTCACGTGAAAATCTTGCATTAGAAAAGCAATTGTTGTGGTGAGAATTTTATTGGTTTTTTTTATTGTTGGCAACTGCTATAACGAAAAATATTTATTTTTACCTGTTATTGTTGCGTGAGAGCTGGTTTTATCAGAATCATGTTAAGACGGTATTCAAAATTTTGAACCCTGCCTATTTCCATTCCCTTGGGCCGATTTTGCCCATTTTCAATCCCCACCGAGATATTAGCCATCTCAAAGTTGTTGGAGAGTTTGAAGACAATCCATGCATAATTGCGACTTTTATCATGCAGACAAAATTTAGTACATATATATATATATATATACATAAACTTTTTAGGTGGGGGTAGTTTTGGGTTCCTGGGGTCCTATAATGAAAAGTTATGAAGGAATTTTTCAAAAGTCGCACCATGGTAACGACTGCAATAGGTAGTATTTCTTACGAAATCTACCTAAAAAGCGGAAGATGATTTCGATATAGGTATCAATTATTACTATAAATCTATAGCCAAATCGATATAGGTATCTGAATTAGCATAAATGTAGGCCCAAATGAATATGGTAGATATCGCAATTAGCATAAAGCTATAGTCAAATCGATATAGGCATTATTAGCATAAATCTATAGTCAAATCGATATAGGTATCGATTATTAGCATAAATCTATAGCAAATCGATCACAAGACATTCTACATTTTAGATATAAGATTCAATGGAAAAAAAATTTGTATTTTTTAACTTTTAATTATTTTTTTTCAATTATTTTAATACAATTATCATTTAAATCGAGCAACTAAATAAATAGGGAGGTGGTTTATTAGTAGTACTTTGGAATGTTGAAAACAATGAGTAATCCTCATATAGTCCGGTGTATAATCTGTGGATTATATGCCAATGCGGATTATCTGCTGAAATTTTTTCATGAGGGTCAAAAATTGCGGCTGCGGATTATAGGCCAAAAATTACAGTAAATTATACCCGCTTATGTCATTTTTCCAACTCACAGATACCTGCATATATTGTTCAAAAATTTTACCGACATTGGAAAAAAATAGTAAAATTCATTCCCTTGTAACCATGTTTAAACGAAGTTTGTTCTAGGTGTGACCTTGAATGCACAAGCGTATTGATAAAGGTTTGGTCAAAAGTACAATGGACAATTGAAGCTGTATTGAATAGGAGATGAATGGAAAAGAAACGACAACCTTCTATTCAGTAGGAGGAATTCTATTCCCTTGCGGTTTGCAATCATTTTCTTCCAAAGGAAGTGTTGTTTCCCAAAGGTTACACCAGGCTGCTCTAAATGTGACCTGGATTGCACATGCACATTTGGAAAGGTGAACAGGCTCTAAAGAGGAACTCAAGCGTGGCAAAAGGTAGTGGTTTGCATTTTGTAAGTGAGAGGCGACAATGTTCAACCAATGAAATTGCAGACAGCAGTAGCACCTTTGTGCTGTTTTGGAACAAAGTCGTAAGAAGGAATGATTGACAGAGAGGGAGTAGGTTTAGCTGTAAACATCATAGCTTGAAGTTAGGACATTGTCACTTTAGGTTAAGCTCTCATTTCAGTTTAGGTTGTGATAGGATATTGTTGCTTGTTTACTGTTTTCACTATTTTTACTTGGTTGCGACTTACATAGCCAAACAAATACGTACTTTAGAGGAAAGAATTTGTATCATTAAAGAAGTAGAAAAATATCCGTTTGAGAAAAAGAGTTCAAATTGCTAAACGTTTAAATTTACCACCTTCAACATTGAATTCTACAATTAAAAAAAGAAAAGCTGAAATTAGGAAGCAGGCTTATAAATAAGACATTTCTATGAAAAAAAGAAACACTGGTCAAGAATCAGCATACAAAGGTTTGGAAACTCTTTTGTACGACTGGTATCGTCAAGCTCAAGGATCACAAATTCCAATCAATGGAACAATTCTGCAGGAAAAAGCCCTAGAAATTGCTAGTTTAAAAGGTATTGGAAATTTCACAGTCTCAAATGGATGGATTGCACGCTTTAAAGAGTGACATGGATTAAAATTAAAAAAATTGTGTGGTCAAAGCACAACTGTTGATGAAAGTGTAGTTCAAGATTGGTTTTCCAAATTTCCGGCATTAATTGAAAGATATATATTTCAATGTAGTAAATTTATTAATGCCATATACTTTTTCACGCAAAAATATTTCATGTTGACCCTCATTAATCCTTTTTCCATGTCTGTTGTTTGAAACGAATAGTCCTGTGACAAACAATCAATTGATGTTCTACTGTATTAAATAGACATTAAATGTTAAAATTATTAACAATTGAACAACTTCATTTAATAAATGGATTTCCATTTATTTCTAGATCAGGGAATTATAATAACCGATAAGAAATAAGCTGCAAAAATATTTCTACTCACAGAGTTTAAAGTCAAGAGAAGTGATTTTGAGTAAAATAGGAATTTAAGTTGGATTATAGAAACTAGACACAAGGTTCAACTAGGTGAGGAAGCCTACCCAAGGGCTAAAGCTCTACTAGCCCCACCCAAGAAACTAGACACAATTAATAAATCTAAATTTAATTACGTGACTTTTTTATTCACATTGCTAACAAGGCGTAAAACCAACAGAGTGAAAAAGTATCCAGACCAGGGTTCGAATTGACACACCTAGCCTGGAACCCTTCACTCATATTTATGTTGGTAGCCAGACTAGGTGTGTCATTCCAGCTGGCCCAGTTTGCAGAGCGTTGATGCGCTGAACCAAAGACCCAGGTTCAAACCCTAACCTGGATACTTTGTCATTTTGTTGGTCTTATGCCTTGTTAGCAATGCAAATAGAAAATTCTCATAATTAAATTTAGATTTACTATTTCTCGGGTGTATTTCATTGTTTTTAATTATTATATATGCATTCATCGATGCTGGTTTAATTTTAACCCATTTTTTCTGCAGAGTTGTGGTTCATGAAGTTATCACATCTTGTGCTGCAGTTGCAGCCTTTCCAACATATATATGAGTGAAGGGTTCCAGGATAAGAGTGTCATTTCAGGTGGCTCAGTTGGTAGACAGGCATGAAAGCAGAAAATAAGAAAAAAGGTGGAAAAGGTTTTTCATCTACAGAATGATGCCAAACTTTTATAATTTGGACACATTTTAACTTTTATTTATAGAATAAAATTGGTTGTTGTTTTCTTTTCATAACTTAGAAAGCATTTAAAAAAAAAAAAAAAAAGAACTTTTAAATCAAAGTGTTCTATAGGACAGAATATTCTATTCAAAAATGGAAAACTTTCTTTCTCAAGTCTAACAAAATTTTCACTATAGAAAGGATGCATTAAAAAACTTAATTTGCATGACTTTCATATGCTTATAATATAATCTCTCCTTTGATTTGATAGCTCCTTTGCACAGTAATTCAGAAACAAACTCCAAGGATTTGAGTAGGCAAAATATCTGATTATTAAATTGAGACCCCCCCCCCCCCAACCTATGCTTCCAATATTTTCTTTGCATTTTTGAATTGATCCAGAGAATGACCAAAATTGTCTTTAAAAAGGTGGAATTCTCATGCCTGGTTAGTGTGCTGAACCAAAGAACCAGGTCTGAAACCTGGTGTGGATAGTTTTTCACTCTGATGATTTTTTGCCTTGTTAGAAAAGTGAATTAAAAAAAAATTCATGTAATTAAATTTAGATTTACTATTTATCAGGTGTATTTCATCCTTTTCAATTACTACAAATAATAAATTTTAATTAAAAAATATTGATTACTGAAGGAGCAATTTCTGAAAATCTGTTACAATAGACTAGTTCAAATTGTAGTAGACTAAAGTGAGCTTCTACTAAAATGTCACTAGTGAGCAACTTTCTTTCCCATTGAAATTAATATTGTACCAACCACGTAAATAATAAATATTGAGTTACTGGGCTAATTTAGCTATCTATGTGTTTTCACTCAGGTGGAATGCTTTGATAAAATGAAGCTCATCCATCAATCAATGTGTGGCAGGTAAGTATGATTTTATTTTCTACTGACTAGTTGCAGAAAACTGCTAGCCACAAATCAAAGAGTGGAGAAGAGGGAATAAATACGTTTAAAAAAAAAAATAGCAATCCTTGAATCATGAATCATTTTATTTCTTTTTTAGCAATGGCTTCATTTAATTTTTTATACTTTAGAGAAAAGACCTTGATTATTTATAAAATTTAATGTTACCTGTTTGATCTCATCTTCAGATATTGGTGGTCTACACTGCTGCTGCTGTTGAACAGTAGGATAAACATAAGCAGGGTTCATTACAGGCTGAACCATTGGATACTGGATAACAGGTCGTGCTGTCACATTTTGAAAAATTAAAGAAAAATGGAAAAAAAAAATACAAAAATGAAATTAATAATTTTTAAAACAGTTTAATCGCCACAAATAATAACAAAAAAATTATTTAATAAATATAATATTTTACATAATTCTTGTAAAATGAAAAGTAACACAACTTGAGTATGGAAATTTACATGAATTTTTCTTTTCTGAAATAATTTGTTAACTAAATATAGGACAATTTTTAATTTAATTCAGTCAACTCCCTCAAATCCACACAGCTTGGGACCATAGGTTGTGCAGATTATAGGTCATTACTTTGCTTTCAATTTTTTCTCCTGTAATTTTACAGTAAATTAATTATTAATGCATAAATTGGTAAAACAAAAAGATATTGTAGCACATTGAGTTATTTAATTAAAAACACATATTTAAGGAAAAAAGTATTTAAACTGCCTTTTACAATTTCTTTTGTTTGCTTTTATAATTTTAAACATAGTATTAATTGTCATCTGTTAAAGAACTTTTGACTTTTGGTTTAGTATATATATATATATATATATTTAAGCCTGTGTCATCATTTTTTGTTCTGAAACAAAACAGTGTTTCTGAAGAAAATAAAGATACCTATAAGCAGGGTTCGACAAACTCCGGGTGCTCCCGAGCGACTAAAAAATACCTCTTGGCGACTAAATTTATTACATACTTATTAATTTTTTTTTCCTTTAACCAAAAAAATTTCATTAGCAAAAATATTTATTTTTAATAGCATGATTATTTGCAGTGGAAGAAAATACAACATACCGGCACAACAACTCTCCCTAATTTTTCACTAAGCCAAACTAAAGCATGTTGAAAGAATTTAAAAGCTTAGATTAAAAAACCTTAAAAATACTCCAGCAGAAAATGAAAAAATATATATATATAAATGATGCTTCATTAAGTGGAATCTATCAAAATGTGCAGTTGTTAAATATATCTCTCAAAAATTACAAATCAAAATCTCAAAGGCATTGTTAATTTAAGTATATAATTTCTTGTTGGGAATTAAAGGTAAGAATATTAATTTGTCTAGTGTTTTAATGTTTAATTTCATGGCTTGTTTCTATTTAATTTTTACAATGTAAAAGTGGGATTACCTTAAAATTTTTGCTCAGTTTGATTTTTTGATTCAATAGTTAACTTGTTCACTGCAAACTGATACAGATCACTCTAAAATAGCCGAATAGAATTATGAGTAGCCAGTGTTCCTTTTTGCAGTAAATGCGTTAATATCAGAGAAATGATTCTTCAAGATGGCTCCTAAGAATTTTTCCTGGCACCTAAGAATTTTCTACTTTTGTCAGTCATTGCTTATAAGGCAAAAGACAAACTCTGCTCAAGAGTTACTTTTTCACCTTCATCGTCAGACTCTGTGTTAGAATTATCATGATTTTTAGAAGAGTTAAACAGAGTAGTACTTATAATGTCATCATCTGTGAAATTCTATGTAACTGGAGCTTCATCTTGGGAGAACATCCATTCAATTATATTTTCTCCATTCAAGAAATCAGGCACAACAGTTAGTGAATTTGTGGCAAAAATCAAAAGTTCTTGAAATTTCTGTTTATACAATCCAAACTGAAGCCACCTAACATCATCACATCACTGTATATACATAAATATGCTGGTCATAAATTATCTATGCACCTACTAAATTGTACTTACATAGAGTTCCATGCATCAGCCAAGAGAAAAATACAGCCCTTAATTGTAAATTGTCTTCTATACTGCTCCAAAAAAGTCTCTTGGTTTTTTACTTTGGGTTTTTTACTTTTTATACCTATCATCGAACAAATTGCCATAATTTTGAATATCTACCACACAGTTAATGGTAACTGAATTTTCACTGTTTACATCTAAAACAGTGTGCAGATTATAGTGTTATGGATTTGACGAAGTTGGCTGTAAAGGTAAAATGTTTTAGAGAAGAATCTCTTAAGAGATGGTATGAAAATTATCACTGCACAGAAAAAATAATGAAAACCTTAAATAACCTGACCATTATTTATTATAGTACAAACAAGATAAAACTTAACTTAAAAATTCTGCAACTTACAACGAACTTAGCAGTTCTCTGCTATTTCTGGCATGCAAACATAACTTGTAGTTGCCACATTTGGAAGAATATCTATACAACAGATCTCGTTAAAGTAAATAAATAACTAAATTAGTTGGGGGGGGGGGGTGTTTATTTTTTGAGGGGGAGGACAGGAGGCAGGAGGCTATATTTTTTTGACAAATCATTCAGTATTACCATATAGAAATCCTTTTATGTGAAAAACCAATAACAACTTACTTTAACGGCAATGCTTAATAAATAAAAATAAATTCTTAACCCATTTATGCCTAGTATCCCATTTTTGGGACGTTTCAAATTTTAATGCATTTGTATAATTTTCTTCTCCTTTGTAACATGAAAATTGCATGAAATCATTATTTATAAATGTCTTTATCTGTAACCGAGAAATGACAGCATAAGTTGGATATTTACTTGCTTAAATGAAGGCTTTTTTCGGTGTTTATAGATTTTTAATTTTTCAAGTTGGCAAAATGTAAAAAGTAAGTTTATTTGTATTTTTTCTATCAAGGATGCAAAATCGCAAGTTATAATCTTAGCTTGTAGATGTTTTTGAAATACGTATTTTTTTAAATTGCGAAATTAAATGTTCAAGCCTATTTTTTATGCATTTTTGTAATGTCCAAAATATACGGTTCTAGGCACAAATGAGCATATATTTTTGTTAGAAATTTAGGAGACAGTTATTTATGTAATCTCCTTTCGAAGATATTTATGAAATAAATTGTTTTTAAGTCTGCAATACGATTATTCTTATTTTATTATTAATAATAGTTATAACGTTATTAGTCGCTGCAAATAAATAAATATATATATTTTTTAGTTCATAAAAATACTAATTACAGTACATAATATACAATTTAAAAACATTTTAAATATAAATGTAGGTAAAATATACAATTATGCATATTATTCTACTAGAAATACTCATATTTAGTTCTTTTACATTTTATCAAATAAATACAAAAAAATTTAAGCTTAATTTTTTTAGTATTTTTCCAGTTCATTTTGCAACATTTTAAAGTGATTTTAGCAAAAAATTTTAGAAAACAAAAATTCAGGCACAAACGGGTTAAGTTTCAATAAGAGTCAGTAAGATAAGTAGTTTAAGTTTTATATATTTATGAAGGAGTTAGCTTAGATGTCTCTTGTCTCATGAGCCAAATTCTGAAAAATTCCATAAACCAGAATCATCAAAGTTCCAACAATACGGATCTTGAGCTATGAAGCTAAGTAGTATTTATATTTTTTAAACATGGTACAGAATTCTGAAGTCGTTTTAAGAATGAAGCTATTTTAATTAAAAATAAATAATTTAATAAATGGCATATTCAAGGAATCATTATTAATTTTGGTACTATTTGGCTATCCCATCGACCAAAAATCTATCGCCAAACTATAAGATTAAATGCCAATAATGGTTGATCGTAAATGTCACATTCACTTGACTTTAAGCAAGTTACACGTGTTTACGCCATTAAGCGATTTTTATTTCGACTTTTTATTTGTATTTTTATTAATGTTATACTAATTTATTTGTTCTTTCGTCATATAAAATAAAAATTATGTCAATTTGTATAATTTGGGGAGTGGTTTGGTGATTTATATAATTTGGTGAAATTGGTGGACGGGATAACTAAGTAGTACCTTAATTTTAAATTACAAATCAATAAAGATGATATTTATTTATTCATGTCACATTCATAAAAAATATTTTTTATTTGTTAATTTTTCCTTTGTCATTCAATATTTTTTTTTTTTTAGTTTAATAGAATAAAATATATATTAATTATTAACATGTTTAATTATTTTTTAAATATTAGGATAGTTGTAAAATGAATATGTAAAATAACTAAAAAATTTTGAAACATACAAAATAAGTACCGTAAAATTCCAAAAATAAGCCCCTACCCAAATGTAAGCCATCTCCCTAATTTTCAACAAATTTCATTTTTAGAAAAAATTCCATTTATAAGCCCCCTTACCAAAAGACTTTGGTTGGAATGTGTTTTCATACATCCGATGATGACGATGATCCGATGATGACGAAATTTTTTATGGTGCCAATAAGTGTGCGAAGGTTAGTTTCTTTGTTTTCTTGATCCCTAGGATGCCTGTCTGGTGTTTTTCAAAAGGCATTGTGCACTGCCCTTTTGTTTTAAGTGCTGATGCTCCCCCGTCTTTTTAGACATAGAAAATGCGCACTCTCTGCCCCTTTTCCATCTTTCTTCTGTGCACCCCCTCTATCTTTCTATTTTTTTTTTTCAAAATATTTTAAGAGTTTTGAACTTTTTAAATGTTCTTCTTCAAAAGGATTTCTAATCCACAAGCTCGAGAGCAGGTGTACAGGGTTGCCATAACGACTGCACGACTGCTGCCATATCTCACAACGAGGTCATAACATAATACCGACTAACTGTTTAAGAAAACACTGTTTTCTCAAGAAGTTTTAGTTTAAGTTAATAGCTTTTATGATTATTTCAGTTGTACAATATTGTATTTGTTATATTTTTTAAACAGATGAAATAAAAGATATATTTTTGTAGCAAACCTCAAATATTCCGTGACCCACCAAAACACCCGCCACAACTCACAAATGGGTTGCAACCCATAGGTTAAGAGCCGCTGACTTAGGGGATTATTTAATTATTATTTTTTGTTTATTTTTGAAAAAAACTACTTTTTTAGAACATTTTATTTCAAATATTTATGGAATATACCTCATCGTGTACCAATTAATTTCTGTTAATAGAAATTAATGTGAAGTTCATCGAGGAAATTGTCAAGAAAATTCTGTTTATAATCCCTCTCCCCAATTTTGCCACTATTTCATGTTGTCAAAGGGGGCTTATTTTTGGAATTTTACAGTAACAAAATAACAGATTTTAGATACAGATTAAATCAAAATACTTCATAGAAATGAAATAATTTTGCAATAAAAGAGCTATTTATTTAATTTTTGACAAGATGTTAAGAATGAAAGAGATAAGTGTAAGGAGGTGAGATTTTGCATAAAAATCAAATCTTTATTTGTATCAAATCATCTGAAGCAAATATTCTGAATATGAAGAGCCGTCATTGAGAAAATGATTTTTTTTTAATAAACATTTATTTGTCTTAATTTTAACTCTTCCTTTATGGAGAAACTTCAGTGTTTATTCCTTCGATGGTTTTTTCTATTCAGATTTATTTTATCAACGACTGCCAATCTCTAATATGAATATGAAATAAATATATCAACTCATGCCATGCTATCACATATATATTGAAATTAAAGTACAAAATTATTTACTGCAAGTTACCTGAAGAATAATAAGGTAAAGGTGCAATAACTGGTTGAGGTACAACCATAATTGGAGAAGCAGCAGGCATCATGTATGGCATGTTCTGAGGAGGTGTGAAAACTGGATTTCTACAACTCTAAAACATTACATAAATTGATTAACACATTGTATAACTGATAAAATACAGTAGAGTCTCAAAAATCCGAGTCTCAGAAGTTTGAGGTTACGCTTAATTTGGGGAGTCAAAAATAAAAATTTCTATTTTTTTCTTCACTCGAAAGAATGCATGAGAGACACTGTTTACTGGATAGCTGATTCTTGGAAAGAAATTCAATCGACAACATTGAATAAATCGTGGTTGAAATTTTCACCTAAAGTGGTAACATCCACTGAGAATTTTAATGATGATGATGATGAAAACATTGCTTTGAAAGATTTGGTAAACCTGGAAAAACCTGACTGTGAAAATTCTAATGCAGATGACGTTAAAAAATGGCTAAACAGTGATGAAATGCTGGAAATAACTGAATTGACTATTGTAGAAACGATAGAAGTTGAGGAGGAACGTAATGATACAAAAGGAAATTACTCCCTTCCATTTGAAAAATACTCTCTCATAGTGAAGATTCTACATCTTTAGAACTGGCTTTAAAATATGTAGAGCAGAAAAATGAAGCTACCCTTGCTAATGTTATGCATTTTAAGCGTTGGCTAGATATTGCATCTAAAAAGAGAAGTAATGTGTTAACGCTGCAAAAAATTTAATTTTTTTTTTTTTAAGTATCCTGTATATCATTACATAAGGAATAAAGGTATGTACATTCTTTGTCATCCTAATTGAGTAAAATAATTGGTAAGAATTTTTTGCTTTTTTGGAAAATACGAGTTTTTAGTAATACGAGGGGGTACCAGCCCCAGATACCTCGGATTTTCGAGACTCTACAGTATATTTATTTATTTACCACATGAAATAATATCAATAGTAGACTGAAATCATACATCAATGTACTGTATCAATAAATAAAAGTATAATTAAAAAAAAAAATGTTTAACACACAATGATCCAATTTCAGCAATTTTAAACAATTTTTTCTTTCAAATAAAGAAATATATCAATATAAGAAATAAAAAGAAAAGTGCCCAGTTAAACTGATGGCATTGAGCTCACAGGCTATTCACACTAATTGTATATTGTACTCTTATTTCAAAGAATAATGCCCCTAAAAAAATAAATTAAGGGTGTGGATCAGCCACACCCCCCACACACACCCGTTTCCCCCTTTATACTTAGCCAATGAACCTACCAGTCTAATCAGGGAGCGCCTTATCAGAATAAACTGGTATACGAAATTTGAAGCAAATCAGATAATTCTGCATGCAAAACCCATTTATCCAAATTAAGGGGAGGGGGATTTAGCCAGCGACCCTCACCCCCCCCCCATTCCAAATCTAATCAGGGAAGTGCCTTAGGGTCATTCCATGTCATGTGTGATACAGCTTTTCCACATATTTCTATCCTCAAATTGAAACGACCATGCTAATATGAAAATCTAGAACTTTTTGTTATTTTTAATGTATAGTTTAAGTTTTAACAACTTATAAGTCAATAGATATAGGTACTTATGTGAGTGTTGCACACAGGACATTTCTGGCACTGTTTCTGACAGATGTCTCTGGCACTTTACTGAATAAGAACAGTATGAAGCATAGCAATATAATACATACAGAAAAATTTAATTTTTGAATTTAATGACTAACAAGTGAAATATAAACAATTTTTAATCTTAATATATAAACCTAGTTTTATAATGGATGCATTAAAAAATAACATTAAATTGTAACGTGAATATATCAAAAAGTAGAAAATATAAGAACAATTCGGAAAGTAACCCCCGTTGTGGCATGGCGCTAGTGGTAATGGACGGAGCGCAACCATCTGTGATCACCAGCAATCTGTGATTCAGTAAGCTTCCAACTATTCTAGTGAGAGTGTTATACAGCCGTAAGTTTGCTGGTTATAATGTCACAAAATGTGCACTGCTATTGGAAATCCTGCCAACTGCAAGCTACGAGGAATGATAAGATTTCTTTGGGCAAAAAAACTGTCAGCAGCAGACATTCATCTTGAACTGTGTGTCGTATATGGCCAAAACTTTATGTGTGAAGGTGTAGTGCGTCAATGAGTAAGATATTTCAAAGAAGGAAGAACAAACATTCATGACAAATCAAGCAGTGGGAGGCTGTCTGTAGTGAGTAATGATCTTATCAAACAAATTGATGATAAAATTCTTAAGATCTGTCGATTCACAATCTCAGAACTTTCAAAATAATTTCCGAACGTTTTTCGGTCTGTTTTGTACGAGGTAGCTAACGGAAAATTAGACAACCGGAAGTTCTGTGCTCGATGGGTACCAAAAATTCTCGAGGATATCCACAAAACCAATCGAATGGGTGAGGTCTTAGACTATCTTTCCTGCTACAACACAGATGGGGAGGAGTTTTTGAACAAAATAGTGCCTGGCGACAAGACTTGGATAGCACATGTGAATGCTGCGAAAAAACAACAGTCAATGGCATGTGGTCATACCAATTCTCCAAACAGCTAAGGAAAGCCTGTCAAACTTTGTCAGCGAGGAAGGTTATGCTCACTGTGTTTTGGGATGCTAATTGAATCTTGCTTGTTGAATTCATGTAATGTGGTAAGACAATCAATTCTGAAGTTTACTGTAATACTTTGAGGGTACTGAAAAGAACCACCCAGAACAAACACTGCGGCCTGCTGACATCTGGGGTTGCGTTACTGCATGATAACTCTCGCCTTCACAGTGCTCGGCGAACACAAGATCTTTTGTGGCAATTCAAATGGGATGCATTTAATCATCCCTCCTACAGCACGGACATGGCCCCTTCTGATTATCATCGTTTCACTGTGTTGGCTGAATTTGCCGGCGGCTGAATTTTATGCAGAAGAGATTGTTAAGTTGATAAAACGCTATGACAAAGGCTTGAATGTACATGGTGACTATGTTGAAAAATAGAGGGCAGCTGTATCTTTCAGATGTAAATAAAAAATTAGTTGAATGTATGCAGCCTTTTTAATTAGAGAGAAACGGAGGTTAGTTTCTGAATTGTCGTCATATAAGCAGCAATGATATATATTAAGTTATAAATTGTCAATGTTGATACACTAGGATACTTTCCAGAGCAAAATATTTTAAATAATAAAATAAATTATATATCGAAATTATAAAAAAGCAGCAGGAGAAAAAAAATATGTATTTTAATGTGTGTTCAGTATAAAATTTTAGATTCATTAGCATATCTTTAAAAATGTTGCTTAAAATAGGACAGGGTTCGTACACATTTCTTTGAATAAAAATCAAGAACTTTTAAAGACTTCCAAGGACCAAAACCAAAAAAAATGTAAGGACCTACAAATTAAATAAACTAATAAATTATAATATGCATTTTTTAATAAAGAGTTTCATTTTTGCAAATACAAGTTTTAAATAATCAAATAACCAAAAAAAGGGGGGGGGGGGGACTTTCAGCGTGTGGTAGTAGAAATTTGGAAAATTTTAAAATAACAAATACAGCAGAAGAAAAAACTAGTCAGATGTGCCAATCTCAAAACTTTCTTCTATTTCATACATGTTAATACTTCAAAATTTGCTATCAGAGTGCCAAAATCAAATGACAATCCATGCCCATCATGAAGATTCTAAAGATAGGAAATTCTGTGCATTAGTTCTTGAGATATGACTATTGCTAAAATCATGTAAATCCTGCAAAATGCAGCATGGCAGCGCCATCTGTTGGGAGATTTATACCAAAACCTAATCAGCAACAACTTATGTCAACATCAAACTGAATCTGAAGTTTGATGAAAATTCGTGCAATACTTTTTCAGATAGAGCTATTGCGGAAATCTTGAAAAATCCAACATAGTAGCACCACCTGTTGGGCAATTTACATTAAAACATAATCAGCGCCGATATTTATCAAGGTATACCTGAACCTGAAGTTTGATGAAAATTCATGCATTAGTTCTTGAGATAAGAGCTATTGCAGATATCGTAAAAAAAGCAGCATAGCAGTGCCAGCTGTCGGATGATTTACACCAAAACGTAATCAATACCAATATTTATCAAAGTAGAAAATTCATACATTATTTTTTGAGATAGAACTATTGCAGAAATCGTGAAAAAATGCAAGTACTCTTTAAGTGGAGGGGGGGGGGGGGGGGGGTAGCCGGAGCAAAGAGAAATGCCACTTTCGAGTGGGAAGAGAAATCTTCATGATCGATTATTTATTGTGACGATAAAATGACAAATAGAACAGATTTTTTTTTTAATTAAAGAGTTTTTAATATTTGAATACTGTGTTGGGGGGGGGGGGGGGGGGGGGGAGAGAGAGGAAGCAAAATTTTGAGAGGGTGAAATTCAGATGATATGAATTATCAATGAAATTCAGGGCTGATTATTTATTCACTATAAAGTAACAAATATAATAGAAAAAGTTTACAAAAATTAAGTTTTAAAGATTTTAAACTTTGGTATTGTGGAGGAATAAGCAAAAGGAGGAAGTGAAATTTGGGAAGAAAGAGAAGAGGCAAGGTGGGGGAGTTAAGATTTATTTTTAAATCAGAAATTCAAAGAAATGCAGAAGAGTATCACCCCTAATTAAGAAATAATACAAGAATAAAATTAAGTACTTTTAAGGACTTTTTGCAGATTTTGCATGAAAATAAGTACTTTTAAGCACCAAAAATTCTATTTCACTTTTAAGGACTTTCAAGGACCCTACGAACCCTGTAGGTACAGGTTACTGCCTACTACAATGCAACGAAAAGCCATCAAGTGGAAAAATACATGCATCATAAAGATTAATCTAGTAATAATAGAAGAATATATTGGATGTTGAAGAACGTAGAAGGAGATATATATAAGTATTTTTAAATTAATTTCTTTTGTTTTAACTACATTGGATTCCAATTTGTGAGACAAACACAGGTATTTTCTCAAATGAATTCAAATAACTCTGATTCACTGCAAGGAATATATATTCACTTCAATTAGTAAAATGAAAATTATTTGTTCATTTCGATATGGAGAACTTCTATTCTGAATTTTATCTATAAATGCTGGAGCAAAAATAAATTCTTCAAGAAGTGAAATGTTCAACAAAAGTAGAAACGGGTATTTTTTGGGTGATATCTACTTGTTTAATGTTATTATTGTTGAATGTTGGTGTATTGACATTATTATTGTATTAAGGTTGATAAGTGAATAGTTTTCTCGTTAATGTTTTACCATTACAACACGCTTCACACTGATTAATCTCATAAAAATACATATTTTAAAACATATGATTATTTAAAACTTTTGTTCTGCTTTTCTGTGTCTAAATCAGGGTTTTTTGCATTTCACAAAAAAAGTCCTAATTTTATAAACTAATAATCTGGTGATCTTGCTCACATTTGAATAAGAATGAAATTCTGAAAATTTACAGAGGTATCATCTGTACACACCCTGTAGGAGTTACAAAAAGCCATCATATGGAAACCGACCACAGTGTACTCTGTGGTCGGAAGTAGCATGCTACAAGTGGCGAAACATTCATAGTTGCTATTTTTTCCACCAGTTTGTAGTATAGTGTGCTATATTTTGAAAAATGTAATGTAGTAAGTAGCATGATACAAAAAATCCATAGCTCGTAGCGAACACTTGTGCTACTTCTAATACTGCTATTTTTTTTAAGCGCCATTCTTCTGGTCACTTGCTGCTTTTGTGCAAAATGTGTTCTTCGCTACAATTTGTGAATGTCAGCAACTCAGCTGCAGTATTTAACAATGCTATGACATCATGAATTTTTCCACTGACACTTGCAGGTAAATCCAAGTGCCAAAATTCAAATCAAAGAAATTTTTTTTTTTTTTTTTTTTTTTTTTTTTGCTGGAAACACTTTCCTATTTACTTATTATTATTATTTGCCTAAACCCACCCGAACTTACAGGCCAAAGTTCTTAACTTATTGAATTGCACTTTTAAATTTTTCTGATGAGATCATCTGTCATCCTGGCACTGGCACACCTTCCCAGCAGTCTTGAAGGGAAGAGCGATTCTGCCTGTTCCGTGAATAATGGTGGTCAGAAACTATAACCATACATAAAATCATGGTCAAAACTACTTTAGTGAACAGGCCAAAGTTCTTAACTTATTGAATTGCACTTTTAAATTTTTCTGATGAGATCATCTGTCATCCTGGCACTGGCACACCTTCCCAGCAGTCTTGAAGGGAAGAGCGATTCTGCCTGTTCCGTGAATAATGGTGGTCAGAAACTATAACCATACATAAACTCATGGTCAAAACTACTTTAGTGAACAGGCCAAAGTTCTTAACTTATTGAATTGCACTTTTAAATTTTTCTGATAGCGATTCTGCCTGTTCCGTGAATAATGGTGGTCAGAAACTATAACCATGCATAAACTCATGGTCAAAACTACTTTAGTGAACAGGCCAAAGTTCTTAACTTATTGAATTGCACTTTTAAATTTTTCTGATGAGATCATCTGTCATCCTGGCACTGGCACACCTTCCCAGCAGTCTTGAAGGGAAGGGCGATTCTGCCTGTTCCGTGAATAATGGTGGTCAGAAACTATAACCATACATAAACTCATGGTCAAAACTACTTTAGTGAACAGGCCAAAGTTCTTAACTTATTGAATTGCACTTTTAAATTTTTCTGATGAGATCATCTGTCATCCTGGCACTGGCACACCTTCCCAGCAGTCTTGAAGGGAAGGGCGATTCTGCCTGTTCCGTGAATAATGGTGGTCAGAAACTATAACCATACATAAACTCATGGTCAAAACTACTTTAGTGAACAGGCCAAAGTTCTTGACTTATTGAATTGCACTTTTAAATTTTTCTGATGAGATCATCTGTCATCCTGGCACTGGCACACCTTCCCAGCAGTCTTGAAGGGAAGGGCGATTCTGCCTGTTCCGTGAATAATGGTAGTCAGAAACTATAACCATACATAAACTCATGGTCAAAACTACTTTAGTGAACAGGCCAAAGTTCTTAACTTATTGAATTGCACTTTTAAATTTTTCTGATGAGATCATCTGTCATCCTGGCACTGGCACACCTTCCCAGCAGTCTTGAAGGGAAGAGCGATTCTGCCTGTTCCGTGAATAATGGTGGTCAGAAACTATAACCATACATAAACTCACGTTCAAAACTACTTTAGTGAACAGCACAAAACATTTGCATTTATGTTTATCTTTCTTAACTTTTTTAATGGCAATTATAATTACCAAAAAGGAATTACTTCAAATTTACTTACAGAAATAGACAGAGTAATGTTGATGGATCCCTCTTTGCCTTCCCCTTGCCGTCCATTCAGAGGTATCCAGGTGTCAATAAACTTTCCTTGGAAAGCTTCATCTGGTATAAAGTATTCTGCGTGAGCAATGCGCTCATCTGCAGTTATAGTATGCTAAAATATATAACAGTTATTTGGTCATAAAAAACTTATTTATACTGCTTGTACTTGTATTGAAAAAAAATAAATATGATAAAAAAAATTTAAGAATAAGTCAAAAAAAGGTTTTATATGAAATCCAAAATTTTAGTTTATACATGCCAAGACATACAGACAATCAAGAATATGTTGATATTAATGAGATTTTAGGTGGTTCTGAAATTCCCTGCTGAACAATGCAAAACTTTCTGATGCATTTTTTAAACATAAAGGCATAAATTGGCAGGCCTGACTATTGAAGAGATTTGTAACTGAATGGCGTTTTCCATTTTTTAATAAATAAATTACTTATCAAATTATAAGCGACTGCGATCACATGACGACAGGTTTTCTCCCTTCCCTGTGCTGTCGCATCTGGAAATTCGGTTCAAAACAGAAACTTTGATAGTATTTTCTGAAAGATCTATTGCCTTCACCAAAAAATGGAAAACGCCATTCGATTATATTGTATCTGAATAAGAACATCCGCCAATTTCATGTGTTTCTGAACAGAAATGAATACTGAAATGTGTCAGAAAGTAGATCCTTTGGATTTAAGATCAGCCTTAATAGTTATACTTCATTATATTACCCGTGAACAGAAAAAAATAAGTTTGATTGAAAACAATTAAGAAAATGATAACATTAATAAATGCATAAATATATTTTTTTTTCCCCTTAACCCTTAAATGCCTGACTTTTCAAAAATCATTGCAATAATATTTTTCGGCTTTCATTTTTTAAATAAATCATGGGAAAAATACTTTAAAAAATCCTATTTTGTTTTCAGTATAGTTTACGGCTAAAAACAGTTTGTTACTAATCGGCAATACTGGTGTTTAATTGAAAAAATAATTTTCCTTGATAAAATTCTATAATAGTAAACACACAAAAATTTTAGGAACTATAATAAGAAATAAATTTTACTTGCTCACTGCACGTCAAAATAGGGTATTTCGCAAGCTTCCAAACAAAACAAAAAGAACAAGTAGCAACAATTGAAAAAATAAATTTATCTTTGTTCTTAAACAGCACAAGTGTTGCCATCTAAATATTGAAAATCGATTTAATAATATTTTCAGAATATATTTTATTGGCAACATTAGGCATTATAGCTTCAATATTATTCTAATAGTATTTTAGAGCCTAAATTAGGTATGTTGCCGAAAAGCAACACCAGGAATTTAAGGGTTAAAACATTAGATTATGAGCATATTGCAATTTTTTTTTAAATAATCGCTAATGCTACATAAGCAATTGACATATGAGGGGCTCACAACCATAGTACACCAAGTGTATTTTGAAAAAAAAATTAGATAGTCCATTTAGAAGGTGCGTAAAATCTGTTTTATCCACTCCCACAGTGAACCAAGTCTGTAAACAGATGGCATATACCGGGTGTCCTAAAAAGGATTGACTGATTTTTAAATTCAATAACTTGCAAATGGTGACAGATATTTAAAAAAATCTTGCAGGAGGGTTATGCATAAGGTCAAAAGCTTTTTTACAGTGATTTTCCATTTTTGTTTGAATTACAAACAATAGATGGCACTGTAAGCAATAGGTGCTAAATACAGGCTTGATTTTTTTTGCCTTTCTCTTCTTCCATAAGGAAAAAGGAGATTAAAATGTTTTGAGTGGGTCCCGAAGTACCAAAAATCGAGCCTGAATTTAGCGCCTATTGCTTATAAGATAAAGACAAGCATATGCATATTTAGGGCTAAAAATATAATAATACTTAAGGATCACTGAATAACTTTATTAGTATTAACTATCTCTATTTCTTTTTTACTTGTGTTTCCATAATTTGAAAGATTTCATATTAAGAGAAACGTCTTTATTTTGCTAATGTTTATTTCACATTATACAACGATCAATTATTTACCTTCCAGTTATTTTTTAAATGCAATATCTATGATTGAGTCAAAAATAAAACAGAAAGACAGATTTTTTTTATTACAGCTTCTTTTTTTTAAATATCAGACTTTTCAGTTTTATTTTAAACTATGTAACAGATATATAGATTAAAAATGAATAAAGCTTATAACTTTTTAAGTTGTACATACTGTACAATCAATTCAAATGTATCCAGATATCAGTAGAATTTTATGAAAAAAGCTGAATACTATTGGGTGATTTCTCTATTTTTATGATTTAATTTTCGTTCAGTGGTATCTTGATACTTTTGATCAACTAGCCTATATATATTATAGCATAAAAAAAAACTTTATAAATTCATTGGATTAATATATCTGCTTTATAGCTACTAGACTTCTATAAAAATACAAAAATGAAAAATATCACTGTAACAAAAGAACTTTTTAACATCATTTTCATACAGAAAATAATAACTAACAATTAGGTTGAAGAAAATATTAATTTTATGATTAGATAGTAATACTTTTAAAGTTCCTACCAACAAATGGGAAAAATTTAAAAACAAAACAAGGGTTTATTTTACGAATTGAATATTTCCAACTGAGCGAAAAAATGCCCAGGCCGGGAATCGAACCCAGATCCTTGGCTTACAAGGCCAATGCTTTTCCATTTAAGCTAACTGGGCCGACAACCAGCCAGCATATTTCGCTCAGATAACCTTATTGGTAGGAACATCTGGTCTGTCATGTAGCCAGCTCAACAGAATAAACCGCAGGTAAAGGAACTCCATATAAACGATGGATACGTAGATTAACTATTATTTTAACACAGTCAAACTGTGTTAACTGTTTAGTTTGACTGTGTTTGACTTAAGTTTAACTGTTAGTTGAACTTAGTTTGACTGTGTTAAAATAATAGTTCATCTACGTATCCATCGTTAATATGGAGGTCCTTAACCTGCGGTTTATTCTGTTGAGCTGTCTACATGACAGACCAGATGTTCCTACCAATAAGGTTATCTGAGCGAAATATGCTGGCTGGTTGTCGGCCCAGTTAGCTTAAATGGAAAAGCATTGGCCTTGTAAGCCAAGGATCTGGGTTCGATTCCCGGCCTGGGCATTTTTTCGCTCAGTTGGAAATATTCAATTCGTATGATAACTTTACCAGTCAGTTTGACTGTGTTAAAATAATAGTTCAAGGGTTTATTTATCTAAAATTTTCTGCGAACCACATTCGTCTATATTCTATCACTATCTCTAACATGCATTTACATAAGCCGTTCGCACATTTTTTAGACGAGTTTGTTTCGCTGTAAAAATAACAGTCTGCATAGGGAAATTATTTTTTACAGCTAATATGTTTTTGAAAGTATAAATTCTCGTCTGGCAACTGAAATTTCAGTTAACAAGCAAAATGGCACGTTTAAAATGCTGTGATAGGAATATGTTTACTACATCTAAAGCTACAGTAGGTAACAGTGTCAATAAGACAAGGAAAAAAATATGAATGCCTGGTTTCAAGTGGAAAAAATTGTTCCAAATATTCATTAAATTATTAAGGACATATTAATAATATATGATTATTAATGATATATTTATAATAATTATTATTAATGATATTAATCTTATTAGCATTAATGTTTGTCATTTCATCAAATTATTCCAAGAACAAAAAGGAATTCTTCGAATATTCAATATTGCAAAGGTAAGATCTTTTATAGTAAAAGAAAATCTTCCAAGTCAAAGGATTGTTGACAAATCATTAAAATGCTCAGTGCCAAACTGTTAAAATCATTAACACTGATTCAAATTTTAAAAAGGACAAAAAACTCAATGTTCATCATCTTTTTCCACGACATAGTGCCGAACATAGAACACGATGCACAATTATTTATTTTAAAATAAAGAGAGTGGAGAAGAATGTTAAGATCAACCCCACATACTATCAGAAACATATTTTACTCTCAATCTTCAAACATGAAATACCATCTCTTTACACACAATGTTATCAATTTATTGAACTGCATCAAGATAAAGCAAGCAGCCACACATCACAATCTACTGTTAATTTCCTGGGAAAAAAATGGAATGAGAAATGTGTATGGGGCATTCTCACAATCTTTTGACTTTTAAGTTCCTGAATAATAATTTTTATTTTAGTACATATTCTTGGAGTTTTTTTTTTTTATTTCATATACTGGGGAACATCCCATTGCATGATTCCATAATAATATTAACGAGATAAATAAGTTTTGGTTGATCTTGGGTGTCCAAATACCAGGAAAACTCCTATACCGTCCCGTGTCCCTGACGCTGATTTTTAAGTTTGGAGCTGTCTGTATAAAATTGTTTCAATAAAAGTAATTACATGTAATTTTTTTCCAAAACAGGGACAACTGTTTTATATAAATATGTGCCAAAAAATAAAAATGCACACATTTTTATGGTTCATATTATTTTTTGAACTCTGTCCCTGGCTTTCAGATTCCTTACCATCACTCTCGCTAAACTTATACAGAAAAGCACTTCAGATGCAGCCACAGAATTTTTTTCAAGTTTTTTCTCATGCAGAAGTAGGCTAGAGAAAGAATGTCAACAATTCTTTGACAGGAAATTTACTACTGAATTTAAATCAGCATTTAAATATCAATTTTAAGCATCGTGGCTTTATTGGTAGTCTTACCGTCCCCAAGGTTTATTCCTGTACTTTGAGATAAATTAATTTTTTTTATTATTATTTAATCCAATGTAAATAACTGTTTCTAAAAATCAATGAACATTGTGGCTATCACTTAGTCTTATAACATGATTTTCCTAAAAATAGTGGTAATTTTCCTTACCATCCATTTCCATTACCGTGCCTTTTTTCCTATACCATCCCCTTTTTTTCCCCTTCCATCCCTTCTTTAACACCCCTTTAAGACGTTATACCAAAATTTTGTACTAAAAATATTACACTGTTATTATTTCTTATTTGAATGTCCTGTGGGTACTATGCAAATTCATTATAAGTAAAAATTTAGAAGAAAATAGAAAGTTATAGTGGTAAAATGATAAGGAAAATTAAACTCGCAAGTTTAACTTAAACCTCAGGTAAATAAAAAAAATTTCGCTGCTGGCCATTTTTTCTTTATTTTGAATCATTAAGGCATTCATCTATCAGATTAAAATGTTATTTTAGCAAGTTTAATTTCACCAGATTTTTATTCCCGAAAGTCAAAAGATTGTGAGAATGCCCCGTATCTGGGCAATACCCTTCGCTGATTTACCTGTTAAATCTCCCCATGGGTCAGGAAGGGGGTTTGAATTTTCACGCTTTTGGACTTTTAAAGAGCATGTTATTGAAACGTCGACCTAAAACCTTTCATGGGCTTTTGGGAAGCTGTTCAAGAAGAATGAGCCAAAATACCTCTTCCAAAATTACAAAAGGCATTATTGACATGAAAATTACAGTATAGAAATGTTGTTCAGAATAAGGGTTACCAAATTGAACTCTTAAAATACAAATATTTTATATAAAATAGTTCTGTAAGTACCACAAAAATTGTCTAAAAAATGTACAAACATCTTCTGTATTAGTTGTGCAATAAATTTGTCCTGGTTCTTAAAAGCCTTTATAAAACGTTACGACTTTTCTTTATTACACCATATAAATAATTTATTTTATACACTGGACAGAAAATGACTGAAGTGTCTTAAAAAAAGTTATTGCTCATTTAATTACCAAAAATTCTGACCTTTTTTTATTCTAACAAACACTAATGCAGTTAAAACCATAAAACTTTTAAGTTTCGCAGATTATGAACTTAACTTCATCTGCATGGTGTGCCAACCAAATAAGCAAAAGAACAATATATAATTTTGCCAAAGCCGACCTTTAATCCCTATTTCGATGCTCAAACATAAATTGAAATAATTTATTGTTATTGTATGGTGCAATTAATTTTTAATTTTCCTTATAAGGAATATGTGGTTTTTAATACAGAAAGTGTCATTTATATACAAATTAATTGAGTCTAGAAAAATAGGTAGTGACAGCTGCAGTTAAGACAGCACTAAGAAATCTGGCTTGCTTCTAAATTTTGAAGATGCATGTTAAATACATGAATGCTCTTTAAAACTATTGCATAGGCTAAAATATGCAGAGAAAATATTTAGACATTCATATACTATACAAAATACATTGCCGCCATCTCTTGCTGTGTTTTTTCTTTTTTTCATTATTCCTTTTATTTGTCATTTCATTTATATATATTTTCCTATTGTCTCATTAAGCAACTTATAAAAGATCCTTTACTATATGCGCCTTTCTGGTTGCTCTTGGAGAGCTTAAAATTGAGTAATGATTTTGTTATCAATAAATCAAATGAAAACATGTTTGAAATCAGTGTTGCAAAGAAATATTTTTTTTTAAATAAACAAATATTAAAAAGTATCCAATCAAATGTTAAAGTTTTCAAGGAAAATACAGTAGACTCCCTCAAATCCACAACCCTAAAATCTGCAAATGCCTAAAATCCGCACACCATCGCAGATGTAAACAATGAAACTTTCAGTTCAGATGTAGAGGCAAAATTACCGAATTTTTTAGTTCTATATTATTTCGTATGTATTTTAATATGTAATTCTCGATAATATGACTGAACTTGTGGTTTTTCATGAAGGAAGTGTAAATTTATTTCTGATGAAAAAATCAATATATTGCTGATATTCACAATCTTTTTACCAAAGATATTTATGTATTAAACAAACTTTATTGGTTATTAAGACTGGCTAAACCTGAAATAAAACTTCCTTACTTTATGATTTTGATGTGAATTAATAGAGTATTTTCATGAGGAAAGTTGTATTAAATGAATTTCATTTCAAGGAAAATGTATCCCATTTTTATTAGGTATATTTAATTATACATAATTATTTACTTGACCTGTACTTTTAATAATTTACTCATTTTTAAAATTATCTTACTTCTTACCATTTTAGTTTATTACTTTACTTAATTATTTTAATATTTTACTATATTGAAAACATTCATTATAATTTTGATTGCATTATTACATTCAAATTACCATTTAAAAAACGTAAACAAAGTAATGACCAGAAATCCACAAAATTCTAAAATCCGCACAACCTCTGGTCCCAAGCTGTGCAGATTTGAGGGAGTCTATTGTATATATCAAACATAAAAATACTTTTATTACTATGCAAACATAAAAGAATGCTTAAAAATTATTAAAAAGCAAATACAATATTAAAATTGAGTAATGATTTTGTTATCAATAAATCAAATGAAAACATGTTTGAAATCAGTACTGCAAAAGAAATACTTTTTAAAAATAAACAAATATTAAAAAAATATACGATCAAAAATTAAAGTTTTCAATGAAAATATGCATCAAACATAAAAATACTTTTATTACTATGCAAACATAAAAGAATGTTTACAGATTATTAAAAAGCAAATACAATATTAAAAATCATGTATTGTATTTGATTACCTCAATAACTGAGATCATGAAAAAAAAAGTTCAGATTGGAGAATAACGCAAAGATCTAGTGCTTAACCCTCTCGCTGCGGAACCCGAGATTTTCTCGGGGATGCATTTTTCCGTCTAATTAAACCTCCTTGATCATTCCCACCAGTTATTTTTTTATAATAAATTTTGCCTTATTTAATCCGAGCATTTTCTCGATTAAATTACACAAAAAGTTTTGTTTTGAAAAAGCGGTGACAAAAGAATAAAAATTCTTAAATACACAATTTTTGAAGCTATTTTGATAAAACAATTATGCAGCGAGAAGTATTAAAAAGAAAATAGGTATTTATTTACTTTCCCACTAACCATTTACAATAAATAAAATATGTCACCAAACAATGTGATTTAATGCCAATAATGAAGCCACATTCATTATTGTGAATTTTGTGGATAAGGTTGTTTAGTTTTTGTAATGAAGAATATAAGTTAACTGTTATATCTATGTTTTTATTGTATTGTGAAAAAAAAAATTATAAAGATTTGAGACCTATGGAACATAGACTATGGCATAGTCCAGGGTTGGCGAACCTATGGCACGCGTGCCGTAACTGGCTCGCAGGAAGATATTTTTGGCACGACGTTTATTGAAGTTCTAAATCAAAATTCTGTCAAATTCCCAAAATTCTGCACCTCTTTTTTCTTTTTTTATTAATACACGAGATTCATTGAAAATAGCTTTTGTTTTCTATAATACGTACTTGTGTACTTGTTATATCACTGAACTTCCCACTTAGAAATATCTGAATCTTCCCAACTCCCCATTTCCTCGATTTCATTATGATGGCACTTATGATTTGCATAGAAAAAGAGAAATCTAGCAAATCAAATTATTCTTTGCTACAGGGGTGCAGAATATGTCCGATCCGGCGATCTAGGATCGGGGGAAATTTTGCAGAAATATATACAATTGATTTCGATTTTAACAACAAATTCCATAATTCCCCGAGATAGAAAAATTTCACTACAAATAAAAAGATCCGTATGGCGACCTTTACAAAATCGATCTCAGAATAATAGGTACTGTATATCAGGGGTGATTCTGCTCCGAATTTTCCGAAAAATTAAGGCATTTGGTTCCGAAAATGTAAAAAAAAAATCATTCATCAATCTGAAAACTCGGACATAGAAATACCGCAAATTTTGTCCAAGAATTACGGAAAAAACATGAATTTCAAAATAACCACAAATTTTGTCAAAAGATCGCGAAATAACGCAAATTTTATCAAAAGATCGCGAAACAACAACAAATTTTGACAAAAGATCGCGAAACAACCGCAAATTTTGTCAAATGATCGCAAAACAACCACGATTTTCGTCAAAACATGGCAAAATAACAACGAATTTTCTCAAAGGAACTCGAAAAAAACTCGCATATTTCGTCAAATGATCGCAAAATGAATGCAAATTTTGCCAAAAGATCGCTACAAAACGCAAATTTAGTCAAAAGATCGCGAAATTCGTCAAAGGGCCGCGAAAAAAAAACATAGTGCTGGGAGTGAATTCCACCTCCCCTCCCTTTCCCCCACTGCACTGTAACATTTCAGAAAATTTGCTGTGAATTTCAGAATTTTTTTTTCTGCTCATAATCAACCCTTGTTATATATACTCGCACATAAGTTGAGAAATATTGGAAAATTTTTCTATACGTACAGCATTTACCTATAACTTACCGTAAAATTTTGGGGAAATTTTCATGTGGATTGGGGGAAATGTTGGGAGTAGAAACATTTTCTGCACCCCTGCTTTGCTGTAATATTTCTGCATAATTTACCGCGTTTTGACCTGCACATGAGGCTTTATTTAACTTTTGCTAGATTTTGATAATTGATCTTTAATTTGTTAAAATGCAAAAGTATAATAAAACTAATAAAGCATGATTTTTTTCATAAGTTATGAAAAAAAAAATAATTTGATTGCTAAAGCATTTGTAAAATGTAATGAAAACTGTAATTATATTTGTAGGTATGTTAGCTATATTTACAATAATCTAATAATGAATGATATATAATTTTGACACTATTATTTATTATTATTAGAATTAAACTAACTTATAATACACTATTAAATTAATTTGCTATTTTTTTGCGGGAATGAGACGTCTGGGGGGGAAGGGGGGTCGTTGGTGGCACGCCATGTTCAGTTGAATTTTTTTTTTTTTGGAAAAGTATTGGCATGCGGATGTAAAAAGGTTCGCCGACCCTGGCATAGTAATTACTGCCCGGTTCTGTTATCTACTATTGATAACTTGTTTACCTATATTCCTTGCCCTTTCTGCTTTTTTTTAACAGATTAAATATGAAGGTGTCCATACAAAGCTTTGCAATTTATAATTTTACTCTATTTCTAGTATTTCAAAACTGACTAAAAGTTTGTTCCTAATGAAGTACTTTCCTAATGACACATATGTTTCAGTAATTAAATAAGATTATAACTATGAATAGAGGCAATATGTGTGTATGATTTTATTCAGTCCTAATAAAATTGGTCTTTTAAAATTAAGAACAAGAGAATAATCATAATAAACTTAGAAAACTCTCACTTATAAAAGAAAATGAATGTATGTTTTTTTTTTTTGTTTTTTTTTTTTTTTTTTTTTTTTTTTTAATGAGGAAAAAACTCTACAATATACAACTTTTATTGAAATTAAATTCTTTTCAACTGATAACATAAATATTTAAAACAGATATTACTTCTAAACTAATTATTTATTTAAAAGCAGAAAATATAACAACAAATAATTTAAATTCTTAAAATTAAATAAATAAGAAAATACTAACTTCATCAAACACTTCTAGATGAATACTTTTTATTCCATGAGGTAAATATCTGTAAAGGCAAATATTTACATTTAAGTTTTATACTTAATAATGCAACATGGAATTTAATACACATTTTTATTTACATTTTACATTCAGTACATAATGCACAATAATGCCAATGCACATAAATAAAGATTGCAACACCACAAATTTTCCAATCCCACAAGATTTCTCATTTTTATTTATTTATTTTATTGGAAAAGTTTTTTTTTCTTTATGTAAATTTTGTAAATTAAATGAAAAAAGAAAAGAAAATCTAATAATTTTAAGCAATTTTACTTATAAAAAAATATTAATTATAAATGCATAAAAAATAATGAATGCATAAAAATGCAATTTTACAGTACAGGTTATTGTTTCTAATATAAATAAAATATTAAGATACCCTGTTACAGGGAAAAAAATGTAACAACTTTGTTCTACTTTGTTAATTTATTATTATGTCTTTTTTTTTTTTTTTTTTTTTTTGTACAGTAGAAAAGCTTTATAAACACAAATCTTGAGGCGAGAAGTTGTACATATCATAGAATTCCTGTTCATATAGATCACCTTTCATGCATCAGTTAAACTTGCCTTGTAAATAGGGCAACCTTGTATTGATAAGTTTGAAACATACCAATATACAGTAGAGGAACTTTACACTGCATTCTATGGGATTAGAAGTTGTGCAAATTACAAATTTTTACATAATATGATATTGAAACAGGATGCAATCTTTGATTTCTTGTGAATACTGCTCCAACCATCTTGTAGTGCATTCATTATTTTCAAGTGTTGACATCATCTTTATTTTCAAGTAAATATGTTATTTCATTTAATAAGTTTTCAAATAATGCTTTTCATGATGGTGGCTTGTAACTTGGTCACAATGTTTGTATTAGAGTGAGAAATTCCTTTTGATGCACGTATACATTTATATAATGAGGAAACTGCACGCTTTTTTAATATTTAGAACTTTTTCTCAATCTTTCGATATTGTACTGAGAGTGCTACTTGGAATCCCAATTTTTTTTTTGCTACATCACTTTTTCTAACATTTACACACCAATGCCAAATCATATTAATTCTTAGTGCTAAAGAATATAAAAGTAATAAAAAAAACAGCAGAGTCCTGTAAACTCCCAGAGTAGCTTATTGAAAGAACTGTGAAACCCTAGTTGCAAAACAAATGAGATGGAATAGCAAATAGAATGCCTATCTGCATTTATTAAGAATAGGCTGGTATTTCTTAACATTCGTAAGAATCAGAAAAGTGATATTGATATTAAAATTCAAAGACTAGTTCATGATTATAACTTGTTCAAACAAGTGAAGGAACTCCTTCAGCAGGTACAGCCTGTAGCTAAAGCATTAAACAACTTTCAAAATGATAATGCAACAATAGCAGATGCTTGTTTTGAATGGGTGAAATAAGCAAATTGCGCTGAATTAACTACACATGATCTGGTTATGAAACGAATGAACTTAGTACTACAACCCTTTCACTTTTTGGTGTTTATAACTGATCCAGTACACAAAAATGATCAAATATTAAGTGAAAAACAGAAGAAAATGGCAAAAGCATGGCTCATGAATTTTGTGCCAAATTCTCTTCAAGTTCAAGCAGAAGCATAACCATTTCCAAAAAGTTTTTTTCAAAACAAACTATGAGAAAGTCAAAGTTTGGTGGAAAGCTTTGAATAATAATTTAAAAAAAAAAAAAATCAATCTTGGTTTTGTTCATACGGGGGTAAAACTTCAATCCATGCCTTGTAGTTCCACAATAAACTAAGAAACAGACTTGGAGTTCAGAAAACTGTAAAACTTGTATTTTGTTATATAATGCTAAGAGGATAAAAAGATGGGTTGGCATACTGTACTATTGTTTATTAGAACTAAATTTTGTGATGACAAACATAGCATTTCAAAAATTTATATTTGTTTTCATGTTTTTATGCTTGTATGTTTTTTATGCAATTATTAGAAAAATTGTTCTTATTTTAATTCTTGAATGTATTGTCTAAAACAAAATCTTTTTGATGGGTATACATATTTCCACATGCATGTTCTATAAATAATTTTAAGAATTTAGGAGTTTAATAAAATATACTTAAATGTTTAAAAATTTGTAATTCTATTTTTATTGAAAAACATAAAAACTTGTGTATAAATTTTAATAGATGAGAAAGAAAACCAGAAAAATTATGTTTTCCATTAGATGACAAAAACAATGGTAAAAACATGTTTTTCTGAATGTGGTAAAAATCATCAAACAATATGTACTGGCCAACCCTGTCTGGAACTTCAGGAATATAAACATCATATTTTGCAGCAAAAATTTGATCATGAGAGCAATTAGGGGAGTAATAACAAATTGAAAATAAATAATAATTGAGATCATCCTGTAAAATAAAATGCTTGAAATGATCTGTAGCTGTGCACATGTAACACATGACTATGCATATCCCATACAACATTTGTATGCATTTGTGTAAGATATTCATGGAGATATAAAAAGTTTTTTTTTTTTTTTTTAAATCATGAAATTTCTTTATGTTTTTTTTGTTTATATCATGCAGCGTTTTCAACCATGTGTAACAGTTGTTTTTAGGATACCTGACAAAATACAGAAGAAACAATATACTACAATTAGAATATATATATATTAAATTAAATATTTGATGAAATATGAGCATTTGTATGAGATAATATTTTTATTGTGAATGTGTGAATAGTAATGAAATTTTTTTTGAATAATTTAGTAGAGCATTCTCATCTAAAAAGGCCAGTCGAATATCATGAAAATTCAGAAAGATATCGGCAATATACAGAACTATATTTCAGTTGCTTTCTAAAAGTAGTTGAATGAGAAGGGATTTTCCACAAATTGTCACTTTCACTTATATTTTAATGATGGTTTAGTTCTCCTTGGAAGAATCACCAGAAAAAGCAAATTCCAACAAAAAAAGAATTATTGAAGAATCCGTTCCAAAGATATGCTTGGCTGTGCGTTTAACACTTTTAAGCCTTTGTTGGAAGTCAGTTAACAAAAAAAGACAATTTGTGGAAAACTCCTTATGATCCAGTTACTTTTAGTTAACAACTGAAATTCAGCTCACTATATTGCTGATATCTTTCTGAGTTTTCATGATATTTGACTGGCCCTTTTAAATGAGTTGTCCTATATACTTGACTACTAAATTATACATAAAATATGTATTTTGTGCATGTATAGTTAAAATTATTTCATACAAATGCTCATATTTCATCAATATTTAATAATTTATATTCTAACTGCAGTACTACTGCACTTTGTCAAGTTTCTTGAAAGTGACATTACATTCAGTTGAATGTCCTGCAACAAAAAACATGCAGAAATTTCTTGAATTTTTTAAAGAAATATATATAGTATGTCCATGCACATACTTGTTATTCTGACACAAATGTTGTACAAGATCCACATCAGTGGCCAGCTACAGAGAATTTTCAAGCACTTTATTTTACAGAGCAAATGTTATTATTTTTATTCAAATTTTTGTAAGTCTCTTAATTTTAATTGCCATCATGATCAAACTTTCGCTGAAAAATATACGGTCAAACATGTTTTTATATTCCCAAAGTTTCAGAAAAATTCACCTAGTATTTCTCTACATATTTGATTAAAGTTTTTAAAATCAAAAGTGTCCAGAAACTTTTAGTCATATGGTGTACATACCGGCCAACTTTAGAGGGAAACAAATAAAGGAATTTTTTCTAGCAACACTTTCTGGGTTATCATGCAGTGTTTAAAAAACATAGATAAATACAAAAGTTATAAAGAGAGAGAAGGATAAAACAGAGATAATTTTTAAATGAACATGTATTAACTTTCTAAAAAATATTTTATACAGATATTTTAGTGCAAGAAATAATCTAAAAAATTTCCTTATTGTTAATATTGTTAGTTTAACACTAATTACTTAGCTCTAAGCATTAAAAAAATTACTAACTATTTCTTTAAAAAATAAATTTACATCCGATTACGTACAGTAACAATAGATTTAGCTTCCAATAAAAATTCTTCATAGAAATTTTGGACAAATATGATTTTTTTTTCTTTTCTTAAACACTGAAAAAAAAGGAAAGAGAAATGTTTGAAAGTAAGGGGGAAAGGGTCTATAGTGTCAAAGTAAAAGAGTCTCCCTTGAAAAAAGGAAGACGTGGCAGTAATGTAGCCAGGTCCACTGTCACAAAAACCGGGATTGAGAGACAATAAATGCAGGACAATGGCTTTTAAATCGGGACATAAAAATGCAGTAACTCCTATGAAAACTGTACCTGTCTAAAATATTTATGTTCCTTACGGAAGGAATATTATACAAATATATGTGGTAAGACGGAAACCTGTCTAAAACGCAATCTTTCTCTGATCACCTGAAATTCTGTCTTAGAATGTTTCCCTGTATTAAATAAACACAGTAATCTTATACAGTAAAAGAAAGCAGAATCGCTAAGGGAAAAAAATTTCCGTTTTGAGGAGATTTCCGATTAAGCAGTTGTAATTGTATAGTATTGATTATGGAGGGACTATGAAATTTTTATGTTTCAGGTAGGATTCTGTTATACACAGGTACCATTTTCAGAAGTTTTGTTAAATCAAAATACAAAGGAACTGAAAAGAAATGTGAAGGTATCAGATCATCTTTGCTTCTCAGGACCCCCCAGAATCATCAATGAGGCTGGAAATTTTCGGCACATGTCTGTCAGAACCTCTTCGGGGATTTTACATAATCACCAATCTTTTTGCGGTTCATTTTCTTGACCTGGACAAAGTTTTTCTCATTGGAAAGGAACAAGAGCATTCCTGGCTCCTCTTGATGTTCCAGCTTTTTAAGGAGGTGTTTGTCTCTGGTCAGGCAGTTTTCCCTCGTTCTCTCAGGCAAGAAATGTACTCTCCTCATCATGTACGATCTCTAATAAAAAAAATATTCCATTTTAGCAGGTAGATTTGTACAGCCATCCCTTTCGATAGAATCATAAGAATAATCCTTTATAAACGGGTTTTGTTTTCACAGGTTTTACTGTATTAAGTTTCACTCGATATAGACTAACAAATAACATGGTACTAAAAGGAATTTATTTATCATGAAAAATTGGGACATTTGGCATCCCACGCAGGAGTTCTGTAGGATGGGTTTTGAAGCACTTGAAAATCAGGACATCACACGTAAATTGGGACTCCTGGCAACACTACTTGGCAGGTATGTATAAAATATAAAATTACTTAAAAAGCATATTTAAAATATAACTTATTTTTTCAGTAGAACAATATACATTCAATGAGAGATATAATGTAGGACTGCAGTTTAATAATGAACCTTTCATAAAAACTGCATTCATATTTATAGTTACTTACGAAATAATGGTTTTATTCCAGTTAGGAAATTTTCCGCCTCTAGAATCAGCATGTGTTTCATATACTGTATGACCAATCCTAACTCTTACATAGGGATCCATTTTAGTTAGACTATAATTCTTGGCTAGCTGGGCCTAGTAAAGAAAATATTTTGTTACATACTTTATGTTACGTTTTCACACATCACTGAACAAAAACTAATACAGATGAAACCCTAAAAGTTAATGCAGAACACAATGACTTTATTCAGTAAAAATTATTATGTGAATAAAATTTTAAAAGAGAGAGAGAAAGCAGAAGAAAATTCTCAAAACTCAGGAGTTAACTTTAAAATTTTCCATAATAAAAAAATAAAAATTATTAGTATTTCTTTCGTACATCTATCATAATCAGCCCTTTTTTAAAAAATCATTTACATTAAAGACGAGATTTATGTTTTTAAGTCATATGGAGCTTTTTAAAAAGTTGTTTTTATTAGAGACAGAGTAGTTATAGTTTCGAAGCAGTTAAAAAGTGGTATTAAATTTAAGATAAAAGCACTCTGAATATGGAAAAGAATTCTGATAATAACTTTTCTTTTTAATGTCAATATAGCTATTATTTTCATTTGTTGAAAATCTAATGCCGTAAAAAATCATAGGGCACTTCAATTATGGGAGACTACTCAACTTAAATGTATACTTATTGTTTTAGTTTAAACAACAGGATTTTTTTTTTTTTCTCTCAACACAAACTAATAGCCCAGTGCTAGGGGAGGGGGAGGTAAGGCCAAATTCAGAATTAATTAGGGATAAGTGAGAAACTGTTTAAAACCCTCTAGGTCTAGAATAAATGCACTAAGTTTTCCCACCTCTTACCATGTTGAGCCTTAGAAAATATGTACAGATTTATAGTCGAAAAACATGTTTTTATTTGTTGCGAAATACGCAGCAATCCTTGCCTTTACATAAACAATTACGTCCTTTTTAGAGTTTCGTTCATCTGACGAAACCCTATTCGCCTCGCTCCTCTGTCTGTCCGTCACAGAGCCCGTTCTCAGAAACTATACATGTTGGGGACTTGAAATTTTGCATATTTATAGATGAACACCACACATCATACGACAAACCATAAAATTTTGAAAAAAGTCGTACATTTAACCTTTTGGGCTCCCACATATGTATTTTAAACAATTCTTTCTAAGTGAGCCCCTAATCAGGTTGTAGTCATGAAATTTTACGTACTAATAGATGGACACCTCAGATCAAACGACAAACCATAAAATTTTGAAAAAGTCGTACATTTAACCCTTTGGGCTCCCACATGTGTATTTTAAACAATTCTTTCTATGTCAGCCTCTAATTCGGTTGGAGGCAAGAAATTTTGCATACTTATAGCTGAATACCTCACTTCAAACGACAAATCATAAAATTTTTAAAAAGTCGTACATTTAACCCTTTTGGCTCCCACACGTGTATTTTAAACAATTCTTTCTATGTGAGCCTGTAATTAGGTTGGAGACGTGAAATTTTACATACTTATAGCTGAACACCTCACATCAAACGACAAACTATAAAATTTTGAAAAAGTCGTACATTTAACCCTTTGGGCTCCCACATGTGTATTTTAAACAATACTTTCTAAGTGAACCCTAATTAGGTTGGAGGCGTGAAATTTTGCATACTTATAGCTGAGCACCTCGCATCAAACGACAAATCATAAAATTTTCAAAAAGTCATACATTTAACCCTTTGGGCTCCCACATGTATATTTTAAACGATTCTTTCTAAGTGAACCCCCAATTATGTTGGAGGCATGAAATTTTGCACACTTATAGCTGAGCACCTTACATCAAACGGCAAATCATAAAATTTTGAAAAAGTTGTACATTTAACCTTTTGGGCTCCTACATGTGTATTTTAAACAATTCTTTCTAAGTGACACCCTATTTAGATTGGAGGCATGAAATTTTGCATACTTATAGCTGAACACCATCATGCGACAAATCATAAAAATTTGAAAAAGTTGTACATTTAACCCTTCGGGCTCCCACATGCATATTTTAAGCAATTCTTTCTAACTGAGCCCCTTATTAAATTGGAGATTTGAAATTTTGCATACTTATAACACCTAAGGCCAGGCGATAAATCATAAAATCTTGAAAAAGTCTTACGTTTAACCCTTTGAGCTACCACATATGTATTTTAAGCAATTCTTTCTAAGAGAGCCCCTAATTAAGTTGGAGACATGAATTTTTGCATACGTATAGCTGAATACCTCAGACCACACGATAAATCATAAAATTTTGAAAAAGTCTTATATTATTTACTCCTCCGTGCTCTAACTTGTATATTTTAAGCAATTTTTCTAACCTCTGCCCTTTTCACCCGGGGAGCACTTTTCCCGACACCCCTTTGACCATTCTTTCATATTATGCACCATAGCCTTACATATTTTAGCTCCACTTTTTACTGCCAGGGGCGCCTACTTATCTCGGGTGCTATGGGCCCAATCCCTTCGACTGATATATATACGGATAGTATGTAAAACGGAGTTTCGTTCGGATAGTTTTGTTTAGAATAGAGTGCTGCCTTGGTTGCGAAATTTAGAACTAACAGATTTTTCAAAAGGATAAAGTGTTTTGAAAGGAATATTAAACGAAAGCCTCAGTGCGATCTGTGATAACACTTACCCACTTGTTGTAAATACTGTGCCCATCCCAGAAAACTGATTGTGCAATGGAAAATTCCTTTTGAGTATCTGAGAACGAGCAACACCCACACACTTCAGAACTGGAAAAAAGGATGAAAGAAGAAGTTCGCTTTGGTGTACCTCTATTGTCCGAACTGGACGCCTAAGAAACTAACAGAAAACAATTTAAACTTTAAGAATTGCTAAACCTTTATTGTAAATAATTTAACTTTAATGTAGTATAATCTTTTAATTTGTGTTTCAATTATATAATCAAGAAACTAAAATAATTGCACAAGATGCAGTCCCTGGATTTATTTAGAATTTTGTCATGATTTTAACAGGAATAGTCCCCGAAAGTAGACAACCGATCACCAGAATTTGGATTTAAAATTCCAATATAACAGGTAAGAGAATTTTGATTTAAGAATATTGATTGTCTAAGATAGAATTAACATAATTAGTGGCATCACTTGCCATGATGCGGTCTGTCTGTCAGAATTGATGATTAATCAGATTTAATATAAGTTTATTTATCAAGACATCCTGTTTAAAGAATCAGAGTTATAATATTTGACATAGTTTAAAGAATTGTATTTGTTGTTGTCAAGAAACATAGCTGAAAATTTAATGATTGCTAAGAAAGAGAGGGCGGTCCTTCACGAGAGTATTGATAAATTTATAAATAAAATCCAATCGATTTTGAAGGATGCTGCACCTGATCTCCTAGATTTGGAAGAAACTTTAGAGCAATTAAATATGGCAGAGAGAAAACTGAAGCAAGCAGATACAGATATTAAAAAATTAACTCAAGAAGTTCAATTACACAATGAATTACAAAATGCTCAGGAATATCGTGAAAAAATTAATTCTTGGCGTTTTAGAGCCAATCGAAAAGTTAAAATAGTTAAATAAAAAGGAAACGCGTAATGATTCAATTTCTAAACAAAACTCCTTTTTAAAGGAAAGTACGAATATTAAATTACCAAAATGAATGTTGTGAAATTTTCCAGAGACGTATCAGAATGGCTGACATTCTGATTGGCGTACAAAACAGCCGTTCATAACACTGATACACTAGATCGAGTTGATAAATTCAACTATTTAAGGTCCTTTTTGACTCCCAACCCGATAAAAATTATTGACAGATTTTCTGTAACATCGGATAACTATTTAAAAGTGATAGAAATTCTCAAGGGGCGGTATGGAAATATAGATTTGCTTATATCTGTACATACGAATAAACTTCTAAATATTTCTCCTCTAAGACATTCAAATGATACCAGATACTTTAGAAGAATTTACGATAAAATTCAAACAAATATAAGAAGTTTAGAGTCCCTTAATGTTTCATTGGAATCTTATGATTGTTTGTTAAAACCGATATTATTTAAACTATTACCGAGAGATCTTGTTCTTCTATTTTGGTAAGATCTCTTATTTCCAAAATTATTAATTACCATAACAATATCTAAAAAAGAAACCTAACTCTATCAAATACACTGTCAATACAAATGTTGTAGAGCTTAAAATTCTGAATAAAATGAGTAGCTACACTTAATCGTTTTGTTAACCATTAACATCACAATTCTACTTCAAAATTTTGTCTAAATTGCTAATCAAGAGCTTGAAGCCAGAACAGACCTGGTTATCAGCCCACCCTGCTTTTAATTTGCATATATATGTATTTTTCTTTCATTTATTGTGGCATTTATGATATTTTTGTAATTATTTTAGGTCTTTATTTTGGATATTTTGAGAATTATGATTTAACCTCTTGATTTCAGGCTATAGCCCAGTGGTGGAGGATGAAAAAAAGGCCAAATTCGGAATTAATTCCAGGAAAGTTTTGTTTCTTGCCAAATGACGTTAATGAAATGAGAAAAAATATGACATCTTTTGAAATTAAAAAAAATCTTCTTTAATTTGTCCATGGTTCATACACTCGAGAACAAATAAAATTCAAGCACTTTTCAAGCACTATTCAAGGACTGTTTAGATACATGCATAAAAATGGCGTACAATAACACATAAGAAAAATAACCACCCCATTGATTATCTATTACAAAGAAATCTTATCAGATCTTTTAATTTTTATAAAAGGCATTTAAAAGACATTATTAGAGAATTTTTAAAGAATAATGTGTTTTAACTTAGTAAGCAGGGATGAAAGTGCATTAAAGCCATTTTGTAGCAGCTTTGGAGCAGCAATAATCGAATTGTGGAGCAGTAAAATCTATTTTTGTAGCAGCAAAAATCGGATTTTTGTAGCAATATAATCCATTTTGTAGCAGCAAAAATTAATTTTGTAGCAATAAAAGCTGTTTTTGGAGCAGATTGAAATTCTAATGCTAATAAATAAGAAATTTGCGTATTTCTCGCGATCTTTTGATGAAATTTGCGTACTTCTCGCGATCTTTTGCCAAAATTCACGTATTATTCGCGATCTTTTGCCAAAATTCGCGTATTTTTCGCGATCTTTTGCCAAAATTCGCGTATTTTTCGCGATCCTTTGCCAAAATTCGCGTATTTTTCGCGATCCTTTGTTGAAATCAATGTGCTTTTCGAAATCTTTTGCAAAAATTGCGGTTTTTTGCGACCTTTTGATGAAATTTGTAGGTTTTTTTCGCGATCTTTTAACGAAATTCGGGTTTTTTCACAATCTTTTCACCCTGTTTTTCGTTTTTTAAAGTAATTTGTGATCTTTTGACAAAATTCACGTTTTTTTTTGGTATCCTTTGACAAAATTCGCATGCTTTTCGTGATCTTTTAACGAAATTCAGGTGTTTTTCGCGATCTCTCGACTAAATTTGTGTATTTCACGCGATCTTTTGATGAAATTTGCGTATTTCTCGCGATCTTTATATGAAATTTGCGTATTTCTTCCGATCTTTAAATGAAATTTGCGTATTTCTCGCGATCTTTAGGTTCAATTTTGTGTATTTCTCGCAATCTTCCGACGAAATTGGCGTATTTTTCGCAATCTTTTGACAAAATTCGCGTATTTTTCATGATCCTTTGTTGAAATCAGGGTGTTTTTCGCTTTCTTTTGACGAAATTAGCGGGTTTTTTTTGCGATGTTTTAACGAAATTCGCGTTTTTTTACTATATTTTGACCCCATTTTGTTCGTTTTTTGAAGAAACTAGCTATCATTTGACAAAGTTCACGTTTTTTTTTTTTCGCGATCCTTTGACGAAATTTGCATTTTCCCCTCAATCTTTTGACGAAATTTGGATTTTTTTCCTGAATCCTTTGACAATTTTTTTTCTTCTTTTCGCGAACTTTTGACGAAGTTCGCGGTTTTCCCGCGATCCTTTGAAGAAATTCGCGTTTTCTTTGCGATCCTTTGTCGAAATTTGCGTTTTTTTCGCGATCTTTTGATGAAACACGCCTATTTTTTCGAGCTTTTAATACAATTTGAGTTTTTTCCCCCGATCGTCTGATGAAATTTCCTCTTTTTCGCGAACTTTTGTCGAAATTTCTCTTGAAATACGCTTTTTTCTGCGACTTTTTGACGAAAATCGCGATTTTCCCGCGATCTTTTGACGAAATTCGCATTTTTTTCAGCGATGCTTTGGAGAAATTGCCGATTTTTTCATTCGAACGGTCGTTGAAATTGATATTTTTCGGCGACCATTTGTCGAAGTTCGCGATATTTTCCAGCACTTTTCATTCCTTGAAAATGAATATTTTTTTTTCCAGCACTTTTCATTCCTTGAAAATGAATACTTTTTTTTCCAGCACTTTTTCTATTTTTTCCAAAGCGTACGAACCATGTTGTCAATAAAATGAAAATTAATGGTGAATGGGCTTCTTCTTGACCATTAATTTTTTTTTTTTTTTTTTTTTGAAAATCTTAATTCATCCCGGAGAAATACTTAAAAAGTTTCCGTAGGCTTTGTTAAAATAAATTAAGAGTAATTTCTTCTGCTAAGCACTGCATCACCTTTCCAACCTTTCACTACTCAACTGACTAATGAAAGGTATTATCAGAGAAGACTTTTTTATAAAACGGAATCACCAAAACAAATTCAGGAAAACTTATCATATGCTCAAAGAGAAAATAACAGTCATCGAGGAGCGAAAGCTGATAGCATTACATCACCTGACTCAAGATTTTTATGACATATAAAGAGTGCAGCACCGTGCAAAGAGAAAACTGCACCTGGGGCAAAGTTTCAATTAAGTGTCCCCACTCACACACACACACTCTTTTTTTTTTGTGACATGTATCATAAAATTGAAAGGTACAGAAACAGAAATAAATTGTATGGAATACATATTTTGCGTTTATTTTGGAACTTCATGCTTAATTTTAATTCAGAGGCTCCAAACAACTAAATAAGATAAGAGAAAATTACACGTATATTTTGGCAAAGGGAATCTGGGAAATGGGGGTAAAAAAAATGCATCTAACAGTACAGTATAGCAGTTTATAACCCTTTTGCATTCCCAGAAGGAAAACCCATGCTATTTTGAGAGAGTATGTTTTTGTCACAAACACAGAAAAATTACAGACTCAGAAAAGAGAATGTTAACGAAAGAGACTAAGACAAAGACCTAAAACAAATTTTGAAGAGAAAGAAGTCTATATTCATAAATTTGTATTTGAATGTAGGGTAAGGGACACTGAAGTAACTTTGACTAAAAAATGAATGTGCTTTTGTTGGGAAAAAATGCTCCCAATATGTAAATACAGTACAGTCCTGATTATCCGTGAAATTGAGTGGCAAGGGCACCGCGGATAACCCAAAAAAGACTGAAAATGGAATGCCAGCATGAAAAAAAAGAAAATTCAACATAAAAACTATGTTTTAGCATACAAAAAACATAATCAAATGTTTAATATACATGCATATGCACAGTACAGCAGAAATCTTTGCTTTATGTCTAAATCACTAAAATAAAGAACAGTAAACAAGAAACAGTGCCATGCATAGTGTACAAAAAATGTTGAGTTATACCTTTTTAAAAAAATCAGTCACTTGTTTTTGTTTCTTGCTTTGGAAACACCTCTTCTATCTCAAAAATGAAGCTATTCTTGATATGCTCCATTGGAATTTATCATAATAGTCTTATTTAATTGTTAAATATTTTAATTGCTGTGTTTACGTTTTTTTAATAAAATCAAGAAAAGACATCAAGACTTTATATATCTGATATTTTAAGCATGGCAACTGAATCTAGAAATATTCTTCTATTACTTTCGAATACATGAATTTTTTTGTTTATATTTATTAGTAGGGCTTATTGTATTTTCCTTGCTGTTTGCTTGAATTAAAAAAAACAATAATAATTTCGCTTTGCAGATAAACCGCACTGCGGATCATCTGCTCACAGATAATCGGGGCTTTACTGTATATTATGTTTTTTAAAAAAAAGAAGAAAACTATGTTTGTAACATAAATTTGGCACCCTCTCAATTTCCGTGCCCCCTTTGCATGGCCCTGAAAGAGTGTCTTGCTGCATAAAAATAAAAATCCATAAAAATTCAAACAATCAGCAAAAGCTTTCCACGATATATCAGAAAATATATAAATACATTCATACCTGCACAATACAAAGTGTTATTTGTGATGCCGCATTATTTGGAGTGTTCTGATATTGATAGGCTTGGGTAGGAGAGGGAGTATCTGAAGAAGGAGAAGCTGACCCATTACTTGGAGGATTAACACGAAGGAAATCCTCAGGAAGGTTTCCTACCATGACCTTACAAAAACAATAAGAATAAAAAATTATTATTATTATTCTATACACATAAAAACACAATATATATACAGCGATATGTTTAGGAAAATTTTAGGTCCTTTAAAGGACCCTTCACAAAATAATTTATCTTAAAACAGGACCCTTCACAAAATTATTTATCCCAAAACAGGACCCTTCACAAAATTATTTATCTTAAAACAGGACCCTTCACAAAATTATTTATCCCAAAAAAGGACCCTTCACAAAACATTTTATCCCAAAACAGGGCACTTCACAAAATTATTTGTCTCTTAAATAGACCTTTCACAGAATTTTTTCACAAATTTAGTCATTTAAAAATAAAATCTGGCCTGTAAGTAAGCAGTTGAACTCACCAAAGAGCATATTATTTAGCTTTTTATACATGAAGGATAGGACATGAAGACATCAATAATTTAAAATTCACAAAATTATGACTAGAATTTTCACAAAAATAAGAAAAACTTCACAATTTCCCGAAAACAGGACCCTGTGAGAAAAGTCTGGACAGACCCCTGATATATATAAATGCTATTTTGTGTTATATATATATATATAACACAAAATAGCATTTTCCAGGACCCACACGAGGAGTTTTACATTATTTGATAACAAGTTAGACAAACTAAAAAGCCAAATTTGATAAATATTAGACAAAAGTATCATTATTGCATGGGGATGTGGGAAAAAAACCAGCATGTCTTTCTGAAGTACAAGTAAAGGGCTTATACCGCATAATTATCAAAGTATTTAATAACTTTAATTTCGGTAAAATTTAACGGTTTAAACACATGTAAATGTACTGTGCATCACGTAAGAATCGCCCATAGTCAGAAAATCCATTAAATTGTCTGTCCATTTATCTGAATTTTTGCTTATCCGAACTAGGGTCGGTCCAGACTTGTTCGAAATAATCAGCGCTCTACTGTATGTTCTGAAAAAATTCTGAGGCATATAAAAATGTTTAAGGAATGGTCAAGAAATTTTTCAGGCAGATTGAACTTCCCTTTAAAGAGAAAAAAAATGTAAACTGAAAAAGTGGTCCACTGTACCCCAGTCTTTCCAACCTCTTGCCTTTTTTTTAGGAGGAGGTGGGAGTTATCCCAAATTACTTTGTAATAATGTGAACAGTTATATATACAATAGCTCAGAAAAGTGATGAGACACTTATAAAATTCAGAATTATTGAATAATTTAAAAGTATTAAAAGAATTTAAAATGATTCCCATCTTAATCTCTATATGGTATGAATATTTTCAGGAACAAAAAGAAATTTTATTCTTAAAATTACTAATTTGTATGAAAAGAATAGAAATTTACGTCACAAAAGGAATGGGACACTTGTGAAACTTTAAACCAAACTATCTTCTATGAATACAAAAATAAAATGTAGGGTAGATGCTCCAGTTGTGGCCACCTTTAGAGAAAATTTGAAATAGAAATTTTACAGTTATTGACCGATTGAAGCATATTAAATCATAATAACATCATTATTTAGCAAATTTAATTGTCTTTCTGTGAATTATAATGATTTTCTACAGAATATTTTAGATTGTGAGTAATAACTCATTAAATAATTTATACCAATTTGTACCAGTTGTGGCCACCCCTGCACCAGTTTTGGCCATCTCTATGCACCAGTTGTGGCCACCCCAATATCATGTAGTTTAACAAACATTTTAATTGATAATAAGTAAAAATAAAGCATTTTTATGCAACATCTATTTTACCACACATATATTTGTTAATATATTAAAAGAATTTTGCAATTTTTTTTATGAATTGATAAAAACATCAAGTAAAATGTACTTACATTGATTTTAACTGAAAATTTCAATTAAAAAAACAAAAAAAAATATTTAATTTGATTCATAAAAGGGACAACAGTGCCTGTAGGACATCAAGATTAACTATTTAAATCAGTTTTATAATTATCCAATGGATTGTGGATTGATTAAAACACGTGAATCGTCACTAAACAGTTATATTTCTGGTGCTCCAAAACTTTGCTAGCTTGTAGTGCTGGCATTATACATTTTGAATGGCCTTAATTTTACTTCTTATCCTAGAACAGTGTTCCCTCTAGGTCATTTTTTAAGAGCACAGAATTCTGTGTTTTTTAAACTTGGTAAAATGAACACTGTTCTTTTTAAATAATGGGAAATACATTCTTGCTTGTATTTAGATATCTCTAGCTAAGATTTTGGCAATATTTAGTATTTCTAAATCCGTTTGCCCGAAATCTGGCAAAAATTATGGAACTTCTTCATTTCTTTAGGAAAAATACAAGAAATCATGCTGTAATTTTATTGAACTTTTTAATTTATAATTTGTAAAATCTTTCAAAATTTATGTTTTAATTTATTTATCATATAGGACATATAGCCCCTCCCCTTTGGTTTTATCAGTACTAAACACAATATACTATATTTTATTTAGCAATATATCATTCTTTAGTTACTAGCACAGTGTCCTTTCTAAAGTAAATTATCTACTGGACAGAGAAAACAAAATCTCTTTGATAGAACTGCTATTAGCCTTGCTTTTTTTTATTATTGAAGCCATTACATATAAAACAAGACTAAATTGATTTTGTTTTATCCTGATGTTTTTAAAATTTATTTAATGGCTAAAATTCTCACTATAAGGAATCATGTGGCCAAAATTGGAACATATGCTGTAACTTTTTTGCCACTTTCAACTACCATGGCCACAACTGGTACATATAGCAAATTTAATGCACCAGTTTTGGCCACCCCCCATTAAACTGTTAAAATAATTAATTTAAATGTGAAATTGCATTAGAGAGGAAGCTTACCTCATAAAACCTAATAGTAATTTGTTTCAGGACAAACAGAACCCAATAAGTGCCTAATATTGAAAGATTTGGAAAACATGACAGCTAAGCAAAAATCTTAATACTTGTGAGCACACACTACAGTTTCACACATTTATTTTTTTTGAAAGTCACATTTTATCATAAAATAAACAAATGAGATTGTAATTGATAAAAGGGTGTTTGCTTAAGGTGTAAAAATGCATATTATTTGTCTGCATCAATTCACAGCTTAAATATTGGACAAACTTATCCAATGTGGCCACAACTGGTACAGTGGCCACAACTGGAGCATCTACCCTACTATATTATTTGATATTAAAAGTAAGTGATGACACTTTTGACAATTGTCTGTTTATTTTATTAAAAGAATTTTTGTGAATATTTTATATTTTGATGTTGCAGATGGTTCTTGAAAAGACATTACATTGGATTTTTCGAAATATAGTTCTATATTTGGATCTAGATAGAAAGACATCTATCAGAAAAGTTGTTTAAATATTTAATTTTAAAAGTTTGGTTATCTTTGGCCTGGTTAAATACCTTTCAGTTTCAAAATCTGGGAAAATCAGCAGACCAATTGAGTTGATACTTGGTTGAAGGACCATTGTCATTATCAGAAATATTTTTTTAACTCCAAAATTAGACTTTTAACGCTGTTTAGAAAATTAATTGAAATAAACATTAATAAAAAAAATTAGAGAATGGATGCAATTTGTAAAACTGCATGGTGACATTAAATCTAACACCATAATTTCACAATCCATACCGTAAAATCCCAATTGATAATTCTGGATTTTCTAAGTGTCCCATTACTCTTGTGAGCTACTTTATTATACATCTATCTATATATACAGGGTGAATGAAAAATACTCTTATAACTTTGACACATAATATAATCTTGAAAGAAATGAGATGAAGTTATGTTGCTTGGCATTATTCAGACAAAGTTACTATTCAGTTAATGGTGTTACTTGTTTAATGAATTAATCAGAATGATTAATTGTGATTAACTCTAGATTTTAAGAAAATAAAAACAACAATATAAAACATCTTAGACAGCATAGTTTACTCAGACAAACATTAAAATGTATGAGAGAAAAGGGAGGCATAAACCAAACAAGTTTTCATCAAATAATTTAATATATTTCAGAATTTTAGTCAGCAAAAAATTTGAATACACAAACATACAAATATTAATTAAATTAAAAGGAATAATTTAAAGATCAGACTATTTTGCGTGATAATGTTCATATAAAAAATGTTTAACTTCTTCTCCATAAACATTAAGCTTTCAAGTCATTTTTCAAAAACACAATTATTGTGGCACGTTTGATTTATAACACGATTTAAAATAATAAAATACAAGTATTTTACATAAATACGTTCCGCCCATCTCCACCACGTATTACAAAACACGTAAAAATAAAAAACATTACTCCATATTACCGAATGACAATAACGTTTGACAATTAATAATTAAGGTAGCAAAACAATTTCAGAATTTTTTAAGACTTGTTTCCTCGATATCTAAAAGAAAAAAAAACGGTAAAAAGAGTTTTATCTAAATAAAATACATATAAATAACAATAGGTAGTGTTAACTAAAGAGAATCTTACGTTTTTCCTTTGTTCAACATATTTAGCTGAAGCCATATTACTGACTTTCAAGTCATAACATCTAAGGATTATACACGAAAAACATACGGTAAACAGAAACCCAGAAACCGAAGCGAAATCAACAAAAACAGATGCACCTACAGTTACTAAAGTTACATATAATCACATGTCCTGTGCATCACAGTGATTCAGTAGCTTGTTAAAATCAATGAATAAATTAAAAAATAAAATTCGAGATAAAATTACTCTTCTTAACGTGATTTAATATTAAATTTCTTTATTAGATATTTGCATAACTTATTCAAATTTATAATTTTTGATTTTAAGCAGGATGGATATTGCGAATTGCGTATGAGGAAACGATGAATGAAAAGGAGAAAAATTCCTCGGAAACAGATGTTCTAGAATCTGGAAAGGAAACAACTCTTCTTCTGGTTCTGCTGTATTTCTGTATTTACATTTTATTTGGGATTTTTGTTTAATTTTTATTGAATATATCTGATAGTTTCTGCGAAATTTTATTGAATCGGAGTTGTTGCATATTTTGAAGTATGTATCTTTTTAACTTTTACAATTATATTATGAAAATTTTATCTTGTGATCTCCAAAAGTATTGTCATTGCTCTGTGTTCATCGTACTCTGGTGAGCGTGATTTATACTTGTAACAAATACAAATCTTCTAATACAGTAAAACCCGGGTATAACGCTCTTCCGGGGGACCGGGCTAGAAGTGCGTTAAATGCGGGAGAAGGTTTTCGGCATTTTAAAATTGAGAATATTAGATTATCTGCTTTAAACAATGCGGGGAATCATTTTTGTGTATTATTTAAAATAGAAACTCCACAGCATAGGTACAAAAACGTTTCCTTCATTTAAAATATCACAAATGTACATAGTGTTTACAAAGTGTACTATTATCATTTCAAATCAGAATAAGTAAAAGAATTGTTATCATTAAAACAAAAGCTACAAAATATATTTAACATTTCTAATAGGAACTTTTACCCTTATATTAAACATAAAATAAAATCATGAAAGAAACTAATAATTTTTTTTTTTTTTTTTTAAGTGTAACAATTCTTGAGCACCACTATAAGGACTATAAACTTTCACTTACTGTTTATTCTATTTTAGAGAAAACTCATCGAGTTTCGTCTGACGGGTGGACGAACGACCACATGAAAGAGCGTTTTCTGCTTTGTTTATGTGTCTTAATATATCTTCATGTGAAGCGGTGTATAGGCGGATAGTGCTAAAATCTATCTTCCAATACTTCAACTATTGTTGGGATGCACTCTTGAACATCACCATCAGCAACTTCATCAGGGTCCTCTTCTTCTGCTGCATCCTGTACAGTGACCCCTATAATGTCGTCAATGCTCCTAACGTTGCTTGTGATAACGTCTTTATCAATGTTAAGATAGTTCTGAAGTCTGTGTGCTAGGGCTGGGCGATACATCGATAAAATCGATATAAATTATAAATCGCGATGACGATATCAAAAAATCCTATACAACGGTACATCAAGATTCTCGTAATCGTGATGTAAACTGCGATTATCGTAATCATGATGTAAACTGTGATTATCGTAATCGTGATGTAAACTGCGATTATCGTAATCGTGATGTAAACCGTGATTATCGTAATTGTGTTGCAAACCACGATTATCATACTTTTTCATTACACTGCAATCGGTGCTTTTTCAACTTTGAGTACTCAAAATTCTACCATTCTAAACCGCAGGTTATTACGATGACCATGATACTAATGGAGTATTTTATCCCTGCCTAAACCATGATGACATTAAATACCGAATAATCGGTTTCGATCATCATGATACGTCACCCTACGTCTCACCCTAAACCATGATCACTCCTCAAGATTACTATCCCAGCTTCAACCGTGATATTAACCGAACCCTCAGTTTTCGATAAGCATGATACTATCATGGTATTACCATGGTATTACGCTGTGATTTCTCTCAGCGTAAACGGTTTTTCAAAAGGGGAAAAAGTGATAGTTTCGGTGTTCAGGTTCAGATGACGGGCGATAAATATGATACAGCTGGTTTTTCTCATGTAGTTGCCGACAGCAAATGATATTGTTTGTTTTGTTTTATCTTCAATCTGGTTCAGCGGTTTTGAATGAATATTTGTTCGTTGTTAATGAACAATATGTGAATCAGGGAGATAAATAAATGAAATATTACATTTTATTTGCAACAGTGGATTTAATTGGACAAATGAAATAATAGTTCCACAGCAATATATATTAATGTTTATTCCAGGTTCTTTTTTTATGCAGATATTTTTACTTCTCTGAAGCTCGTTTTTTTTTTTCTCCTGGTAGTTTCTTTTAAAAATTGACATATGTGAGTATTTGGTATTTACTGCTTCTGTCATTGTTTGTTTGTGGGGAGTGGGGGAGAATATTTAGATGTCAATATTTATTTAATGTCACTAGAATTCAAAATAACAAACAGGGCAGAAAAATTAAGCAGTTAAAGTTTGTGTACTGACAATCAAAAGAGGAAAGACGTAAATTGTTCGGTGTGTGTGTGTGTGTGTGTGGCTGGCTGGGGGGGGGGGGGGGGTAGTTTTTTTTTTTCTTCATTTAGCGGACATTGGTCGAAACGCAGGAGATCCTCATCCAAGTTCCCCGATAGAACAAGCATAAGAGATAGTCTTAAAGGCAGGGTTGGGTTTTTGACGTCAAAAACTGGTTCTTGACATGACAAGCGTCAAAAACTGGTTTAAACTGTCATAAACTGGTTTAAACTGTCGAAAACTGGTTTAAACCGTCGAAAACTGCCAAATACATGTAACACGCTAAAACATTTTAACAATAGATAAACATTAAATAAGTCAATGATTTATGTGATCTTTTATTGAAATTTAATAATTTAAAAAATATATTATTTGCAATAAAATATTTTTTTGATTTTTCAACCAGAAGAAAATAATTTTGTACAATTAAATAATCCAGATCAATTTTACCCCGCAGCATTGCTGCAGCACACCACGTGTTTAGCACATTTATTTACACCCAAACGATTTTTGAGTTTAGAGTGTATGAAGCGTTTGAAAATAGTCTGTCTCTTAATTGATGCTGCGCTAGTAGGACTTGATAGCGAAAGCATTGCTAGATGAGCAAATTTTGAAGCAGGCTCAAAAAGCTGTTGCATTTAGTGATACCTTTCCACCAAACAAATGGAGTCCTCCCTATAGCACTGAAATAGGAAGACTGGAAAGGGGATTCTTTAGCTTCATACACAATCAGTATGGGTAAACATCCATAAACTCTCTCCGTAGCTCAAGCGCGAGCTGAATCAACTGATACAGCAATCAACCCTTGCTCCTGATGGTTGGCAGACTTAGATAAAATGTAAAAATGTCTGCAAACTCAAAAAATTTCTTAAAAATTTTCTGCAAAAAAACGCTGTGGCCCTCCCGAGTCCTATATCACCGTTAACAGCAGAAATGAGAAGTTATATGCGAGTGGAGTGCCACTAAGCAACAAAACTAAAACAAAAATATTAATTTACAAGCATTATTAAAACTCAGTCAAGAAATCTAGTATTGATTGGTATGCTTAATACAGACAACTAATGAATAAAAGAAAAACTAATGAAAAATTACAAAAAATATTTATTAAAATGTGAAATATTTTAATCATTAACTTATATAAAGATATCAATTTATGATTGCTCAACAAAACTGTTATTTTATTAATCTATATAATAACTAAAATACGAATAAATGAATGTTAAAATAAAAAAGTTATTAGTTCATGAATGGAAGAGATGAATTCTTACTCATCAATTTATCTACTGTTTTTGAGACAAACCATTCCTTAATATTGCGACTTGTTCTTAAAATTTTAAAAACTTTTTTTTTCCTCCAGTTGAAAAATAGTCTGCAGACCTTCTCAAGTGTCTGAGACGAACATCGCACCAATTCTCTGCCCGGAGACTTGATATTTATTTATTTTTTTATTTAGAAATTTGTAAAAAACCCATCAAAACTGTCTGCAAACTTTGAATATTTTCTGCGAACGGCGTTCGCGTGTTTGTCTATATTATCTGACTCTGATGGTTGGGATGCAAAGTATAAGCCAAACAATGGTATGGTTTCATGATTTGATCCCTTCTATTATGCACTTTTTCAATATGGGGTTACAGGAATTTTCTTTTAGATGACCGAGCCAATTTTGTTCAGTTTTAAAATCGAAAAATTTTTATATATTGAAAGAAAGCATGTTTTAAAAAGATTTTGACTTTAAGCTTTTTTTTTTTTAATTACTTCTGTTATTTTGTAAATGTTTAAAATTAATAATCCGATTTCAATTTTGAATGGAATGGTTATTGCCTAGACTAGAATAACATTGATGCACATTATCTTGTTATATATACAAAAAAATCTACACTTTTTTAAGTTTTTTTTCCCCATAAAAAAAGCTAGCTAATGCTTTAAGTTCTCAAAAGTAAGCGAAATTAAAACGATTTTAAGTAAGAGAAAAAATGTACAGCTCAGGTGAGCTTAATGTCTACTTTTTAGAAAAACACAATTTTACAAAAAAAAAAAAAAAATTAAATAAAAATTTTACCCTGTTAAAAAGTTGTACTTAACAATAATACTTTACTATGTACTAATTACTGATATACAGTAAGAGTGAATTTAAAATATTACATGTAATGTTGTCATGTGTGACATTTTAATTTGAATTTTTACAGATCAATTTAGTATTTGAGGTTTTGACATGACGGTTTAAACTATGGTTTAAACCCGACATAAACTGACACATGTCAAAAACCTGCCAACCCTATAATTATTACTAATACTATATCTAATTATACAATTACAGTAATAGTGAATTTTAAATATTACATCTAATGTGTGACATTTAATGTAAAATTTTACAGATCAATGCAAGTATTTGAGGTTTTTGACAAGGGGTTTTTGACATGACGGTTTAAACCACAGTTTAAACTGTCAAAAACCTGCCAACCCTGCTTAAAGGTTAAGAAAAAAAATATTTTTTAATTCAGAATTTTTAAGTTTAAACTCTTAGGGGTGTTCTCAAAAAAATATTATTTCACACAAAAATTTCTAGCACATTCACGGATTTTTTAAATGTAATAGCAAGAAATTAGTTGAAAGTGACAGTAATTCATTAAAATCCTTATCTGCTATTGCATAAAGTTATTTAACCCTTTGCACTCCGTTGTCACCGCTGTGGCGACACCATCTTTCCTTTCAAAATTTGTTTTTGGCACCTGTAATAAAGGATAGTAAAATTTCCTTACTTAATCTTAGCATTTTTGAAATTGTGTACTTGAAGGAAACTTCTTTTATAAAAGTGGTGCCGACCGAATAAAATTTGTGTAAGAGACGCCGGAGTCCAAAAAGTTAATTATTGCGGTTCATGTACACAGCATACATAGACGATGGAAAAACGAAATTAAGGGGAAGGTAAATTTTGAAACACATTTGATTATGATTCGCAGATCACGCAGAGTTTTATTTTTCTTTAAAAAAAAATTGAGAATATAAAAATGAAATAAAATAAACTAAGAGCTTTTGTCGGGGACGCCGATGCATAGTAAGACAATTTTAAGCATAACAGCACAACAGCAATATAAATATTATTTAACAATTATAAAATATAAACAATTCAAAAATTGACTTTAACCAAACTATTATTTTTCTCTCTCTGTTAATGATTTTTTTTTTTTTTTTTTTTTTTTTTTTCTTCTTTTACTTTCTACTATCTTTACAAGAAGAAAGTATTGGATTAATGAAAATTTTGTCATCCGGGTTTCGACCGATTTATATGTTTAGAAAGTCTTGAACACGATTTGACTATTTTTAAAAATCTTTGTCTGTCTCTTTGTAACACAAATTTTGTAGGCGCTCTATCTCAAGAACTAATGCACGGAATTTAACAAAATTTTAGATTCTTTTATATCTCGTTATAAATTAGTGTAAATTTGCATTTTTTACAATATCCGCAATAACTTTATCTCAAAAACTAATGCACGGATTTTTGTCAATTTTCAAATTCAGTTATACCTTGTAAATTGGTGCTGATTAGTTCTTGGTGTAAATGGCCCAACAGGCGGAGCTACTATGCTGAGTTTTCACGATTTCCGCAATAGCTCTGTCTGAAGAACTAATGTGCTGATATTTATCAAACTTCAGATTCAGTTAGACTTAGACATAGACATAAATTTTACTGATTAGTGTTTGGTGTTTATAGCCCATAAGTGGCGCTGTTAAGCTGTATTTTTCAAAATTTCCGCTATAGTTTTTTCTCAAGAATTATCGCACGTATTTTCATAACATTTCAAATTCAGACAGACGTTGACATAACTTGTTGCTGATTAAGTGTTAGTGTTAATCGTCCAATAGGTGGCGCTGCTATGCTACATTATTTCACAATTTTAGCGATATCTGTATCTCAAAAACTAATGCACGAATTTTAATCAAACACCTTATTCTGTTACAGTTTCACATAAGTAGATCCTTCTTAGGCTTGGGTGTATACTGTCCAACAGGTATTGCTTTTATGATTTTTAGATTAGGAATTTTGAATACAGACATCTAATAAGGTTGGTGCTGAAATTCAATGATTTGTTTGAAAGATGCGATGCTTATATTTCCTTTTAACTGCATACAATTTAGTGCACCTATATCTTTAGAATATTCATGATGGGCATAGATTGTTATTTAATTTTGCCTCTGTGATAGCGAATTTTGAAGTAATAACACGTAGAAATAGAAGAAATTTTTGCCATTAACACATCCTACTAGTTTCTTTTAGCATTTACTTATTTAGATTTGCTTATTTATGCATAGTTTTTTATTAATCTATTTGAGAATGATATATATATATATTTAATTTTAATCCTTAATAAAATATATAATGTATATTGAAGTTATACATATATTATAAATGTACATATACTTTTTTGTTCATATGTCGCAATATCGATATATCAGAATATCGTGATATAAAGCTGCCGATTTGTCACGATATTTCATTTTAGACATCGCCCAGCCCTAGTGTGTGCGTTTTCTGCAAGATGCTCGCAAACAGCTTGCTATTCCTCGTAGTCTATAGGATCAGACCCCTCTTCAGCCGCATCCATATCATCGTCGGCGTCCGTTATGAAGCCTGCCTTTTTAAGGGTCCTGTCCCTGCCAGCGAAGACACTCACGAGCTAATGCTAATCCTATGGGGAGGGATTTTTCTAATATCTCGTTTGCATTTCGACATTTTTTAAATAATTTTTTTTGCATTGGATAGCCGAGGTCCGTCTCTACAGCACACCTTGGTTACTTTTTTGATTTTGGTCGCAAATATTTTTATTAAAGTTACTTTCATTTTCAAAACCGGTTCTGAAAATGAAAGTGTCATTCTAAAAAATATCTGCAACCAAAATCAAAAAAGTAAAAAAGGTGCGCTCTAGAGACGGACCTCGGCTATCCAATGCAAAAAAAATTATTTAAAAATGTCGAAATGCAAACGAGATATTAGAAAAATCCCTCCCCATAGGATTAGCATTAGCTCGTGAGTGTCTTCGCTGGCAGGGACAGGACCCTTAAAGCAATTTTGAATTATTTTAGGTTCGATTGCATCCCAAGCAGCGCTTTGGTAGTTCATGGCGTCGAGGAGAGTTACAGAAGATCGGTACTTTTAATTTTCATTTCATGTAGAAATCGTTTCACTATACCTTTGCGATAATGTTGTTTTAAAATCTTTATGATCCCTTGATCCATCGGTTAAGTACGCTTGTGGTGTTTGCAGGTAAAAATTTCAGAGAGACGTTTGAAATATCTGGTATTTCTTGGGGATGCGCCCCGCAATTGTCTACGAATAGCATGGACAATGCCTATTTTGCTTCAGCATCTCGACATCAAAATCAGAAACCTATTTAATGACCTGGGGACCCGTCATCCAAGCCTTACGTTGATGTGCATAGTCACAGAGCAGTCGTTTGATGTTCTTGAAACAGCGAGGTTTGGCGGATTTTCAAATCACCAAAGTCTTGCGTTTGTCGGTCCCATCGACGTTGGAATAAACAAGCACAGTCACACGTTCTTTACTGAGCTTCCCTCCATGGCACTACTCATCTTTTAACGTTAAGGATTTATCAGACATTGCTGTAAAAAATAAGCCAAATTCATCGGCGTTATAATTATCACAACTAGCATAGTTTTTTATAAGCCTTGAAAAACACTTCTTTTTTCAAAATTCTGTATTTTCTATGTTCATGGCAGCAGATTCTCCGAAAATCTTCTCGTACACAATGGCGTGGCGGATTCAGAATCGGTCTAACCACCCATTAGATGGAGCAAAATCTTTAATTCTTAGCTTTTGGGCTACTTTTACAGCAGGGGTGTAAAAATACCGGGCGACTAAATTTTCGACACTGGCACCTAGATATGTATTAGGAAATGAAAAATAATTCATATTTATAACCTTGATTATTTATGGATTTTTTTTTTCTTTTTGTTCCATGCGCAAAGAAAAAAAAATAAATGAAGTTCTCTTTCACTGAACTGGACTTAGTGTTCCCGCTAGGCCATTTTTGAAGGGCGCAGCACCCTGCCCCTTTTAAAATCGGCAAACTGCGCCCTTCATATTTCAAAAATAGTCAAATGTGCCCGGAGTCGTTCTCAGCGATCGCTTTAAGCGATGCCGCGGACGCGCTATAGCACGTAAATCACACAAAAATTCGGAGACGGGACACAAAAAAATAGTTATTACGTGTCCGTGGGACGCGTAATTTCGTCAAAAAATCACGGAAAAAAGCCGATTTTCGTCAAAGGATCGCAAAAAAAAGCGCAAATTTCATCAAAATATTGCGGAAAAAACGCGATTCTCGTAAAAGGGCCGCGAAAAAAATAACGTATTTCTTCAAAGGATCGCGAAAAAATAGCGAATTTCATCAAAAAATAGCTAATCTCATCAAAAAATCGCAGGTTAAAAGGCTGATTTTTGTTGAAGGATCGCAAAAAAGCGCAAATTTCATCAAAATATCGCAGAAAAAACGCGATTTTCGTAAAAGGGCCACGAAAAAATAGCGTATTTCGTCAAAGGATCGCTAAAAAATAGCGAATTTCGTCAAAAAATTGCGGAAAAATGTTGATTTTCATCAAAGGATCGCAAAAAAGCACAAATTTCATCAAAATATCGCGGAAAAAACACGATTGTCGTAAAAGGGCTGCGAAAAAATAGCGTATTTCGTCAAAGGATCGCGAAAACATAGCAAATTTCATCAAAAAATTGCGGGAAAAAAACCGATTTTTGTCGAAGAATCGCGAAAAAAGCGCAAATTTCATAAAAATATCGCAGAAAAAAAACGAGATTTTCGTAAAAGAGCCGCGAAAAAATAGCGTATTTCGACAAAAGATCGCGAAAAATTTGTGAATTTCGTCAAAGAATCGCGGAATAAAGCCGAAATTTGTCAAAGGATCTCGAAAAAAAGATCACATTTCGTCAAAGTATCGCATAAAAAACACGATTTCCGTCAAAGGGTCGCGGAAAAAGGCGAATTTAGTCAAAGCCTCCAGTGCACCAAAAAAGATGTGCAAACCAAACTTATCGGTAGAACATTCATAAAATGGGATTTAGTTTTTTTTAAATGAGATTCTTAAAACTACAGCATGATTTCAGTGTACTTTAATAATGTATTCAGTATGTAGACCAGTGAAAAATCCCCCCCCCCCCCACACTTCTTACTGCGGTATTACTATTAATCGATTTATTACATTAATTTTACAACAAGTTATTTTAATGGTACTTTAAAGTACCATTGGTGCATAAAGGGTTAATCAGCCCCACAGTTCAGTTAAATATTTAAAATTATTTACTTTATTACTTTTTCTGTTTTGTTTGTTATTTTATTATAAAAGAATTTGAACTCTTAGAATATCTCTCTTATACTCTTAGAACTCTTTTTTCTATTCTAATTGTAAATTTTAAGTATAAAGTTAAAAAAAAATTATAAATAAAGTATAAATATAAAGTATTGTAATAAATGTAAAGTATAAATAATCAATCATCCAATCTAATCTACCTCTTCTTCCCCCGCCTCCCTCCTTCGTCGAAGGTTAAAATATTTAAAACTCTAATTTTTTTTACTTGCACATGGTTCGTACGCTTTGGAAAAAATAGAAAAAGTGCTGGAAAAAAAAAGTATTCATTTTCAAGGAATGAAAAGTGCTGGAAAAAAAAGTATTCATTTTCAAGGAATTGAAAAGTGCTGGAAAATATCGCGAATTTCGACAAATTGTTGCCGAAAAATATCAATTTCAACAATCGTTCGCATTAAAAAATCGGTAATTTTGCCAAAGGATCGCTTTTAAAAAATCGAATTTCGTCTAAAGATCGCGGAAAAAACGCGAATTTCGTTGAAAGGTCATGGAAAAAAGCGCATATTTCGTCAAAGACTAGAGAAATAACCCGAATTTCGACTAAAGATCTCGAATAAAGCGCAAATTTCGTCAGAAGATCGCGGAAAACACGCGAATTGCATTAAAAGATCGCGAAAATCCGCACGTGTTCATCAAAGGATCGCGCAAAAAACGTAAATTTCAACAAAGGATCGTGGAAAAAAAACACAAATTTCGACAAAAGATCGCAAAAAATTGCGAATTTCTTCAGGGGTGATTCTGTTACGAATTTTCCATAAATTTAAGGCATTCATTTCCGAAAATTTTAAAAAATCCGCCACCAATCCGAAAAGTCGGCCATAAAAAATCGCGAATTTCGACGAACTATCGTAATAAAAATAAATTTTGCCAATCGTTTTCAGAAAAAAATGCAGATTTCGCCAAAGGATCGCGGAAAAAACGCAAATTTCATCCAAAAAACACGGGAAAACTGTAAATTTCGTGGAAAGATCGCAAAAAACCCCGAAGATTTCGTTAGAAGATAGCGAAAAAACCCGAAAATTTCGTTAAAAGATCACAAAAAACCCAAAAACATTTCGTTAAAAGATCGCGAAAAACTGAAAATTGCGTCGAAATATCGCGAGAAAACGGCACATTTCGTCGAAAGATCGTACAAAATTGCGAACTTCGTCAAAGGGCTGCAGAAAAAACGCATAGTTAGTGTCGGGAGTGGATTTCCCCCCTCTCTCCCTCTGCTGTAACTTTTCAGAAAATTCGTCAAAGGATCCCTGAAAAAAGGGAAGTTTCATCGAAAGGTTATGAAAAAAGACTTAATTTGTCAAAGGGCCTCGAAAAAAAACGCATAGCCAGTGCCGGGAGGGGATTTACCCCTTCTGCTATCTGCTGTAATCTTTCAGAAAATCATCTGTGGATTTTAGAATTTTTTTAACTCGGAATCACCCTTGAAAATTTCGTCAACTATACGTTGAAAAAAAATCACTAATTTCTTCAATCTGTCATTGAAAAAAAATTGCAAATTTTAACAATCCGCCGGGGAAAAATACCACAAAATTCGTCCGTTGGTCATCGATAAAAAATGCAAATTTCATCAATTTGTCGAAAAAATCGCAAAATTCGCCAGTTTGATGCCGATTTCATATATTGCCCCCCCCCCCCGCCCCCCCCCCCCAAAAAAAAAAAAACTTGCTCCTTTCTAACATAGTCAATCAGTCATTTATAAAAATTGCGAATGTTGTCAATCAGTTAAAACTTCCCCGAATTATACTAATTCCAAATTTTTCTCTGTGTAGCTGATAAAAAAATTTTAATTGCTTTTTATAAATTCATTTTAAAAAAATCTTTTGTATTTAAAAAGTAAAAGTAAATTATCTAACCTTTATTTCAATTTTCAATTACTTTTGTATGGATAAGTACAAATGCTGTAAGGTTTGAGAATTCGGAGAATATTTATTAAAAAGTATAGTATTGTTCACAACTTCAGAAATGCTAATATATGACTCATGATGAGTGTTCAGAATTCCTAAAATTTAACTGGTTTACTCCTGTTTTCTGCTCTTGTAGTGATACCATACCTTTTATTTATTTTTTTTTTTCACTCTTTAAGTGATCTCCAATCAATCAAGGTCTGTTGTCTTAACTTTTTATTATATATGAAATTTCTTCCCATGGTACCTTAATAAGTTAAAACACATTATTCTTTAAAAATTCTCTAATAATGTCTTGAAAATGCCTGTTATAAAAATTAAAAGATTTGATAAGATTTCTTTGAAAAAGATAATCAATGGGGTGGCTATTTTCCCTGTGTGTTATTCTAAGCCATTTTTATGCATGTATCTAAACAGTCCTTGAATAGTGCTTGAAAAGTGCTTGATTTTTATTTGTTCTCGAGTGTATGAACCATGTTGCAACTCTGTCACTTCATTGTGACAATAAATAACCAATCATCTAAATTCTGCTTCTCTTTCTTATCAAACATACCAAATTTAAAGGCTTTTATTTTTTCTGTCCTAATTGTTAAAATTTTACTAACGATAAATAATTCATTATATAATCAACCTCCTCCCTCCCCCTCCCCTCCCAAAAAAAATCACTTTTGTCTCTTTGCCCCCACCTTCACAGCTCACAAAGCTTATGATCTTTAAGTTATATTTGGTGATTTATTGTAATAATAATTAATTGGTCACCCATCTAAATTTTACTACCCCTTAAAATCTCTGCTTTACCCTTAAAACTGCTAGTTTATGGGACTAATAATTTTTTAGTTTTTTTATTTGAAACAAAATTACTTACCTAGATCTTTGAAATATCAATTTAAGAAAATATATATATATATATATAATCTGTTACTGAATGTGCGCATAAACAATGATGAGTTTGTAGTAATGTATAATTCTTATATCAGTTTCGAAGATCTATATTTTCTCAGGGTCGAAACTGGGGGGAGGGGGGGGTGCAGAGGAGGCATGTACCCCAGGCGCCAGTTGTTGATTTTTCTCACGTCCATGTTTAGCACTATTTTGTTAAAATCATCTTGTCTGGGGTATGCCAAAGCATAGAAGAATCTAAGGATATGGCATAAGGATGCTGTATAAAGCGGAATTTTTTTCAATTCCGTTTTCAAGATTTTAATGAATCAATATTTGACAAAGTAGATTAAAGTAGTTCAGTATTACATATTTTATGATTACATAATTTAAATTTTAAAATATGTTGGCTATTAGAAAATTAATAAAATTTTCTTTGTAAATATACTTTGCAGAGGAGGAGGGGGGGAGGGAACACCAAAATCCATGTTTGCCCCGGGTGCAAAAAAGGCTAGTTTCGGCCCTACATTTTCTAAAGAAACAATGCCCTTTTTCACTGAAAAAAGTGCCCTCTTTCAGCTTCAACTGTGCCCTTTTTGTGGCTAGCACCCTGCCCTTTTTTTTCCTAGAGTGAACACTACTGGACTTATTAAAATTATTCTTAAATCATTTCCAGAAATATTTTGTCACATTGAATGTTGATTTGGAAACAACTGGAAGTATTGCTCTTGACGAATGGTACGAGTTTAAGGTACTATGCAAAGACTTGAAATTCAGTGAGCTTTTGATCAAATCAATGAAAAATGATTTTAAATTTCCAATTTTATCAAAGTTACTGCAAATTGTATCTGTAATACCTGTGGCAACTGCATCCTGTGAGCAAGGATTCAGCACAATGAATTTCATCAAGAACAAGTTTCGCTCTACTTAGACATCACAAAATTTAAATGATTTATTATTAATAAATTTAAATAGACCTTCTCTAGAAGCATTTGATCCTACAAAAGCAGGTGATACTTTACATAAAAAGCAACAAGACACATGAGTGGTCATAAACATCATAAAAATTTAAAAGCAAATGAGGACAAACAATAAGTTAACAGTATTGATCTATGGCATATATTATTTATAGTCCTTGAAGTGAATTACATATTTGTACTTTAGAGGTGTTTAAAGAAGTTTTTAATGATTATTATTTGTATTTTACATAAGCACTTCCAATTTTTTTATATCAATATTTATAATTTTATGTAACATTACTTTTTTATACAAGAAAAATTTATGTCATGTGTCAGATATATTTAATTTAAAGAGTAACTTGTATGTACGTGTCGTTCCATGTCAAATCAACACAAGAAAGGGCAATTTTCAACCCGACCCTTTTAGATTTTCATAAAATTTAGTGAATAACTGCATACCATAGCTGTAAGTATTCCTGCACAACTTTTAACTCTGTAGGTCAATTATTTTTTTAAATGAAAAAAAATGTCATTTTTTACCATTTTCTCCGCGATTTAAAAAGTCATAACATAGGACCTAATTAAAATATTATTTTTGGTCTCGTTTTAAAGCTAATAAAAATACCATTTTACTGATATATCACGTCTATATTTAAAAAAAATACTTTCAAGGTCACATGAATTGACCTTTGACCTTGAATATTTTTAAAAGTCCCCTTTTTTTTTCTTTAATTTTTTTTTTATTTTATTAGTTGACCATTAATGTATTTAGCCCCAAAATTTCAAGTTGGAAATTTGATGGCATCAGGTGCTATGATTTTTTTTTGTGTGAATTTGTTTTACTTTGCCTTTATCAGTTTTTCATTGTATATTTTTGATTATGCTTTGCTTTTCAGTTTTTAAATTTATGCTTTGAAATTGTGTTAATTTTCGAAATCACCCATAAGTTTTCATTATTTAATAATAATTTCTGGTGATTTTTGCAGTTTTAACTTAATTAAAACTTATTTTAATTAAAAATCCATAATAATACATGCATATGCATCAAACTATTCTTTGCTGAAGATGGAAGAGGTTTGCTCTTTCTAGCATGTAAGGTTATCATGTACAATAAAATATAAGTAAAATAAAAACACAAGCAAAATGTAAGTTAAATAGGACTGCATTAGAACTACTGTTTTTAGAATTTTAAGAGAGCAGCAGTATAAAGAATGGCTTGACTCAAGTGGACAGAGACAAGCGAAAGAGCTCAATAGCGGATGCCCTAGCAAAAGGGCAAAGGAACTCATTGGGCTCAGAAGGAATAGTCTAAGAAATATGGTGGAACTGCTAACAGGACACTGTAGACTTAATGGGCACCTTAGTATTATGAAGGTGGTTAATGACCTCCCCCTTTGTAGGAGTTCTAAGTATGAAGAGGAGACTGCATACATATGCTCTGTAACTGTGAGGCATATGCTGCTTACCGTTTCGAATACATGGGTCGACATCTGATTGAGCCATGGGAAATTCAGGATATTCCTATCAAATGTCTGCTGAATTTTATGTTCAACTACTGGTCGTTTTAGGGACTAAGTGAGGATGTTTTCTCTTTCATTTTTGGGGGATAGCACAATAGACCCCTGCTCGTGGTGCTTTGGCTCAGCCCCACCCCCCAGTAATACAGTAATGTCTACTTTGTTCTTCATAGAAGCAGAAGCATGTTGCCAAAAGGCTAAAAAATAGTGAACGCTCGATAGCAGACAATCGTGTAATACCTGTTTACATTTTTATTTAATGACTGCTGGTAGAAACTGGATATCTCACATGAACTTCTGCTTAAGAATTTCAGCAGATAATTCCCACTTAATTTTTGAGATTTTTTAACAGATAATCCATGGATTATACGCAGGAAAATACAATACTGTACAGAACCATTTATCCGGAATGCTTGGGGTCAGATGTATTCCAGATAACTTGTTTTACCGGTTAATTGGTTGTGCATGAAAGCAGCATCCATTTGATAAGTTTTGTGGAATATATGTGGTTGTGGCATTATTTCTGATATTAAATTATTAGATTACTTGGATTAAAAATCAATGCAAGAAAGATCAAAAGTTAACCAGAGTTTAAAAAAGGTAAATTATGGGAATCCCTTAGGGACAAAAATTCTTCTGTTTCCTCTGCATGAAAGTTAAAAAATTTAAAATACAACTAAATATGTTTTCATTTCAAATACTAGATATTGTCACCAAATTATACAATTGTTTAAGCAAAGCCTATGTCAAACTGGCAGTGTGTGATACCTTTTTCTGCAAATATCATTCCGGATAACTGGTTTCCAGATAAATGGTTCCATACTGTATTTAAATTCCCTCCTCAGCATATACAGATTGAAATCTAAAAATTTATGTCCTAATATTTTGTTAATTTGCAGTTTTATTTGTTTCATTTGCTACTTTGAAGTAAACAATAAATAAAAAAAATAAAAAAATCAATAATCTAAATTTCACTCCTGCCTTTGAAAATTTCTGATCTCATTTTTGCTCACATAGTTTAAAATCTAATTTTTTTAATCCTATTTACTGCCTTGAAGTAACTATAAACTATTGTTCATCCAAATTTACACCCTGACAAAATTTTTACTTCCGTCATTTGCCTGAACCCCAAACACACAAATTTTAAATTCTTTAATTTATTTCTTGCAGAAAGGATAAATAAAACAATTATTTTTCAATAATTTGTAAACAGTTCTATGCTGTACTCTTAAAAAAATTGGAATAACAAAATATTTTATGTTTTCTCCATCGGCTATGGCCATTAACTTTAAAAAGTTGACGGTAAAAAAATAGAGAATACTAGCCACTAACCAGATTTCCTAATTTTTATGTTTATATGCCAGTTAAAATGAGTGTTCTGTTACTAAAAAATGTTTTTATATATTTTTAGCATCAACCATGTCTTACATGTTGGAGCATCTTCACAATGGATGGCAAGTTGATCGTGCAATTTTATCCGAAGAAGATCGTCTTGTTGTCATTCGGTTTGGTCATGATTGGGATCCTACTTGTATGAAGATGGATGAGACTTTGTACAAAATAGCCCAGAGAATTAAAAACTTTGCAGTCATTTATCTTGTTGACACGACAGAAGTTCCAGACTTTAACAAAATGTACGAGTTGTATGACCCATGTACCCTGATGTTCTTTTTTCGAAACAAGCATATTCAAATTGATTTGGGAACTGGTAACAACAATAAAATCAACTGGGCAATTGAAGATAAAAATGAAATGATTGACATTTTAGAAGTTCTTTATAGAGGTGCAAGAAAAGGCAGAGGTTTGGTGATTTCTCCTAAGGATTATTCTACAAAATACAGATATTAATCTCCTGTATCTTTTCCATATACTGTTTTCTTCACTCGCATAATATGTACATTAAATCATTATAGCTAATGGGAATTGCTTTGTTTTGTAAATATATATGTATGAAAAGTGTCATGATTTATATATGTCTAAAATGTAACTGGGTTTTTGAATAAACATTTCACATGTTCCCATGATCTCATTTTATGTATTAATATTTTGTGTTTCACATATTAATATATGGATTTATATAATTGTAGGTAGGTGATATGCAAAACGTTAATTTATTGAAATATTCAAATAACAACGGATCTCTGAAATAATACTAACTTTGATTTAATTTCTTAAAGACAATTTTACAATACTTTATAACTAGCTTCTTCGAACATACTAGGGTTAACACTTAAAACATCTAATCTGTTGAGTATTCTAATTATGCCTAATATAGCCAACTAGAAAGGATAGCCCATCAAAAATGATAGAAAATGTGATATATAGATATACTATATGCAACACATGTGCAGATAAAAAAAAAAAAATTTAAAAACAAAACACATTTATGAAAAACAATGTATAATGAAATAAAAATGTGATTAAAGTGTAAATCATCTAAGAGCTGGCCTTGCTCTTCAGTATCTTCGGCATACATTTTTAACTGTCCTGCCTCTTTACATCTTGAAATAATTACATAAAGTTGTCCATGAGAAAAAACCAGTTCTTGTAAATGCAGTTAGACTGTAGAAAATGTTTATCCTTTTGACTTATTTATCATATTTGCAAATGACAGTATAAATGGAAATTTCATTCATATCAATTTGCTTCAAATGAAAAAATACTACCATAAATTATTGAAAATAAGTATTTCCTTGTTAAACAAACACATTCTATATTACATCTCTATTTCATTATTAGCTTTCCAATCAAAGAACAGAACAAACCTCATGAAAAACCGTTGCTGCTTTGAGTTGCCATTATCGTCTGAATAACCAAAAAACTATAAAAACCATAGAGGTAATTCAGTGTTGAATGAAAGCCAACATCAGTTCCCTTTTCTCGTGTAGACTATTTCGTGGTTCTGCGACTGGCAGTGCATTATTTTACCGTCATTAACATTGTATTAAAAAAGGCAATGTAGTTATTCAATGCATACATTTTTTTATGTGAACAATTCTAAAAAATGAATGTCTCACCATAACAGCTCTGTGCTTCTTTACATTAGGAAAATGAAACACTGTTTCTGAAATGGTTTAACGATAGTGCAAACAGGGTTCGCACAGACTCCTTAGACTCCTTGGAAACTCCTTAGAAATGAAAGCATTCCCAAGTAGTACTTAGAACTGCTTAGATAAGCAAACCACTACTTAGAAACTCCTTATATTCGGCTTCGGACGCAAGCGATATTGCTGCCGAGGAAAAAAAATCGTGATTGTAAAACGCACCGTAAATCCTTTATGCACGTCATTCATCTGAAGCACAGCATTGATTGGGTAGGGTAATCTTAATAGCAGGGAAATCACTAGGTCCGTTTTTCAATTATTAGGTCCGTAAAGTCCGTTTTTCGACACTGTTAGCCGACCTTTATTTTAAATTTGATCGATGTTTGACATTTAGCCAAGAATCTCGGAAAAATCGCGTTTTCCGCAAATATGTTCCAAAAAATACCGTCAAATTTCGTCAATCGATCGTGGAAAAAATTAGTAAATTTTGTCAAATGATCGTGAAAAGACGCAAATTCTCAAAAGACAGCGAAAAAACGCGAATTTACTCAAAGGATCACGAAGAAACGTGAATTTCGTTAAAGATCGAGAAAAAAAAGCAGATTTCCTCAAAAGATTGCATAAAACGCGAATTTCCTCAAAAGATCGCAAAAAACACGCGAATTTCCCCAGAAGATCGCGAAAAACATGCGAATTTCCTCCAAAGATCGCGAAAACACGCGAGTTTCCCCAGAAGATCGCTCAAAACACACGAATCTCCTCAAAAGATCGCGAAAACACGCGAATTTTCCCAGAAGATCGCGAAAAACACGCGAATTTCCTCAAAAGATCGCGAAAACACGCGAGTTTCCCCCAGAAGATTGCGAAAAACACGCGAATTTCCTCAAAAGATTGCGAAAAACACGCGAATTTCCTCAAAAGATTGCGAAAAACACGCGAATTTCCTCAACAGATCGCGAAAAACTCGCAAATTTCGTCACAGGATCGCGAAAAACACGCAAATTTCATCATAAGATCGCGAAAAAATGCGAATTCGTCAAAATTTCATCTTTGAAGGAAGCGATTACAGCTGTTCTAAAAGAATAAATTCAAAACTTGTTATATTTTTTCTTGTATCTGACCTAAGTGCCATTCTTTTTTTTTTTTTTTGCCTTATAAAATTTTCTTTAAGATGTATCATATATGTGATATACATAAGTGTTTGGGGTTTGACTAATCTCTATTTATATATGGCCTAGGGGTGTTTCTAGTCCGAATTTTCCGAAAATGTAACGCATTCATTTTCGAAAATTTTAAAAAATCGGTCACCAATCCGAAAATTCGGATATTTGGTCGCCGAAAAAAATAAATGTTGTCAATCGTTTGCAGAAAAATCGCCAATTTCGTCAAAAGATCGCGGAGAAACGCAAATTTCGTTAAAAAATCGCGAAAACGCCTTTAAATTTCGTCAAAAGATCGCGAAAAAACGGCAAATTTCATCAAAAGATCGCGAAAAAACGGCAAATTTCATCAAAAGACCGCGAAAAAACGGCAAATTTCATTAAAAGATCGCGGAAAAACGGCAAATTTCATCAAAAGATCGCGAAAAAACGGCAAATTTCGTCAAAAGATCGCGAAAAAACCCACAAGTTTCGTCAAAAGATCGCGAACAAACCCACAAAATTCGTCAAAAGATCGCGAAAAACCCCACAAATTTCGTCAAAATATCGCGAAAAAACCCACAAATTTTGTCGAAAGATCGCGAAAACCCAAAAAGTTCGTCGAAAAATCGGTAAATTTCGTCAAAAGATCACAAAAAACCCACAAATTTCGTCAAAAGAGCGCGTAAAAACCCGCAAAGTTCGTCAAAAAATCGCGTAAAAACCCAAAATTTTCGTCAAAAACTCGCGAAAAAACCCACAAATTTCATCAAAAGATCGCGAATTTCGTCAAAGAGCCATGGAGAAAACGCATAGCTAATGTTGGGAGTGGATTTCCCCCCCCCCCCTCTCTGGTGTAAATTTTTCAGAAGATTTGCTGTAAATTTCAGATTTTTTTTTTTTTTTTTTTTTTTTTTTTTTTAACTCAGAATCACTCCTGTGACATGACCATTGGTCACTGCATAAAACAGTAGATTGTCAATTTTGTATTTAATCTTACGAAATCAGTAAGCAACATATTGCGAACACTGTGCAATTTCAGTACTAACAATTAGATTCTAATAGAGTAAAATTTGTTTTTGAAATGTTTTTCTCTCCAAATTGGGCATTAAAAATTGGAGTGTGCATACCACATAACGATGCAGCACATAAAAACAACAGCAACAAAAATGGCAAATCTTTAAAATGTTTTGGACTTCTTGGATTTTTTGGGTACTCCTTGGATTTTTTCTTCCCAACTCTGTATGAACCCTGTGCAAAACATTAAACTTTTCTAATAAAAAAGTATGCTGAACAGACGTAATTTAAGATAGAAGAAATAAATGTAAAAAAAAAAAATATTGAAAGACATGCTTTCATTAAAATTCACAAAAATGTAAAAAAAAAAAAAAAAAAAAATTTTTTTAGGCTTGAAAAGTATTATTTTCTCATATCCAAGAAAAAAAAAAATGAAAGGATGGGCGCCAATGCAATTTATGATATTATATACGTATGTATGTAAAGTTGGCGCCCACGCTTTCATTTTTTTTTTCCTTGGGCGTGAGAAAATAAAAATTTCTTTTTAAGCCCAAATATTATTTTCTGCTTTTTAGTGCATAAAAAAAAAAAAAAAAAAAAAATCTAAATTTTTGTGAATTTTAATGAAAGCATGTCTTGCAAAAATTAATAAAAATTACATTTATTTTGTTTTTAATTTTTTAGTCTTATTTTAGATTTATTTTCTTAATTTTTTAGTTTTATAGTGCTTTATAGAAGCTTTAATATTTAATGTTTAAACTTTTCATCCTCCCTCTTAGTACGAAACAAGACAATTTGGTACTTTTTGACTATAGGGGCCTTGACTTTTCTTTAAAAAGATATGTGTAATTCGGGCATCAGAAAGGGAGATTTGTTCTCAAATCATACAAACAGCTATGAAAACAAACTTTATGAGCTTTTTTGTTTGTTTATATATGTATTTTATGTACAAATTACTTCTGTTTCTGTATAAATTTAAATAAATGGCTTCTTTATGTTAAATAAATTGTATAAATATTGAAAAAATGTGTTCATGCAAAATGAAACAGTGAAAATATGTCTAGTTTAAGATAAACTATAGTTCATCTTACCTACCTGCCACTAGGGGCTAAAGTCCACCCACTATAGATACGAGCGGTTAATTCCCAAATTGGCTCAGCCGAGCTTAGCAATCTGATTGGCTAAAACTGATATTTATATAGACGAACCGTTAATTCCCAAATTGGCTCAGCCGAAGTCACCAATCTGATTGTTCGTTAATATTAATATTTTGTATTACTTTACTGTGATTTTGATCAAATTTAACAAAATAAATCAATTTAAGTCATTATAATTGGATTCTATTTTACATTACACTACTACATAAGAAAATAAATATAATTTTCTACTATATAAATATCAGGTTTAACCAATCGGATTGCTGAGCTCGGCTGAGCCAATTTGGGAATTAACGGCTCGTGTTTAACGAGTTTAGATTCCTGCAGTTTGGGTCCAGGTAACCCGTTTTTTCAAAAAGTTAGTTCTGTATATTCTTTCAGATTAAAAACTATACATATTATAATAAACATAGATGTTTGTCTGCGTATGATGTTTCCTGAAGAAAGCACATAGCTGCGACATTTGGCAGGAAAGTACCTCCCTATCTGAAGTTATGTACCTCGAACCCAGTGTTAGGATTTTTCCCGCATTTCGTGGCGAAATTTCTACATTAGTAAAAGGAATCCGGGATTCCTACAGTTATTTTTGAATTATTTTCGAATTTTGTATGCGATTTTTAGCGTTTTTTCGTGTTTCGTAGCCATTTTTTTTGACATTCGTAAAAGGAATCGTGTTTCAATCTAAATAATATACCTAAATATACTGAATTTTTTCCTCTGAAAATTTTTATGCGATTTTTAGAGTTTCTTCTGGTTTCGCGGCATTCTTTTGATATTTGTAAAAGAACTCGATTTCAATCTTTTAGCCCAATGCAGTAAATTTGACAAAATTTGCGATTTTTTTCCGCGATATTCACGATTTTCTTTTCAACAATCGTTTGACAAAATCCATGTTTTTCTACCGCGATCCTTTGACGAAATCCGCGATCTTCCAACGAATTTCGTGTTTTCTTTCCGGGACCTTTTGCGAAATTCGCGATCTTTTGACGAAATCCGCGATTTTTCAACGAAATTTGCTTTTTTTCTTTTAGCGAAAGTCGTATTTTTTCCGAAATCTTTCGATGAAATTTGCGTTTTCTTTCCCCTTTCCTTTGATGAAATCCACGTTTTTACTTGGATCCTTTAACGAAATTTATTTCCTTCTGCGAGCGATTGACGAAATTGATTTTTCTTACGCGGTCATTTGTCGAAATTCACGCGACCGATCGACAAAATTTGCGATACCTTTTCGGAACCAATTAACAAAATTCGCGATACCTTTCCGGAACCAATTAACAAAATTCGCTACTTCTTTCCGCGACCTTTTGATGAAATTTGCAATATTTTTCTTCGATTGTTTATCGAAATTCGTGATTTTTTTGCGAAATCTTTTGACGAAATTCACTATTTATTTCTGCAATCTTTGTCACAAAATTTGTGATTTTTTTTTTTCAACGACCAATTGAAGGAAATAGCTACACTATATTGCCATTAATGACCGGCAACTTTCAATTTTAGACATTTTGTCGAATATTTAGAAATATAAGTGACAGATTCTTCTGGAATTTCAGGATTAAAAAGAACAGGTATGACCTCATATTTAGCAATGTCGATTTGTTAAGGGGGGCAATTAGGGGACCAACAGAAAATGAAAGAAAAAAAATAATACTTGGGATCACCCTGCAAAATAAAATGCACCAAATGATCTACCGCTACCGATTATAAATAAACAGATATTGTGCAATATGTGTATTCTTTTGTGTAAGAATAGCACGTATATTAATAGAGATATAGCGATTTATTTAAAAAAATCTTGCATGTTTTTTGCTTATAACATGCAGGGTTTTCAACCAAATTTAACTCAGGTTTCAAAAAAATTGAAAAAATATAGTGTAATTGGAATATAAACATATTAAATATTTTAGGAAATATGAGCAGTTGTATGAAATAATTTTCATATGCGCATGCGCGAACGATAACAAGAATCATTTTACATAATTTAATAGTCAACTCTATGAAGCAACTTATTAAAAAAAATCTAGTCAAATATCATAAAAATTCAGAAAAATATCGGCATTAAAGTGAGCAAATTTTTAGTTGTTCTCTAAAAGCAGCTGAATGATAAGGGATTTTACACAAATAGTAGACTTGAGGCGGCTTTGCTCCGGCCGGGGCGGGATCACGCTTACATTTTTTCTCTACATAGTCCAGATGGGGCGGAACTGGATTTAATTTTTCCTAGGATATGTCGGCCAAGCAATATGATTTGGAAAAATTGTATAAGGGATAATGCACACGTGTTAACGGAATCATTGGAATGTTCTTCTCAAATTCCTTGATCAACAATGCGAAACTTTCTGACATATTTTCTCTAAATGTAAAGGCATTAACACTAAAACGCCCGGAAATTTTGCTCAAGTTTCATAAACATATTTTACTCCAAAATTTTTGCTTAAAATTATTTAACCTATTTATTTAACGTAAATCTGCGTTTTTAAAATTTGACTTATTTTGTGAAAAAATTTCTGGTTCCAGTTGACTTTTAATCATATGGTCGGAGTCGAATCGACTCCTTCCGGGCGTTCTAGTGTTAAATAGGCTGGTCTGACTATTGAAGCGTTTTGGAATCGAATAGCGGTTTCCATTTTTTGATAAATGAATTACTTAACGAGTTATAAGCGATTCTTGTTACATGACGGCAGATTTTTCTCCTTTTCCGTGTTATCGTGTCCCAAAATTCGATTCAAAACGCCAAATTTGACAGTATTTTCTCATAGATATCTTGCCTTTATCAAAAAATGGAAAATGCCATTCGAATTCATAGCTTCGGAATAAGAACACATGCAATTTTAATCGTTTCCGAACAAAAATGAATTCTGAAATGTGTCAGAAAGTAGCTCTTTTGGATTTGAGAACAGCCTTAATAAATTACAGTAGAGCCTCTTTTATCCGAAACTCTTTTAACCGAAAATCTCGATTAACCGAAATCCATCTTTAAAGCCTTTTTTAAAAAAAACTATCACATTCTTTGTGTGCAAAATCCCTTTTGAAAGGTTTAAAAAATATATTCCTTGTGTGCAAGCGGTCCTTTCCGACCGACGAGTACATATGAATATTTTCGATTCCCTTTCATAGAATTCCTTTGAATCAGGGGCGTCGGTATGGGGGGGGCCTCCCCCCCCCCCTCAATATATGTGAAGTTGGGAAATTTGAGCTTAGAGTTGGGAAATTCTAGATTTTTGTGACAATTTCTTTTTTTTAAAGTAATAGTAAAAAAATTACGAAATTTTTATTGTTTTGGTGATTATGTTTCTGAGTACTGTAACAGTAAACAAGTTAAATTATCAAAAGAAATTAGCCGCACTCAATTTATCATTGTATTTTTCAGTTATACAAAAATATTATACATCTACCAGAACTAAATTTCTCTACTCCTGTCCATCAACAGCTGACTATCCAGTTCCTTTATTTCTTCCAAAACTTTGTTCCTTTCCCAAAAATTTCAACCTACCTCACTTTCTCCTCCTAAAACAGAATCCGGCTATTTTAATCCAAATGGATTGCATCTTCTTTTGAAAATTGGAGATCACTTGTAGTATAACAGAAAGGAATGTAGTCACCTACTTGAAACACAGCTGGACAAGAAGATTTGATGAGTTTTCACAAATTGCAATAATTTTTTAACTAATTTCCCGATTTTTGGGCAATATTTTACTCATTCTCGTGATTTTTTGCCACAAAAATTAGTTAACCCTTCAAAGTCAAGAAAAGGGCGTTATATGAGCAAATGTAAATATAAGAAGAATTATAGTTTAGATAAATTTGTCACATTTTACTTTTATTTGTGTGTTTGCGAAATACATATTAGTCCTGTTCGTTTATATTTATGGGTGTGTGTGAAATTTTAAGCCAAAAGTCCAGTGTTGTGTGTTTAAAGCTGTTCTAAAAAATTACTATAAATATCAGACCGAAAGAACCCTTCATAATAGGAAAAGAGTTTTCGTGGAAGATTTTGGAGCATCTAAAAATCCATTCGAGGATGATAAAGGTAAAAAAAGGACGATTTGAATTTGGAAAGAAATATACTATGAAAGCTGTCCATCATCTGAAGAAAAAATCGACATGCACAGTAACTCTGACACGTTGCACTTGAATAAAATTTTGAAGAAATAAAGATTTCTTTATAGACAAGTTCACAAACAATTATGAATATTGGGGTATGACTTAAGAAGCTGACTTCCGAAAGCGCGGTAGGAAAACGGTTTCACCAAAGAGAATAGATAAAAATAATAGCACAGCAATGAATATTGATTTCAGGAAATAATTAAAAGAAATGCGAGAAAATTTCGGCAATTTAGTAATGAGCTTAAATGATAATGTTCCCCATATCAGGAGAATATTGCACCAATATATTTCATATTTAAATTTCAATTGTGCAAGGCAAATTTGAGTATCACTAACTTAGAAAAGTTAATAATGTTTCCGCCTGTATATGAGAAACGGATGTACATGACTTGTAGAGTCAAATAGAAATAAACCAAATCCTAACTGACTAGCTGCTATCCGATTCACCAACTTTTCAGCCGATTTTAAACCCAACTTTTTCCCGTTCAAAGGGAGAAAAAGGTTGTCGTTGCTAAAGTTGGAGGAAAACCAGTACTACTAGTACCAGCCGTTAATATTTATTGCCTATTCGTATCAATCGCTTATCTCTGATTGGCTGAAATGTTGAAAGTTGGGGGGAAAGGCGCGGCTAGCGCATACTTTTTTAGAGCAGTGGATAAAAAGTTGGGGATATTGCTGTTTGCTGTCACACTGGGTGTTGAGAAAATATTTCACGAAAAGTTGGAGGAAATCAAGAGTTGTTCAAAAATTGCTTGAAAAATTGGTGAATCTGATAGCAGCTTTAAACAAACCTTTTACTCATACCATGAAATTCAAAGGCTATTTGGGTCATGCCGTCAAACTATATACTCATATCTTAACATTCAGAGAAGCTTATCTTTATGGCGTTGCATCTAATGAAAGAATTTTTAGTCAAATAAAAATTAAAAATATATATATATTACAAACTACAATGAGGGATGACAGGCTTGACAGCCTATAATGCTTTCAAAATGTGAAAGTCAAATAGTGGATTTTATTAAACTGGATGATGTTATCATCAGGTTGGCTTCTTTGAAGACAAGAAGAATTAATGTTAAATTAAAACACTTCGGGTGTGCCAATCCCAAAACTTTATTCTATCCCATTATGTTAATACCTCAAAATTTGCAACCACAATGCTAAAATTAAATAATAATTCTATGGCCATAATAATGAATTCTAAAGTTATAGATTCGTTTAATTGTGTTCATTTAAAAAGGAGATAGAAGCCTTGCATTTTTCAAACAAATCATTGAATTTCGGCACACACCCTGTTAGATGCAACGAAAATTCCAAACCCAAAGAACACAAAAGTAATACCTTTGGACAGTAAACACCCAAGCCCAATAAGGAAGTGCAACCGAATATGAAGTTTGACTAAATTCCGTGCATTAGTTTTTCAGATATAGCTAACGCGAAAATCGTGAAAAATGCTGCACAGCAGTGCCACCTGTTATATAATATACACAAAATCCTAATAAGCACCAAATTATGTCTAGGTTTAACAGAATATGAAGTTTGATCAAATTCCGTGCAACAGTTTTTGAGAGATAACTATCGCTAAAATTATGTAAATCGTGAAAAATGCAGCTTAGCAGCGCTACCTTTCGGGCGATTTACACCAAAAACTAATCAGCATTAATTATTATCAAGATATAACTGAATCTAAAGTTTTATTAAATTCCGCGCATTAGTTCTTGAGATAGAGCACCCACAAAATTTGTGTCACATATACACAGACAGACATTTTCTAAAAACAGTCAAATCGTGTTCAGGACCTGCATGTTTGTTTTTTATTAAACAAACCAATAATTAGAATTTTTATGTTTCTAATTTTAAAATTTTTCTTTGGAAAGGAATTTTTTATGCATAAGTTTCATTATCATTATTATACACATTGTGGTACACGTATTATACATACTTTAGTTGAAAGTTGGAAGAATTTGTTTCAAGTTGGGAAATTTTCGAATTCTCCCCCCCCCCGAAAAAATATCTGTAGCTACGCCCCTGCTTTGAATTTAACTTAAGTTCCCGTTAGCTGCGGAGTGCAACAAAGGAAACGAACAAATAAGCAATTCTGAAGCTTTTGAATGTTTTGCAAAAGGTTTAGTATGGCTGGAGCAGCAGAAAGACTGTGACACTGGTGAACTAATAACATTAAAAAACTTCGTGATAGAGCGCAAAGGGAATCGAAACTGCGACAAACAAACATAGTTTCAAACCCCTGTGAAAAGTACTTAATTTCAAAATTAAAATTCAGGTAATTTAGCCTTGTTTCTATTTTTCTATTGCTTTATTTTTATTAAGCACTTGTCACCATAATAAAAAAATATCGCATGTATTTCTCCTTAATCTTAAAATGGAAGCATTCTCGATTATACGAAAATTTCGATTTTCCAAAAGAGGGTCGGTCCCAATTACTTCGAATAATCGAGGTTCTACATATAGAGAAACATTTTCTAAAATCTACATTTTGTTATACCAGCTTCAAAACTTTTTATGTTTTTAACCTTCTTTTATTCTAAACTACATTAATTTTTTAATGTATCTTTATTTGAAATATGTTGAAAAGTCTAAGCGTCTATTTGATCATTGTCTGTTTTGAGAACACATAGAAATGTAAAATATACTGTAAAATTTTCCCATAAATATGTATAAGAATCTTAATTGTACGTCAAGAAAAATCGGAATTTTTTGTGGAAATTAAATAGGACCGGACCGGGTCTGATTTAATCGATATTTGCCCCGGACCGCGCCTGTTTTCACTGATTTCTGTAAGGGTCGGGCCGTGAACTGTAAAAATATAAAGGAGCCGGGACCAGGCCGAACTTTTCATTTTTACAGCGGGCCGGGCCAAGATAGCTTTCATTCGGCCCGGACCCGGGCATGGAAATTTCGGCCCGTGCAGACCTCTAAGCCAGTCTCAACTTTTAGATTAAAAAAATTATTGAATTTTTAAAAGTTGGCAAATTTATGTACAGGCATCCCCCGAATTACGTAAGTAATGCGTTCCGTAAACTTTTGCGTAACTTGAATTTTACGTAAGTCGAATTTGTATTATTGCTTAAGTAAAATTTCGTACGAAACTGCAATATTTATTATATAAATATAATATATACATTATTTAAACAGTGTTATTTTATAAATAAAGCAGCATGTAGCAGTATTGATTTAGATGTAAACTATGAAAGTATGAAAAAATACAAAAAACAAGCTGAAAGAACACTTTTCAAATAAAAAATATCTTGTGTAATATGGGATTTATAAATTTAATATTGATGAATCAATTTGTATCAATTTTGAATCTACATCAAACGGCTATGTGAAGAATCAACATCAAACGAACAGCTGAAGTTAGTAGAAAAAATACTCTCATTCCTCTTCATCGAAACTTTAAAATTAGGTTTCGCTATGGTTTGAATTCAGCTAACAAAAGTAACGATTAAACAGAGTTTTTTCTTTTTCTTTTTGCCTCATTTTAATCAGTTTTGTGTTTGTTTTGTGTTTTGTTAAAGATTTGATTGTGTATCCCATTAAAAATATAATTATATCGAATATATAAAACTAAATTATTGTTGTGGTTTTTATCAACATATTTTATTTATAAAACAATTATCAAAAATATGCAAATGCGTATGAAACGCGCTATATGTTCATAAATCTAATTTTCGGGATTTATTACGTAACTGCGAATTTACCTAAGTCGAGGGATACCTGTACTTCCTGCTCATATAAAACAATACATTTAAATGTGTATACTTCTTTCTACATGCTCATAGAATATTAAATTGAAAAGTAGATAGACATCGTCATATTTAAATAGATTTATCTATATATGTTCATACTATATTATATACATGAATAAATAAAAACCAATGTACCTCAAAAAACAGTATGCATTCAATTGATATTTTCACCCTCAAACAATATTTACTTATAAAAAGATGAAAATTTTTATGTCCGTTTAACAATTAAATAGATAAATTGCTTCAAACGTATGTAACATGAAAATGCAAATGATTGAACTCTGCACTGATTAAAAGCTGAACTTCGAAAAATATGAACGTTTGCACTCTTATAACATAATACATTTAAGTTGGTGATCAGCTTTGCGTATATTTAATACTATACAGTGAATTAGATGTATTTGGTCAGTGCAGAAGTTCTACCCTTTTTTTGGCGGAGAATACAAAAAGTTAAGCACCTATGAATTCACGTATGTACCATCATTATGTATGACCTCTTGCCATCTGTCTGGCAGTAAGTGAATTTCACGCCGATAAAACTCCTCTGTTTTAGAAGCAAAAAACTTTTGTTTCGCCATTTTTACAGCCTTCACGTTTCTGAAGATTCGACGAGCAAAAGCGTTGTGTAACGATCGGAAAAGGTGATAGTCCGAAGGTGCAAGGTCGGGTCTATATGCCGGGACGTAGCTACAGGCAGGCGCGGATCCACGGGGGGGGGGCTATCGCCCCCCCCCCCAAAAAGTATAAATCCACCGCTTATCACGAATTTCAACAAATGGTCGCCGAAAAAAAAAATCAATTTCGTCATTCGTTCCCAGAAAAAAATCACCAAATTCGTCAAAGGATCGCGCAGAAAGCGCCAATTTCATCAAAAAATCGCGAAAAACGCGAAAAACGCAAAAAAATCGCGCATTTTGTCAAAGGACCGCGAAAAAAACGCAAATTTTGTCAAAAGATAGCAGAAAAAAACATAAATTTCGTCAAAAAATCGCAGAAAAAACGCGCATTTCACCAAAGAATCGCGGATAAAACGCAAATTTTGCCAAGAGATCTCGGAAAAAATGCGAATTTTGTGAAAGGATCGCGAAAAAAATAAGCAAATTTCGTCAAAGAATTGCTGAAAAAACGCGAATTTTGTCAAAGGGCTGCGAAAAAATGCATATTTAGCGCCAGGAGGAGATTCCCCGAGGCACGGATCCAAGGGGGGCGATTGGTGCGGTCCCTCCACCCCTAAGATATAAATCCAACGCTTTTAACGGCAGTTTTCGTGGAACAGGCAGACAAGCAAACGAAAACAAACACTTTTCGGGTGTCAGTGGTAAACTCACTGACGTTTCGCCAATTAATGAACAAAAAGAATTATAACCTGTCAAAAGGCATATGGCGCCATAATTTTTGACACTATGGGTTGAGGTGGGGGTCGATGCTACTTCGTGTACCTTTTGTTGAATTTCTACAACAGAAAACTGACACCGTTATGCGGATCCCTTTAAAGTGTGGGTCAACTTTTTCATCTTTTCAAAGAAGCTGCACTTCTAATTTCTGTATAATATTTTTGCAGAGAGCTCTTTTGCTTGAGAAAAGAATGGGATTCGTAGCAATTTTCAAAGAAAGAAAGAAACAAGAAAAAGAAAGGGCCTTTTAAAACTTCAAGCATCTTAATATTTTCTGAAAAAAGCCACTAATGTTTAAAAAAATGTACTGCTATTGCCACCCACATTGGTGAATTTCAAGGGGTATTTGATGAATGAATAAAAAAGGATTATGTCTTAGTCAGTTAAAAGCTAAAATGCTTATGGTGTGTTAATTTTTTTAAAGCCAACTTTGTAAATCAGTTCTTCCTTTATGTATTTACTTAATGAAAGTCCTTCTAGGTGATTTGAATAGAAAATACCGCCCTACTGTCACCCACCATTCATTGTTTGGTTTACCATTTTTCGCTGTCTTTCTACCTCTTGTAGAGAAGCTATGGAAACAGACCTAGGTCTCAGTAACAAATGTTAACCTTGATGGACTAATAATGAGTAAATTATGAAGAAGCATACGCACCGCTTAGATGACACAGTTTGACGTTTCAAGGATGTTAAGTCCCCATGAGATTTTTATTCAGTCCCTTTTTTGAATAAACCGATAAGATATATAATTACCAGAGTAAAAATTAAAAGAATAAAAATAAGACATTTAATAAATAAATTCTATTGTAACATTTTAATTTTTCGGCACAATTAGTAATAATAAGTCATATTTTGAGGAGAGGAGGCTTATGTAATAGGGTGGGCCAAAGAAAACTTTTTTTCGATTTTCGATGATGGGTAGCACGGAAAAGTTGTCACTGGTGGCACTAAGTTCACACAAAAAATTGAGATTTTTCGGATAATTCCTTCATTTGCCTCAAACGGCTTGAAGTTTGGCTCAAATGCTGATTTTTGAACTTTTTTAGCAAAAGTTTAGAAAATGTTAAATTTAAGTTTTTTTAGCTGAATTTACTTGAAGTGTCATGTTTAGTGTACGAAATGTTTAAATAAGCTCAAATTATGTATTGTTTAATAGTTATATGCATTTTGAATTAAGTGACTTTTATAGCTTTTTCGCGTATAAGTGAGCAAAAATTGCAGGAATTGTGACAACAGGGAATAAGGATCTCGTCATCGGTAAAGACTTGGTCAGGAGGCAGAAAAAGAAACTTGGAAAGAAGATACAGGAGGAGGAAGATCTTAGAGGAAGAAAAATTACAAGCATCTTTTTTGATAGTAGAAAAAATAAAACGATCTTCATAAAAAGGGGGGACTAGCAGCATCGTTGACATAAAGACGAAAGAAATATCACCATATTATCTGAACGTGGTTTGGAATATTTAGGTCATTTGACACCTCCTTCTGACCACTGCGGAGAAATAGCAAAATTATTATATATATTTTTAAGCCAGAATAAAGACTGTTTTGGAAAAAAACAAGAAGAGAACTGCAACATTTGATATGTATTCTTCATACGAACGAGCTCCCACTCTAACAGCGACATCAACTGTCTAAACTAGCTGGTAGAGCCACCTGGCCTAAGAACTTTACCAACTGAAACGGAGCTAGATTAACAGAGTACTCAAATCTTCAGCCTTTTGCATTTTTGATATCCATGAAACAGGAATGGACTTTACTCATATGACGTCAGTCGCGGGTAAGCAAGAGAAAAACACCAATAGTCGTGAAGAACATCTTAACACTGCTCCCCCTTCCTCCAATAAATAGTCTTTTTCGGAGTATTTTCCCCCGCAGAGGCGTGGCTGTTGCCATTCGTGGGTAAAGTCCATAGGTTCGTAGAAATGAACATGTACATTTTCGCACGCCATTAGGGATCATGTGCTTCGTATTTCTCTCGACGGTGCCGCTTGTTCCTTTTTTTCTATAAAGATCGTGTTATTATTTCTACTATGAAAAATATGGTTGTAATTTTTCATCCTCCAAGATATTCCTCTTCCTGTATCTTCTTTTCAAGTTTCTTTTTCTGTCTCCTGGCCAAGTCTTTATCGATGACGAAATTTTTAAACTTCACTAAAAGTCATAAATCATTCCGTGACTTTTTTTTAACCTGTTGCGTGTACATTTTAAGAAATGTACATATTTTTATATGTGTAACATTATACACAAAAGTTTCGAAAATGCCGGTTAAAAGAAAGCAATTGAAATGAAAAGAGTTATTCAGCGTAATTCTATGTGGAAAAGTCACATAAAAATAACCCAGCTGCCTACGAGCAGTTGCGCGAATAACGATATAACAATAACGCAGATGAACAAAAGTATCAAGTTTGATAGAGGAGTATAGCAGATTACCCATGTGTGCGTGTTACATACGTGTTACAAACCTTTCCCTGATACCATATTAAATAAGTCTGGGCTATGCCAGGCATGCAAGACTTTTAAGGGGATTTGAAGTTTTCTGCCGTTAGCTCGATAGATCCAGTTCCAATTTTTGATTGTCTCAAAGACCGGAGCTACATTAAACAAATCAAAATCGCTCAACACATCCCCGGTGGTTATTCTTTCTCTTTACCGTAGACTCTCTTATTCAATGAATTCTCTTTACTTTTAACATTTCTGAATGGACTTTACCCATGTGACGTCAGCCGCGGGTAAACCGAAGCAAAACACCAATAGGCGTGAAGAACAATCTAACACTGCTTCCCCTTCGTCCAATAAACAATCTTTTTCGGAGGGTATCTTCCCGCAGAGGCGTGGCTGTTGCCATTCGTGGGTAAAGTCCATTATTTTAAAGAACAAAAAAAAAACACGCTGCATGAAAATTTTGATAATTCTGACATCAGATTTACAGATGAGCAGCAGAAAATACTTTAGTTATGCACAGAACAGCTTTCGTCATTGCAAACAAAAGTTACAATTTTCCGTAAGTCAACTTTTATTATTGGAAAAGCAAGAGCTGGAAAAAGTAGGATAATCAAAGAAATTAGTAAAACAATCATAGAGCAGTTAGGATCAGAAGCTGTCATTCTTTTGGCACTAACAGGTACTGCTGCGCTTAATGTCGAAGGAAAGTTAATTCACTAAAAAACCACCGTGTTTTAAATAGTTCGCTGATTTAAAAAGTCAGGCAGAAAGAAATCTACAGCTCGGCATGGATACAGTATTATTTATCTTTATTGACGAATTTTCAATTGTCGTCTTATGGCTGAACTTGAACAAAGATGTCGCAAAGGTACTTTGTTTAAATCCTTGGAGGTATTAGGTAGTTACATCGCGTAAAAGACATCCCTCTATATAAGAAGCATTCTATAAAAGACAGTTTGGCTCTTCGCAGACAAAAAATGCTTAGAGCTTTTGAAAATTGTTTCACATTAACAAACTCATTCAGACAAAATGACGATCAGCAAAGACAGTTTCGAAAGACTCTATATTCCGTTTGCGTGGGTCAAGTTTCAGACTACTCTCATCCCTTATGCAACGGTGAAAAGCTACACTGCTTCCGGCTCAACTTGAATGATTTCAAGATGCTATATGCCTTTTTTCCAAAAACAAGCAAGCGAAAGAAAATAATCAAGAAGTACTTCTTAAATCAAAGTGGTCAATGACAAGCATGTTAGCAGACCACAATAATTAAGTAAGATGTAGTGAAGATGATCACGTGTTTGGACTTCAGGCTGGACTTTTTGCAGCAGTTGGATGCAGAGTTATGATACACACCAATATCTGGATGGAGTGGGGGTACTGAAGCGGTGTACTGAGTACAGTAAAAGATACTGTCTATGACCCAAAATTTCAACTCCCAGGCTTGTCACAGGCTATAATGGTTCATTTTGTTGATTATCATGCCACAAATTAGCATTTGAGCATTACCTGAGGCAACTGACGACTGAATTAAACAGTAACCATGAAAATTAAACTTTTTTTTAAATTTTAAAATGTTATGTGTTAAGTTTATACTCCATGCTCCGACATTTCGGCCTGACGGATACTAGTAGATTTACGAGGTCACTTTCCTTCGTAAGTAAATATAATTACCCTGTTATTCTGATAGAAAGCAATCAGTCTGTGTTTCTTCTTTTAATATAAAAGCATCGGACCTTTAAGATAACGGTGTTGATTTTGTAATTTATGTTGATTTTCCGGTTCACGTCAATCACGGAAGACTGTTATGAGAAAGGAATCGATTATAGTTAAAGGTGTACATCTTTTATAGGAAACTGGAAAACTTTGTTCGATTCTTCAGCATACAAATAGCAATTTCTACAAACTTCATGCCTTTCTTCATTAAACACATTTTTTTAATGTGTCCATCAAATTTGCGTGTTAAAGGGAAAAAAATATGAGAATCCTTTTAAGCATAAAGTATATTTTTATTTGATACCGAACTGCTCTTTTGATAAGATTGCATTTAAATTTCCATTTAACACTAACAGTGATCTCTATGTAAGAAGCTTTTAAAAATGAGATATCACTTTCGAAACAATTTTTTAAATATCATGCAATTTTTTTATGTATATTTTTGGTATCGGGATCGGTTGGTTGGTTGGTTGGTTGGTTGGTGCATACTGAGACCTGTGCTACAACCCGAAAGGGAGGCTTTTGTCTCGGAAGTCCAGCGTTGGGAAAAGCCGAAAAGACAGAAAAAACATGCAAGCAGCAGGAGTGCGAGGTGCAGATCAAAGACAGCTAGGTCAAGGAAGCGGGATCACAAACAGGCAGAACAAGGAAACATCAAAGCAAGTGCGGGAGAGCCAGACGGGAGAAACGGATGAGCGCAGTAACTCCATGGGGAGAAGAAAGGGCGGCCAACATGACGTCGCTATAGCTTGAGGAGGCGGGTAGTTTGAGGGTGAAAAAGAGCTGACGGCGAGGGCCATTGAGATATATGCAGTGAAGCAGCACATGTTCCGGGGTGTCTGGCTCGAAACAATGCCTGCAAAGTGGGGAGAAGACCTGGTTCATACGGAATAGACGCTTTCGAGTGAGGATCATCCTAGCCCTCCATCGGGCAATGAGGACATCAGTGGCCCGGGACGGAGTCCACAGAGAATAAGACCGGTCTGTTGAAAGGTGAGGGTGGGTGGGCGCATAGTCACTATTAAGCCACAAAAAGTCGTTCTCAGTGAGCCAGTTCTTCTTGAAGTGGGAACGTAAGTCCTCCGGGGAAATCCATGGAATAGGCTGACAAAGAAATGGACCATTTCTAGCCAAAGAATCAGCCCCAGGGGCGAAGCTACTGGGGGGGCGTAGGGGGGCGTCTCGCCCCCCCCAATGTCGGCAACCTTGATCACAGTCGGCAAATTCTAGGTAGTCAGTATCGATCGATAAAATTCTGAAACAATCGGGTTTTTTATCAAAATTTCTACGTTTTTTTCTAAAACATACTCTAAAAAACACCAATCCTTAGCATTTGTCTTAATTTCTTTCGAAAATCCAAATTTTGCCCCTCCTTTCTTCGACTTCGAGTGACCGCTGAAAATAAATTGAGAAAGAACCGGGAGAGACTAGTTTCTTAATATACAAAGGGCTCTTTCAGAGAATCCGCAGCGGTTTAGTAGGGTTCTGAACATCTATATGGTCGACTAGCACTGAAGATAAAGACGACTTCGGTGAAGGCATTCATACTAATCGTGGTGTATTGAAATGTGCTGGACAATTGAAACATTTAGTCGATTGTTTAAACGATTGCAAGACGATTATTGAAAAAGTGACCCGATCTGATGAATTAAGTGTTTTCTTGTTCCCTTAAGGAGACCATAGATATAATTGACAGGAAAAAGAAAATTGCCCGTCTGCATCAAATATTTATAGTAAGATCGTGGAAGAAATCGAGTAGAACTGTGGAGAGGTTAGCATTACGGAATGTGGGAATGATTCCATCATTGAACATGACCCAGGAAAAAGGTCTAAAATGAAGTCAGACAATCAGAGACATATTTCATCAGTTTATGTCCATATCAGCCAAAACTCAGCGTATATCCTATAAATGGTTCCATCCCTCAAAATAGACAACGACATTTCAACACCGCTTGGTACAAAAGATCATTCGTTTTTGGAATAATAGCACAGAACTCAATGCTATTTTTGCTTATTTCATGAAGAATCTAGGAGAGAAAAAATACAAAATGCTTCAGTTGAGAGTGGTGTAAACAAAGAGCACAAAATGAAGAACTTATGGAAAAGAAAAGAACAGAAAGTTCACACAACATTTCTCTTCCAACTTCCACCAAATTTGCTGTTTCCTATAGACCGGGAGTCGAAAGCACAGACAATCACCTCATCGAGTTCATGGCTGAAATTCCAGATTTAGATAAAACTCGATACGCATATTAAAATGCAATCGGTCTGCCAAGTCATATCTTGGTGGAAAAGCCTGAAAACCCGATTTTAGCAGCTGACTCGTGCGTTTACTATTGCGTTTTCCTTCTCCCAGTCCTCCATGTTTTCATACTTTTGGGTGCAGGAAAACACAATGGTAAACGTACGAGTCGACCACTAAAATCAGGTTTTCAGGCGACGTTGTTTACGACTCGTACGTTTACCATTGTGTTTTCCTGCACCCAAAAGTATGAAAACATGGAGGACTGGGAGAAGGAAAACGCAATAGTAAACGCACGAGTCAGCTGCTAAAATCGGGTTTTCAGGCTTTTCCACCAAGATATGACTTGGTAGACCGATTGCGTTTTAATATGTGTATCGAGTTTTAACTATTTCAGGAATTTCAGCATTGAACTCAATGAGGTGATTGTACGTGCTGCCGGTTCCCGGCCTACTATTTTGTCAGATTATAATGACGCATAATAACTTACTAGACGAGAGCAAGCGCAAACAGATTATTCTGGAAGAGCAACAGCAACATCTTGCATTCAGCACTGAGATTGTAGCAATCTTGATGGACATTACGCGAATGCGAAATAAACAAGGTCTGCTTTGTGGAAGTGACAAAGACGAAAATGGAAACTTTTGGCAAATTCTGTAACTAATTTCCAGACATAACCCACAACTGAGGAAATGTCTGAGGACACACGTTTAAGGCCACACCACTTAACTTACCATTCCGCTTCATCCCAAAACGAGATGATTGAATTTCTTGCTTCAGCAGTGTGCAAAAGGATAGTCAGAGATATTCAAGAATCATAATTTTATGGAATTATGGCAGACACAACAACAGATGTTTCGCACCATGATCGATCAGCAGTTGTGTTGAAATATGTCGACAAAGATGGAAAAACTCTGATCGTCTTTTGGAAGTTGTAAAAGAAGTCGATAAAACCAATGTCTACTTGCATGCTAGAAATCGCTCATCCTTACGAAGAATGAGCTCGAAATAGAACAGGTAGTTTTCCAGTCATACGGTTTTACAAACAGAATGTCTGGGGAATTCAACGGCACTTAGGACTAGGAGACGTTTTCAGAAATCGGAGGTCGAATTGTGCAATATATTCCTTGTCAATGTCACAGACTCAACACTCTTGTTTCGCATATCTGCAATTCCAGCAATATTATAGGTGATGTTTTTGACGTGCTGTAAGATGTTTGTGTTTTTCACAGCAAGTACTAAATAAAAGAAACCATTAGTAGACAAGCTCAAAGAAATAGAAAATGCTCTTCTCATGCGGAGTCTTTCTAAGGCAAGATGGACTCCTCGAGCGGAATCATTGAAAGCAGTTTGGATCTCATATGAATGTATCCTACAAATTTTGAAATACAGTGAAACCTCCTACAACGGTCACTCCGAACAACGGTAACCTCCGAATACCGGCCATGTTTTAGTATTACCGAATATTTTCCATAGAAATAACATTACACCAAACCTCCGAACAACGAATTCCGAATAACGGCCACCCCACGGCTTTTTTTTCCCGTTATAACTGAAATTGAAAACAATGTGGAGATGGATTTTTTTATTTGACGTCCTTATAATTTCCTTACTAATTTCTAGTGGTTGCTTAGCAAAATCTCGTTTGTAAATAGGTGTGGCAAAGAGGGGGTGAGGGAGACGAAATTTAAGTGAGGAAGCAGTAGTAGACTACTATCAAATGTACTCTTTTTGAATCGCGTGATGATATTTCTTGTCTATGTGTAGCACGTGTTTTACACTGAAAGAATGAGTTCAAAGTGAAAATTTTTTAACTTTAAGTGATAAGTTGAAAGTTATCCAGGACAGCAAAAAAGGTATAAGTGCATGAAAATTAGCTGAAATGACATTTGCGGAAGGACCCAAACAGATGACATTTTGAAAAAAAGTGACTTTGATTTAGAAAAAAACATTTCAAGCTGTAAATTTGGAATCTAAAACTAAGCGTCAAAAGAACTAGTTATGATGAGATTGATAAGTTGCTTTTGGAATGGCTTTCGAACTCTCGAAAGAAAAATCTCTCAATTTCTGGACTATTGTTGCATGAAAGTGCCCGAGACATTGCAGAGAAACTGGGAAATTAAAAATTTTGCACTCACTCAAAAAGATAACGAATTCTACAACCAATCTGTGGAAATGATTATGCATTTAGAGAAAGAGATACGCTTTAAAATAAAAAGAGTGCGAATAACTAGAGTAAAACCTCTCTAAAGCGACCACGTTCCGTTCCAATAAAAATTGGTTGCTCCGATAGGTGATCTCTTAATGGAGGTCATGTTTAAATATAGATTTGAATTGTTAAAAAAGGCTAACAATTAATGCTGCTAAAATTTATTTTCCACATTAGGAAAAAATATGAAAATTTAATTATCAGAACAAAAGTTAATTACGTAAATTAATTATTGCAGAATTTAAAAAACTGACTTTGCTTTGATTTTACGGTTTTATCTCCTTTAATTTTTATTTCCAAGTCCTTTCGAGGTTCAGCACATAAGTGCAATTTTTTTGGACGGGAACAAATAATGACGATTTTATTAATTTACCTATTTCTTTGAAAGTTTCCTGACAGAATAAAGGCAGTGAAGTTTATTGACCATCATCCATAGTTTGTCATCAGAGTTAAATTCATTGCATAAAAAGGCACAAAGGGGTTTAAAAACTTTAAAGTTACTGGAATAAATAAAAATTCTAAACTTAATTTAGAAGTTTGATGAATAATGTGCTCTTCGGAATTATTATTCTAATAAAACCTTCTTCAAGCGACCAGGAAAAAATGGAATTTTTTTCATTTTCTTCAAAGAAATGGGTCGCTCATGGAGGGAGTTCAACTGGGGTGGTCTCTGAATAGAGGTAAAATTAGTATTGAGCTTATGGGAATAAATTTCGTTCCTTGAAAAAAATGGTCGTTCAGAGAGGTGGTCGCACAGAGAGGTTTCACTGTAATTTCTTTAGTGTATAATAATAGTATGTATCTTTTAAATGTAAAAATAAAATAATTTTGAGTCAGTTATCGTTATTTTAATGTAACGTAATTTTGAGGTTTTAAAGTGTGGGACCCCTGAATAACGGCAACCTCCGAAGTAGGGTCACTTCACCGTGCTCCCAATGGTGGCCGCTATTCAGAGGTTTTACTGTAGTTGATTCCTCTACTTCTGTTAGCAAAGCAAAGATCAAGCCACAAGGTTTAAGAAAGAAAATGTTATCGCTTAACTTCATTGCTTCACTGATGTTTCGCAAGAATGTTCAGTACAAGTGCAAGTTAGTTACTGAAACAATGAAGTTGAAGACTCTTAAAATAAACGCTACGAAAACAGCGAAGACTTTTATCAAATCATTAGAAACAATCAACAATGACAATGAAAATATGAATAGGGAAATATAGTGTGCAGTTCTCTTTTAAACCAAGTAAGTTGTTGATCCGTTAATCCCTTGAGGGGCAAGCAATTACGTTTGTGTAATGCTGAATTCCCACCGGAATTTTAGAAAAATGTTATTTCAAATTAAGGAAAAGTAATTTTACAACTTTTTTCCACCAAAGTTAGAAAAGTAAAATTTCATAAAATTTTTCTGGTGCAAATCTTCATTAATCGTAGGTGGGATAAAATATATCCCACTGCCCCTCAAGGGATTAAATGAATTTGCTATATACTAGTATCGACGAAGATTGGCACCAAAGAAGTTAGACGGTAATTGAAACAATCTCTTTGCTCCCGAACTTGTAATGTTGTAACGCATGGAGTTTCAGAAGGTACTGGATACCCTTACAGTGGTGATAGCTGAAAGTCTTAATCCTTTAATCAGCATAATCACACCACTGAATAAAACAATGCATTCTCCCATTACAAGAAAGGAATAAAAAATAAATCTGGTTAAGAAAGCGATAAATGTCTTTCGTGAAACATTGGCAATTCCTGATATGGAAGCATTACATGCAGAGATGAAAGTTTTGTCAGACGTCTGCGCAGAGGCTGAAAGAATGGACGATATTTATATGAAAACAGAACCTTTGGGATACATTCTGTTACTTGAGAAACATGTCAATCGTCTGGCTCTAACTTCTCCAGTCACAGTTGCCTCGAATGAAAGAACAATGTAAATTAAAAATTGTGAACAAATATTTAAAAACAACAATGACCGATCCACGTTTGAATATACTTCTGATGCTTATGTTTGAAAAGGATATTTTGAAATACCTAGATTTGGGCGCTGTTGTGAATAGATGGGCTCGTCTAAAAAAATGGTGGGTTAAAATGCATGTTATGCAATAGCCCAGTAGCAGAAATTTCTCCAAGTGTCTGCGACAGATAATTCAGGGGCAAAAAATAATCTGCAGGTAAAATATTTTTTTAAATGAAGCGTTAATTAATCAAACAATCACTTACCTGTAGCGTTTTTAGGCATTTTATAAATTTTTATTAATAATAATTTTAACTTTTGTATTAAGTAATAAAGAGCTAAACATAGTACGAAGCAAAATAAAAGTTCGATGAAAAAGAATCTGCAAAAGAGAAAAGAAAATCTGCGACGCCCGTCTCCCGTCTCGAACTTTCTGCTACCGGGTGCAATAGATGAACAAAGATGTAATTAAAATAAGTTTTGATTTAATCCTTTTTAAAGTAAATATAAATAACCTGATTCTGCATAAGTTCCAAGTGGCATCTTACTAAAACTTCAACTTGTTTAGTTAATGCGAATTGCAGATTTCCATCTGCACATTCAGCAAAAATTATCAAAATACTTTATGGGAATATTTACAACAATGTAACGTAAGTGAAGGGGTTGTATGTCCATCTTTAAATCTACCTTATATTCTCTTCAATATTCTAAAGTGTAACGTATTCGACGTTCTAAAGTAAAAAATTTGATCTCGATGGGTTAATAATGTTGAATTTTATATAGAACATACCAGATGTACTAAGATGGTTTGACAGGTTTTTAAATTCAATAACTTGCAAATGGTGGCAGCTAATGTAAAAAAATTCTTGCAGGAAGGTTATGTAAGATGTCAGGAGTATTTTTTACAACGATTCTTGATTTTAGTTTAAAACAGCAGCGATACATGGCACTGCTAGCAATAGGTGCTAAATCGGGGCCTGATTTTTTGTTTCTCTTCTTCCTCAGTATTGATGCGAAAGAAGGTATTATATATATGGAGTGGTTCTCAGTCGCCAATGCAATTGTGTTCTTAGGGGCCCACTGATATATTTAATCTCCTTCTTTCACATCAATATTGAGAAAGAGAGAGGCCAAAAATCAGGCCCGGATTTAGCGCCAATTGTTAGCAGCGCCATCTATCACCACTATTTTAAACTAAAATCGATAATCGCAGTAAAAAAATTCCTGACATCTTACACACTTCTCCTGCAAGAATTTAATTTTATAGCTGTCACCATTTGCAAGTTATTGAATTTTAAAATCAGTCAGTCCGTTTTAGGACACCGGGTAGATGCATATATACAGACACAGAAACGTACTTTAAAAAATATATATATATTTATTTATTACACACACACACACACACACATATATATATATATTATATACATTTAAGTTAGTCGGCAAAATCGTCATATACGCCCCCCTAATAAATTCTGCTTAAATACGCCCCTGATCAGCCCTCTCATTCGGGATGATGCCCTTGTGAGCGGGACACCAGACCAAGGTGATGGAGTAACCCATGTCGCATCTGGATGATATACTATGGATCAGGTGGAGAATAACCTTGGGCGAACGAAGAGAGTAGAGGACTGACAGGCTGTCTGTCAAAAGAAAGACTGTTCTATTAACCGGGAGCAGATGAGTAACGGCCATCCACCGGGCAATCGCCTCCGCAGTAAAGATGGAGTTGTAATGCGGGATCAAGGCAGCAACTGCGCGGTTAGAGTCAGCGTCAACTGCCGCCAACGACGTCTTCGCATAATCTTTGGAGGCATCTGAAGATAAAACAGCACAGGAGCGGTGGGCCTCGCGCCAGCGGGCCCACTCGCCAACCAGCACACGGTCCGGGAGCGAGATGTCCTGAAAGGGGTGACCCTCAGTGATGATGTGGAGGGACAGGTGCTGAGGAGGAGGAGGCCAGATGAATCGGATTATCTGGGATGAATCAAAGCCATATGAGACAGTCAACTCGTCGCAGAGGCGAGACCATTTGGATCCAGGTCCAACAGGCAGAAGAGACCTGAGAGATTCGCTGAGTGCGAGGCCTGGGGGCATGGCGAGCTGCCTTAAAAGAAAGGTCTTGGCCAGGAACAGGAGCCGGCTTTGGATAGTGGTCTCGCCAGCTTCACGGCGGAGGATCGGGATAGGAGTACACAAAGGAAGACCGGTAGCGGTGCGGAGAGCAGCATAATAGATTTTCTCCAGAGTCGTCATGGCAGTCTTTTTGCAGTCGAAGAAAAGCGCACTTCCATACTCGATGAGGCTTCTCACGAGGGCGTTGACAATACGCAACAAGTGCGTGCTAGCCACGCCTCTAGAATGACTGCCACAGCCTTGATGTAGTTGAGACGGCGAAGAGCTTTAACCCGGATCATCGAGAAGCGTTGGCGAAAGTTGGGGGTGCGGCTGATCCAAATTCCCAAAATTTTCACAGTGGCGCTCCATGGGACCTCCCGCCCAGCAACTATCGGAGGGATACCCGGGTCGCGGCGACGCGTGAAGTTGATGGCCAAGCACTTTTCGGGAGAGATTCTCAACTTGTTGGCCGCACACCACGTGCCTATCCTCTGAAGTGCATTATTTAACTTGTCTCGTGCACGACCCTCGTTGGGGCCGATGACGTACACAATAATATCGTCGGCATAGACTATGAGAAAGATGCCGTCTTCCAGGATCTCCACGATATCAGCCAAGTAAATCAGAAAGAGGAGGGGGAAGAAAACACTCCCCTGGGGGACACCATGACAACAAGGGTACCCCAGAAGTAGCCGACCTCCACCTAATATGGATCCGACGATCCGTGAGAAATTCTGCAATCCAACGACCCATACGTCCGCGAATGCCCAAGGACGCCAACTTGTAGATCAGATTATCGATCCAAATCGAGTCATAGGCCGCCTTGATGTCCAAGCACACGGCAGCCACGAACTGGTTGAGCTCCCGTGCATGGCGCACATGGCCAACAAGAGTGCACAGGGCCGTAGTGCAGTCCCTAAAGGGAAGAAAACCAAATTGGCTAGGAGGGAAAATATTTCGCATGCCCGTCCAGACCAGGAGGCGACGGAGGATCATCCTCTCCATGACCTTGACGCAGACTGAAGTCAGTGCTATAGGTCTATACGAACTTGTATGCATAGCTGGTTTGCCCGGCTTACGAATCGGGATGATGGTAGCCAACTTCCAGGAGTCAGGAAGTGTTGAACTCTCAAAAGAAGCATTATACATTGAAAGGAGCTTTTGCCGATTGCGAGAGTGCAAGTTTTGCAAAAGACGGGCGGAGATACCGTCAGCACCAGGGGAAGTAGGCATTTAAGCGCATGCGACATCTCCTCCAAGGAAAAGCGGGCATGCAAGGCGCAGTCGCCATCGCTAAGATCAAAGGGCAGAAGCTCAAAGGCGTCCAATTGTTGGAAGTGGCGCAAGAACGCCTCGGCCTAGAGATGTGCAGAAACAATTGGATGGGGGTTGCACAGCACGTTGCCACCGTGTGGAGACTCTCGGTTCGCGAGGCGCTTCAAGATCTTGAAGATGCTACCACTCGTGCAACTATTCCGACAGATCTTGTCCCAATATTGGCGGGACACAAGTTTAATGTGCCTCCGAAGCTTTGCAGCGAACAGCTTGTAGTTTTTCCAGTGATATCTAGAACAAGTCGAGCGGGCCCACTTTAGGAACCTCCGCTTCTGACGCAAGAGAAATTGACAAGTGGCATCCCAACAAGGGGGGGACGAGCGTGCCTGGTCACGCCGGACCACCCGGTGAGAGTTAATTGCCTGCTGGCACAAACGTTCAAACTTTGCATAGGAGGGATCCAGGGCATTCAATAGCTCATTAAGGCAGGCACTTGCCCTAGACCAATTCACCGACGTTAGGCTAGGCCCGGTCGGGGTGATCATGCTGTTGGAGAAGATACAAATAGCATGATGATCAGAGTCAAAAGTGTCGGGGTGAACATAAAAGTGAAAGTCCCTATGAAGGGAGGGAGATAACAAAGTCAAGTCCAACAGGGAGGAAGGCCCATTGGGAGCAGAGCGAGTTGGTGAGTCCATATTCAAGAAGCAAACCTCCTGAGTGGCGGACCAATCCAACAGCTGACGAACTCTAGGAAAGAGCGGAGGGTCACGAGCCAGCATGTTTATGTTGAAGTCGCCCAGCAGAATGATCGGTGAGTCGCACGTATCGATGACGCCAGAAAGCCACTCCTCTGGAAAGATACCCGAAGGGGAGTAGACATTCAACAACAAGATCCAGGAGCGATTAAGCCAGACTTTAACCGCCAAGGCCTCGAACTCAGGCTGTGGACAGGGAGGCAGAGGCACTAGGAGAGCAGCCAAAGAGCCCTGAACGGCCGTCACAAGGCCACCACCGCGGGTAGCCAAACGGTCCTTACGGAACACGTTCATGCCCGGGAGCACAAAGACATCCGATGGGGAAAGGAAAGTTTCCTGAAGGCAGATGATACGAGCCTGGGTGAAGGTAGGGGAGTGGAGCCAATGACCATTGGCCCGGACGCTCCTACAATTCCACTGAATTAACAAGCTGAGCATAAAAGAAAAACGCGAAGAAAAGGCTAAACAGGACCCAGACAGCCAGGGACCCGGCAGCAGAAACCGAACACGAGGATGGCTCGTAAAACCAACCCAAAACCGAGAAAACATGGCAGGACAAGACAATAAAACAACAAACTGCAACGCGAACATGCATGCAGAAAAACAAGCACTAAAACCAACCCCAAAAGGAAACAAAAAGGAAAAAGAAACCTACCTCGACCACACTAGGTGATGGAGGCGCCAGGATCGGTCGTGTCAAGCATTGAAGAGGGGTCTTCCAAAATCCAGACATCCCCCGAGGAACAGTCCATACTTGGCAGTTGGAGAGGGGACAGGATGGGCATGGCTGTACACAATTTTTTGCTATTTTTGTTGCGTGAAGGCAGATGAGCCGGAAGGGTTGCAGGCCGCTGCTGTTTTCCAACAGGGTTCTGTGAAGGGGGAGGAGCACCTGGGGCAAATGCGTCCCTCAGGGCCCCGACGACCGACGAGGTGATGGTAGTCAACATATTTTGGCAATTTATGGCCTAGGCTTCCAGGACTGACTGCATCATTGCAGCTATGTTTTCGGCGAAGCCTTGAAGCATGGCTTGAAGGTCAATTTTTGTAACGTAGTCAGCAGGCGGGGGAGGGAAGCAGAGGAAACGTGAGCATATGATTCAGTCTTAGCATAAACACTGGCCGGAAATTGTTTCCGAGCCTCACTGAATGACAGGTGGTTTTCACTTTTGAACTTCAAAAACCTGGTTTCCTGGATATACTTGGGACAGGCTTTATCCGTGACGCAGTGACTTCCTTTGCAATTGGCGCAAACCGGGGAATCAGCCGTACAAGGACCTATGTGAGAAGCAGCGCACTGGCTACATACCCGGTTGCTACGGCAAGCGCGGGCGCCGTGTGTAAATTTCCAACAGTTTGAGCACTGCCTAGGCCTATCAATGAAGAGGGAGATTTTGTACACCTGGTACCACATTCTGACAACCTCAGGTATAGAGCAACCCAACTTCGTCACTAGAACGGTCGCTGTGGAGCCAGTGTCCTTACGTACGAATCGTCGCACCTCCAGAACCGGGATGCCAGAGTATTCCAGCTCCTCCGCTATGTCATTGCAATCCACTTGAGGATCCATGTTGTGCAGAAGAAATCTTGAGGTAATGTTGTCGGTTAACAACATGGCTGAGACAGGGATACCCAGAAGGGTTTTGATGTTTAAAGCTTGGACCGCCGTAACCGCATCATGAGTGTACAAAGTGAGCTTCCCTTGCCGAGACAGCCGAACAGTATCAATTCCCACGTGATTGTTAACTTGCGCAGCAATGGCGTCGCGTAAAGGCTTTCGGGTGGGCTTTCAGAATAACACCCGTGTCAGCAGAAAAGATTATGGAAACACCCGCTATACCAGCTTCATTAGCTTCATGGAAAATTTCGACTTGAGATTTGTAGCACTATTCTGTGAAAAGCCTTCCTCATCTTTCATGTCAACATTATCCACTTTCTCGTTACTACGTGCGGCCGCAGTATTTTCGACCACTTGAGTTTGGGGAGACCCCGACATTGAAACAACTCAGCAGTTATACAACATGAAAAAGAAACACTAATCAAGGGAAAAACCACGAAAGAGCTAGCCAACAGCTCAATTAAACTAAATAACAAAAATATAATACAACCTGAAGGTAAAAGAAACCCTTCCCTTGAAGGAAGTAGGAAAGCGTGCACTCTTCACTCGCAAAAACCATAGACTTTTCATATAACTGGACTCAGAAATAGCAACCCTTTCTTGACGCCGGGATCTCTACCCACCGTCACGTGATGGTGGGCAGAGAAAACGCGCCAAACCGGTTTTTCTCCTCTGGTTCCCCCTGAAACTTTCTTGTGTCGGGCGTTTCTCTCGCATAAATCAAATCCGACAGTTGCCAATAAGGTGATCACCGCCAAAAAAGACAACCTTTTTGCGATGAAAGCGGAAACATGTGTGCCTCAAGTTCTGACCGAAATAACAATGGGATTCGGCCTCTACTTCTTATCTTTACTCTGAGGCAAAAACCAACAAACGCCCACCACGGCAAAGTAAATATCGGAGCTGTTGCCAATACGCACCAACCTACTCCGACCAAAAACTCCATCGGGATCGGTCTCTGATGACAAAAAATCTTTCGGGCTCGGATTTAAAATCGTCGGGCTCGGGCGATCCCGGGCTCCAAAAAACGAGCCCGAACTCATCTCTAGCACGAACATCTCAAGCCGCCAATCACAACAATCCTTTTTGTTGTCTTGACCGCGACAGTTCTAGCTGCGTGGGCAACGATAGCTGATTGGTCTGCAGGAAACAAAATGAAACGTATTTCATGACGTCATAGGAATACGAATGCGCAAGAATTTTTAACTGAGTTTGCGAAATTTTACTGCATCTCGAAATGAAAGTTTTTTTTTTCTGTTCTTAAATCTTAAGTTTTTTTGTATGATGGCAATATGCAAATTCACGTGACATTATTTATATTTTTGTTGGCCGTGTCTACGAATCCGGCTGGTCGGTCTCCGTAGAATTCTCACTGGAAAACCGGCTGGTTTGTTTATTCGGTTAAGCGCCCTCTATCGTCTTCCGGCAAAACAACTAATATTACGGCTGGTTGGGCTTGGCCAGCCGTAATATTGTTTTTGTATTGTTTTGTATTGTATTGTTGCGGATAGACTGTGGGTGTGGGAACCGACTGATTTAAAGAAACACAATTATATTTGTTTGAGCTTTAGAGGTTAATAAAATGACCAAATTTTTATTTCATTTTGCCCTTTTATTTTCAGTTTTATTTATTTTTTTCGTAAAGATAGTTTAAATTTAATTTTAATAAAAAAAATCATTTCAAATTAAAAAAAATTAAATATTTAAAATTGTTATATTAAAAATATTAAAAGTTATATCAAAGTTTTAATATATGTTAATTAAAAGTTAATTTTATTATTATTATTTAATGAAATGAAAAAAAATATCCTTTCAAATTTTATAAGTAAACTTTTAATAATTACCAAAATATGAACAAACTGAAGGGTTCCAAGAAGTTATGGGCTAAAATTTGGTCTGAATTTAATACTATTCACATAGCACTAAATTTATTAACAGGAAGTAATTTTAATATCTGGGTGGTAGCAAATACTTCCTATACTTGACTTGAGGTTTCAGATAAATGAAAGGTAGTGATTAAAACTCCATAAGTAAAAATGTAAATCCTAAATTATGTTAAAAGTTTCAAAATATTTCACCAAACATTAAATTTATTATTAATATAACATCATACATTACTATAACATATACATCACATAAAATTAGTGTTTGATTTTGTTTAATAAGCCTATTTAATTTAAAATTGTGGCATATTTCAATTTATATCAATTATAGTTTGACGCTTTAAAAATAAAATGTGATTAAAATTTTCTGTAAAACTAATCATCATCCAGGGACGTAGAAAAGGAAATGGCACATAATTATTTGTATTTACTTTTTTATTAGTATAAATTTGAAACTTTCGGTCAAGAAAATTTAGCCTGTTAAAACTTGGTGTTTTATAAGAGAGTCACCTTCACCCCCACCCCCCCCACCCACCCACGTTGTATGATAATGTGATTGATAATCGTAACTCTGTGTAATTTTTAATATCCTGTATAAAATTATCAAAATGTTTATTTCGTAATAATAGCATTAATAATTAGTTTGGACGTTAAATTTTTCTCAAGAATGTATTCAGTATTGATATTTATCTCATTTATTTGATACTGAC